>OY728142.1:1548146697-1549373923 GCA_963277665.1 Viscum album
AGCCCATCCACCCCTTTGGACCCCCTACCCCCTAGACAGGCCCTCCACCCCTGTGGACAGCCCGGTCTCCCCATGGACACCGTGACCCCCTAGACCCCCCCCCTCCCCCACACACACATTGGATATCCCCCACCCCCCTAGACACCATGTACCATCTGGACATGCCCTCCACCCCCATGAACAGCTTTCCCACCCACCTGGACACCTAGTACCCCCCCCCCCCCCAATTGCCCTGCCACCCCCCCCGTGGACAGAGCACCCAGCCCATGGACACCATGTACCCCCTGGACAGCCCCATCCACCATTGTGGATAGCCCACCCACCCCCTTGGACACCCTGTACCCCCTAGACAGCCCCACCACCCCTATGGATAGCACGCCCACCCAACCCCTCCCCCGAACATACAGTACCCCCTGGACTGCCCTTCCACCCCCATAGACAGCCCGCCCACCCCTAGACACCCCATACACCCGAGGTAGCCCAACCACCGACGTGGACAGCACACCCACCCCCTAGACACCTCTTACACCCCTAGACAACCCCTCCACCCCTGTGGAAAGCTTTACCATCCCCCTAGACACACCGCACCACCCTAGACCCCCTCCCCCCAGTGGGGACAAACCACCCACCCCCTAGGCACCCCTAACACCTTGACAACCCTTTCACCCACGTGCATAGCTTTCCCACACCTCCGAGACACCCCATACAGCCTTGGACAACCCTACCACACCCTAGAAATCCCTCCCACTATACTGGACACACCATACCCCCTAGATACCCCCTCCCACCCATGCCCCACCCCCATGAACTGCCTGCCAACCCCCAAGAACACCCCTACCCCTTCTGGACAACCTGCCACCCCCGTGGACAGGACTCCCACCCCCATGGACACACCTTGCCCCTGGACATCCCACCCACCTCCATGGACAGCCCTCATACCCCATTAGAGACTTCTTACCCCCAGGACTGCACCCCCCCCCCCACCCCCATGGACAGCCCGCACGTCCCCTTGGATACCCTGTACCCCCATGGACAGCCAGAACCCCCCCATAAATAGCCCTCCCACCCCATGGAATTCCCCGCCACCCCCCAGACACCCCCATCCCCCCAGACTCCCCCACCCACTGGAATACCCCCCACCATTGACAATCCTGACATCACTGTACAGCCCCACCACCCCTGTGGATAGCCTGACTACCCCCGTGGTCCGCCCTCCCACCCCCTAGACACCTAGTACTCCCTTGGAATGCCCCACCACCCCCATGGACTGCCCCCCTGGACACCCTGTACCCCCTTGCATAGCCCCACACACCCCCTAAACACCTTTCTCACCCCCTAAACACCCTATGCCCCCCTGGACCGCCCCCAACCCCTGGAAATTCCACCACACCCTGGACACCCCCGACCCCCTCGACAGCCTCTCTACCCCTGTGGACAGCCCGCCCGCCACCCATGACACCCCATACCCCCCTAGACAGCCCCCCCTCCATGGACATCCCTCCCACCTAGACACCCAACCCCCATAGATAGCCCCCACCCTCTAGACACCTCTGACCCACTGGACAGCCCCTCCATCCTTTGAACACCCCGCTCCCCCTAGACACTGCCACCCCCTTGGGCAATGTATGTGATCACTCAAATAATCTACAAAAATATAAAATTTATTCGATCTAAAATTTTCTCAACTCCTAAATAATTGTCCTCCACAGGTGTACATGATCTTGTACACTCATGTATAGTTCTTCAATGATATTTTGTTATAAATATAGTATTTTTTGTCTTTTATATTATGATTCTCATACATAATAGTTTGTCAATTATGGTTTCATATAAAGTGAACAATTCTCGTTTACTTAATATAATTTTCTATGAAACTTCAATCTTATTGAATTGCTTCTGACAAACTGACTTATAACAATTTTTTTAAGAATTGATTGATGTTAGATATATGAAAACAATCGGATCTCAAGTTATTCTCAAACAATTTGGACAGATTTTTATATTTTTCATTTCATAATGCTTCAGATAGTGGTCACACACAATTCCCCTATAATAAGTGTGTTGGAAGACCTTGGTTGAGTTGTGTAGAAGTCATCATCCACATCACCAAATTTGGTTTTCATGAAAACTGCTCTGCGTGGTATCACAATGGGGAGAAAAAGACATCTAAAATTATTGATGATCTAAATGAGAGGACTATTTTGGAGAATTTGTTTTATGACCAGTTTCCGTTTATTAAACATCATGAAAAAGAATGGATTCCGACCCAAGAAAATTTCTATATGAGCACACATGATGTGTCTAATGAAAATTATGATGTGGTCCGGGTGAAAAAATTGAATGATGTTGCCACAGCTCCAGTATATCGACAATACGGTAAAATGAAATAGATGGAATTTTTAATCCAATTATTTCATGGGAAAACTATGTATTGGATTTGTAATATTTCCATCGATTACATTATTACCTTATTGAATGAATTACTTCTAGATGGTGTAGATATTCCGTCAAACCACTATATTGCATGGAAGTTACTTGAGAAACTTTGATTTTCAAGAAACAAAATTCACTCTTGGTTAAAGGATTGCATTTTATTCTGGGAGGAAAATGATGTACGGAATGATTGTATAAAATGTGGCACATCCCGCTGAAAGCCAATAGCTTATGGAACACCATCCAGTCAGCCACAAAAAGTAATGTGGCACTTTTAATTGATCCCCAGACTCTGGAAGCTTTTCATGTCTGACAAAATAACAAAAAAATGTAATGGAATAATACCGAGAGAAAGATGAATAATGATGAGTTGGTTCACCCTGCAATTGGAATTAAAAATTATTTAAACCTAAAAAAACCAAAATTTCTAACTTGGTGAACATTTCAATGCTTCAATTTTGATTTGTAGAATATTTTTATGACTCTAAGACCTATCTTTAACATTTTACCCGGTAATGAACATGATGTTTTTCATTCTTCTGTAAAACATGTATTGAAACCTGCATCATCTACCTGAGATAAAGAAATTAAATTCTTCCTTAATTGTGACAACTGATTTAAAACTTATAAATCTGGTAGAATCAATGATCCATTAATTTAATATACTGATGACACATAGTAAATAACCATCCTACTAAAAATTAAATTTCATTATTACATCTTGTACGATTTATTGACTTCATAATATATTTTTTCGAGCTCACCTAAAACAATGGTTAGTAAAATTATCTCAGAATCCCCCTATTCCATTCGCATTTATTTTGTTTTTTGGGTTACACATTAATTATACATTTATATTTACTTATATATTTGTTTTCAAATGCAGGAAATAAAACCAATTGAAATGAGGTGATGAAAATAGATTATGGACAACAATAGTCGTGTGACAGAGCTGGGCATTCCACCACAAGTTCCTACAATGAGTATTTTATTTCAATTATATTTATTTAAATAATATATAACTTCATGTGATAAATTTCATTAACCATTTATTCAGGATCCATCTATTAGGCACTATTTATTTGATGAGAAGGCTACTAGTGGTCCCAGTACTCGAGGTGTTCATACAAGGGGGAAGTACATGAGCTAGAAGATCTGGTCGGCGTACCTGATTAAACACTACCCATCCCACTAACATACCATCCATCCCACATTCAGATCCTAGTGTGCTATTAGGGACACACAATATATTAGGGATTCTTATGTTTTCACCAACATTTACTTGTTAGCCTCCTCACCCATCTGTACCATATCCGATGATGAATGTCACTCCCCATCCAGCATTTGGCCAGCCATCCATGTCATCTTATTTTACTTATGCTTCCTTCTCTACTAGATTTTATATTCCATATTCTTTGACTCATGTTCTACCAGAGTTTGTCTTTGCAGAGCATACATTGGGACCCAGTCCATCTGTATAGGGTGTTCCTTCCTTTTCTGCATATCTATTAGTGCCCATTGATCAGACTACCGCAGGAATACTTTTAAAACCCTATCAAATTTTTAAACCATTGTTTATTTTCATAAAAGAATGTAGTGATAAAATATTTTTTTCTTAAAAAATAGATAAACCTACAGATAGGAGGCGAGGGTAGGGGAGTACACACATGCATGTAGTGTGGAATCAACGCACGTAGTTGATAGTGGACTACAATAAAGATAGTAGATGATTGAAAAATCAGGGTAGCAATGTCGGAGTTTTTTTGTGACGCTTGCCAAATACTTCGACATCATTCCTATCAGCCAGCAACCATGGAGATAGATGCCAAATGAAGTCAAGGGTAATTCTTGGGTAGAGATATGTGTAAAAAATATGTTGTATTTAATGCAATATATTAATTTTTGAATTTTTATTAATTAATATTTTGGTGTCATCTGCGGTTTAATTTCTCTGATGGCGAGGGTGCACTTGTAGCACGTCTAAAGGACTTTGGAGAGCTTTGAAATGCTTATAATCATGAGTTGTACATTTTTTGGCATGCTAGAGTGGGCACAGAGTTAGAGGCAGTCCCTGTTAGGGGTGATTTTTATTAAAATAGAACCGACAAATGATTGCTTATTGGATGACTAGACAATTTATTGTATTAATCAAATTAGAGTTATTTAAATGAAAATTTTCATATTTTTCATTAATAAAAATTATTGATTTTATTTAGGATTCATCTAGAAGAAATAAAAAAACCCTCATGCTAAGAAAAACATCCGCACATTGGGACGTACTAATATGCTAGATCATAAGATGTAGCAGGAATATCAGTCTATGATCTTTCTTTATGACTTACAATTTCTTTTGCTTTCTCCATAATTTATTCAATTGCTAAAGTTGTTATATTATTTTTGTAATGCAGTTACAGTTTTTTTGGTATCCTATTTTTAATTATGGTTTCGTACATTTCTTGTCATTTTAAGGGAATCAATTGAATATATAAGGAGGTGTTCCTTGAAATATTTTTTGCTCTAGGTGAAAGTAGAAAGATGGAAGTGCGGTTAATGAACCGACTCAGCAACAGATTGTAAGTTTTACATTGTAGATTTAAAATTTTAATCTCTATTTTGTAACTTAATAATATATTTATATTTGTAACAGGCTGCTTTAGAGGACCTTGCTTCCCATGAACCTGAAAATTTTGTGACAAATGATCACATACATCAGGTATTGGGAGATGAGCACCCTGGTAAAGTACGTTACCGACCAGGGAAGAGTATAGTTATGAAGAGGTATTGGCCCTCCTTAGGTATGAGTTGTGGTGCCACTGAGGTGCTGCAGGTTAAGGAGATGGAAAAACAGGCTGAAAATGGCAATAGATATGGCTTAATAGTCTGTTAGGGCAAACACAACATTTAGGAAACTGATGGATGTTTTACATCAAAAACATCCAACAGAGGCCAACATAGCTTGTGATGAATATATGTCATCGATGCGTTCTATATATGGTGCCCCAGGTGGCAGTTAATAGTGGTTGTCGAGATGATGGTGATGAGGAGGCCTAGGTGGATGAGGAAGAGGGCGAGGAGGAGGCTGAGGAGGTGGAGGAGGATGAGGAGTAGGTCGAGGTGGAGGAGGAGGGTGATGAGGAGGTTGAGGCTGAGTACGACGGTGAGGAGGAGGGCAGGGATAATGATGAGGATGACGATGAGGATTAGGGTGAGGGTGATGATGATGGTGATGATAGTGATGTTGATGAGGGACATATTGATAAATTACATTTTGACTGATATTACTAACCATTGATGATTATTGATTGGTTGGGCCTGAATGTATGTGTGATTATGTAGGTCACATTACTTACAATTTTATCTATTAATAACAAAACATGACTTGATGATATGATGTGACTGATTCACCCCTCCCTTAGACAGCCCCCACCCACTGGACAACCCCCATCCCTGGGACAACATGTACCCCCTGTACAGCCCCGCCACCCCTATGGACAGCCCACCCACCCCACTTGATAGCCCCCATCCTCTGTTCTTGGGTTTTCCTGTTGTGGTTGTTTATTTCAACATTGATAAAATATTGGTGGTTCCATAATATTTTTTTCTATAAGTGAATCCTTAAATTTAATTATTGATAAGAAATGAGATTATAAATTATATAAATAATTATTTATATATTATTAATGATTTATTTTTTAAATTCATGGATGTTGTGAAATTCCCCTATTTTAATGAAAATGTAATATTTGAGTTGAATTTAGTAAATTGGTGGTATGATTAGAAGTTGAAACAATGAAATTATTTTTTTAACCTTGAAATAATTTTCTTACAATATATGTAAATACCATCCCATGAAAATATGTAAATATCATACCATTAAAGCATCTCAATGGGAATGAAACACATATTGGTGGTGGATGTTCCTTGACCAAAGGACCTATTGCGATGGATATTTCCACTGGATATGTTATCAAACTATTACATGGTATATGTCCCAGCTTTAATCTTATTGGATGTTGTGTCACATGATGATGTGTTGTTATGGGTATTGTTTTACCCATCTGTTTCATGCACCTTCTACATGAATAGTTTTTACATATAGACTTGTATTGTTTATCTTTCTCTATTTTTTATGAAATAATTTCATCATTATTATTTTCTTATTTATGGTTCTGGTCACAAATCTGTGGGGCTTAGGAATCCCCATCAGGTTATGTTAGAGCTAACTCATGTAGCAGTGTACCTTGAAATCTGAACTAGTTAATGGTATATTATTACCATATATGAGGATATGCGTCTATCATTGATGTCATTATCCATTCTATGTTGTCATTGTAGACATGATGTATGATTTTAGGAATATGGGAGGTCGTTATGAGTGATTTATTGGGACATTCCTCATTTTTACAAGCTATATGTCACCTTGGGAATTTAGAAAAAGTATCATTAGGTAATGATTTTAACTAATTCTATTGAAAATAGTTAATTACGTTTCATGAAATTCATATTCATATATCTCCTGTGGGAGTAATTGTGCTGCGTATCTTTTCTGATTCATTTATTATGAATTATTGATATTGAGTAGAATCATTCCTCTTAGATAAAATTTTAATAGACTATATGACGAAGTTATTGGTTAACCAAAATAAGAGAGTCCCTATGTGGACAACTGTGTGGATGAGATAGTTGTGTGTGATATATATCATTTGGTACATGAACATGAACTCATTCATGTTCAGGATCTTGTAGTGGAACCAAAAAATGATGAATCAATAGATCAAGGTCAAGAATTTCTTCTCAAAAAATCACTAGTGGTCTAAGGAAAAATAATATTCCTCACACTTTGTATTAGTTTAAAAAGATAGAAGAATTACATATTTTCGTGGAAATACCTATCTCTATTAATTAAAAATGTGGTACCATCATGATGGAATGACTTGGGTGGATATACTGGTACTCTACCCCCTAGACATCCCCCCACCCCGTGGAAAGCCCTCCCACCACCCCAGACAACCCCTCCCCTTATGGATAGCCCCCACCCCCCTAGACACCCTGTACCCCACCGGACTGCCTCGAAGACCCCCATGGACAGCCCTCCCACCCCCTGGACACCCCCACCCCCTTTGGATAGCTCGGTCACCCTCGTGGACAGCCCCCAGACATCGCTCCCCCTGTGGACATCCCCCACCCCCACTAACACCTCGTACTCCCTAGACATCCCCACCCACCAACGTGGAAAGCCTTCCCACACCCATGGACACCCCCTTCCTCTTTGGATAGCCCCCTTCCACACTTAGACACCCTGTAACACCCCTATATAGCCCCGCACACCCTCGTGACCCCCCCCCCTCAGACACCCCTACATTCCGTTGCCAACCCTCTCACCCCCCTTGGATAGCCCACCCACCCCCTAGACACCCCCTACCCCCTGGACAACCCACCCACCCCTCTGGGCATCCCGCCCACCCCCATGGATAGCCCACCCACCCCTAGACACCCCGTACCCACCTAGACAGCCACGCCCACCCATTTAGACATCCTGGCCACCCCCCTGAACACCCCTACCCCCCTGGACTTCCCAACCACCCCCATAGACTGCCTGGCCACCCCTTGGACACCCCCACCACCTATACACCCCCACCCCCGAAAAACTCTCCCAACCCCTTGGACACCACCCCACCCCCTATACACCACCCCACCCCAGATACCACCACACCCCACAGACACCACCCCACCCCCATGGACACCCACATGAAAACCCCCCCACACCTCGGACAGAACCCCACCCCACTGGACACCCCCGTGGACAACCCCCTCCCCCCACCCTTGACAGCCCCCCTGGACACTCTCATGGACAACCCCTCCCCCCCTACACACCACCATGGACAACCCACCCCCCCCCCCCCCCCCCCACATCCCCCTTGGACACCACGTACCCCCTAGAGATCCCATCCACCCCCGTGGACAGCCCGCCCACCCCCTGGATAGCCCCTCTCCCTCTGGACAGCACCCCCCACCCCCTGGACACACCGTACCCCCTAGACATCCTAGCCCACCCCCTGGTCAACCCCTCCCCCTATGGACTTCCCCCACCCTCGTAGACAGCTATCCCACCCCTCTGGACCCTCCACCCCTCGTGGACAACCTTCCCACATACTGGACACCCCGTACGCCCCTGAACTACCCCACCCACCCCTAGGACACCCCTACCCCCCCCTCCCCCAGACAGCCTCCACCCCCATGGACAGCCCCTCCCACCCCCCATAGGAACCCCTGACCCCCTGGACAGCCCCTCTACCCCCGTGGACCCCCCCCCCCCATTCCCTAGATATCCCCCACCCCCTGGACAGCACCCACCCCCCAGGACAGTCCCCACCCCTATGAACACCACCCCACCCCCCGGACACCCCCACCCCCTGGACACCCCACCCCCTAAAAATCCCACCAGCACCCTTGAAACCACCCCACCCACCTGGTCACCCCCAGGGATAGCCCCCCCTCCCCCACGGGACACCACCCCACCCCCTACGACACTGCCATGTATATCCCCCCCCACCCACCACCCTTGGATGTCCCACCCCCTTGGATAGCCTCCACACCCCTGGACACCCCCATGCCCACCACCCTAAACAACACCCCACTAGACACCTCCACCCCCCTTGGACAACCACATAAACCCCTTACCAGCCCCCAACCCCCTGAATTCTGAATAAAAATTTTTATGTACTTAATTAACATATAAATTATGTGTTAATGGTGTATGGTTATACTTGTCGTATGTGTATACTTGCTGTAATTACCTTATGAATTATGTGTTAATTTTCTATGTGTGTAGATGGTAATTAAATATATAATTGGAGGTATTCAGATTTATGTTTGAATTATGTGTTGGATGAATTCTGTATGAATTCCTATAGAATTTTGTATGAATTCATACAGAATTTTCTATGTATTATGCTTGTATACTTGATAATGGTGTATTGTGTTACATGTTATATATTATGCACATATTCTGTTGTGTATGAATTTTTCAGGCTTGCTGGTGGAATTGAAGCATCTACATAGGGAGAGGACACCAAGCCGACTTGATACTGCAGGTATGAAAACGATATGGCAACGGTTCACAACTACTGGAATATGTGTACAACTAGAAATTATACAAATGGTTTTATGAAAACCATTGGTATAAGTATATTCTAATGATTTTTAAACCATTGGAATATATAATTTTACTTGAGATTTTAAAATGGTTTACACAAAAGTTAGTATTGAGGTCCTTCTTGCTATTACGCACCGTTTAAAACCGTTGGCAAACATTTATACCAACGGTTCACTAAAACCATTAGTATATACTGATTTTTTAGAAATATCCCAATGGTTCTCATATAACCATTGGGATATATATATCCATACGGCTCATGACCAAATGGTTTTCTAGCCTTTACCCATGGATTTAAACCGTTGGTGAAGCTAAAATTTCTAGTAGTGCAAGGTGTCCTGATCATCGTTCCAGTCTCTATAAATCCTTGTGTACCATGGGATGACACACCAGGATGATGAAGAAGTGGTGGATTTTTTGGTTTCATGTTTCGGTTATTCATATTTAAAATGGACTACATAGTATTTTACAGGGGAAAAAATATATCCCATGGTGATATTGATCTTTAATAAATGATTATTGATTTAATACCAACCTAAAATAGTGTGTAGATTATCGTTTCAGGTGTCCAGGTATATCAGTTCACCAAGGTGACAATGGTGGCAAGTCAACATTTCTTATTTTAGTGGAGTTGAATGATTACTAGAAAAAGTGTAATCATACTACGTAAGTGTATTATACCATCATGAAATATAATACCACATCGGTAATTTTAATAGGAGACTACTACATAAAATATGATAATATGACATTGATTTTCCAAGAACTAGTTAGGGTGTAGACCAGCAACTGAGGTCCCTCTAACCTATCCTAGCACACACTAGCCCAATGCTTCCTATGAATCATTATTTTTTCCATAGTATGATTTTTTATGATTTTATTGGAGTATTCATCTTAACCCATGCATGCTCCCTACTTTTACTTGGGCAGTGTTGAGCCCCCATTTCCTAAAATTAAATATAAACACATTACAAAATTCCTTAGACATGAAATTTAATTTTTTTTCAAGTATAATTTAAAAAATACTAAATTAATATATATATTTTTTATAAATTAGTTTTAAAATGTTAATTACCAATAACATGAATAAAAAAAATTAGGCAAGATCACATAAAATATATTAAAATTTCAAATTAAATTAAATTTTCTTCATGTTTAAATTAAATACAGTAATGAGTAAATTTTTTTATGAAAACAAATATAATTTATCCATAATAAAAAATGGATTAATTAGAAATTGACTTCATTTATCCCCATCAATGAAACACAATTTTTACACACCTACCCTGATGTGTGATTTTTTAAAATTTTAGAGTGCAGTTATCGAGTAGATTATCTCACTTGAGAATTTTTTATTGTTAATTAATATTTATTCTTGTATACTTATTTCCTTTTTTAATTTTATATTTATTAAAATAGAGAAAAATAAATGTGGTTTGGTAATTACAATTAAATATATAAAATAAACATACAATTCAAAGAGGTCATAATGAGTTTCGTTAGAAATAAAGTAATTTGTCCTAGGTTTGGAAACATGGGTTCTTTCATTATTCTTGATTTTTCTATAAAAATAACATGATTTTATTACCCATCATGCATTAACTACTACTTAATTATTTGATTTTGAAATTTATCATTCCCGGGTTGTCCCTTTAACCAACAAAATATCACCTCTTACATTAATCAATAATGATGAAGACAAATCAATCAAGAGTGTGACTCCATCTAGAACAAGCCCCATAATATGTCATTTCATTCATTGAAAATAGTTAACTGGGTCATATAATGATCATTTCAGATAGGATGGATCGAATGATATTTTAAGAAAATTGAATAAAGAGGTGAATTATATATTTGGTTGATAAAAATTATCCACATCACCCTTCAATACACTCAAAACCCTTTTATCAGAATAATATAATCAGAAATAATAATTTTTTTAGAATTTGGGAACATGATGAAAACCTCCCCAAGGGTGGAAGAAATTGATAGATGAGAGAGAGATGTCTAATAGAGAGAGAGAGTATATTAAATAAAGTAATATACAATTACATAATAAAAAGTGGATAAAATAAAGAATTAAGATATTCTAAATTATATAAAAACTAATATTTCATTGAAATATTTAAGATAATATCCTATAAAAATATGAATAATAAATAATTATATATAAGTGGGGAGGCTATGATTATAAATTTCAAAAAAGTGAAATTTGAAAATCATGTTAAAATAAATCCTTATATTTGTGCCACCCAATTAAACGTTAAAATTATAAAAATATATTTGGATAAAATTGATTGAATTATTGAATTTCTTTCTCTCTTTCTTCTGCACAAATTCTGTCTTGATTGGAGTAGGGATGTAAGAGTTATAACCCAAACATTGTTGTGATGGTCAGATTGATAAATCTAGCACAATATTAACATCATGGACTACTATTTACATGAAAATAGAGATCAATATCATTCTAATAAAAAAAACTAAGTATCCCAACATATTTAAAACTCTATAAAAATTTTATAATTAATATTCAAGACCAAAATATTTATATTATAAAAATACTAAAAATAAATTGAATGGTAAGAACTAAATATTTCATGATGTTTCAAAATTTATTATCTAATTACAAATTTAAATTAGTTAATCACAATAAATGTGTGAAAATACCAATTATTATTAATGATAAATGAAAATAACTAAAAATACAAGATTAATCAATTTTTAAAATTGATAATAAATTACTGTTATAAATTAATTTTTTCAATCAGCCTTAAATTGGAAAATTTGAGGGATTTAATGTTTTAAATTTCAATGTAGATATAATGAATTTATTTCTCTATCATAAACCATGGAAAATTTTCTAATTCCTGACATTTAATTTCTTTATCACTTCTTAATAGTTGTGATGGAGGGTATTGTTCTAGATAATGATGGAATGAGGCCATTGGTGGGGGATCATTTGAGAAATATCAACATACCTAGATTCATTATCCCTCTCTTAGTATTTACCTTTCCTAGTTTCAATAACATGTAATCATTGTTATATGATCTCATTGGCTAGACTTTACCTGTAAATCCTTGAATTTAATCTGATAATGCATTATGTCTGGTTATTTACTAATTATTATATATTATGATATTGAGATTATAGTTTTCCCATGTTAATTTAGATTTTCACTACTAGTCCATATATTCTTTCATATGAGGAGGCACGTATGAGGTCATATAGTGATCTAGCTCGATCTGGTAGATGGTTTCACGAGTCAATGAATTAAAAAGTAGTATTGAAGTATATTCATGGTTATTTAACTATATTGCGGATTGGTTGGTTAATTTATCATAGGTCGATGTTGTGTACATAATCTAACCTCATACGTCATGAACACCTGTATGGTGGAAGGCCATCTTATCTGAGGTAATAATTGTTGTCTACTTATTTTCACTGTTATGATTAATATGTTTGATCAATTATGATTTTTATTATTTTTGTTAATTTTTTGGTTTATTCATGGACTCTAATGAAAATATTCAATCATTTATGAACTATTTTAGGCATATTGGGATACTCAAAAATTTACATTATTCCTTTTGAGTGTGAAATTGATTATAAAAAAAGTGGTTTTCGGGGGAGAAATGTTTCGACTCTATTTTTGGAGAAATAATTTAAATTAATTATTAAATATATAATAATTCAACCAATGTCATATTAAATAAAATTTTTAAGGGATATAAATTCATTAAAAATTCTATAATGGGTTTTTCATATTATTTTATTAATATTATGTAGATATAGTCATGCCCATATGGTTGATGAAGACTCTAATATTCTTGTGAGGGATTTTTTTGGTATGTATGTGAGTCATTATACTTAGATATAAAACCTTATTGGGATGAGATAATAGTTCATTTTCCTTGAATTTGAGATGTGACTTTCTCTAGATTAAGATGAGTTTATAATGGGTCGTGTCATTGGTGATTCCTGCTAGGAGGCTGATCATTAGTTGATTAGTAAGAGGGGGTTTTCAAAATTTTCTATGTCTATCAGACAGGTGAAAATTAAATTAATTGATGATTATTTAAAAACATACATCAATTATTTAAGACTAAAATGGGAACATTTTTCATTAAAT
The DNA here is from genome assembly GCA_963277665.1 of Viscum album. Classification (NCBI taxonomy): domain Eukaryota; kingdom Viridiplantae; phylum Streptophyta; class Magnoliopsida; order Santalales; family Viscaceae; genus Viscum; species Viscum album. Next base: position 1,548,160,417 of record OY728142.1, read on the forward strand.
GTTAATGTTTTGATACTTATTAAAATTTCATAGTATTATTTGAAATTATAATTTTAATGGATATTTTTTATATTAGTAAAAAATAATATTCTAATAAAATTTATGTTATTATTATTTTTTAGAATACTTGGAGTGTTTTTTTAAAAAACAATGAATTGGTTATTGAGCTATATTGGTCATTTGGAGGCCTATTTGGATCACGCAAGAAAACCCAATAGTATTTACATATATCCAAGACCAGTTGTGATTATTTTTTAATATAAGAAATAGGAAATCCCAAATTCATTAAAATTACATGGATGAAATGAAATTATGTTTAACTAAATTATAAATAAAATCATGTGTCAATTATTCCATTAAGTGTCTGAACCTAAACAGTAAATAAAGATGCCAAATATATCAAAATATTGGAACACCCTCAGTGATAGGACAAAATATTTCATACTATCCATCCAAATGAGTTCAATTTTTTTCTTAAATATAGAGAATATGATTGAGAAAATTATCATTATGATTAAACATGTGATATTCATTATTTTCAATGATCATAAATTCATTGTAGTATCCAATATTGGAATGTGTATAGCCTTCCTAATTAGAAAATTAGACATCAATTTTTCATCTATAAAATTAATTATATTTGTCCAATTTACTTGAAATATAATGAGTGAATCATTAATATAGTGGTTAATAACTTTTCAAATTATAATATTTTGAGATTTGGTTGTTTTATGTCTTAATAATGCCTAAAAATTCAATGGATATATCACTTATATGTTGTGTATTTTCATTTTATAATGTTATGTAATGATATATGGCACTTACATACCTTGGTCTTGGGATTTTTGGATATTTCACACTCTAATTATAAATAAAGAGTACTATACCCTCTTCAATAACAATCATTTCCCCCTTATTTTTGTAATATCATAAGTATTATTTAAATATAATTTTTAATACTAATGATAGTTTCCTTTTATAATCAAAAATCAATTAACCTTATTTGGATCTATATATAATTACTTATTATATTATTTATGAAGTTATAATTTATGGTTGTACTCTAAATTTATGTGAAGTATATTTTCTAAATATGCATTAAATTCAATAACATTGGTGTCTTGTGTAACACCCCAAGCTTCTTTGGTACACTTTTCTTTGAATTATGCAATAGCGTGTGTTGTACACAACATCGAGTTCTAACACACCACAACCAATCAAACTAGATTATGAATAGTAATACCCACTTTTTGAAATTTATAAATTTTATTTTTCAAACTGGACTTCATTTTTGGATTTGGAATATCTAAATTAGGCTAGGTTTAATTTTTGGTATTTTTCTGAAAAACATCATTTTTTGATGAATAGTGAAACCACTAAGTGGTAGTTAAAAAATTGAATTTTTCATAAAACTTAACTTTAACGCTTATGTGAGTGGAATTTCAAAAATCTGAGTGACATGGTTAATATAAAGTAGTTAAATGTTGTCACGACCCGCCCTCGGGGTCCGTGCCATGACTACCCCAAGCCCGCCTTCCATAGGCCAGAGGCTGGCGACTAGCACCAAGGCGTAAATCCCGGTAAAAAGGGAAGGCATTGCCTTTGTAAAGTAAACAATCACCACAGAGTAAGCATGCGGAAAGTAAACACTAAGCAAAAGAAGAGTACAACTGAAAGTGCGGAAAAGTAAATGGGCCAGTATAAAAACCCAAACTGAAAGTAAAGTACAACTCGAAAGGGAAAACAGCAACTGAAAAGTAAAAGCCGCTACACCGAGCTGTCCACTGGAAATCCCACCTGAAGGGTGGGTACAGATAGCTCCACTGCTCCATGGGTCCCACCGTCCGCTCCGAGCACGTCCCGCCCAGTGGTCCACCTCCAGTTACTGTCCTGCTCTGCAAGCCTCAGCTAAGATCAACACTGTCCGTCGTTTGCAACCAACACAACGTAGTTCGGGCAAAGCCTGTGCAGGGGTGAGTATAAGCTACTCAGTAGGGACCCTGAGACCCCTGAAGGTCTCTCAAATCCACAAAGGATAAACCACGAAGAAAGGTACAATAACAAAGTAACAACCGACACTGCTTAGGTATATGCCCATATATATACCTAAGTCATCAATTTCACATACGCTCCAACCTCCGAGCCCAAGTACAACACTGTCCACACAAGAAAGTAAACGTATTCCACACAGGAAAGAAAAACGTAATCCACAAAGGATAGCATAACACAATCCACACAGGAAAGCAACAGGATTCAGCTCACACAGGTATACTTCTTCGAAAGACGATAAAGATGATCTCTGATCCATCTAAGTCGTCGGACCCACGAAGGATCGATAGGTAACTAACCACCGCAAAAGACCCACACAGGATCGGGCCCACATAGGACCTGTAGGTGCTGGTTCACACAGGACCGCTGAGCGCAAAGACCAACACAGGATCGGACCCGCACAGGATCAGGACCACACAGGACCTGTAGCACTGATCCATGTAGGATCGCTGAGTGTTGTAGTAGTCGTCGTCGAATCCACACAGGATCTCTGTACTGTCGTCGTCGCAGTCACAGTAGCAGTAACAGTAGCAGTAGTAGTCACAGTCGCAGCCAGCACTAGGGTTCCCGCACACAGCAGGCTCGTTCGGAGGGTCCGCTCCACGAGCCGAGAGGCTGATACATCAACTGTCACAAAGTCCAGAGTTGTTGTATCCAAAAGTTCCGTATCGTCAACAGTAACTCAACGCAACAGACGGCGCGTCGATCGGACGCCCGGTCTGAGAGTTATTGGCATTTTCGTCCCCGGGGACCTGTTGGTTTTTAAGGCAAAACCAACACGACCGTACTCCACCTGCGTCCAAACCTCGGGCGGAGTATGCCAAAAGATCTGTCTCACTAAGAGGAACACAACAAAGCTGGTGGCATGTCAATCGGACGTTCGTAGCTCAAGATATGAGCGTTTCCGCTCCGAGGGCCCGGTTGGTTTCGTGTACGAACCAACCTGGCCGAACTCAAAGTATTCCGAAACCCTGAGTGCAATATACTGAAACGACCGTCTCAATCTAAGGATCGCGTTTCGGCAGACGGCTCGTCGATCGGAGGTCCATGGCTCATGTTATGGCCAAAATACCGAAACCATCTCGAAAACGGGGGGTGCGGGTCCGGGCCGACCCGGCCCGACCCCCCCCCCCCCCCTGGGTCGGCCGAACCGGGTGGACCCGACCCGGGTCCGACCCGGCCCGGCCGGCGGCGCGGTCCGGCGCGGCGGCGCGGCCTGGCGCCGCTGGTGCCCCGCGCGGGGGGCTAAGCCCCCGCTTCATCAGATGGCGGTGCGGCTTTTAGCTGCGCCTTTGGAAACCCCCCCCCCCCTCGTGGGGGGCCTTCATTGAAGAGGATCGGGGGGCCGCATGCCCCCCTCAAGGAAACCTCCCCCCTCATAAATGGGGGGGGGGGGGTTTAGTGCTGGCCAGGGGAATTAAAATCCCCCGGCCTTTGACCTTCCGGCCGGCCACCTGGCCGGCCGGTTTTTCTCCAACGGGACCGGCAAACCGGTCCCCTTTCCGGATTCTGATGCCGGCGGACCGGCTGCCGGTCTTCTCGTGCCGCCGCGGCCCGGAACCGGCCGCGGTGTTCGTCGTCCGGCGCGGTGCGACGGCACCGCGCCCCTCCGCCGCGCCTTTGATTCCCTTCGACGCGGCGCGACGGCGTTGCGTTCTTGATGATTCTTCCATGGCGCGGCGCGACGGCGCCACGCAATATAAGTGTGCGAATATCCATGTGGTGCGACGACACCACGCCATCTTGTTTCATCTGCAAGATAAATCAACAAGAACAAAGGAGGGGGGTCGGCCGTGTTCATGCGGTCCGGCCCCCTCACGTTAAACGATAACACATATATAAATATCCTCACGTTAGTCATGCCAGAACCACGAACAATAATAAATAAATAAACAATTAACAACAACCCCTACCTTGGGTTCAAGTTCAAAGTTCGTCAACGACCTGCGGAATACAACGTCGCAGAGGTCGGGCGTTGCGGTAGTCGTTCGTCAAATATGATGACGAAGAGGTACGTCCGAAGAGGTACGTCGTTGGCGAATCTTCGTATTCCGACGAAGGAAGTCCGAGGAGGAAGCGGCGTTCCCTTTCGTTGACACGGGAGATGAAGAAGAGAGGAGCGGCGTTCTTCGTCGGATCATGAGTGTTCTTCGTCAAAGCTTGAGCGTTCTTCGTCAAAGTTTGAAGAAGAAGGAGAAGAACCCAAAATGATCTAAAGATGGCTAAACAATTCTAACCAAATAAAATAAGATATGGTCTTATTTTATTCACAAATTTAACAAATTGAATTTCAAAGGATTGAAATTCAAATAAGATAACTCCAAAATTAAATAACAAGTTGTCATGTCATTTAAAGAGGGGTTAAAGGGAGTTTGAGAGAAGATGGAAGTTTTAGGTTCGTGTGGGCCCCACCACACTTAATCCTCTCAAGGGAGGTTAAGTGGGTGTGGGTCACACCCCTAACATTCTTTGAGAGAAGTTAACCAACAAAAGTAAAATAAAAAGTGTTCCACATTTTTTATTCAACTTTTTATAATTCTCCCAAAAACTAACTTTCGTCCCGCAATAAAGGCAACTTCAGAAAAGGTCTCCTTAAGAGAATATCGGCGTTACGAGTTCATCGGTGTCCTCAGAATTCAATTCCGAGCACCAGATCAAAATTTAGAAATTCCCGCTCGTTCGTTCACTGAACGTACCCGAGCCAAACTTCGGAAAATGATTCCGGGCACTCCGGGCCTCGGAATCAGGTGCCGTATGAAACCGCGATCTTGTAAAATTCCAAAGAAAATTAAGAAAAAATTTCCCTTGAATTTTACGGGTCTTTACATTACTCCCACCTCAGGGCTTTACGTCCCCGTAAAGATACATCAAAAACTAGGGAAACAAATGAGGGTACTAAGCACACATCTGAGCCTCCCACTCCCATGTGCTCTCCTGGAGATTCCCGTGCTGCCATCTAATGCGCACAAGAGGAATCGATCGCCCACGTAGGACCCGCTCCTGTCGATCCTCTATCTCCACTGGGACCTCCGTAAAAGTCGCCCCATCGTCAACGTCAAGCTCCCCATGGTCAATGATGTGTGTCGGGTCGTGCACGTATCTCCTCAGCTGAGACACGTGGAAGACGTCGTGCACCCGGTGCAACTGAGGTGGTAGAGCCAGGCGATAAGCCACCTCACCAATCCTGCTGAGGACCTGGAAGGGTCCGATGAAGCACGGAGATAACTTGCTGCCTCAGCCAAATCTCCGAATACCACGTCGAGGTGAGACCCTCAAAAAGACGTGGTCACCATCCTCGAACTCTAGTGGCCTCCTCCTCCTGTCAGCGTATGACTTCTGCCGGCTCTGAGCTGTCCTCATCCGCTCCTGGATGACCTGGACCTTCTCTGTAGTGGCATGGACCATCTCCGGTCCCACAAGTGCTGACTCCCCAGGGTCTGTCTAGCACAAAGGAGATCTACAAGGTCGGCCGTACAATGCCTCGTACGGTGCCATCCCGATGGTGGAGTGGTAGCTGTTGTTGTACGCAAATTCCACCAAGGGTAGGTGGTCCTCCCAGCTATGACCAATGTTGAGGACACATGCGCAGAGCATGTCCTCGAGAGTCTGAATGGTCCTCTCCGTCTGACCATCTGTCTGAGGGTGAAAAGATGTGCTCAGACGTAGCTGCGTCCCGAACGCCTCCTGTAACCTCTTCCAAAGCCGGGAAGTAAAGCAAGCATCTCGATCGGAGACGATAGATGATGGCACACCGTGGAGCCGCACAATCTCCTGAACGTAGAGACGTCCCAAGCTCTCCACTGAGCCCTGCTGTCTAATGGGTAAGAAGTGTGCCGACTTGGTGAGTCGGCCAACAATCACCCAGATGGAGTTGTGACCTCTAGAAGTACGTGGTAGTCCAGTCACGAAGTCCATAGATATGTCGTCCCACTTCCATTCCGGAATCTCCAAGGGTTGTACCAAGACTGCTGGTACCTGATGCTCTGCCTTCACCTGTTGGCAGGTGAGGCATCGAGAAACGAACTCTGGTACAGCCTTCTTCATGCCCGGCCACCAGTGTCGTCGTCTGAGGTCCTGGTACATCTTCGCCACTCCAGGATGTACCACCAAAGGAGAAGTGTGAAACTCTCTCAGCACTTCCTCTCGCAAAGCGACTGGTACCATGGTACGTCCTCTGAAAAGGATGTTGTGCTCTGCTCCAAGGGAGAAACCATCAGGTGCCTGTCTCGAGGATATCTGTGCACGCCGTGTCTCACAGTTAGCGTCCTCACGTTGTGCCTCCCTGACTCGCTGCAGTAGTGGAGGAGTGACTGTGAGAGACTGAAGGAAGGCTGCTCCATCTCTATCCAAGAAGGATATCTGAAAGAGGCTAGCTGCTCTGTCGCCTCTTCATGTAGCTGAATGCCCGTCCTCCTGCTGAGGGCATCGGATACTACGTTCCCCTTCCCAGGAGTATAGACTATCTCAAAGTCATAGTCCTGGAGGAACTCGAGCCATCGCCGATGTCTCAGGTTCAGGTCCTTCTGCGAGAAGATATACCTGAGACTCTGGTGATCGGAAAAAACTGTAAAGCGCTCGCCCATCAGATAGTGTCGCCATGTCTTCAGAGCGAAGACCACTGCTACTAACTCCAGGTCATCGGTAGCGTAGTTCTGCTCATGCAGCCTCAACTGACGTGATCCATAGGAGATCACTTCCCGCTCCTGCATCAGAACACATCCGAGTCCGGTCCTTGATGCATCGCAGTAGACTACGTACCCTACTCCCTCCTCAGGAAACCTCAAGATAGGTGCGCTGGTCAATCTCTGTCTCAACTACTGGAAGCTCTGCTGACATTTGTCTGACCACACGAAGGGTTTCCCTTTCTTCGTCAAAGCTGTGAGTGGTGCCGCAACTCTAGAGAAGTCTGGCACGAATCTCCAATAGAATCCAGCTAGTCCCAAGAAACTCCGAACCACAGCCACGCTCCTTGGTGGCTCCCATGCTAACACAACCTTGATCTTCGCAGGATCCACTGCAACTCCCGCCTCAGAGATAACGTGTCCCAAGAAGTGGACCTCATGTATCCAGAGCTGGCACTTCGAGAGTTACCATAAAGCTGGTTCTCTCGGAGTGTGTCTAGTACAACTCGCAAGTGATAGGCGTGCTCCTCCTCTGTCGTAGAGTAAATCAGAATGTCGTTGATGAAGACTACGAAAAACCGATCAAGGTATGGCTGAAAGATCCTGTTCATGAGGGCCATGAACACTGCTGGAGCATTGGTTACGCCGAAAGGCATAACCAAGAACTCATAGTGGCCATACCGACATCTGAAGGCTGTCTTCTGCACATCCTCGTCTCTGACTCTGAGCTGATGATAGCCTGACCTGAGGTCTATCTTCGAGAACCACCGTGCTCCCTTGAGCTGATCAAAGAGGTCATCAGTCCTCGGTAGCGGATACTTGTTCCTCACTGTCACCTGGTTCAGGTGACGATATTCAACACAAAGCCGCAGGCTCCCGTCCGCCTTCTTGGCGAACAATATCGGGGAAGCCCAGGGGGAAACACTGGGATGGATGAACACTTTGCCCTACAAGTCCTCCAACTGTACCCGTAGATCTCGAAGCTCGACGGGGGCCATCCGATATGCTGGAGTAGATATCGGGACTGTCCCATGGTACAAGTCAATATAAATGTCTACCTCTCTGCGAGGAGGAAGCCCTGGAACGTCGTCGGGAAAAACGTCCGCAAACTGATCCACCACTGCAGGAAAACCAGGACTCTGCACGTCAACTGCTCCAAGGATGAGGCTAGCTAACTGATGAGTAATGGGTCGTCCTCTCCTCCGCGGAAGTCCATCCTGTGCTGCTAAGGCTCCCTTCTTGCTGGTGAAGGTGAATCTACTCCCGTCAGTGTGTACACATCGAACCTTGCGCCTAAAACATTCAATCTGTGCATGGACCGTAGATAGCCAATCCATGCCCAAGATGACGTCGTAAGGCCTCGATGCTGCTACAAGAAGATCCCAGCCGAAGCTCTCGCCTCCTAGAGTAAGCTCACACTGCCGGCACCAGTACGTAATCATTGAGTCTGCTCCCGTAGGAGTCTCTAGCCATAAGGATCGAGCCAACGGCTCTGTCGGAATCTCCGAGCTCCGAACAAGGGTAGCGGCTATGAAAGAGTGACTCGCTCCTGTGTCTATAATAACTGCAGCAAGGGTGGAATAGACACAGATAGTACCTCGAATCATCTCGGGTGCGCCGTGGTCGTAGGCCTCTGCTGCCTGGAGCTGTGCCTGTCTCTGCCCGCCAGCTCCCTGTGGTCGGGGTGGACCTCCTGGTGGTGGTGGTGTCAGAGCCTCAAAGCATCGCCCACCACCTGCTGCTTGGCCAGCTCCTCTGCCTCGTCCGCCTCCTCCCTACGGACCTCCATGGTCGACCCTCTACCTCTGCCTCGGTGGTCCCTCAACTGTCTGCTGCTCCTCGGCACGGCGGGTCGGGCAGTCACGAGCCATGTGGCCCTGCATGCCGCACGAGTAGCACTGTCTGCCTCTCGAAAGACTGGCTCCGCGCTGTGTGCTCTTCACTGCTGAGCCAGTGTCCTGAGGTCGTCTGCCCGAAGATCTGGTCTGCCTGGACCCCTGAGTCATCCGTCGACTGCCTACTGCAGATGACTCTGACACGTGCCGCCCTGCGGTGGGTCGCTGCGCTGGTGTAGACTCAGCAAGGAAGCTCTCGATCAGAAGGGCCCGCTCTAGTACTCCTCTCTGTGTCGGTATGCTGAGGGAGATCAGCGATGCCCTGATCTCGTGTCTCAAACCCTGCTCGAAGGTCCGGGCCTGGAAGAATGGGTCCCGTACCATGTCGTTCGAGTAGCGCGAGAGATCAGTAAATCTCGCCGAGTACTGAGCGACCGTCATGCTACCCTGTCGCAGCTGAAGAAGCTCCTGGATACGCACAGCACAAAGGGTGGCAGGGACGAACTCCGAGCGGAAGAGGCTCTCAATGTCTGTCCAAAGTAGAGATGCCTCATCGTGCACCTGGAGCATCAAGCTCCACCATCGTCCTGCTGCTGCATATAGTAGGCTCGCAGCGAGGATCACCATGAGGTCTGCTGGTGTCCTCACTAGCCTAAACACACGTACCACTGCCTCCAGCCAGTCCTCTGCTGCCTGGGGATCCGTCTCCCCGTGAAACCTGGGCGGTCGCTGGCGCTGAAACTCATGCAGTGCGCTGAGGCGACGTGTATCATCAGCGGCTGGCGCTGGAAGCATCGGGGGCTCGGCGGGTAGTGCTACCGCTGGTGCCACTGCTGACAAAGGGCCCTGCACCGAAGCCTCGTCGCTCGGTGGGCTGTCGTCACACTCGACTCTCGGAACCCTAGCTGGCTGCCATCGTGGAGCCACCCTGAAAAGGAAACAGGTGCGCCACGGTCAGAACAGTATACCTGGTGAGCTGATATAAGTAATCACAAAGAAAACTTGAAACACACACGCAATCAATGTTTTCGTGCATTAAGTCCGAAATCAGAAGTCAGGGTCCTGGTGTACGGATACGTCGGCCGCCGCACCAACACTGGACTCCCTGGACTGAGAACCACACTCAATACGCTAAACATTATTGCTTCACATAGAAAAGATCAGAGTTCGAGGTAGAACCGAACTCCTTTGATACCAATTTGTCATGACCCGCCCTCGGGGTCCGTGCCGTGACTACCCCAAGCCCGCCTTCCATAGGCCAGGGGCTGGAGACTAGCACCAAGGCGTAAATCCCGGTAAAAAGGGAAGGCATTGCCTTTGTAAAGTAAACAATCACTACAGAGTAAGCAAGCATAAAGTAAACACTAAGCAAAAGCAGAGTACAACTGAAAGTGCGGAAAAATAAATGGGCCAGTATACAAACCCAAACTGAAAGTAAAGTAAAACTTGAAAGGGAAAACAGCAACTGAAAAGTAAAAGCCGCTACACCGAGCTGTCCACTGGAAATCCCACCTGAAGGGTGGGTACAGATAGCTCCACTGCTCCACGGGTCCCGCCGTCCGCACCGAGCACGTCCCGCCCAGTGGTCCACCTCCAGGTACCATCCTGCTCTGCAAGCCTCAGCTAAGATCAACGCTGTCCGTCGTCTGCAACCAACACAACGTAGTGCGGGCAAAGCCCGTGCAGGGGTGAGTATAAGCTACTCAGTAGGGACCCCGAGACCCCTGAAGGTCTCTCAAATCCACAAAGGATAAACCACGAAGAAAGGTACAATTACGAAGTAACAACCGACACTGCTTAGGTATATGACCATACATATACCTAAGTCATCAATTTCAAATACACTCCAACCTCTGAGCCCCAGTACAACTCAGTCCACACAGGAAAGTAAACGTATTCCACACAGGAAAGAAAAACGTAATCCACACAGGATAGCACAACACAATCCAGACAGGAAAGCTACAGGATTCAGCTCACACAGGTATACTTCTTCGAAAGACGATAAAGATGATCTCTGATCCATCTATGTCGTCGGGCCCACGATGGATCGATAGGTAACTAACCCCCACAAAAGACCCACACAGGATCGGGCCCACATAGGACCTGTAGGCGCTGGTTCACACAGGACCACTGAGCGCAAAGACCCACACAGGATCAGACCCACACAGGATCGAGCCCACACATGACCTGTAGCACTGATCCACGTAGGATCGCTGAGTGATGTAGTCGTTTTTGTCGAATCTACACAGGATCTCTGTACTGTCGTCGTCGCAGTCACAGTAGCAGTAGCAGTAGCAGTAGTAGTCACAGTCGCAGCCAGCACAAGGGTTCCCGCACACAGCAGGCTAGTTCGGAGGGTCCGCTCCACGAGCCGAGAGGCTGATACATCAACTGTCACAAATTCCAGAGTTGATGTATCCAAAAGTTCCGTATCGTCAACAGGAACTCAACGCAACAGACAGTGCGTCGATCGGACACCCGGTCTGAGAGTTATTGGCATTTTCGTCCCCGGGGCCCGGTTGGTTTTTAAGGTAAAACCAACCCGACCGTACTCCACCTGCATCCAAACCTCGGGCAGAGTATGCCAAAAGATCTGTCTCACTAAGAGGAACACAACAAAGGTGACTGCACGTCCATCGGACGTCCGTAGCTCAAGATATGAGTGTTTCCGCTCCGAGGGCCCGGTTGGTTTCGTGTACGAACAACCCGGAAGAACTCAATGTTTTCCGAAACCCTGAGTGCGATATACCAAAACGACCGTCTCGATCTAAGGATCACGTTTCCGCAGACGGTTCGTCGATCGGAGGTCCTTTGCTCATGTTATGGCCAAAAGAACGAAACCGTCTCGAAAACTGGGGGTCCAGGTCCGGGCCGACCCGGCCCGACCCCCCACCTGGGTCGGCCCGAACCGGGTTGACCCGAACCGGGTCGACCCGACCCGGGTCCGACCCGGCACGGCCGGCGGTGGTCCGGCGGGGCGGCGCGGACCGGCGCGGCGGCGCGGCCCGGCCGGCGGCGGCGCGGCCTGGCGCCGCTGGTGCCACGCGCGGGGGGCTAAGCCCCCGCATCATCAGATGGCGGCGCGGCTTTAAGCCGCGCCTATGGAAACCCCCCCCCCCCCTCATGGGGGCCTGCTTTGAAGAGGACCGGGGGGATGCCTGCCCCCCTCAAGGAAACCCCCCCCCCCCCCCCATAAATGGGGGGGGGGGGGTTAGTGCTGGCCGGGGGAATTAAAATCCCCCGGCCTTTGAACTTCCGGCCGGCCACCTGGCCGGCCGGTTTTTCTCCAACGGGACCGGAAAACCGGTCCCCTTTCTGGCTTCCGATGCCGGCGGTCCGGCGGCCGGTCTTCTCGTCCCGCCGCGGCCCGGAACCGGCCGCGATGTTCGTCGTCCGGCGTGGTACGACGGCACCGCGCCCCTCCGCCGCGCCTTTGATTCCCTTCGACGCGGCGCGACGACGTCACGTTCTTGATGATTCTTCCATGGCGCGACGCGACGGCGCCGCGCAATATATGTGTGCGAATATCCGCGTGGTGTGACGGCACCACACCATCTTGTTTCATCCGCAAGATAAATCAACAAGAACGAAGGAGGGGGTTCGGCCGTGTTCATGCGGTCCGGCCCCCTCACGTTAAACGATAACACATATATAAATATCCTCACGTTAGTCATGCCAGAACCACGAACAAGAAAAAATAAATAAACAATTAACAACAACCCCTACCTTGGGTTCAAGTTCGAAGATCGTCAACGACCTGCGGAAGACAACGTCGCAGAGGTCGGGCGTCGTGGTAGTCGTTCGTCAAATCCAATGACGAAGATGTACGTACGAAGAGGTACGTCATTGGCGAATCTTCGTTTGCCGACGAAGGAAGTCCGAGGAGGAAGCGGCGTTCCCTTTCGTTGACACGGAAGATGAAGAAGAGAGGAGCGGTGTTCTTCGTCGGAGCTTGAGCGTTCTTCGTCAAAGCTTGAGCGTTCTTCGTCAATGTTTGAAGAAGAAGGAGAAGAACCCAAAATGCTCTCAAGATGGCTAAAAAATTCTAACCAAATAAAATAGGATAGGGTCTTATTTTATTCACAAACTTAACAAATTGAATTTCAAAGGTTTGAAATTCAAATAAGATAACTCCAAAATTAAATAACAAGTTGTCATGTCATTTAAAGAGGGGTTAAAGGGAGTTTGAGAGAAGATGGAAGGTTTAGGTTCTTGTGGGCCCCACCAAACATAATCCTCTCAAGGGAGGTTAAGTGGGTGTGGGTCCCACCCCTAACTTCCTTTGAGAGAAGTTAACCAACAAAAGTAAAATAAAAAGTGTTCCACATTTTTTATTCAACTTTTTATAATTCTCCCAAAAACTAACTTTCGTCCCGCAATAAACGCAACTTCGGAAAATGTCTCCTTAAGCGAATATCGGCATTGCGAGTTCATCGGTGTCCTTGGATTTCAATTTCGAGCACCGGATCAAAAGTTAGAAATTCCCACTCGTTCGTTCACTGAACGTACCCGAGCCAAACTTCGGAAATTGATTCCGGGCACTCCGGGCCTCGGAATCAGGTGCCGTCTGAAACCGCGCTCTTGTAAAATTCCAAAGAAAATTAAGAAAAAATTTCCCTTGAATTTTATGGGTCTTTACAAATGTGGTTCAATAAGGTGAAAATAATTTTTGGTGAATAATAACATTTACTTTTATTTACCACAGTTAAAACTAAATATTGTAATTAAGGGTAAAAATGATATTAATATTACACTAACACATGTCCTAATTATATTGGACAAGTATATATCGACCAAAAACAACTTTAGGAATAAAATAATATTATTTATGTCCACTTGGATTATATTAGGACATTTATTATTATTATATTCACTAAAGAGTTAACAGAGTTAAAATCAATGTTTATTTACTAAAAAAATTTTAATATATGGTTATACAAAAGGTAAATTTGATTGTAAATATTAATTATAACTCTAAAAATATTTCATACATAATGATATTTTATTTATAATTTTTATACAACAAATAATTTAATTTATTTATGACACAATGATGATGCAGTAATTACCATAATAGTGAAAAATAAAAATAATTGATATTATAAATATCCAAATAAATATAATTTGAGAATTTTTATGAATTAAAATAATTTCATTGGTCAATATGACATGTTAGGATTGATTTAATTAACTTTTTTCTAAGTAATACTTCTGTTTTGTTTTTTACAAAAATCAATTATTGAATACTGAAAAATTGACATAAAAGAGTTTTTAAAACAAATATTATATTATTAATTGATATTAATTTTTAAAAATATAAGGTTCATCCACGATACTTACATAATGTTAGTTTTATCATTAATGGACCACTTGGGTGTCTCTTGGAGGTATATAGAATGTTTATTAACTATATAATATAAAAATACAGAGTTACATGGTCGGTGTAAAACTAATTAACTAAGAGTTAAAACTAAAATATAAGGTTAATATAATGACCCAAACCTATACAAAATCTATTGGTTGAGTGGTTTTAGACCCATACCCACCTTAACATATTAATAATCCACTTTTGACCCATTATAAACTGAATACGAATTTATTATAAAATAATATTTCTAGCTTTTCCAAAGGTGCCCCTCCTCCCCCTTATAAAAGGACACCAATTATAACCAATTCTTCACACCTTAAAAGCCTATTGGTTCAGCCAAAGACTGCCCAAATAAACTCTAAACTTCCCTCACTACAACCTATAGGCATTAGTTTGATCATAAATCCAACCTAAGGATCCCTTTTGATCAAATCAAAAAGAAGAACCCGAAGAAGAGGTAGTTTTTTCACCACCCTTTTTCAAATTCATTTCTTCTTCAACTTATTCTTTCTTTGTTATTACCCTTCTAAAATAATGAATCAAGTATCTATTATATACTGTAATATTATTGTAAAAATGGTACCACCATATTCAGTATTCTATCCATCCTTTGAATGACATGTCACCATACGTGCGTACGTACGGCTTACCGTCTCCACGTAGTGGTGTAATTGTTATTAAATATATTATTATTTGGATGGGTATAATAATGATTTTTAATTCATGTAAATAATAAATATAACATGATAATGATTCTTTATATATGATATACCATCCAATTATATATTATTTTAATATCAAGAGAATGATATTGTCGCTCGTGCGTACGTATGGACTACCGTCTCCACGAACGCGATGCGATTCATTCTCCATCATATCCACTCAAGTATAATTATCATTTTATGATTTAAAAATAATTTTTAATGACTTGATATAATTATGGATATGAATAAGATACAACCGATCCATAACAAACACAGCTTATGTAAAGAAAAAAAGTAAGTTAACACCCGAAACGACGATAATTCTAAGATATTATTAACAAATCAATGTTAAAAGAACATATATGATATCATATTAATGTATATGATTATTATATAATTTAATAAAAATTATTTCACCATTTTATAGGAGGTTAACTTACCCTCAACCAAGGAAAAGTACAAGGTAAGGGTTTATTTCACAATATGTTCATTAACCGAGGTTGTTTATACGTAATAATCTATTGGGACTTCATTACCATCCACATCCATGTTTCTTAAAAATGTATTTCAAAACATTTTTACTATTTAATAGAATATGGGTTAAAGTAATTTATACCCTTTTTGACTTCTATAAGTGGATTATAATGAAATATTTATGTTGTTTTCCAAACAAGGTCATTTTTAACATTTTCAACAGAATTAAGGTAAGAATTTTTTTTAACTTATACGGCGGGTGCGGATATTTTCCGCCGTTATAAAATTTTCGAATCTTCCCTTACAAGATTATAAGAATATTTTCAAAGAAAATGTTATATTTTATAAATATATGACTCTTAAATTATTTCAAAATAAAAAAAGATATTTCTCTAAAAAGGGTTTTGATTTCATCTATGTCAACATCCTTTGATGGATTTGACACTTATTTGAAGTTGAATTATTATGATAAAAAACTTCTATATTGTATTGAAGTTTTTTTGATATGTTTGACTGTGGATGTGTTATTTTTATACCATTCATGGTTTATGTATGAATTATTTACATTTCATATGCTATTTTAAATACGAATGTTTATGTTATGTTTAAACCTTTTCATATGGGAATATATGGAACTTAATATGTGACGGGTGGAGCCCGCTATAGCTCCTCGATGCATCGGTAGGTCTCATGAGGCAAACTAGTGTCTTGGAACAAGGCCTTGACAAATTCATATTTGTAGTCTTGTCACGAGGCCTTGGCTATGTGGTTATGATAGTATGGAATTACGCATTCCATCATTATGTAAGTGGTTGTTGATATTGCATGTGATTATTTGATTAATAGAATATCCATGTGAATAAATAAATATCATTATTTATTTTTATTTTTTCCATTCTATGTTTAAGTTCAAGTTTAAAAGTATTTTGTTTTAGTTATACATTGCCTTAAATGTTTATTTTTATTTATGAAAGTTCCCTTTATATTGTTATCCTTACAGGGAATTTGAGCTCACCCCTTTTCTATGTTTTATTTTTCCCAGGATGTGAAGAAGTAATTTATGAATGACCTACAGGGATAGAATGAGGGGATAAGAGTGTGGACTATAGAGACTATATTGTTGTAGTTTTCATTTTATGATGTAATGTAAAACTTTATGAATGTATCTAGTGTTTCCAAGGCTACTAAACTAATCAGTCTTTAAAGATTTGATCTTTCTTGTGATCATGAGAACATTTTGTATTAATGAACCAACTCTGGGTAACTGGGGTCGGGGCATTACAGTTGGTATCAGAGAAAGTTTAGTACAAACCTTGGAAGATAGATTTAGATAAAATCTGATTAGAGCACATAGACCTAAGATGGACTTTGAGGATTATTATAGAACAAATTCCTAGAATTTTGGTATTGTAGAAATTTTGTGAGTTTTCTGAGCAATACATCCATGTCTGGAAACGAGAAGGTAGAGGCGGCTCTGGCACAGATGTACATAGGAGTACAACCCGAAAACACCGCTTTGAGCTGGACTTGAACGGGAACTGGTGCACGACAACAGGCCTTGTTGTACTCTTGGTTGTGAAATTCCCGGGGGATATGCTTAGGATAACTCAAATTTTCATTAAAAATCAATATGAATGTTTTAAGAGTACATACTTCCTCAAAGAAAACATTTTTATGATTATGGATTATATCCATAAAAAGTTAAATTTATGTTATGAGTTTTATAATTATGAAATTATGTATTTTTATTCATAAATTAATCTAGTTTATGCCATTGTTTAGAAATTACACTTAGTGGAAGAAATGGAAACTGTATTAATGCATGCACTCCATGTAGGAATTTCCCTCCTACTCAAGATAATTATAGTGGTGCTGGTGATGCCACTGGTGCCGATCAGCTAATCACCATACTGGGACAACTCACTCAGGTTATGAATAATAACCTTACCTTTATGGAGCACCCTGATCCGCATCATGGATGATCAATGTTAGATCTCTTCATGAGGCAACAACCATCATCGTTCCATGGGAGTAAAAATCCCTTAGTAGCTGAGCAATGGATAAATTTCCTAGAGAAAATATTTCAGGATTTGGTGAGTAGTGAAAGGGAAAAAGTAATCATGGTAGTTTACCGCCTCACTGGAGATGCTGATCAATGGTGGTCATTGATTCAAAACACAAAGGAAGATAATGAAGTATCAAATATGGAATGGAGGGAGTTCAAATATCTGTTTTTAGAAAAATACTTTCCTCGTGACCATCGATCAGATATGGAAAGACAGTTTATGAGTCTGAGACAAAAAGAGGATAAGAATGTCGCAAAGTATGAGGCTAACATTACAAGGTTATCAAGGTATGCTAGAGATTATATACATAACCCAAGAAGTAAGATTTATCGTTTATTTGATGGGTTAAAACCATTTCTCCATTGAGAATTAGTCTCACAACCCTTTTCATCGTTCGAAGACATTATCTCATGTGCTATCATGACATAAAAGGAATTCTCTATGTCTTATGACTTTAAAGCAAAGCAAGAGAAGAAGAGATCTACTGATCAATCTGGGAATGGAAATAAGGGTAAGAAGGGAAAGTTTGAATATCCATCCTGTGGTAAATGTGGGATGTAACACCCCGGTACTTGCTTGAAGGGAATGGGGTTCTGTTTCAAGTGTGGTGAAAAGGACACTAAGCTCGTGATTACAAAGGGAAGAAGGAAGATACCGATGTTCAGTGCTACAATTTCAAGGAGTTGGGACATTATACAAATGAATTTCTTAAGCATCATGGGAAATTACCTCAAAAAAGGCCAAGGGATCAAGGCCAGGCTTGTGAAATCACTACTGCTAAGGTAGAGGCTCTGAAAGACGTGGTGGCAGGTAATTTAATGGTTTCCTCAAGTTTAGAAAATGC
Source organism: Viscum album (assembly GCA_963277665.1). Taxonomy (NCBI): domain Eukaryota; kingdom Viridiplantae; phylum Streptophyta; class Magnoliopsida; order Santalales; family Viscaceae; genus Viscum; species Viscum album. The sequence continues at coordinate 1,548,178,379 of OY728142.1, forward strand.
ATTATTTGATTCTGGATCATTGGATTGTTTCATATCTTCCCAGTTTTCTAAGAAAATTAGATATTTCCAATTTGATTTAACAAGGGAGGTTTTAGTTAGAACTCCTAAGGGAAGTATCATTGCAACAATGTTTTGTGAATCAGTCCCCATTAGAGCAAATAAATGTTCTTTATCTGCTGATCTCATCGTCATACCTATGATTTAGTTTGATAAAATCCTCATTATGGACTGGATTTCAGACCATGATGTAAAGATTTATTATAAGAAGAAGGATGTTACGATTTTTGATGATGATGATAAGGAACACCTTATATTTAGAGCAGAATCGTCACCACATAATTCTTATCTAGATCCACCCCCAGTAGCTCAACTAAATTCAATTATTGGGGAGGAAGATAATGAAATGACTGTGGGTGAGGAAAGGAATGTTCAAATAGAGGATGTACCTGTTGTTAAAGAATATGTAGATGTGGTTCTAAAAGATTTACCTAGACATCCTCCAGAAAGAGAAGTTGAATTTTCCATTGATTTAATTCCTGGATCAAGCCCTATATCGAAGACCCCTTATAGAATGGCCACTATAGGGTTAGTTGAACTAAATAAAAAACTATAGGAATTGAGTAATAAGGGATTTATTCTCCCTAGTGTTTCTCCATGGGTAGCCCCTGTTCTTTTTGTTAAAAAAAGATGGATCTATGACGTTATGTATCGAATACAGAGAGATCAATGCTATAACAATAAATAACAAGTATCCCCTACATCTCATTGATGATTTATTTTACAAAATTCATGGAGCTCAATAATTTTCAAATATTGACCTTTGATATGGATGCCATCAGTTGTGTGTGAAGAAGGAAGACATTCCAAAGACAACATTTCGAATGAGGTACGGGCATTACGAGTTTACAGTAATGCCTTTTGGATTCACTAATGAACCCTCTGTATTCATGGATCTGATGAATAGAGTTTTTAAGGAATATCTCGATGAATTTGTGGTGGTATTTATTGATGATATCTTGGTATACTCCAAAACCTACGAAGATCATGAAAATCACTTGGGCATTATCCTAAAGACTCTGAGAGGAAAAGAATTATAAGGGAAGTTTAGCAAGTGTGAATTCTGGCTTCAGGAGATTTCTTTTCTTGGCCATATTGTCTCTAAATATGGAATCTCTGTTGATCCTTCTAAGACCAAGGCAATCCAAGAATGGCCTGCATCGACGAGTATAACTGAGGTACGTAGTTTTATTGGTTTGGTAGGTTATTATCGATGTTTCGTCCAGAATTTTTCCCAATTGGCTAACCCATTAACGAAGCTTACATTTAAAGGGGTTAAATTTGTTTGCACAAAATATTGTAAAGATTGTTTCGAATAACTGAAGAGAAGATTAGTCAATGCTCCTATATTGACTCTACCATCGGGGAATGATGGGTTCGTTATTTATTGTGATGCATCGAAGAAAGGACTTGGTTGTGTCCTTATGCAGAATGATAGGGTTATTTCTTATGCATCATGATAGTTGAAAATTCATGAATAAAACAATCCTACTCATGATCTCAAGTTATCAGCTGTGATCTTTGCTTTGATGATATGGAGGTACTACCTCTATGGTGAATAATGTCATATTTATACTGATCACAAGAGTTTGAAGTATATTTTCTCACAAAAAGAACTCAACATGAGGCAAAGGAGATGGCTTGAATTACTCAATGATTATGATTAGACGATACACTACCACCCAGGGAGGGCAAACAAGGTGGCAGATGCCTTAAGTAGAAAAGATCATGGAGTTTTGAACAATATGAGAATTGAAAGGGATCCAATTTTCATGGATCTAGTGAAGATGGAAATGGGAATAACCAGGGAAGGTGAAAAATTAATTCTTTTTCAAAGGGTTGTCAAACCATCTTTACTAGAAAGGATTAAGAGTTCTCAGACCGATGATGAAGAATTTCAAAAGAAGATTAATGTTGTGAATGATGGGAGATTGAAAGATGTTTTGTATGACGAAGGAATTTTGAAATTCGGGAAGAGGCTTTCTGTTCCCGATATACCTAATATAAAAAGGGAATTGATGGATGATGCTCATAGTTCAAATTTCTCTATACACCCTGGAAGAACCAAAAATTATAGATATTTGAAGGAACATTTTTTGTGGGACAACATGAAGAGGGAATTTTTCTGATTTTGTGTCAAGATTTATGGTTTGTCAACAAGTGAAAAAAGGAAGGAAACAGCCTAGAGGATTCATGCAATAACTTCCCATACTAGAGTGGAAATGGGACAATAATATGATGGACTTTGTCATGGGGCTACCAAAGACTCATACAAGTAACGATGCAATATGGGTCATTTTTGATTGTATTACCAAGTCAGTACATTTTCTTGCTCTAAGGGAAGATTTACCACTTGAAAGATTAGGAATACTGCATATTAATGAAGTTGTGAGACTTCATGGAGTACCCCTATCAATTGTTTCTGATCGTGATCGCCATTTTACGTCAAGATTTTGGAAAAGTATTCAGAAAACCTTGGATACTGAACATCATTTGAGCACTGCCTACCACCCACAAATAGATTGACAATCAGAACGAACTATTCATTCCTTAGAAGACATGTTGAGATCATGCTCACTTGACTTTCAGGGTGTGTGGGGTAAATATTTACCTCTCGTATTATTTTCCTATAACAATAGATTCTATTCGAGTATTCATATGGCACCATATGAAGCATTATATGGAAAGAGATGTCGCACACCAACCTATTGGGATGACGTTGGTGAAAGAAAACTTGTAGGCCTACAACTAGTGGAGGAAACGATGGAAAAGGTGAAGGTAATCCAAAACCATATCAAAGAAGCTCAAAGTAGGCAGAAGAGTTATGCCGATAATAGAAGGAAGGATTTGGAATTTCATGTCAGTGATAATGTTTTCGTGAAGGTATCTCTATGGAAGGGAGTCATACATTTTGGTAAGAAAGGTAAATTGAGTCCCAGGTACATCGGAACTTTTGAAATTATAGAACGAATTGGGGCTTTAGCTTACTGATTGTAAATGCCGCAAAGTCTCTACAAATTTCATGATGATTCCATGTATCTCTGTTGAGGAAATACATGCCTGACCCACTGCATGTACTCACCTATGAGGAATTAGAACTGGAACCCGATCTGTCTTATTGTGAAGAGACTGTCAAGATTCTTGATATGAGAGAACAAGTACAGAGAAACCGGACGACTCGTCTGGTAAAAGTCTTGTGGTGAAACCATAAGATGGAAGAGGCATCATGGGAACCTGAGGGACTTATGATGAAGAACCAGGTGAGTCTTTTCATGCGGTAGTATTCTAGAAATTTTGAGGATGAAAATATTTGAAGGAGGGGAGAGTGTAACACCCCAAACTTCTATGGTACCATTATCTTTGAATAATGCAATAGCGTGTGTTGTACACAACATCGAGTTCTAACACACCACAACCAATCAAACTAGTCATTATGAATAGTAATACCCAATTTTTGAAATTTATAAATTTTATTTTTCAAAATGGACATCATTTTTGGATTTGGAATATCGAAATTATCCTAGGGTGAATTTTCGGTATTTTTTTGAAAAACATCATTTTTTGATGAATAGTGAAACCACTAAGTGGTAGTTAAAAAACTGAATTTTTCATAAAACATAATTTTACCACTTCTGTGAGTGGAATTTCGAAAATTTGAGAGACATGGTTAATATCAAGGAGTAATATGTGGTTCAATAAGATGAAAATAATTTTTGGTGAATAGTAACTTTTACTTTTATTTACCACCGTTAAAAATAAATAGGATAATTAAGGGTATAAATGATATTAATATTACCATAACACATGTCTTAATTCTATTTTACAAGTTTATATCGACCAAAAACAACCTTGGGAATAAAATATTATCATTTAGGTCCACATGGATTAGATTAGGACATTTATTATTATTTAATTTAAAGAAGAGTAAAAAGAGTTAAAATCAAAGTTTATTTAATAAAACATTTTTAATATAGGGTTATAAATAAGGTAAATTCGATTGTAAATATTCATTAGAAATCTAAAACATTTTTTATACATAATGATATTTTATTTATAATTTTTAGACAATAAATAATTTAATTTATTTATGACACAATGATGATGCAATAATTACCATAATAGTGAAAAATTAAAATAATTGATTTTATAAATTCCCAAATAAATATAATTTGGGACTTTTTATGAATTAAACTAATTTTATAGGTTAATATGACATGTTATGATTGATTAAATTAACCTTTTTCGAAGTAATCCTTCTGTTGTGACTTTTAGAAAAATCAATTATTGAATAGTGTTAAAATTGACAAAAAAGTGTGTTTAAAAAAAATATTATATTATTAATTGATATTAAATTCCTAAAAATATATGGTTCGGAAAAGATACTTATATCATGATAGGTGTATCATTAATGTACCAATTGAGGGTCTCTTGGAGGTATATAGTATGTTTATTAACAATATAATACAAAAATACAGAGTGACATGGTAAGTGTCGAACTAATTAATTAAGTGTTAAAACTAAAAGATAAGGTTAATATAATGAACCAAACATGTCTACATTCTGTTGGTTGAGTGGTTTTATACCCTTCCCCACCTTAACCTATAAAAAATACACTTTTGAGCAATTAAAAACCGAATGTGAAATTATTATAAAATAATATTTCTATCTTTTCCAAAGGTACCCCTCCGCCCCCTTATAAAAGGACACCACTTATAACCAATTATTCACACCTTAAAAGCCTTTTGGTTCATCCAACCCCTGTTCAAATACTCTCTAAACATCCCAAACTACACCCTAGAGGCCTTAGTTTGATCATAAAGCCAGCCTATTGAGCCCTTTTGATCAAATCAAAAGGAAGAACCTGAAGAATAGGTAATGTTTTCACAACCCCTTTTCAAATTCATTTATTCTTCAACTTCTTCTTTATTTGTTATTACCATTCTAAAATAAAGAATCCAGTATCTCCTATATACGTTAATATTATTACAAATATGGTACAATCATATTCAGTATTCTATCCATCCTTTGAATGACATTTCACCATACGTGCGTACGTACGGCTTACCGTCTCCACGTCGTGGTGTAATTGTTATTCAATATATTATTATTTGGATGGGTATAATAATGATTTGTAATTCAGGTAAATAATAAATATAACATGATAATTATTCTTTATATATATAATATACCATACAATTATATATTATTTTAATATCAAATTAATGATATTGTCGCTCATGCGTACGTACGGACTACCGTCGACACGAACGCGATGAGATTCATTCTCCATCGTATCTATTCAAGTAGAATTATAATTTTATGATTTAAGAATAATTTTTAAGGACTTGATATCATTCTATATATTAATGAGATACAACCAATCCATAACAAACATGTCTTATGTAACAAATCATATAAAAGAAAACAAGTATGTTAACACCTGAAACGACGATAATTCTAACATATTATTAACAAAGGAATGTTAAAATATCATATATGATATCATATTAATGTATATGATTCTAGTATAATTTAATAACAATTATTTAACCATTTTACATTTGTTTAACCTTCCCTCAACCAAGGAATAGTACAAGGTAAGGGTTTATTTCACAATCTCTTCCTTATCCGAGGTTGTTTATACGTAATAATATACTGTGACTTATTTATCATCCACATCCATGTTTTCGTAAAAATGTATTTCAAAACATTTGGACTATTTACTAGAATATGGGTTAAAGTCATTTATACCCTTGTTGACTTTTATAAGTGGTTTATAAAGGAATCTTTCTGTCGTTTTCCAAACAACTTCCTTTTTAACATTTTCGACAGAATTAAGGTAAGAATGTTTTTTAACTTATACGGTGGGTGCAGCTATTTTCCGCCATTATAAAATCGTCGAAACTTCCCTTACAAGATTATAAGAATATTTTCAAAGAAAATGTTTTATTTTATAAATATATGACTCTTAAATTATTTAGAATTAAAGAGATATATTTCTCTAAAAAGAGTTTTGATTTCATCTATGTCAACATCTTTTGATGGATATTACGCTTATTTTAAGTGATTTATTATGATACAAAACTTCTGTATTGTATTGAAGGTTTTGTGATATGTTTGACTGTGGATGAGTTATTTTTATACAATTCATGGTTTATGGATGAAGTATTTACATTTCGTATGCTAGTTTTAATAAGAATGTTTATGCTATGTTTAGACCTCTTTATTTGGGAATGCATGGAACTTAATATGTGATGGGTGGAGCCCGCTATAGCTTCTCGATGCATCGGTAGGTCTCATGAGACAAACTAGTGTCTTCGAACAAGGCCTTGAAAAAATCTTATTTGTAGTCGTGGCACGAGGCCTTGGATTTGTGGTTATGACAGTCTGGCATTATGCATTCCATAATTATGAATGTGGTTATTGATATTGCATGTGATTATTCGATTAGTAGAATATCCATGTGAATAAGTAAATGGAACTATTTCATTTTATTTTTTCTATACTATGTTGAAGTTCAAGTTTAAAAGGATTTTTTTAGTTATAAATTTCCTTAAATGTTTTTTCTTATTTATTTAAGTTTCCGCTATATTAGTATCCTTACTGGCCATTTGAGCTCACCCCTTTTCTATGTTTTATTTTTCTCAGGATGAGAAGAAGTAATTTATGAATGACTTGAAGGGATAGTATGAGGGGATATGTGTGTAGACTATTGAGACTATATTGTTGTAGTTTTCATTTTATGATGGAATGTAAAACTTTATGAATTTATCTAGTGTTTCCAAGGCTACTAAACAAATCGGTCTTTTGAGATTTGATCTTTCTTGTTATCATGACAATGTTATGTAATAATGCACAGACTCTGGTTAACTGGGTTCGGGGCGTTACATCTTGTTTTCAATCCAGTAAAGTGCGTATTTTTTGGCCACTGTAGATCTTTTATCCTCCCTTTCTCTTTACTTTTAATTTTCATCAACCGAATACAACCCTTATACATAAATTACTATTTAAACTGAAGAGTAAACATCCCATTAGGGTGATACCTCTATTATGTATGATGTATTGATCCACAAAAAATTTTCTCTTGGATTTTAAACTATCATTTCATTCCATTGTAGAATATGTCATAGAATATTTACATATTTGATGGAATTTGAGAATTTCAAGGATTATTGTATCCCATGGAAATTAATAGTACATGGATAATTGAAGTATTCATTAATAATTTTCTTTGGATAGAACTTCAAGTTGAGGCTTGATTGTAACTAAACCATTGTAGAAACCTGATCATTCACATATCATGTAATGAATGTTAATTTTAAAATAACTTTTTCAAATATTGATGAAATAATTATATTAACTTTATAACATTTTTACTCACCCTTATCAATAATAAATAGTTTCATTAAATTTAATTTCAGTATTAATTTATTTTTATACTTTATGAATATCAAACCCACATTTTTATGGGCCATAATAATCAATCCATTCATATTATTGAGAACTATTTTTTAGGATTCATCTTTAGTTCCACTATATACATTATAAAAAGGTATTATGTATTTGATGGTTGATAGGTGGTACTCATATTTTCTACAATTTGGAACCATTTCAAGAGATGTATCTATAATGAAGGATTTATTTTTTCTTAACATAAAAATTTAAAAAATAATAATAATTAATAATATAAAAAATTATAATTTCATGTTAGTAACCCACCAACCACTATAAATGATTCGATTAATTTTTTTCAAAAAACTTTCACATGGGTGGTGGTTTAGAGGTCACATTTTGAGGTTTATGTATTTAGGGACGTCATTATTGACCTTAAAGAATATATTGATATTCAATACCCTGCAGTTTTAACTATGGAGCATAGGGAGTTGTATAAATCATTCCCATATTATTATAAATATTTGAAAAACGAATGTTGGGTGAAAAATAAGAATAATTTACTCATATATTCAATGAATAATATATTAGGTAAGTTAGAAACGAACATTCATTTTAAAACCCCATTAGGATACATTGACATGAAAATAAACATTATTCCCAATCCAACATTGATATTTTATACTGAAAAATATATATTTATTAGTATAATTAACTCAAAATTTTGTAATCTCGTAATATAATCTCATACATATTTTCCCACTCTTTATTAGCCACCCATGTTTCAAAAAATTATAAAGAGTGATGTGAACCCTGAACCAATATGTACCTTTTGTATTGAGAGATATATTTACTCATTAATAAATTGATCACTAGTGGGGTTGAAATTAACCATTCCTTATAAAACACTACATATATAAGGGTTATTAAAAAATAATCTAGGCCTAAAGAAATCATTGATCTTTGTTAATTATATTTTTAATGTGTTGAAATAAATAAATTAAAGGCAATTTGAATTGTATTTTATTATATAACGTTGTCTAGTCGGCGTATAAATTCACTAGCAAAACTAAAACCACTTCTTTAATTTCTATCATAGAAAAAAAATACTCAGTGGACTGTATTTTTTCTCAAGTTTAAGACCAATGGGAGGAGATATAAATTATTGTTTCATTATCACTTAATTTCATGTGCATCTATTATGAAAAATAATTTTGATGTAAATTAGAACCAATTTAAGGAGAAATGTGTTTTGAAGAACATTGTAGATGATAAAATATAGTGGATCCTATCAATGAAACCACACACACACTGACTATGGATAGTCCAATTATTATTTTTATCATAATATAGACTGAATATAGTTATTTTTGATAGGAAACACCAGTTGTTTTTAATATATTTGTTTTGTTTCTTTTTGTTCATATTTAAAGCAATAGATAATATGGTTTCATTTATTATAGTTAATTGATACTAAATAAATTTCTAAAATAGATATTCCATAAACACATAACACAACCTCTTATTCAGGTAAAACCCATTTGACTATATATATATAACTCCCTTTGAATCGCATATTCTCTTCACCCACTTGTAATTTTATTTTCTTACTTTTGTGTTTCAAAACAATCATGGCTAGTCAACATTTTTTTTTGATATTTTTTCAAACCATTTTTGGAGAGACAAAAAAAAGTTTCATTTAAATAATTTTTTATTTTCATTACTAATTTTGAATAATATGTTTTGTTTCAAATAAAATAAATTTTTATTTCTCTCTTTGGATTACAAATTAATTTTCAACTATAATCAAGACATAAAATTGATCTTTAATATTATCATTTATAACCTTATTTTATCCATTTTTATTTTTTCACCATTAATTATGAATATTTAATTTTTTTATCTTTTATGTTGTTTTCTAATATTTTATGTGGTTTTATATGATAGATGATTTTTTTTCAACATGAAAATCACTATAGCTAAATAATTTTCATTAAAATTACATTAAAACTCTTCTTCAAACACCTATAAGCCAATCATGAACCCATTTTTTCACATTAAAATCCCTTCCCAATCACCTACCTAACATTCACATCAAAATTTAATTTATTGTTTTATGAAATTATATTGTTTGGGGATTTTTATTAATTGAGGTTTTACGTTCTTATTTTCTCATGTAGTCATATTTTTTCGGTAAAAAGATTTTTTATGTGTGGGGAAGAGGCAATTTTGTAGAGAGGTTGGAAAAAAATTCATTTTCATTATTTATCAAATATTTTCAGATATTTCATTCAAATAGTGTTAAAAATAAAATGAAGAAATAAAAAATTTAAAAATTTTGATTAAAAGAAACACTACCCTCATATCTCTTTATTTATGTTTTTTTGATAGCTTGAGTTTATTATATATTTCATTCTCACTAAATTACACCCCATGTTTTTTCATTTTGTTACAAGTGTTACCCTCGAAATGAAATGATTGAAAGCAATTTCAAGCCTCCTTTTGGTTTTTCATTCATGTTTTTATCCAACATGAGGTTTTTATCTAAATTTCTAACTTTTTCAATTTACAATCATACCTTAATCCATTGAAACCCCTTTTAAAAATAACTATGAAAAAAATTTCACAGTAAGATGATAATGGAATATTAGAGCTCTAAAAAACTCATAGGTCTTCACTCTTGTTTCGTAAATGAGTGAAATCAATTAAAAATATAAATCATTGAGATAAGATAGAATAATGTCGGTGAAAATATTATAAATAGTAAAATTTTCATGATAAATGAAAATTGGTTTTGAAACAAAATTTATAAATGAAAAGGATTTACAATGAATTGTGTATGAGTGAACATGTTATGATCTACCTCATTGGTAGAAAAAAGTGTTAATATTTGGACAATAGGTGATCATGGGTTTTCATGTTGTATGTATTTTTTTACGCCCATATATATTCATTATACTATGTGTGTAAAATTTAATAATTAACATTTATTCATAACCATTTAAAAAGGTTCCATAATTATTGGATCACAAAAGATCCACATTTTTCATGAAATGTTCATGTTTTGATATTGAGTTCAATTTGAGGCAATTTTTTGAATTCATCCTTTTCTATAAATGTTTCTTATATTTATCATTACTATGAATATTTTGATTCAATTCATTAAATTTTTATTTTTTAATATTTTTTGAATATTTTTCTACAATTTTTTGAATTTGAGATTGAGCTATATTGGCCATTTAAAATCCCATTTTCATCATGGAAGAAATAGAAAAAAAACATTATCATCCATTATATACCAACTCTGATTTTTTTATTGTCATAATAAATAATGCATCAGAAATTCCTTTAAATATCATGTGTGAGAGTGAAACAATTATTCCAAACAATGCATTTAATAATAACCAATAAATCTAATAAAATATTAAACCCCTCTCAATGATGTTTCAATATCTCTAAAAATATCATTCAAAATGAGATACAATTTTATGTGAATATATAGAAGTGTATTGAGAGAAATTTAATTATCCTTAGGATGTCAAGATTCATTATTTTTCAAATTCATAAATGCTTTTGAATCTGGAATATTAGAATGTTATGATTTTTTTATGCCAGAAAATTTGACTTCAGTAATTCAAAAATAACATTAAAACATGTTCCCATGTAACTTGAAACTTTTTCAATGAATTAATATAATATATATGAGAAACAATATACATTTTATGATATTTATATTCACCAATACTAAAAGTCAATAACTTGTGAAAATTCAAAAGGCATATTTAGAAAAAAAAATAGCCACCTATCTTTATTATTAATATGTGTCTCAACTTCCATACAAGGTGTTAAAATTTTCAATAGAAAAGAAATAATAATTTTAATATTAAAAAAAATATTGCTTTTAGGAACCTCCACACTCTATTATTTAGTAGAGACCGCCTTTTTTATTTCTTTACTATTTCTATATATTTTTTAATATTAAAATTATTATTCTAATTTAATTTTTAATATTAATGATAATTTCTGATTCTTCTTTCAAATTCAAATATTTTGTTTATATATATTTATATTTTCTTAATATATTTTGAATTCAATAAGAATATATGGCCCCAATCCCCTCTAAATTTTAATACAAGTTTATTCACTTTCAATATAATTTATGTGTGTCATTGGTCAGTGTAAATATTTTATTGTCCCTTTTTCTTTCTTTTTGTTTTACCCAACTATATACATACAGAGGTATATTAATTACTATTTAAATTATTGAGTAATTATCTATTTGGATTGATACCATGGTTAGGGACAATGTATTAATCCAGAGAGAACACATCTCTTGATTATAAGAAATTATATGCATATCTCTATCAATAGTCATGGATTATTGAAAAATTTTAGGTAATGTGAGGGTTTCCAAGATTATTTGATCTATTATAAGATAACATATCATGGATTATTTATCTATTCATCAATAATCTATGAACATGGATTGAATATTGGGTTGAGACCTGTAATATAGCCAAAATATTACAGAAACATAATCATTCAACTATCATGTTGTAAATGTTAATTTTTCATGAAAATTTTCAATAAGTAATTAAATTAATATAGTAACATAATATCATTTGTACTAATCCATCTAAAATAGTTCTGTTAAATTTTATTCCATTATTAATCTCATTTTATTCCTTATTAACATCAAACTCTCTTTTACAAACCTTCAAAATGAACTCATTCAATTTGTTGAATACCATCATCGAGGATTTGACTCAAGTTCAAAAATATACATTATAGTTGATAAACAATGATTTGATGGTTTATGGATGATAATTAATCATTGTTTAATATTACACAATGGTTTTTTGGAGAAAAAATATGTTATGGTGGTTATAATTTTGTAATACTCTTATAGAATATGAATTAAAGTAGAATATAAAATTTGGCGATGGTAATACATAGTTTGATTTGTATTCCATGTTGACTATTTTTTGATGGATTATAATGTTTTGATGTCTACTGAGAGTTTTATTATTGCATGATGACGTGGATTCAATACTAATTAGTGAAGCTTTAACCTGAGGTAGAGGAATATTCTATTATACCCAAATATTAGTTGGATGAATCATTTGTAGAGAGGATAGTGCCTGAATTTTGTGAATTTGAAAAAATCAATAAAGGGCAAAAGTAATTGATTTCTAATCTATCCAATTGTTCCAATCACAGATGCCCTCGTTTCTAGTAGCAGTCTTGCATCATAGGTTGCTAAGAATTGGTTTCCAAATGCTTAGTTGGGTGTTTTTTTGGATGGATTATTTATTTTTATAATTAATTAATTTGAGTATTATTGTATAATGATTTACAGTCAATATTAATCAATGAATATTCAACCTCTATTACAGGAATAATATATTAAGTCCAAGGCACTGGTGGGTGCGTCTTATGTAGAGAGCATGTTGTTTGTTTTTAGAGAATCTAATTAAGTCCTTACAAATAGAAATTTAATGGATGTCTAAGAAATCGACATGTTATAAAAATATCAACACATAATTTTTGAAGGTAATATAGAATCATAGGATGATAAAAACTAGTTATAGAATTATCAGTTTATTTTGGAAATGATCAAAACTTGATAAGAGATATAGGTACAGTTAGCGGTATCCAAATTCAAAAGTGAGGCATTATAATAGTGAAACTCCTTTGATACCAATGGAAGGAATCCATAGGTGTTATAGATAAATTTTTAATCCATTTTATATGAGATTTTATGTATATAGTTGTATCATCATTCCAGGTTTTGAGAATTCATAGAACCATAATATGTGGGAAGTAAATGATGGAGTATGGTGAGAATTTTGAATTTTTTTCATCATTTTATGTCAATCATTAAGGGAAATGAGGTTATGAATTAGTGTTAATTTTTGATAAGTATTATGTACACAATTAAGAGTATGAGTGACTTCTTTTTTTGGAAACCTACTCAAATGTTCTGAATAAATATTTTATATGGATTTAGAGATGTTCATTTCTCCATATGATATATGTCGAAAGATAGAATAATGGAATGAATGGAAATGGGATGGTGAGACTTTGGATATGGGTGATAGAGTCAGTCGATAGAGTAATACATCACCTACATAATAGGACATGACATTCATCTTGATGTGTTAATGTGTTCTAGGGATGGTCATACATTCCTTTGATGTCGATGTCATTCAATTAAGCATCAAAATAGTGGAATGATATGGTATCTTAGGTGATTCTGTGATTGGACAATGGAGTCCTAGATGAAGGGGATTCATGTACTACCTGTTTTATGGAATTAAAAAATTTCTCTTATTTCTATAACTTTGACATCCCCTATCTAATGTCATTTTATGTCTTGTTATTATTGGATGATGTGTGTGTTAGAAAGGCAGGTTGTTTTTTGGGTAGGAAGATTTTTTGATATTCTTAAGCTAGGGTCATGTATTGTGATACTCATGCTTCATCGAGTATCAGACACACGTTTATAATACTAACAATGTCATAGATAATCGAATATTGTGGAGGATCATACCAACCAGTTGTGAGAAAAATATATGTCAAGGTGTGTTTATCATTATCAGGATCATAAAATGTATAGTATTAGCTAGTGAGCATATAGATTTTGTGTTTTTCCATTGATGGAGGTTTGATGGAGAATATTTATTTCTTTTTAGACACCCAATTTTATGATTCATCTCTAATGGTAGTTATAATTATTGAATTTAGTAACTAATGAGGTGTGAGATTTAGGAAATAGGAATGATGGAGATTGTAAATTTCAATGACATCACTTGGGTTAATGCACTAGGTTTTAGAATAGGAGTTCATATTATGGAAGACTAGTGTTGGGTTTCTGTTAAATTTTTCATTTTTATGATGGTCTATTCATATTTCATATGAGCTCTAAAGTATCACTATAAATATTTTTCAGCTAGATCAATTATTGTTTAATAATGCCCTTCCATTTTTATAATTGTGATCATGTAGTGGGATCATTTTTTTATGGGAGGATATGAGATTGTGAAATTATGTTGGAAGATTCTTGAGGCTGAAAAGCCCTTGCATGTGGTCTTTTTATTAATCTTCATGGGTTTGGGCTACTGATTTCCAATGGAATATGAAATTTTCAATCTACAACTGGGATTATTTTTAGAATTTAGATTCAAATTATAATTTTGATAGTTGGGACATATATAGTATGTGTTTAATATATTTTATAGGGTTTAATGGAATATGGGGTTGATGGGAAAAGGTTTTAGTATTTGGTATCTATTTAGTATAAGAATTTTGGTGTATGTAGTACAAGGCACCACAGTAGGGCGTGTTGCGGTGTGGCGTTGGTGTTATGTAAATTTATGTTTATGATTTGGATGACATCACATTTTATTCTACGGTTATGTGATTTGAGGTTTACTCAATAGAGAATTATAAAACCATATACTTTAGTGGTTAAAATATTAATCCTTAGATTAGGACATAAAGGCATGACTAAAATTTCTTGGTGCCACTCTAGAGAGGGAAATTAAAATGTGATGCTTATGGTTATACCGCAACATGACTTGGGTTAGAGGAATTTCAACATTCCCCATGTGGTCACATTGCAATTATCCCATATAATGTTTTTTTAAATATTTTCATTAAATAATATAGTAGGTAATTTTTTTAAAATTTCCCCTACCTATTATAAGAGAAGCATGACCTAACCCCCTAGTCCCTCTCCTCCTCTCATAAACCCCCCCTCTTCTATCTCTATGTTATCTAGATCACTACATATTGGAGGTTAAATGATCTGTTTGAATCATTAGTTCTCTATCAATGAAGATAAGGTAATCCTTAATATCTTTCCCTATGTTTCATTCATTTCATCTCTATTTTGGTATAAATATCATTTCATGGCCTCTATTATAACATAAATTTATGTATATATTGATTATATTTGTTTTCAGTAATTTAATGTGTTTCGTGTTTTTAATTTATTTTAAATGAATATGTAGAATTTGAAAATGGTGATTTGAATAATCTATAATTCTAGGGAAGGCGTGTTTCTATGACACAAGGTTGTGCCTCATTCTTCAGAACTATGGATCACACCATATTTCAGTCTTTATGATGTAAATAGTGTTTATTTGAAGGATCCTTCTTCAATATAGAGTATTATTATATTCCATAGGTGTTGGAATAATGAATATTAGTTATATTCTTGATTTGCTGGTGGACACATCATAATCATAGACTATTCAAAGTATAAATTCCTCATGTATATTCACACCATAGAATTTTATTTAACCATATAGGGTATGAATTTAATATATTTAAATAAATATTTGATATTTAGATTCCCAAGATATAATCATTCTAGACCAAGGTGGGTGAAAACTTAATAGATTAAAATAAATCCTAATGATTATTTATTTTATATTTCTACAAATGTCAAAACCAAAAAATCCAATTACACCATGAATTTTTTGTTGAGTTTCTGATGTTTTCTCTATGAATTATTGTTTTTCACATGAAATAAAATTGTAATTGATGAAAATCGTAGTCAAAACTACCTAGTCATGAAAAAAAGGGAATAATGATCCATAAAAATTTGATTCCAGATAATTCAAATAACTTTGATAATGTGTCATTTTCATAATGTTTTAGAATTTTATTAAACATCCTAAACTATCAAATTTGAATTATATAGAGGATATGAATTTGGGAGATGATCCAAAATCTGAGATTAAAGTATAACAGGTTTTGTATTTATTGTATTTTTAATTTAAATTGTTAATTCAAAATATTATGGATATATATAATTCTATTACAAAATATAGTGGTGATCACATTAAATATAATATAAATTATTCAAAAATATCATTAATTAGAGAATTGTGTTCAAGGTATAAGGTTAATGAATTCAATTTTTTGAAATTTAAGCCTATTTTGAATATCCTTGAAGATCTATAGTTCATTAATTGGGGAATCAAGAATAGCCTTTCTTATCTGTGTTACATATCATTAACTAAAATAATTATGAGATCAACCAACATGTCAACACTATTTTATCCGAATTGAAAATTGGTTTGTCTTAGATAGAAAGAGGATGTGAATCTTAGGGTAGTGAGGTAGTCATAAATTTGAAATCATATACTAGTATGGTAGTAGTTAAACACAATATCAACACATTATTAAAACGTAATCTGTAGTGTATCCATGTATATATGGGCCAAGTAAAATCATCATGCTTGTGATCTTTCCTTATTTGTATTTTATTATGATTATTAATAATATTGAATTTATAATTTCTACTGGAAATACAATATCCAATTTGATCTAAATAAGCAAATATGTTTTGTTACACTAATTCTATCCTATTAGGGTGTATAATTGGAAAAAGGTATAACAAGTGGAATCATAGAGTAGGTGGATTATATGATTTTTTGAGTGAAAGAAGTTTTTTTTGGAAGATATTGTTAATGATAGAGGGATTATTTTATTCACTGGTTTTAGTAATAAGATATGAAGAAATAGGATAAGATATCATTTTATTTCCCTTGGTATAGATTTATATTCAATATTATTACTTATGATATAAGTATGTGACCATATATGACAGTGAATGATAGGAGATAACAAAATATTACTGAATAACGATTATAAGGATCATCATTATTTCGTAAGAGAACATTGTAATTAGATATATGCGAAGATGATGAATTTCACAAGGACTAAAGGCCTTTTTGATGAAATTTCTAATATATTAAGATGAGGTGTCAGTATAAAATAGGAAATGATATATGTATTACAAAATTGTTTTGCTGATATGAAGTTGAGATCCAATGAAAAAATTTATAGTTTCATTAAATTTCATATTAATTTTATTGGTGGTATTAGAGTGATTGGTTAAGAAATAAAATATTCTAAAATATTAGAGAATATCATTATAAGATTACATCATATGTATATCCAAAATCATTATCTCCTAAGGAAATGAATCTCTGTGATTTATCTGTTGATGAATTTCATAGAAAAATGGTTTCATATGAAACCAGGGTGAACACATATATATCATTAAAATATTCAACTAATGAAATAGCTTTAAAATTTTTTGAGATGCAGGAATTTCATATTTTCAAAAATAAAGAATATGTAATAGGTGATTTACTATAAATCATTGAATGGATTTTTAAAACATGGATGGTATATTTTAAATAAATAATCATTTATATTGATTCCGTTATAGAAATATTGGACATAATTATACAAGAGGTACACATGTTTTTTATGAAGATAGTGATGAGTATGAGTTCTCCAGAAAACAAATGAAAAAATTTCCTTCTAGAAGGAAATTATTATTTTGATACTCATGTAGAATGATGTTTAAAAGGGAATTAATTGTAAGAATGGAAGAAGAGGTCATTGAGGAAGTTCCATTGTAAGGCATCAAACATAAATTTATCTCAGATGTAGAATATTATAAGATGTAATCCATAGAAAAAAATAAATAATATTGATGAAAATATTACACTAGATAGAGTAATTGATATATATGTTTAGTTGAAAGGAGCTAATGGTGTATTTGATTTATAAAAAAAAGAACAAGAAAATTGGAGGCTTGCTAAAGGTGTATTCTTGCAAAATTGATGGAATTTAAGATAATGATCATCATATTAAGAAAGATGTTGAATATTATGAAAATAATCCTGAAAAATCTAATGAAACTATGAATTTTATATTGATGTTTGAATAATTGTTTTAGATCATTGATGATCATAACATTTCTCTCTAGGAAAATGTTTATAAGATTTAAAGTCATGAAGAAGAAGTTGTATCTTTGATAATGATGATTTATCTATTTATCAAAATAAATGATTTAAATTAGTATCTTATTTTTTTTACATTTTTAGATGATTTTATGAAAGAAGTGGTTAAATTAAGTATAACAACATTTGACGAAAATATGAGTGGTCTATTTCCAAATATCATAGAAAAAATTTGTATTGGTTTTGATAGTAAAATACAAAATACAATGTTTTTAAGCATGATGAAAATTGGGAAACAATTGATGGAAAAGAGTTATTAACCGAAAACTATTTTTCAAAAACTAAGGGATTATTCAAAACCTTGAGATACATTTAAAAGTGATGGACATATAATTTTCCCATTAGAGATATGTTATCTATATGGTTTTCTTTTCCACACAATGTCATACTATAATGATTATGAAATCAATATAAGAGGAAAAGATATCTGAATGTAGTAAAGGAGATTTAGAACATACTCTAAATATCTGGGAAGAAATTCCTTATATTGGTACTATTTTAATTATTTATTTTTTGTAAATTATTAAGTTTATTTCATGTATATAATAAAACGTTTTTAGAATGGAAGCCAAATAAAAATTATTAATCAATAAATTAATTTAGTTTTTTATATGAATCAAATTTATCATATTAATGAATAAGTATTTGAATAGATAAAATGTGCTAAAAATGATAGACACATTCAAACTAAGGCCTCAACTAAATCAATAATTTCATGGGAGTAAATTAGATATAATTAATGGAAAAATATGGTGGAAATTACATTGAATGAAATTAATAACATTATCACCAATATTTTATTCAATTGGTTATTGTCTTATATGATATGAGATATTATCTAGTTAAGGAATGTTTACTAAAAGATGATGGAGTTATTAATTTTAAAAAAAATTGATCATTAAATATAAAATGAAGTTGAATGAATCATTTGGATAGTGATGAATTAAGAAAAACATATATGCTCTATGTTAATAGTTTATGACATAACTTATTATGTGTTATTCAATGTTGTAACTCATGTCTAGATGCCACATTTTATTATAAGGGATATAAAAATAAATTTGAATGCAGAAATTCTTTGATAATAGGTTAGAGAAATGTCAATAATTTATATCAAGTTGATATAAAGGAAAAAAATAAATTATTTATAGTGCATGAATAAAATTGATTTTATAATTAGAGGAAAGGACATTTTAGTCAACAAGGATTGGGAAAATGATTATTCTCCATAGTATTTATTTATATTCCAACATTAAAGTGAGATTGATAAACTATTTTTGATTTTTTCATATGAGGAAATATTGTTTTTAATCAATATCCACATAAGTAGAAGGCAGAATTATATTTTATGAATCTGATTCACATAGATGTGTGTGGTCTAATTAGTCAAGTAATAACATATGGAGAGAGGTATTTTATTTTACATTTTTATGATTATAGTAGTATGGGGTGTACAATTAACACAAATTCAAAAATTAAAATGATGGATTATATAAGAAGTTTTGATGTAGGGAAGTGAATGAAAATAGAAGAACTATGAAATATCTGAGAGAAGTTAATTGAACATAATAAATGTATCATAATGATTATAATTATCTGAAAAAACATGGTATTATATATGATGTTTCTTCAGTGATAACTCTTCATCAAAATGGGGTTATGTAAAGAAGAAAATAAATTGTCAATAATGCGGAAAAACATTGTTGATAAATTTGGTCATCTCGTGTTACTAATAAAAAAAGAAGTTAAACTATTTATAGATACAAAAAATTGAGTATTACTTAGTTTGGGAGTTGTAAATAATCCATAATAAGGGTTTCATGTATGCTAACACCCTTTTAATTATCATATAGTATTTATAAGAGTTTTTTTCATCCAAAAAAAATTATGGAAATTAAAAATAGTATGGGGATAAAAATGATAATTTTATGTTCTTAAGTTACACAATAAAGAGTAAAGACTACAAATTTCTTGTAAATGGATCCAAAAAATTTCTGAGATAAATGATTTAAAGGTTTATGAGAATTAAGAAAATTTAAATTCTATATATGAAGAAGTATTTTATGAAAATTAATAATTAAATATTGATTTGAGAGAAACTCAATATATTCAATATGGGGAGGATTACAAAATTGAATCTGTGGAAGATAATAGTATAGGGGTGAGTCGAACTGGTTATATTCACAGAGGAAAATAACTCATGTTTATCTGTGAAACAACATAAGAGAAGTACACTATACCAATTATACATGAAGGATGAAAAGAGTATAGCATATTACTCTAATATCAGAGATTGAACCTAATTGGAGAAGAAAAATATAGTAATCATGGGTGAAATCCATAAATTATGAATTATATAAAATTGATGAAAATATGGCATGGAATATTTTGGAAAAAAAAAATTAATTATTACAAAATGGAACTTGAATAAAAAGTTCTATGAATATGAAAATGGTATCCAAAATAAAGAATGATTTCATTATAATGGACATTCTAAAGTTGAAGGAATTAATTTTGATGATTAATTTTTAATGGTTACAAGGATGTAGTCTGTTAGATTATTCATTGGAGAAGTTATTAAAATAAATTTCACTATGTTTTAGATTATTTTGAGGAACTCATTTCTGACTGGTGTTTCAAAAATTGAGGTTTGTATATTGAAAAAATTATTAATTTTTTCATAAAAATGGTGTTTTTAATGTCTGAAGGATGAGGAATTTTTTTATGGATTAGACATAGTTCAATATGCGTTTTATGTAAGGATAGATACTTTTTTCAGTATATGGAGTTCAAGAGATGATATTTTGACCATAATCTCAATCAAATCTGAACCATAGATTTTATCTAAACTTATTTATTTCATTATGTTTCTTATTTTGGTTGAGGTTTTGGTTGAGTCCCTAATGAGAAATTTTGAGATTTGGATATTTTGTGTAGCCTTTGGCCTTGTTTATGGTCTGTATACATGGTTTGAGGGTAAATAATGTTGTTGTTTAAGGCATATAGTGTATCTTGTTCTTTTTCTTCTTTGATGGTCTACTTGGGATTACAGGAGCATGGTTTGGCCCAAACCATGCAAGAGAAAGGTGAAATAGTGCGGTCTTCATTCAGTTTCATGGATAAGGAGAACAACTTGCACATGGTTAAGGGGAATTGTACAATAAGAGTGTGGGGTGGAACTATCAAAATGTGTGATCTAAGTTACTTGTTTGGTGCACAATTTCCATAATCACGTGACTATCCCGTTTATGTTCCCCTTTTTCCCAATAGAGTGTGTATTGTTGGATCATAGTTTAGAAAACCATGTGGCCGAACTGCGTGACATGTCTAGATGATTAAAAAGTAAAAATACCTCTTTTAACCAATTAATGTTAACCCTATTTCGGGTTTCTCCTACCTTGGTCAGTATTGGAACACAAGAGGACTCAAAAACCCTCCTCCCTTTGTCTCTCCTTTGATCATTGGTTCTCCTCCATCAAATCAAGGTGAGTTCCTAGGTATTATTGGTAAATTTTCTCATATTTTTATATTCCCCCCTTATTCATCTTATTTATATTGTCTTATTTTTTAGTTTTCTAAAGTAAAGAATGATGTTTGGTTAATTTTTGTCGATTTATTATTTGTTAAGGTGTATAGATCATATCTTAGGCTTTGTTCATCCCTCTCTTGGTGTTTTTTTAAATTTGAACATTGGTGAGGTTGGTTTCTCCATCCATTTCCTTTCTAAAATATTCCATTTTTTTCTAGTGTTTCAAATTAATTTATAAATGTGTTTCTAATGATTTTAATGTGTTGGTGGGAATTGTTTTGGTCTTTTAATGATGGATAATTGACAAAAAATGGATTTTCATTGGGTCTCTATGATTATTCCTATATGTGTGTGTGTGTGTGTCTACAAGGTTATTATTGAAAATACAAGTACAAATTTAATAATTATATTGGTTTTTTGAATAGTTTTTTACATTTTTAATGCTTTAATGTCAGGATTATTTTCGAATTAGGACTTGTAAGATAATTTTGCTGCCTTTAATAGTTTGGTACTTATGTGTGGATACTTGTATGAGGTTTTTGAGAAACATGTGATCTTTTAATTAAAATAGTTGGTGATATTATGATTATTAGTAAGTTCTCTATTATATTGTGACATATCAATATGAGAATGGGGTACACATATTGATAGGTACATAAATAATAATAGTCTTTCATGAAAAATTCTAACCTTAAATCCCATATTTTGAATCACATTTCCTTGTTCCCTATTCTCTTTTTTAGCCCTTATCCTTTAAAATGGATCTTATAGAACCCCAATTTTACTATAATGGGTCCATATTTCCAAAAGGATCTCAAATTTTGTTTTCAAATGTGCTTCCTAAAGATCATCTAGTTTGGAAACATGATGTGAATTGGTAATTAAATGATGTAGAATTACTATTTGGTACCTTCTGAGCAAGATTTGTGTTATAACAATGATTTGAAAATGGGTTTGAGATGAACTGTGTTTTTATTGGAAATATTTTTATAATTTTAAATGTTAAATATCTATTTTTACCTTGTGATGTTTTGGAATTTTTTTAAACACATGTGATGTTTATGTCTAGTTGGAATGTGTAAAGGGTATTATGTGTGATGGTCACCCCTCTATGGAATTATTTCCAATGAGAGGTCCTTCTCATAGTTAGTGACAGGGTTTAGTGAATTAATGTATGGCCGAATATGTGTGTTATTGTTTTATACTATGCATGTGATGATCTCCCCTTTTTTCTTCATACTATTATCATGGTATTTCTAGATGTTATCTAGAGGTTCAAGAGACGACTACATTCTAGTGCTGATTAGATGGACCGGTACCCACTGTATTTTTTAAATGTCTAGGTGATTTATTATATTGGTGAGGTTAGTGTAGTGAATATAGTTTTTTATTCATTATGGAACTACGCTATATTCCGACTATTGAGTTCGAACCGAGTACATTTTGGAATTGCTTCAAAATATGATTAGAAAATGAACACAATTAAATATTTTTATGTTTTACTTTATTCTGTTGTAGTTTGGTTATATTCCATTAAATTATTTTCCTAATTTTATTATTCCTTTGATTTTCATCATATAACATTAATAACCTGGCGTGGTTTTTTTTGGGGGATTTTGTTCATGAATAGGGTTTTTAAAGATGTAATTTGTTTTAAAAAGGGGAAACTATGAACTAATTTGAAAAATTGGTTTTCAAGGAAAGCTATTTATGGTTCTTTAAAATGCTAAAAAACCTATTTTTTAAATCTATTCCAAAAATTTTTGTTTATGGACCATTTGGGTAATGAAAACCTATGTATTATTTGGTTATTACCTACTAATCTATTTTTCTCACACCCTACTTGTGACACTCAGTGTCGATAGAACCAATAATTTTTGTTGGTTTGTATTTTTTCAAGTATTATTATGGAGCAGGTTGGTTTTAAAGATAGTGGAGAACAAGAGGTCACATTGATATCATGTTGGTGGTGTGGGATTCAGTTTTGTTTTAGTTTTTTATTTAGTTCAGGTTCACTTAAATTCGATTCTATTAACATTTTTTCTATTCAGATTTTATGGATCCTCTTGGTTTATACTGAATAATCTATTTGGTTTTTTTATTTAATTTTTATTGGATAAAAAATTCCCATTTGGATTGTCTATAATTCCTTTCGACATCCTCTATCTCTGGTGGATTAGGAATGCATTTTGGGCCTTGTTTCAGGCTGAGTTAGGTGTCGGGTTGGAAGCAAGCCTGAATTGGTTTGTGGAAAAATGGTATCAGAGGATCCCTTTTTATTTTTAGAGTTAGGTTGATTAGAGATAAGACTTTAGGGACTCTAGTAGAAGATATGTGATGAGGTTCATGAACTCTTTATCATTCTAAATCTCTAGTTACCAGGATTATTCCATTATTTTATTGTTTTTTTATACTTTGGGTGTGTGGTGTGAGGGATGAAAATAAAAATGTACCAGTATTTTATGGAAGACTTACAAGGAGTAGCAACCCATATGGAGCTTGAGTTCATAGTTCAAAATGTTAAAAGAAATTACCGCCAAATCAGAGATTGGTATGGAAAACTATGTTATTGAGATGTGAATATTCACTAGTTCCCAAATCACAAGAGTTTGGTTTGAGTCATGTTCTGGTTTGGTTTCAGTCAGTGTGAGTAGATTTTGAAATGAAAAGTTTCTTTTGGTGAAAATTTTTATTTCAGAAGAAAAATTATTTCTAGCTTTCGATTTATTTTAAAAGTGGTATTTTTTTTGAAGTTGAATTTGAATGTGAGAGGACTATTTGAAAAGTGGATTTAGAATTTGAAAAGTGGATTTAGAATTTGAAATGGTTTTGAATCTGAATGAAAATGGTTGTTTTCAAAGTGGAATATTTTTTTGTGATGATTGTTTTTTGAGAATAGTGTTTAGTTTGGAAGGTCTATTTTTGTTGAATATTTAGATCTGGTCTTATGACTAATATGGTTTTGTGTTTGGTATGTTACATGGAGTATGCTTCCCAGAATTGTTCAAATAGTTCCTAGCTTGTCTCTTCCTATTATTAGCCCTAACATGACTCCTAGTGGATTAGTGGGATAGAGATAGTCTCTATTTTTTCCCATATTTCATGGTTATTGAAGTATATTTGTCGATGTGGAGTAGATTCAATAACTAAAACTATTTTATGGACTTTGGAAACATTAGAATTTTGGAGGAAGCAAGTTGTTATGGGTTCGTTTGAGAGACCAACATTGGATCAATGGGATGTGATTGTCCCATTATCGTTTCATGTTTTCATGTATTAGGAAGACCTTAAGATTACATTCATCCAATGGTTCGTAGATTAAGAGGTGAATTCAAGGAAATAAATTGAGATAATGGGAATTAAACTAGCTCCGTGGAAGTTAAAGGCCTATAATTTGGACTTCAAAGAGAAGGTTTCTTTTTCTCCAAATATAGCATTAGAGGATAGGGTGAAAGACCCTATCGTCATCTAGGATCTTCAACTTGATATCAACTATCTTATTCTCTAATTCGAGGATTTTTGGTTTGAGAAGATATTGAGTAAATAGTTTTTAGCCGAGTTGATTTCTAAATGGAATTTTTTAGTAGTTTTCAATCTTATTTCTCTATGCTATTGTGAAGGATCCATATCTGGGTACATGTGTGAGCTATAGGAATGACATTTTTAGTAGTTTTCAATCCTATTTCTGAAGGGAATTTTTTTGGTTTGTTGACTGGGTTAGATAATCCGTTTTGGGTACAATGGTGTTAGTATAGCTACCTAGTCTTAACGAACATGTTTTTAAACTATTTTAGATGAATATTCAGTATAATAAAATAATACATGACTATGTACCATAATTGTATAGTGTATTTGGAAAAATGGAAGCAAAAGCATCCATCCGAGTGAAATATCATCAACATCCCCCATAAATATCTCTACTACAATTACTTATACCCTAAACCATTATACAAAAACCAGGGAAAAGAAAAATAAAATAGGGGTTTGCACAAATTCTCGATAATGGTAAACAAGGGAGATATGTAAGCATAATCATCCACATAATGGTATGAGAACATAATCATAAAAATATATGATCATATACTATATATCAATGATCATATAAAATAATAATGGTATAAATAACAATAGTTCATAATATATTAACCATAATGAAGTAAATATCATAATCTCTGAAAGCATAAAATAGGAATAAAACATGGAATTGTGGCAGATACATAAACATGTAATATAATTTCCATAGTAGACCAGGCATCTTCATCACAACCATATTGGTAGTATAAGTTCACTCTATATACTCTCAGGGTATTTATGGTTCACTCTTTTGGCCATCAATGTATCAAAAGTTCACTCTTCATACCATTTTGGTAGTCATGGTTCCCTCATGTGGCCATCTTAGTAGCCAAGGTTCATTTCCAATACCATATTAGTTTATATTATCATATATAAATCATTACCAAATTCATTGGAGGGATATATAGGTCACACATTTCTCAAAGAGAAAACAAAGATACATGTTCCACAAAAACATAATGCATAATATCTTATCCCAAGAAATTAAATAGGTATCATAAACATTTAAACATATCACAACCTATGTAAAAAGATATAGGTTTCATAATAATTTAATCAAATTCATAACCCATTAGAGATTACTATATTTTATAAACATGTAACCCATTATAGAGATATGATTTTCATAAATATGATGACATTAATAGTAAACCATTCAATGAAATAATATGAATGGAACCATTAGATCATTTCCTAGAAGGGAATGAGTAACATAAAAGGATGTCATCTTATATGGAAAATAATATTCAAATATCATTCAAAAAAAACAAGTGAGGAAAATGTCCCTTTTTTGTTGAAAAAGGATTTTTAATAAATAAATTTGTCTGAAAAAAAATCCTAGAAAATAATTTTAATACATATAATGAAAAATAAAATTAATTTGAAAACATTTTTATTTGAAAAAATATAAAATAAGCATCAAAACATTTTTAAAAAAAGTTTTTATTTGAAAACTCATTGAACTCTAATAAAGAATGCTTAGAAACATTTTGAAAACATTTTCTTTCAAAATACATTGAAAACCTATAAATAAATATTTAAAATGTTTTCAAAAACATTTTCATTGAAAACATATAAAAGAAGTTTGAAATGTTTTCAAAACTATTTTTCATGAATATTTAAAAAAGGATCTTGAAAACATTTTGAAATCCATTTTTCATGAAAACATATCAAATAATCTATAAAACATTTTCTAAAACATTACTCTTTAAAACTTATAAAAGGATCTTAAAATCATTTTCAAAAAAATTATCGAAAAGATATAAAATGATCTTGAAAACACTTTGAAAACAATTTTCTAAAAAAACTTTTATACAATTTCTTACAATCTAAAATGTTATACATTGAAATTAATCTTCACATTTTTGATGTTGGGTAAATTAGTACATGTCTGACTAGTTAAAACGAATATTTATTTTTTCAAGGTAAAAAAGATAGAAATATGCCTTGATTGGAAAGCGATAAGAAGATTCATTTGAAAATGAGTAAAAGAAAAAATGTTCTGAAATTTATTTTAATGACCATTAGAGGATATGATAATATTATAGGAACCCCTTTTTTGAAAACATTGTTTTCAAATAACACAGATTTACAAATGAAGAGAGGGTAAAGTCGGAATTCTCTAACAATAATATATTAACTATATTATGTACTAAAGAGTATAAAAATGTTAACAATAAATGATTATATTATTAATATCTATAGTATAATAAAATTAATTAATTATATTGATATATGGATCAAAATATTTCATAAAATAAATCTTAGACATAAACAATCTTGAAAAGAGGTGAGATTGTTTCAATATACTCTCATAACATGGTATGTCGGGATCATACACTCCATGTAAGAAAAAGTGTATAAAAAGTATCTTAAAATTTCAATAAAATTATTATATTCTTGATATAACATGTAAAATTTAATTATATACACATTGAAAAATAATTTTGGTGCGTAACAAAACAAAAGTCATAAAGAAGAAAAATTGAGACCAAACTATTTTAACAATTTCATATCTTTAAAAACATTAACACAATGAAAGAAAGGTTATAAATGGATATCTGAATACCAAAAAATTTATTTATAAGATACATATAATACAATAATTGTCAGTACATACACCACACAAATGGAAAGTGTGGCAAACATAGCATGTATTTTAATGGAATAAAATGTGAGATAAAATCCCCTTACCTTGCATCTTGAATCTCATTGTACTCATTCAAAATAGTTGTATAATAAATATATATATATATTATATATTTTACAGAACCATATTGTTAAATAAAATACAATATATGTTTTGATTACATCCTTATATTACCAAATTTGTTTACCATCCTATGTTAACGATCCACTTCGAGTAATATTCAGTTTATTTTGTGTATCTATCTTAATTTGTTATATTGTTGGTCCTTATAATTATGTCTTGAATCAAAAATATATAAGATGATTTAAATATAATTTTTATTTATTAAATTTTTATTATAATAATATACATATTATATTAGTATGAAACAGAATACACCATTCATGGAGATAGCAGGTCGTATGTACTCATGAACGCTATTTCTGTTTAATTATTGTGTTGAGAGAATGAAAGTAAAAGAAAAAATTTTATATATGTATATATATATAATTATTATAGTATATTTTTAATTCATATATATCATATATATTCATAAATACATCTTTAATACATTCCATTAAGTGTGTTAATGAATCACGTCTCTTTGAGGTAGCGGTAGTCCACACATCCTCAAATTAAATTATCATATTAACACCAAATAGAAAGTAGAAAAGATATGTGTCTCAATGTAATTTAATAATCATTCATAAATAATAAATATAGTATATAACATATATAAATATATTTTCCATCATAATTTCCACCATGATACATGGTAAGGAAAATTGAACAATCATAGTTTAGTGTGGTGGTAATTCATCGTACACGTAAGCAGTATGTTTGTTACCCATTAGATGTATGTCTGTGTATTTATAGTTAAAAAAATTCTCCAAAAAACTTCCTAGTATATTTATGCTAACATTTTTGTTATAAAATTATTTAATAAAGATATTTTATGGGGTGGAGAATAAAAATAAAAGAAGGAATTGAGAGATAATGTTTCCTCTTAATCGCGTAACTCATTTTGGTTTGTGCAAAAAGGCTTACATGAATCCCCCTCATCCAAATTGATGGATTATATGAGGATGCTAGGAATTATATGAAGTGTATTATGTAATTATTTTTCTAACTTAATTGGTTTTAAAGGTTTGAGGATATGGGAGATGGGTTAACCTTTTATAGGGAAGCAAAAGGACTCACTTGGGAATTTTCCAACAAGTTATATGTACATATATTATTAGCTAAAAAACTCAGACAAGACAAAAAAAATAAATTATTGATGGTTTATGTACAAATAATGGAAAAAATTTCATATGATAAGTGGATGGGTCATTTTGTCCCCTGATATTAACATTTAGTCTCTAATTAAGCTTAATTTGACCTTAATTTTTATGATTAATTTTAGTCACTTTAACAAATAATTTTTCGTAAAAAAAATAATCTAGATATAATTATAATATAAATATTATACTGATTAAAATTTTTCATTTTTGTTTTTTTAATTCAATTCACATAAGTGAAAAAATGATGATAAATGCTAATCCGACAGACGAAACAAAATTATGGTCTTTAAAAGTAGAAATAAGTCCACATGTTTTTTATGTTTTTGTATTCAATTTCAGAGATAAATTTATTATAATATCTATAAAACCCCATGATTCCATGGTACATTTCCCATGGAATAATAGAATAGCTTGCATTATATGAAACATCGAGACTCTAACACACCACGACCAACTAAGCAAGCCGTTATGAATGGTAATACCCAACTTTTGAAATTTTTTAATTTAATATATCAAAATGGACATCATTTTTTGATTTGGAATGTTGAAATTAGCTTAGGCTGCATATTTGGTATTTTTATGAATACTTTCAATTTTGGATGAATTGTGAAAACACCGTGTAATTGGTTAAAACCGACTTCTTATTTAAATAATTATTTATTTTATTTAAATTTATTTTATTTCAAAATATACACATTATCCCTATATAAGTTCAATGTAACTCATTGGAGTCATTTTATAATATTTTTAGACATATAAAAATTTTATTAATCTTTTTACCTTCTTTTACCCACCTCATTGGAGACTTTGAAAATTTGCATAAAACATAATTTTACTAATTCTGGAAATTTAATTTCAAAAATATAAGAGATACGGTTGATATCAGAAAGTAAAATGTTGTTCAATAAGAGGGAAGTAATTTTGTGTGAATAGTAACTTTTTTCTTTTAATTACCACGGTTAAAAGAAAATAGGGTAATTAAAAGTAAAAATGATATTATTATTACCCTAACACATGTCCTAATTCAATTGGATAAGTTTAATTCGACCAAAAAAACATTATGAATAAAATATGATCCTTCATATTCACTTGTATTAGATTTTGATATTTATTATTATTTTATTTATAGAAGAGTTAAAAGTGTTAAATTCAATGTTTAGTAATAAATCCATTTTTAATATATAGTTATACATATGATAAATTCCACTATAATTATTCATTTGAAATCTAAAAACATTTAATTCATAATTATATTTCATTTATAATTTTTAGACATTAAATAATTAAATTTATTTATGACACAATGATGATGAAGTAATAACCTTATTAATGAAAGATTAAGATAATTGATATTATAAATATCAAAATAAATATAATTTTAGACTTTTGATGAATTAATCAAATTTTATAGGTTACTATGACATGTTAGGGTTGATTAAATGAATATTTTTCGAAGTAATCATGATTTGTTGTCTTTAACAAAAACAAAATACCAAATAGTGTCAAAATGGACATAAAAGAGTTTAAAAATTGTATAATATTATTAATTGATATAATATTCCTAAAAATTTATGGTTAGGCCAAAGTAATTATATAATGATAGTTTTATCATTAATGAACCACTTGTGGTTCTCTTGGAAGTTTATAGTATTTTTGTTAACTATATAATATAAAAATACAAAGAGACATGGTAAATGTCAAACTGTTTAAGTAAGAGTTAAATCTAAAAGATAAGGATAATATAGTGACCTAAACCAATATAAAACCTATTTGTATAAAGGATTTTTACCCATAAACACCTTATAATCGAAATAAATCATTTTGTATCCATTAGAAAACGAAAATTAATTTATTATAAAATAATATTTCAATCATTTTCTAAGGTCCCCTCACCCCTCTTATAAAAGAAAACTACCCTTCTATCAAATTCACACCTCCAAATCCATTTGGCTCGGAAAAACCCTAAAAAAATATTATCAAAAATCCTACCTTTATAATAGGGGCCTTCCATTGTTCCAAAATCCAACCTATGGATCCCTTTTTATCAAATCAAAAGGAATAACCCAAAGAAGATGTAAACATTGCTTCACCTCTTTCATGTTCATTTCTTCTTCCACTTCCTCTTTTCTAGTTGTTTCCATTCTAAAATAATAACTCAAGTATATTCTATATTCTGTGATGTTATTATAAAAATGGTACAACATATCCATTATTATATCCATCATATTAATGACAAAGTCAGCATACGTGCATACGTACGGCTTACCGTCTACACGTTGTGGTGTAGTTGTTATTCAATACATTATTATTTTTTGAATGGGTATAATAATGATGTATAATTGATGTAAATAATAAATATAACATGTTAATGATTATGTATATATTATATACCATCTATTTATACATGATTTCTAATATCCAAATAATGATATTGTCTCTTGTGCGTAGGTACATATTACAGCCTCCATGAACCTGATGAGATTCATTTCCCCATCGTAACTAATCCTGAATAATATTCATTTGATGATTAAAAATAATTTTCAAGATCTTAATATCATCCTGAATATGAATCAAATACATCCTATTCATAAAAAACATGGCCTATGTAACAAAACAAATTAAAAATTAATCAATTAACACCTGCAATGACAATAATACTAAAATATTATTAACAAAGCAATATTAAAAGATCATATATGATATAATATTTATGTATATGGTTATTATATAATTTAATAAGAATGATTTAACTATTATATAAGAGGTTAAAATACCCTCGACCATGGAAAAGTAAAAGGTAAGGGTTAATTTTACAATCTCTTTATTATCCAAGGTTGATTTTATGTATGTATCTACTAGGACCTCTTTATCATCCACATCCGTGCTTTCGTAAAAATTTATTTCAATTTTTTTTAATATTTACTAGACCATGGTTTAATGTAATTTATACCCTTACTAGAACTTATATGTTTTGAATGGAATATTTTCTTCCTTTTCCAAATAAGGTACTTTATGACCTTTTTGACTAAATAACGGTAAAAATGTTTTTTAACATATACGGCAGGTGAGGCTATTTTCCACTATTATAACATCATTGAATATTCCATGAAAAGATTATAAGAATATTTTCAAAATAAATGTTTTCTTTTATAATTATTTGACTCTTAAATTATTTCAAAATAGAAAGAGATATTTCCCTCAAATAGTTTGGCTTTCATCTATGTCAACATCCTTTGATAAATTTTACTCTTGTTTGAAGTTG
Source organism: Viscum album (assembly GCA_963277665.1). Lineage (NCBI taxonomy): Eukaryota > Viridiplantae > Streptophyta > Magnoliopsida > Santalales > Viscaceae > Viscum > Viscum album. The sequence continues at coordinate 1,548,210,933 of OY728142.1, forward strand.
ATTTATTATGATAAAAATATTCCATATTGTAATTAAGGTTTTGTGATATGTTTGATTTTGTATGTGTTCTTTTTCTACCATTCATGGTTTATGGTTAAATTATTGAATTTTCATATCTAGTTTTAATCTGAATGTCAATGTTATATTTCATCCTTTTAATATGAGGAATGTATTGGACTTAGTATGTGATGGGTGGAGCCCGCTATATATCCTCTATGCATCGGTAGGTCTCATGAGAAAATTAAACTTGGATTTGGTTGAGGCCTTTCCCAATTTGATATATGGTTTTGGTCAAGGTATTAATAATTTTTAGAGGACTTGGTCGAGGCCTTGACAAAATGTTTCAGAATGTCCAGCATTATACATTACCCAATTATAAAAATAATATTGATTGTTCATGTGGTTATTCCACTAGTTGAATACCCATGACTAAGTTTTATTATGGAATTATTTACTCAACACATATTACTTCCATAAAGTGATCATGGTAATTATTTTTAAAACCATTTGTTTTTAATTTTACACTATGCATAATGTTTAGAATATCTTTCTCTATATTTCTTACTCTTACTGAGTATTTGAGCTCACCCCTTTCGTAAGTTTCATTTTACCAGGATATGAAAAAATTTAGTTATGAGTGACTTGTAGGAATAATCTAGGAGGCTTGTATGTTTCCAATGGAATAAATTAGTGTTGTATATCTTTTCAAGTTGTAATGTTGAACTTATGAATGTGTCTTGTTTCCAATAACACTAAAATTATCGGTCTTTCGGGACATGGTTCCTTGTATCATGATAATTTTATGTAACAATGCACTGACTCTTGGTAACTAGGGTTGGGGCATTAAAGTTGGTATCATAAGTAGTTTAGTATAAACCTTGGAAAAATAGATTGATAAAAACTATAATTAGAGAATGTTACCCTAAGATTGACTTTGAGGATAAGTATATAAGAATTCCCTAAAATTTAGGTAATGTAGAGATTTTGTGTATTTTCCAAGAAATACATCCATGTTTGGATACGAGGAGGTAGAGGCGGCTGTGGAATAGATGTACATTTGGGTAAAACCTAGAAACACTGCTTTGATCTAGACTCGAACGGGAACTTGTTCATGACAATGGGCCTTACTGCACTCTTGGTTACGACACTCCTAGGGGATTTGCTTAGGGTAATTCATAGTTTATTCACAAACCATTAGGAAGGATTTATGAGTATACACCTCTTTAAAGAAAAATGTTTATGATTATGGAGTATATCCATAAAATCTTCAATTTATGTTAAGTGTTTTATATATTTGGAATTATGTTTTCTGATTCATAAAATAATCTAGTGTATTCCATTGTTTAGAAATGGTGCCTATTGGAATGAATGGAAACCATATCAATTCATGTAATCCATGTAGGTATTTCCTTCTTATTGAAGATAATTATAGTGGAGTTGGTGTTGCAATTGGTGTAGATCATCTTATCACCATACTGGGACAACTCACACATGTTATGAATAATAATCATATCCGTATGGATCACCCTGATCCATAACATGGATGACTAATGATAGACTTCTTTATAAGTAAACAACCACAAACATTCAATGGTACTAAAAATTTATTTGTATCTGAACAATGGATAAGTTTTTAGAGAAAATATTTCATGATTTGGGGAGTACCGAAAGAGAAAAAGTTATCATGGCAGTTTATCACCTCACCAGAGATGCAGATCAATGGTGGTTGTTAATTCAAAACAAAAAGGATGATGAAGAAGTATCAAGTTTGGAATGGAGAGAGTTTAAAGATATTTTCTTAAAAAAATAATTTCCACGTGACAATTGAGCGGATATGGAAAGGAAATTTCTGAGCCTCAAACAAAAGGATGATAAGAATGTCGAAAGTATGAAGCAGTATTTACTAGGTTACCAATGCATGCATAAGATTATATATGTAAACCATGAAGTAATATTGATCTATTATTTGATGGGTTAAAACCATTTCTCGGTCATGCATTAGTCTCACAATCCTTCTCATCATATGAAGATATTGTCTCATGTGTTGTCAAGACAGAAAAGGAATTATCTAAGCCTTATGACTTTAAATCAAAGCAAGAGAAGAAGAGATCTGTTGAACACTCTAGGAAACGAAATAAGGATACAGTGAATAAGGGAAGAGTCTAATTTCCATCCTTTGATTATTGTGGAAGGAATCACCGTGGTTCCTATCTAAATGGAATAGGAGTACGCTACAAATGTGGATAGAAAGGCCATCTTGCTGGTGAATGTAAGGGGAAGAAAGAAACTTCCAATGTTCAATGCTACAATTTTAGGGAGATGGGAAATTATGCAAATGAATGTCCTATGATTCATGGAAACATACCTTATAAAAGGCCAAGGGATCAAGTCCAAGCCTATGCGATCACAACTACTAATGTTGATGCTCTGAAAGACGTGGTGGTAGGTAATTTAATGGTTTCCTCATGTTTATCCAATGATTTAATTGATTCTAGATCATCCTATTGATTCAAATATTCCTAGTTTGTTAAGAATGTAAGATATTTCCAATTTGATTAAACAATATATTTGTTAGTAAAAACTCTTAAGGAAGTATCATTGCAACAATGTTTTGTGAATCAGTCCCCATAAGGGCATATAAATGTTCTTTATCTGCTGGTCTCATTGTCATACCCATGATTGAATTTATTATAATCCTCAGTATGGATTGGATTTCGGACCATGATGAAAAAATTTATTGTAAGAAAAACGAGGTTACAATTCTCGATGATGATAAGAAGTACCTTTTCTTTAGAGGAGGAATATCACCACCTAATTCTTATCTAGATCCACCCCCAATAGCTCAACTAAATTAAATTATTTGGGAGGAAGAGAATTAAATAGTTTTGGGTGAGGAAAATAATGTTCTAATAGTTTATGTATCTATTTTTCAAGAATATGGTGATGTGTTTTCAGAGGATTTACCTGGACATCCTCTAGAATGATAAATTCTGTTTTCCATTGACTTAATTAATGGTTAAAGGCCCATATCAAATACCCCTTATATAATTTCCATAGTGGAATTAGTGGATCTAAACAAAATAGAGGAATTGAGTAATACCAGATTTAATCGACCTAGAGTTTCTCCCTGGGGGTCCCCTGTTCTTTTTGTTAAGAAGAAAGATGGATCTATGAGTTTGTGCATTAACTAAAGGGAGATAAAATCTATAACAATAGATAACATGTATCCCCTACCTCACATTGATGATTTTATTTGACCAACATCATGGAGATCAATATTTTTCAATGATTAACCTTCTATTGGGATATTATCTGTTGTGTCTGAAGAAGAATGTAATTCCAAAGATAGCATTTTGAACCTGGTATGGCCATTACGAGTTTATAGTAATGCCTTTTGGAATGACTAATGCAACCTCTGTTTTCATGGATATAATGAATAGATTTTTCAAGGAATATCATGATGACTTTGTGGTGGTATTTATTGATGATATCTTGGTATACTCAAAAAGCTATGAAGATCTTGAAAATCATATGCACATTATCCTAAACACTCTTAGAAGAGAGAAATTGTATGGGAAATTTATATAGTGTGAATTATGGCCTCAAGAGATTTCTTTTCTTTATCATATAGTCTTTGAGGATGGAATATCTATGGATCCTTCTAAGACACAGTAAATCAAATAATTTCCAACACTGGAATGTATAACTAAGGTACATAGTTTTATTGGTTTAGAATGTTATTATCGACGTTTCATCCAGAATTTTTCCCGAATGGAAGACCCATTAACCAACGTCCCACGTAAAGGGGTTAAATTTGTTTGGACAAATGAGTTTGAGGAATGTTTTGAAAAACTAAAGAAAATATTAGTAAATAATCTAATATTCACTCTACCATCCTTGAATGATGGGTTTATAGTTATAGTGATTCTTCCAAGAAAGGACATTGTTGTGTCCTTATGCAGAATGAAAGAGTTTTGGCCTATGTATCATGACAGTTAAAAATTCATGAACCAAACTATCCTACACATGATCTTGAGTTATAATTTGTAATCTTTTCATTGAAGATATGGAGACACTACGTCTATGGTGAAAACAATGAGATAGATACCGATCATAAGAGTATGACGTATATTTTCTCACAGAAGGAACTCAACATGTGGCAAAGGCAATGGCTTGAACTATTCAATGATTCTGGTTGCACTATACACTACCACCCGGGGATGGAAAATATGGTGACAGATGCTTTGAGAATAAAGGATCATGAAGTTCTGAATAAGATGAGAGTTGAAAGGGATCCAATGTACATGGATCTAGTAAAAATTGATATGGGAATAATAATGGAAGGTGAAACATAGATACTTCTTCAAATTCTTTCCAAACCATCTTCTATAGAAAGGATAAAAAGTTCTCAGGATGATGATGAGGTGTTTCAAAAGAAAATTACAGCTATGAATGATGGGAGATTGGTCGACTTTATATATGAAAATGATATTTTGAAATTTGCGAAGTGACTTTGTGTTCCTGACATACCTGATCTAAAAAGGGAATTATTGGATTAGGCACTTAACTCGAAATTTTCTTATACACCCTAGTAGTACTAAGACGTATAGAGATTTGAAGGAACATTTTTGGTGGGATAAAATAAAGAGAGAGATTGATGATTATGTTTCCAGATTTAAGGTTTATAAACAAGTAAAAGCTGTATGGAAACATCCTGGAGGTGTCACACAACCTCATCCCATTCCTAAGTGAAAATGGGATGATATTACAATGGACATTTTCATTGGGCTACCAATGACTCCTAGAAGGAATGATGCAATATGGGTCATTATTAATCATCTTACCAAGTCAACACATTTTCTTGAAATAAGAGAAGATCTCACACTCGAATGTTTAACAAGACTATATATTAATGATGTTTTAAGACTTTATGGAGTACCACTTTCGATTGTTAATGAATTTGATCCCTGTTTTATATCAAGATTCTGGAAAATTCTTTAGAAAGACCAGGATACTGAACTCTACTAGAGCACTGCCTACCACCCAAAAAGTGATAGAGAATAAGAACAGACTACTAAAAACTTAGAAGATATGTTGAGATCTTGTTCACTTGACTTTCAGGGTATGTGGGATCAATATTTACCTCTGGTATAATTTTTATATAACAATATATTCCATTCATGTATTCAAATGGCACCATATAAAGCATTATATTAAAAGAGATGTCGCACATCATCATGCTTGGATGATGTTGGTGAAAGAACTTGTTGGCCCATAACATGTTTAGGAAAGCATGGAAAAAGTGAAGTTAATTCATGCAAACATCAAAGAAGCTCGATGTAAGCAGAAGAGCTATGTTGATAACCAAAGTAAGGACTTGGAATTTTAGGTATGAGATCATGTTTTTGTGAAGGTATCTCCCTGGAAGGGAGTTATAAGATTCTGTAAGAAAGGTAAATTATTTCCTAGGTACATCAGACTTTTCGAAATTCACGAACAAATTGGGTCTTTTGATTATTTTTTGGAAATGCCGCCAGGTCTCTCCAAAGTTCACGATGTGTTCCACGTATCACTGTTGAGAAAATACATGCCTGTCCCAACGCATGTACTCACCTATGAGGGAATTGATCTGAACCTGATTTTTCTTGTTGTGAAGTTATTTTCATGATTCTTGATACCATTTTACTAGTGTTGAGAAACCGGACGACTCGTCAGGTAAAAGTTCTATAGAGATTCCACAAGATAGAAGAGTCGACGTGGGAACCCGAAAAACTTATGATGAAGAATCACCATAATAATTTTGTGCAGTAGTATTCTAGAAATTTTGAGGAAGAAATTATTTGATGGAGAGAATAATGTAACACCCTGAACATCCACAATATGTTTCCCTTTGAATGATGCAATAGTTTGCATTGTACGTAACTTTGAGACTCTAACACACCACGACCAATCAAACCAGCCATTATGAATAGAAATACACACTTTTTGAAATTTAATAAATTTTGTATTTCATAATGGTCTTCATTTTTAGATTTATAATATCAAAATTAGCATATGGTGAATTTTTTTGTATTTTTCTGAAAACTTTCAATTGTTGATGAATAGTGGAAAACACTGTATTATTGGTTAAAACCGACGTTTTATTTAAATAATTATTAATTTTATTGAAATTTATTTTAGGTAAATATATATATATATATAACATCTATATATGTTAAATTTAATTAATTGTAGTCATTTTATAAAATGTTTAGATATATAAAAATTTTATTGAACCTTTTACAGTCTTTTACCCACCTTCTAGGAGAATTTTCAAATTTGCATAAAACATAATTTCACTGCATCTGTGAATTGATTTTAAAAAATACAAGAGACATGGTTTATATATGTAAGTAAAATGTGGTTCAACAATATGAAAATAATTTTTGGTCAATAGTCACATTTAACATTTATTTATTGTGGTTAAAAGTAAATAGAGTAATTAATGGAAAAAATGTTATTATTATTATCCTAAAACATGTCCTAATTATATTGGATAAGTTTAATTTTACCAAAAACAACCTTAGGAATAAAATATTTTCCTTTAGGCCCACTTGGATTAGATTAGGACATTTATTATTATTTTATTTAAAGAAGAATTAAAAGTGTTAAATTCAAAGTTTAATAACTAATCCATTTATAATATAAGGTTATTAATAATATAAATTCAACTATAAATATTAATTAAAAAATCTAAAATGATTTCATACATAATTTTATTTCATTTATAATTTTTAGACTTTAAATAATTAAATTTATTTATAACACAATGATGATGCAGTAATTTCAATATTATTAAATGATTAAAATAATTGATTTTATAAATACCAAAATAAATATAATTTTAGATTTTTATAAATTAATCTAATTTTCTAGATTAATATGACTATTTAGGGTTGATTAATTGAGTTTTATTTTATGCAATCATATTGTTATATCTTTAACAGAAACAAAATACCAAATAGTTTCATAATTGACATAAAAGAGTTTTAAAAACAAATATTATATTATTAATTTATATAATATTATTAAAAATCTAAGGTTCAACAAAAATAATTATATATTTATATATTTATCATTAATTAACCACTTGGGGTTATTTTGGAAGTTCAGGGTGAATGTAAAACTGTTTAACTAAGAGTTAACTCTAAAAGATATGGTTAATATGGTGACCTAAAACTATATAAACCCTATTGGTTGAGAGTAGTTCAGCCCATCCCCACCATAGCCTCGAAATAAATCATTTTATAGCGATTAGATACTGAAAATTAATTTATTATAAAATAATATTTCAATCTTTTCCTAAGGTGCCCATCACCCATCTTATGAAAGGGCACTTCCCCTTCTCTAAAATTATCATCTCCGAAGCCATTTGGCTGGGCCAAACCCTAATAAAATATCCTCTCAACTATCCTCCCTTCATCCCAGAGGCCTCCCATTGGACATAAATCCATCCTATGGAGCCCTTTTGATCAATTCAAAAGGAAGAACCCGAAGAAGAGGTAAAAATTGCATCACCTCTTTCAAGTTCTTTTCTTCTTCCACTTCCTCTTTCTTTGTTTTTTCCATTATAAAATAATAAATCCAGTATCTTATATATACTGTGAAGTTATTATAAAAATGGAACAACCATATCCATTATTATATCCATTATATAAACGACAGAGTCACCATACATACATACGTATAGCTTACCATCTCCACGTCGTGGTGCAGTTGTTATTCAATACATTATTTTTTTGGATGAGTATAATAATAATGTACAATTAATGTTAATATTTAAAATAAAATTTTAATGATTCTATATGTATTATATAACATCTATTTATATACTATTTTTAATATCAAAATAATGATATTGTCGCTCGTGCATACGTACATATTATCAACTCCACAAACGCATTGAGATTCTTTTCCCATCATAACTATTCAAGAATAATTTTTATTTGATGATTAAAAATAATGTTTAAGAACTTAATATCATCTTGGATATGAATATAATACATCAAATCCCTAACAAACATGGCTTATGTAACAAAACACATAATGGAAAATGAATCAATTAACACCCGAAACGACGGTAATAGTAAAATATTATTATCAATGAAATATCAGAAAATCATATATGATATCATATTTATGTATATGGTTCTTGTATAATTTAAAAAAAATTATTTAACCATTATATAGGAGTTTAATGTACCTTCGACCATGAAAATGTACAAGGTAATGTTTTATTTCACAATATCTTTATTGTCCGAGGTTGTTTTTATGTAAGTATCTACTGGGACCTCTTTATCATCCACATCTATGATTTCTTTAAAATGTATTTCAAAACATTTTTACTATTTACTAGACTATAAGATAAAGTCATTTATACCCTTATTTGACCTTATATGTTTTGAAAGGAATCTTTTCATCATTTTCCAAACAAGGTACTTTGTGAATTTTTCAACAAAATAAAGGTAACAATGTTATTTTAACTTATACGGAGGGTACATCTATTTTATATCATTATAAAATCATTTAATCTTCTTTTACAAGCTTAATAAAATATTTTCAAAATAAATGTCATCTTTTATAATTATGTGACTCTTAAATGATTTCAAAATAGGGAGTGATATTTCTCTCAAATAGTATTGCTTTCATCTATGTCAACATCCTTTGATAAATTTTACACATATTCGAAGTTGATTTATTATGTTAGAAATATTCCATACTATATTCAAGGTTTTGTGATATGTTTCACTATGGATGTGTTAGTTGTATACCATTTATGATTATGGTTAATGTACTGATATTTAGTATGATAGTTTTAATACGAATGTTAATTTTATGTTTCACCCTTTTCAAATGAGGAATGTATTGGACTTAGTATGTGACGGGTGGAGCCCGCTATAGCTCATCGATGCATCGGTTGGTCACATGAGACAATTTTATGTGGATTTGGCATAGGTCTATCCCAATATGCATTTTCATTTGTACCTTAATTCCAACAATATAATAAATAATTCATCAGATCAGGTGCGAGTAGTTATCATTCACATGGTGACAGGCTCCAATGACCAGGTAGTGGCAGTGTCTCCCTTGGCCCCTGTGACTGTCTCCGCAAACACCCCTGATGCTCTCGCACCTATTTTGTCTCCAAAAGATTGACTTATGACCCTGATTAGGCCTATAACCCATTTGGATGAAAATCCTAATGCCAATGCTAAATCAGATTCTAATGTATCTGTTGTATCCTCTAAGAATAAGCAGGGTAAACAACCCACCTCTTCATCCTCTCACATAGCTAGAAGGTCAGAAAGGAATTAGGGCTCAGGTGGAGCAAAAAAAGGGAGCTCTAGCTCCAAATGTAGGTTCAAATGAATTGTTTATTTTGGAATTGTCAGGGTCTAGCTAACTCTGATACTTTTATTGTCTTTAGGATATTTATTCTTACTCACTAACCAAAACTATTTTCCATTGCAGAACTGAAAATTAATTTTTCTTCAAAATTCCAGCACTTGTGCTCTTTTGGGTATAATTTTCCTTTGTGCTTTCAAGGATGGTTCTGCTACTGAATCTCTATGGATCATTAATCATTCACCACTGCAATCTGTTAATGTTGTTAAATCTTCTGGCCAAATGTTTACTTGTGCTTTTTAGTTTGCTGGTATTCTTACGGTTTGCACTATGATATATGATAAAAATAGATATCAAGATCGTAGACCCCTATGGAATGACCTCCTTTCCCTCTATATTCCTATACAGGATCCCTGGCTGTTGATCGGTGATTTTAATGCCATTCTTCTCCCAAGCGAAAAGATTGGTCCGTCACACTCTCCCATCTCAACTAGAGAATTCAAAGCTTCTATTGAGGAATGTAATCTTATGGAAATCAACATTACTGGTGCTATGTATACTTGGTATAGGAAGTTCCTCAATAGGATAGTGGCTAGAAAACTTGATAGATCCTTCACTAATATTATTTTCCTTGATAAGTGGGAATCTGTTTCTAGTATTACCTTACCCAAGATCAACTCTGATCATCATCCTGTTCTTGTTAGCTTTTTTTTTCTAAGGGTTAAAAATCTCCCCTCCCCTTTAAATTTAACAATTCTTGGGATGAAATCATAGAATGTTCTAATATGATTAAAGATTTATGGGATGGAATGTGGCACCAAAAGGATCCTTTTGCTTTCATTTCTAAATATAAACTTCTAAAACAGCAACTCAAGAGTTGGTGTTTCTCTAAATCAAAACAGCTAGACACGGACATCTAATCTTTGGAGAGTGACCTCAGTTGTGTTCAGATTTCAAATACCTACTCTGATTTTTCTATTGACTTTCAAGATGAAATTACCATTTCTATGAAACATAATTCTCTTCCGAAGCTCAAAAATAACACGTGAAAACAAATCTTTAAAACCAAATGGCTATCAGATGGTGATAGAAATACTAAAGTCTACAATTCTCTTCAAAGAATTAGGAAAATATGTAGGCCCCTTACCTTTTTCTGTGTGGATGACACTCTCCCTTACACTAAGGATGCCATTGATAATCATGTGGTTGGATACTACCACAATTTGTTTAATGGCCCGGCGGTGAGTAAGGATCTTCTTCCTGACATCATTCCTAACATGGTCAGTACGGAGGACAATGAGCATCTCTTAAGCATTCTTATAGACCATGAAATCAGAGCCACAGTTTTCAGTCTCAACCATGATAGTTCCCCAGGTCCTGATAGATTCAATGATGGTTTTTTCCAGAAATACTTGGATCTCATCCATGTAGATTTTTACAATTTGGTTAAGTCATTTTTCTCAAATGGTGTTCTTCCTCATGGGATAAATCGCCAATTTCTTACTCTTATTCCTAATGTGGACAATGCTACTGAGATTCACCTTCTACTCCCTATTTCTCTCATCAACACTCTCTATAAAGTTATCACTAAGCTTCTTGCTAACAGACTCACCTCCATTACCAACAATTTTTTTTCTTGGAATCAATTTGGTTTTATCAAAGGATGAACTATTCAAGATTGTATCTTATTTACCTCAGAATGTACTAATATGCTGAATAATGTCACTAGAGGAGGCAGTGTGGCCAATAAGCTTGATATCTGGAAAGATTTCGACACCATGGACTGGAATTTTATTTTAATGGTTCTTAAAAGCTTTAGGTTTAATGACTCTTTTAATACCATGATCCGTACCTTTCATGAATCTTCTTACATATCTGTGCCGGTCAATGGGTCTCCTAAAATCTATTTCAAATTCTCTAAGGGGGTTAGGCAAGGTGACCCTTTCTCTGCCATTCTTTTTTCTATTGTTGAGGATTACACAAGTAGGCTCCATACGATCCTTGTTAATCAAACCAAAATTAATCCCATCAAGGCTTTTGGAAATTTAAATGTTCCTACCCATCTCTTATATGCTGATGATATTATTTTATTCTTAAAGTGTGATAAAAGGAAAATTCGAAACTTCAAAATTACTCTGGCCCATTATGAAGATATTTCGGTACAAGCGATCAGTTGGAATAAATCCTTTGTTTTCTTTGGAAAAAACATTGCCCCCAATAGAAAAAGACATATCATTGTTTATTTAAGAAGAAAAGAAGGCTCTTTCCCCTTCACCTACCTGGGTGTTCCTATCTTTTGGGGGAGACCTAAATCTAGATATTTTAACAGCATTGTTGATTAGATTATCAACCAATTATCTTCAGGGAAGGGTAAATCTCTTTCTATGGATGGAAGAGTCTGTCTTGTTAAGTCTAGAATTGTTTCCAAGATGCTTTACTTGATGATGGTTTATAACTTGCCCGCCATCCTTCTCAAAAAAAATGTTTGCATAAAAACTTTTGTTTGGACTGGTAGTATGATTGAAAGAAAGCTTGTCACCATACCTTGGACCACTTATTGTAATCCTCTGGATAAGGGTGGTCTTGGTATTAAGAATCATAAGCTTTTTAACGAATCTCTGCAAGATAGAATGACTTGGAATATGATTCACAGTAACTTTTACTCCTTGACCTTTCTTAAGAAAAGATTTGTTACCAAGATTTGAAATGGTAACCTGGGCTACATCACTTCTTCCATATGGCCTTCCATTAGACACTCTTTTTTCAAAATCATGAACAAATCTAGATGGATAGTTAATGCAGATTCCTCTATGAATTTTTGGATGGAAAACTAGACTGGTGTCCCTTTAATCTCAATGCTAACATCCACCACTATTCTTGAGAACACCAACTCCACTATAAGAGAGGTTGTCAACTCTCATGACATCACCCTTCCGGACCACATCAGTCACGTTGTTGACAATTATTATTTTTCTGACACTGATTTTTTCCTTATCTGGGAACCTACATTTAATGGAGTCCTTGATTCAAAAGTTTCTACAAAAAAAAATTTAGTGCTTCTATTTCTAACTTTTCTTGGTTGAAATATTTTAACAAACCTTGGATCAAGCCCTCGCGCCTCACTCTCATTTGGTTAGTTGTGCATGATAGAGTCCCCACTGATGTGTGTTTTCAAGATTTTGGGATTTCTATTTGCTCTAGATGTCATCTGTGCAACCAACACCGCGAGGATGCTAATCATCTATTCTTGTCTGGTGCTACAACTGCAGATCATTGGGATTACATTTCTAACATATTTGGTTGTAGATGGTATCTTCTTGCTACTATCAACTCTCAACTCCAACACTGTGTGATTTGGGATTTCTCCAAGAAAATCAGGAATCTCTTTTTGGATGTAGTGCTAGAGCTCCTGTATGTGATCTGGTATGGTAGAAATAATTTTATTCATAATAATTTCTCTTTCAATCTTAATGCAGGTAAAATTTGTATTCTCGTTGCCATAAAGGATGCCGCCTTGCTTCAGTAGGATCATTGTGACAACTCTCTTGGTGATTTTGAGATCCATCACCATCTTCAGACTGCAGGTTTTTATAGGCAACCTCGACGTACCTTTTTTGTTTTCTAGAAAGCCCCGCTTCCATGATGGATCAAAGTGAATGTTGACGGTTCTTCTATAGGAAACCCGGGTCTGGCAGGTTGTAGTGCCACCTTCAGAGACTCTCTTGGTAGATGCCTTGGCTGCTTCTTCAATGGATGTGGTACGACCTTGGCTTTAGAAGCAGAAATGTTGGGAGTCATTCATGTTGTGGATTTTTTCAAGCAAAAGGGATGAAACAAGCTGTGGATTGAATTTGATTCAACCACTGTTGTCCAAGCTATATAGAAGGGGGTGGTGCACCTTGCAGGGCCTCTTATCCCTCGATGGATGAAATGTCTTACTTCGCTCATGGATCTCAACTACATTTCCACACATGTGTTTTGTGAAGCGAACATGGTTGGTGATAGTTTGGACAACAAGGGAGTCAATCAAGTCACTACCTGGTTGGATGATTTTCCTGAAGAATCGCTCCCTCTTTATAATAAATATTGTAATAAGATACCATCTTTTAGAATTTTGTATCTCCCTTTCTTTTTATTAATAAATTGTTCTTGAGTCTTTGACTGAGGCACCACCTTTTAAAAAAATAATAAAACTAAAATGATTTGTCTTTTGGGACATGATTACTTGTATAATTCCAATGTTATGTAATAAAGCACTGACTCTGGGTAACTGGGGTCGGGAATTATAATGAACTAAATATAATTAATATACTTACAATTGATCTAATTTTTCATTAAAAAATTATAAAATATAATTTGACATGAATATTTATTTAACACAAATGCGAGTTTTAACTAAAAAGGCTTATTTTTCACCATTCATAAAAAAAATGATGTTTCCCATTAAAATCCTATAAATTCACCCTAAGATAATTTTTTTCATTATAAATTAAATAATGAAGTTAATTTTCTGAAATTAAATTTCAAATTATGTCTAAAATTAATTTTATTATTACAAGCGATTTATCTGAGAAAACGTTATTTTTAAACATATTAGAAATTTACCAAAAATCATATCCTTAATTATAAATAGGTATTATCTATAAAAAAATATTTGAAAATAATTTATTACTCTTCATAGAAATATTTTTAATGGATAGGTTATAATTACCTCATTTGAATAATTATAATAATAAAATGATGTTTTGTAGAAAAATTTATGTTGTGTCCAATGTACAACATGTATGTATTGTGTGTAGCGCAATCCAAATCTGTATTGTTTATAGCCCAAAAAAAATTTATGTATGAATATAATATTTGAATTAGTTTTTTAATACATACATATAATTATATATAAATAACTATTTATATTATCCCATGAAATGAAAAATTTCACAATGATAAAACAATTCAAAAAATAATAATTCAAAAAATATCGATGTGTTACTTTATACAACCCCTAAAATCAATTTCACCATATAAATTTTTCTATGTCATCAATGTTTTAATACATTAATGTTTCGTACATAGAAACCCAAAAAGAAAAAATGAGTACTAAAACATCCCTTAAAATGGAATATTGAGACTATAATAGTTATCTAAATTAACATATAACAGGGTTTCCACATAGGAGAACATTGGTTGGGAGTGAAGCATGGACATGGATAAAAAATGATAATATTTATATGGAGTGATTATGTTCTTTAATAAAAAACTAGTAAATGATCAAAAAAATTAGTGGATAGAAGTGTTAAATCTGTTATGATTTAAAAGACCATAGTTTAAAAAAAATTAAGGTATAAGGATAGCGTTTATATTTAATCATTATCCTATCTTGGAGTATTTATTTTATTGAACAATAATATAATTAATTTATATTATTCTATTAATAAAATTTAATTCTTTATTTTTTATATAATCAAATTCTATTTCATCCATTACATCATGTAATTGACATTCATAAATTAACTTTGATGACTAAAGTGCTAAAATACACTTTCAGAAGATCTTAAGGCCCACAAATGAATGAAAATTATAAATATTTATCAATAAATATTATTACAAAATCAATATGGTTAATAAATTAATCACTCAAAATAAAATCAAGTCTAATGTTTCATCATAAATAGTTATTCCACAAAAATAATTATCCATTAACTAGGACATCGTGTAGGCTAGTGGTAGGTGTGAAACACTTATCGTCCTTCGGTCATGTGTTTAAGGCCCACGGCCTTGCCAGACATGATTGGTTGTCACCCTATACACATTAAGTACTTTTCCAAAATCACACTCTTATAATTTCCAAAATATGATGGACACCATTGAGAAAGTGTTAATAACTGAATAGTCTTTTAACCAAGGATTTCAATACAATCTCAATATGTAAATAGTTCCACTAAAGTTTAACTTAATCGTTCCATAAATGGTTGACCTCATAACCCCTATCAATGTTGAGAATCAAAAAATTCAAAAAGAGAGTTACAGAATCTTCTTAACATTGAATCCCTCATATATCAGAAAGTATCTCTTGGTTATCACATTCCAAAAAAGTGAATATAGAAATAATATATTCTCTTGAATCATGTTAATAGCCTGAATTAACAAAAATCATTACTGAATATAAATATGATTCCTTATTCCAATTTTATTTTATTTATTCTATATGTCCAAAAATGTTGTCAACTACTTCAATGGTTATACAATCCATCGTTCAACAGGTCCTTAACAGGTCCCAAGGTAATCAATTCCTTCTGATTTACTTATACATGTCCCACTTATCTTTATACAAACAACATTATCATAACAAAAGTAATATATTAAGGTTCATCTTTCCCTTCATCGTGTGTTTCTATCGACATCTCCTTGCCATTATGTCAATTTTCATTTCCATCCGAACCATTCAATGTGTTTTTGTAAATCCATAGAGAAAAACATAAACTGAACAATCTTTCAATATTCCATAATTCATATAACATAATTATTTATTCCAAACACATAAAAACTCTAATGATATCACTTCATCCTTATTCTATTACTATGTCTTCCTCATCCTATTACACAATACCTATTTCCATTCACATTTCACTTATAGTCTCATCCCCATCTACAATATAAACATTATTTGTACCACGATGCTGATTCTCATCAAGAGTATTCCTCTTGGGACATTGAGTTTCATAATGACTATTTATTACACACTCAAAACACATAACCTTTGATTATGACTTTTGGAGAATAATATTCTGATCCATTCCGTTAACCGAACATTTCATCTTTCCCAATTAGTCAATTTTCTTTTTTCGTTCATTACCCCATTCAATAAAAATTTTGTTCTTCTAAGACAATAACTTTTGTCATTATTTCTACATTTTTGACACAAATGAAACTAAATCATCATTATTCCAGGCCTCCATTACCAGAACTCTATGAAGAGACCTTCTTTCTCTTCCTCACTGAGTTTGAAAGTTGGTTAATGTACACATTGTTAATCATGGTCCATGAAATCTTGTTTGGCATGAGCACAAGATCTTTCACTCCAGTGATCACCCCACTTTAAATATCATCTGAAAATAATCATTCACAATCAATGAAAATCATGTTCCTTACAATTCACTCCATTAAATAAAACTAAAATCATAGTGTGATCATCACTTCTTATACAAAAAACCATGTAGGCATGAAAAGAATTACTAATAGGATGTCTAAATCATGAAACCATACTTAATATTTGACACCCGAGGTTCATCCTAGGGTTTTCATGGAAAACATTTATTTTAATACTTCATAATGGTTGATTAAGAATTTTTTTAATTTCTAAAGAATATACCCAAGGATTGTAAAAACATGTGGCAGTGTTCTATATTAAGCCATGTTTGGCCCAAAATATCATGTCATAGTAGTTACCTCAAGTTATATTTGATCCAAATACATATCAACTTTTAGTATCCAGATTGGGTTGTATTTCTATTGAACGAATCATTCTATCCTTTACCAAAATTCCAAGGCATTTTCCTAAATAATAACACTTCATTATACTTATCCTTAGAGACATCTATATAACTATCCATAGAAATATACCTAGGTATCTCACTAAATAGCTCTTATCCTTTTTTACAAAGGCCGAATAAAATTATTATTTGATACCAATTATAGTGACTAAAGCTTAATAGACATGGATATTACACAATATTATATGAGTACACAATACATTATATTAATACATGCTTGTGGACCACAAAAGTTTTTTGTATTTGGGAACATGGAAACAAAATCATCCTTCCATGAGAATGATCTTCCATATCTCCTACAAATATCACTATATTTAGTACTTCTACCTAAAACCATTCTTCATTACATGGGGAATGGAAATATAATAAAGTGGTGAGATAAAATGCTACATAATGGTAAATAAGGGAGATATGTAAGAATAATCATTAGCATAATGGTATGAGAACTTTATCCTAAAAATATATGATCATACCCAATATATCAAAGAACATATACAAGAATCATGTAATTAATAATGGAAGCTCATAAGATATGAATCATAAGGAACACAATAACATAATCCATGAAATCATAACATAGGAATAAAACCTATAATTGCTGTAGAATCAAAATCATATAACAGGATTTCTATAGTATCAAAGGCATCACTACCAAGACTATATTGGTATTATAGATTCATTCCCCATACCATATTGGTAGTTAACTTTCACTATCATGGCCATATTAATAGCTTGATTTCAATCCCCATTCTGTATTGGTTACCATGGCTCACTCCAATGGCCATATTATTATTCAAGGATCATTCTCAATACCTTCTTAGTATATCCCCTCAGATATAAATCTTTACCCATTGCATTGGAGGGAGATATACATACCACCCGTCTCATTGTGAAATCATACATATATGTTCCGCAAAATCCTAATCAATCATATATTAATCCATGGAATTAAATGGGTATCAGAAACAAGTAAACACATTATAAAATGTGGAAAAGATACAATTTTCCTAATTATTTCATCACAATCATAACCCGTGAAAGAAAAAATAATTTCCTAAACATATAACCCATGAAAGAGTAACAGGTATCATAAAGATCCTGACATTAATCATAACCCATTTATAGAAGGAATATGAATGGAGCATTTAGATAATTTCATATAAGGTCATGAAGAACATAAAAAGATGTCATATTAGACATAAAATAATATTGAAATATCTTTCAAAAAAATTTCTTGAGGAATATATACTTTTTTAAAAAGGTATTTTTAATACACAAAACCATTAGAAAATATTTTTATCAGAAAATACCTTTAAATAAATATAATGAATACTTGAAATCATTTGAAAAAAAATTACATCAAAAACATATAAAATAATAAATTTTTTCTAAAAACCCTTTCTCATTGAAAACACATTGAAATGTTATAGTCAAAGCTACAATGTTTATATAAAACAATTCATTAAAAAAACTTTTCAATCTTATAAATAAATATTCAAAATTTTTGGACACCATATACTCGAAAATAATTTGAAAACATATAAATTAAGGTAATAAATATTTTCAAACCCATTTCTTTGAATACAAATAAAATGATTTTGAAAAACGTTCTAAAATCATTTTTAATGAATAATTATAAAAATATCTTGATAAAATATTGAATCACGCATTTCTTGAGAACATATAAAAGAATCTTGAATACGTTTTGAAACCAAATTTTTCAGAAAATATATAAAAAGTTCTTGAAAAATATTTAAATACCATTTCATTAAAATATAAAAAAAAGTTTCTTAAAAAATAACCTTTTAAATATGTAAATTAATCTTCATAGAAATGAGGGTAACTAAATCCGTACATGTCGTGAGACATAAAATGAATATTCCTTTAACACTATAAAAAAGTTAGAAAAATTCTTGACTGGAAAGTGACAAGAAGATTAATTTAAATATTATATAAAGGAAAAAAGGGTAAATTAATTTTTAGTGATCATTGAAGATTATAAGAATAATCTTGGAACCCCTTTTTATAAAAAATGGTTTTCAAAGAACATAGATTTCTGACCAATGAGATGCTAGCATCAAGATTTCCAAGAAATAGTTTCCAAACTATAATAGGTACCAATGTGTAGACAAGTGGTACCAATACCAGATTATGTTATTTATATATATATGATAACACAATTAATTAATTTTCTTGAGATATTGATCATAATATTTCATTAAATAAAATATAAACATGAACAATATTGAAAATCGATGAGACTGTTTCAATAAACTCTTATTACATGTTCACTTGGGATCATACTCTCCATGTATTAAAAAGGAAATTAAATGAATCTTAAAACATAATAAATTATTTTATATTCATGATATAACATGTAAAATGGAATTATATACACCTTGAAAAATAATTTTGGTATATAATAAAACACAAGTCTCAAAGAAGGAAAATCGAGACAAAACTATTTTACCAATTTGATAACTTTTGAAACATAAACCCAATGAGAGAAATGTCATAAAATGGCTATGTGAATAAAAATGGAATTAATTATTATATATAAATATTAAATTCACATTTATAACATATATAACCCAAAAGGAAAAAGTGGTGAACAAATCATTTATCTCTTGTAAATAAAAAGTGAGACGAAATCCCCTTACCTTATGTCTTGACTGTCATCCTACTCTGTCAAACCACCTATATAATAAAATTTAAATTTATTATATATCATTTTTAGAACCATAATATAATTTATAATACCATATATGGTTTGATTACACCATTATATTACCCACCTATTAACCATCTTTTGTTAAGTTTTCACTTCGGGTAATATTCACTTTTTTTTTCAAATGTGTCATAATTTGTTATATTGTTAGTCCTTATACTTATACCATGATTACGGAATATAAACCATGATATAAATATCGTTTATATAAAATAAATTTATATTATAATAATCTATATAAAATATAAATATGAAACGGAATACACCATTCGTGAATGAATCTCATCGCTTTGAGTAAGCGGTAGTCCACACTTCCTCAAGCCAAATTATCGTATCAACACAAAATGGAAAGTAAAAAAAGATATGTGATGTAAAAGTAACACAGAAGACACAATAAATGATAAATTTAATATATAATATAAAAAATAGAGTTTCCACTATAATTTCTATCATTATAGGCAGTATGTAAAATTGAACAATAATCGTTTAGTGAGGCGGTAGTTCACCATACATGTAAATGGTATGTTCGTTACCCATTAGATGGAGGTGTGAGTATGTGTAGATCATAAAATTATCATAAAAACATAATATTATATTATTGTTACTTTTTTGTTATAAAATCATGGAATTAAGAGATTGGAAGGGTGGATGTGGGAAAAGAATGGAGGTCTTGAGAGAAGATGTTACCTCTTAACCAGGTGACTCTTTTTGATTTGTTTCAAAAGCCTTCCTTGGATTGCCTTCTTTCAAAGGGATGGATTATAAGAGGAAGTTATGATTTCTAGGAATTTTATTGGGTATTTTATGGGATAATTTAATAGGTTTGAGAGTTTTGAGGATGTGGGAGAGGTGGTGATCTTTTATAAGGAAGGAAAAGGACTCACTTGGAATTTTTAAAAACTAGTTTGTTGTACACATGTTCTTACATAAAAATTAGTAAAAATAAACAAAAATAAATAATGGAAGGTTTATGTAAGAGTAATATTAATAAAATAGGTTTTTTACTATTGGATAGTTTATTTTGGTGCCTAATATTAAGGTTAATCAGTAATTTTTCTTAATTTGACCATAATTAATGGGATTAATTATAATAACTTTTACTTATAATTTTGCTCAAAAATCAACATGATATTATTAGAAACTAAAAATTATATTGATTATAATTGGTTAATTTAATTTTTCAAAAGTAAAATCACCGAATCCGAATGATTAATATTAATTCTAATCCTGCAGACATGACAAAATTATGGGTTTTTAAAGAACAAAGAAGCTCAAAAGTTTATTGAGTTTTTATGTTCAATTTCAAAGTTAAATTTATTTAAATGCCCTATATTTATTAATATATATCTAATTTATCTAATTTTTTATTATAAAATATTATAATATAATTTAACATTAATAATTATTTAAACAAAATGTTTTTTTAGCCAAAAACATTATTTGTCACTATTCATCAAAAAAATGATATTTCTCAGAAAAATCCCCAAAATTCACCAGAATATAATTTAAACATTATAAATCAAAAAATTAATGTATTTTATAAAATTAAATTTTAAAATGTGTATAAAAATAATTTTATTATTAAAAGTGGTTTAGTTGAGAAAACATTATTTTTAAACATACAAGGACTTTACCAAAAATAATATCCTTCATTATCAATATGTATTTTATATATAAACAATATTTGAAAATTTGTTACTAAAATTAATATAACTTTGTTTAAAATATAGTTTTTAACTATCTAAATGAAATTATTATAATAATAAAATGATGTTTTTTTGAAAAATCATTGTTGTGTGCAACCTACGACAAGTCGGTGTGGCATGTAGCACAAGCCATGTCGGTATTACTTATAGCACAAGAGAAGTATTTTTCTTTTTAAAGGAATTTATTAATTTATTTTATTATTATATATATATATATAACTATTTATAATCTCAAATGAAACTACAAAAATACAAAAGAAAAAAATTTCTAAATACAATAATTCAAAAAAACTCAGAGAGTTACATTATACATCCCATTAAATTATTTTCTCCCTCAAAAATAATTTGGGTTATAAAAGGTTTAATACTTGAGAGTTTCATTTATATAAACCCACATCCAAAAAATGAATACTAAAACTTCCCTTAAAATGTATGTTTGGGACCACAAAGATTACTTAAAGTAACATATAACTGGGTTTCCACAGAGGATAAGATAGGTTGGGGGTGAAGAATACACATGGAGAAAATTTTAAATATTTATAGGGAGTGATTGAGGTCATCAATCATAAACAAATGAATTATCAAAAATGTTTAGGGTCTCAATGTTATAAATATGTGATGAATTATAGTACTGTAGGTTAAACGAAAATTATGGTATTAGGACAAAATTTATTTTGATAAATATCATATCTTGGAGTAATTATATTTTGAACAAGAATATACTTAATTGATATCTTTCTATTAAACAATTCATTCAATATTTTTTCAACAATAAATTTCTAATTCATACATTACTTCATTTAATGGACCTCTAGAAATTAACTTTGATTCATGAAGTGATAAAATACACTTTTTTAATATCATAAAGACCATAAAAGAATGAAATGTATAACTATTTATCTAAAATGGTTTATAAAAAAAATATGGTTAATACATTAATCTATAAAAATCAAATTAATAAAAATGTTTCATCATAAATATTTATTCACCCAAAATAATTATACATTAACTGGGACATTGTCTAGGCCAGTGGTTGGAATGAAACCCTTGTCAACCTTCGGTCATGTGTTCAATTCCCATGTACTTGGAGGACATGATTTGTTTTCACCCAACATACATTATGTCCTTTTCTAAAAGCATACTAATATAATTTCAAAAATATACCTGACACCCATGGAGTAATGTTAACCATTAAATATCCTTCTAACCATGTTTTTCAATACCATATCAATATGTCAATACTTCCTATGTAGATTAAAGTCATATTTTAAATAATGTTTAACCTTATAAACCCTAAAAAATTTCAGAATCTGAAATATTAAAAAGAGAGTCATGAAATATTCTTAACATTGATTCACCCGTATATCGAAAAGTAACTCATTTTTTTCACATTCCAATCATCAGAATTTACCGACAATATATTGTCTTTAAATATGGTAACAAAATGAATTAAAATAATAATAATTTAATAAATGAATGGATTCGCATTCCATGTATATTTGATTTATTCCATAAATACAAAAATTTTGTAAACTTCATCAATCGTAGCATAAACCACTGATCCACAAGTCTTTAATTGGTCCCAAGGTAATCAGTAACATCCAATTTACTTATACATATATGAAATATCTTTATCCAAAAAACATTATCCTAACATAAGGAAAACATTAAGTGTTATATTTCCATTAATCATGTGTTTCCATCGACACCACCTTTCCATTATGTCACATATCATTTCAATCAAAACCATTCAATGTGTTCTTGTAAATCCATTGCAAAAAATGAACTGAATAATCCTTGTATATTTTATCATTCAAATTACATAATTTTTTATTCCAAACACATAAAAAAATTTATGATTACACTTCATACTTATTTAATGAAAAAGGGTAGCTCATCCTATTACACAATACATCTTTCCTTTAACATTTCATATCTTGTCCCATCATCATCATAAATATAACCATTACCAGTACCACCGTGTGGATTCTCTTCTGGAGTATTCCTCTTAGGACATTGAGTTTAATAATAAACAAATATTCCATTCTTACAACACCTAACCTTCAATTATGCCTTAGAGAGGGAAATATTCTAATCTATTGAATTATTCAAACTTTTCATATTTACCCTTTAGTCACTTGTCTTGTGTCCTTGACCACATTAAAATCGGCTTATTGTTTCTCTAAGATATTCACTAATTTCAGTATTTCTACATTATTGATACAAATGACACTGAATCATCCTTCTTTTTTGGTCTAAATAACCTTAAATCTCAACAATTTCCTTCTTTCTCTTCCTTGGTGAGTTCGACAGTTGGTTAAGGTACATGTTGTTAATCATGTTTCATGGAAATTAGATAGGTATGATCACAAAATCTTTCACTCTAGTGATCATCCCACTTGAATTTTCATCAAAAAATCATCCATCACATTCATATATAATCCAATTCCTTCCATCTCCAAAAATTGACTACAATCTGAATAATAGTGTAAGCATTACTTATCATAGTATAAAACCACATAGTCATGAAATTAATTACTTATAGTATGTCTAAATAATGAATACATCAATAATATATGACACCCTAGTATGATACATGTTTTTTCACATTTAAATTACATCTAATTAATTTTAAATGGTTTATGAATAATTTGCAAATATCCAAATCATATACCTCAGGTGTGTCAAACCGTGTATGCAACAAGGCATGTTGTCGTGTTCCATATTACCCCGAGTCAGGACCAAAATATCTTCTAATAGTCATTACCCCTATATATATATATATGTTCCAGATCCATATTCACATATATTATCCAGATAAGGATGTACTTATAGGGAACCACTCACTCTATCCATTACCAAAATTCCATGACATTTTATTAAATGTTAAATCGTTATTATAATTAACCTTAGAGACATCCCTATAACTGTCCTAATCAATATATAATGGGATCTCTCTAAAATTTTCTCATCATAGTTTCTAAATGTCAGCTAAAATTTTAATTTGATACTAACTATAGTTACCCAATCTTAACATAAATTCATATTAAACCATTTAATGTGAATATTCTGTATATTAAAACAATACAAAGCTGAGGACCATAATAGTTTAGTGTGTTTAGAAACATGGAAAAAATATTCCGTCCTATTTCATGATCTTCAACATATCCCATAAATATTTCCACCATTAGTACTTCTATCTAAAACTCTTATTCATAACCTGGAGAAAGGATATATAAGAAGGGTGAGCTCAATTGCTCTGTAAGGGTAAATAAGGTAGATATGTATACCTAATCATTAGCATATGGTTATTATAACATTATAATGAAAATATAATATCATCCCGATCATATCAACGATTATACGAATTAATCGTGGAATGAATTATAGAATTTCATAATATATAAATCATAAGGAAATAAATAGCATAATCCCCGGAAGAATAAAATTGGAATAAAAAACGGAATTGTGGGATATAGATAAGCATATAATATGAATTATATATTACCCAAGTCTTCACTTCCAAGATCATATTATTAGTATAGGTTCACTCCCCATACAATCTGGGTAGTCAAGGTATACTCCCATCGCCATCTTAATAGCATTATTTCACTCCTACTACAATCTTGGTAGTCATAGTTCACTCCCCCGATCATATTATTAGTCAAAGATCATTCCCTATACATTTTTAGTCCATACCATGAGATATAAATCTTTACCCATTGCATTATAGGGGAGATGTAGGTCCCACGCATCTCATAGTGAAATCATACCTACATGTACCAAAAAATCATAAGAAATAATATCTGGACACATTAAATAAATTGGTTATCATAAACATGTAAACATATCATAACATGTGAAAAAAGATAGAGGTTTCATATTCATTTCATCAAAATAATAACCCATGAAATAGAAATGGATTTCATAAACATATAACCTGTGAAATAGAAATGGGTTTCATAAATACCATGAAATTAATAATAACCCATTCATAGAAATAATATGAATGGATCCATTAGATAATTTCCTCGAAAGGAATGAGTAACATCAAAAAATTTTATATTAGATGGAAAGTAATTTTGAAATATCTTCCAAAAATGTTTCATGGGGACATTATCATTTATTTTTGGAAAATTATTTTTAATATATAAAACCATTTGAAAAAATTTTCTTATAAAATGACATTAAAACTTATATATCAGACTTGAAATAATTTTAAATCATTTTACTTTGTAAACTTATAAAAATAAATTTATAACATTTTTAAAAATATTTCCCTATTAAAAAAATTTAAATCTTATACAAAATCATGTTAATTTTTTATGAACCAATTATTTGAAAATAATTTGGACATTTATAACTAAATATTGAAATGATTTTGAAAATTTGTTCTTTTAAAATACATGGAAAACATTTAAAGAAAGGTTGAAAACGTTTTGAAAACCATTTTCCTTGAAAACATATAAAAGGAGTTTGAAAACATTTTGAGAAGCATTTTTCTTGAAAACATATAAAAATATCTTGAAAATGTTATGGATCCAATTTTTCATGAAAATTTATAAAAGGATATTTAAAGAATTTTAAAACCCATGTTTTTTAAATACATAACAAAATTTTAAAAAAAAATTCCCTTTATACATGAAAATGATGCTTCACAAAAATGATGGAATATAATCCATACATATTGTAGGAGGTAGAAATAATATTCTTTTTACATAGAAAAAAGGTTAGAAAAAATCCTTGATTGGAACACTACAAGAATATTTCTTTGAAATTTGGTAAAAGATAAAACATTAAATATTTCTTTTAATAATAATACGAGATTATAAGAATATTCTTAAATCCGCTTTTTATAAATCAGTGTTTTGAATGAACATAGATTTCCAACCGAAGAGAAGGAAAATTTGGGATTTCCTAGAAACACTTCCATAATAATAATAAGTTCCAAAGATTTCAAAAATGGAACCAAAACATGATTATGTTATGTATATCTAATTTAAATGAAATTTTATTAATTTTATTTTGTTATGGATAATAAAATTTCATCAATGATATCAAATATATAAACAATATAAAAAAGATCTGATTTTGTTTCAATAAACTCTTATAACTTAGTAACATTGGATCATACCTTCCAAGTATGAAAAATGAAATTGAATTAATCTTAAAATATCATGAATGTTATTAGATTTATTATATTATATGTAAAATGGAAGTATGTACACCTTTAAAAATAATTTAGGCACATAATAGAACACAAGTCTTGAGGTGGGAAAATTGAGACAAAACTATTTTAACAATTTGGTAACCTTTGAAACTGCAAACCCATGAACTAAAGGCCATAAAATGTATAAGTGAAAACCCATAAATTTATTTATAAGATACATATAATTAAATCATGATATCTATAAACACTATACAAAAAGAAAGAGTGGCTAACATATCATTTATCTTATAGAAATCAAAAGTGAGATCAAATTCCCTTACATTATGTCTTGAATCTCATAATACTCATTCGAACCAACTATAAAATAAATATAAATTTAATTTTCATCATTTATAGATCTATATTATTATATCAAATACAATATATTGTTTGATTATTGCCTCATATTACCCACCTATTAACCATACTATGTTATGGTTTCACTTCGGATAATATTCGCTTTGTTTTTTAGAATGTGTATTATTTGGTTATATTGTGTGTCCTTGCACTTATACCATGCTTTAATTATTTATAACCTGATATAAGTATCCTGTATATAAATTATATGATTATTATAATAATCTAATATATAAGTACAAAATGGAATAAATCATTCATGTAGATGGTTGGTCATACATACGCTAGAATTCAATTTCCGTTAAATTGTAGCGTTGAGGGAATGAAAGTAAAATAAATAAATATATATATATCATTATTAAAGTATCTTCATTATATAATATATATAATATTTATTCATTAAATAATTCTTTAATAAATTCCATGTTGTGTGTGAATGAATCACATTTCATTGAGGGGTGGTAGTCCACACTTCCTCAAACAAAATTATTGAATGAAAACATAAATAGTGTTATGTGTTATAAAATGAAAAGTAAAAAAGATATGTGTTATAAAATGAAAACATAATATTAAAGAATAATTATATATAATATATAAAATATATAAACAGTGTGTCTATCACATTCTCCACAATGATATGCACTAAGGAAAATTGAACATTTTTCATTTAGTGAGGCGGTAGTTCGTCATACATTAAAATAATATGTTTTAAACAATTGGATGGAGGTGTGTGTATGTGTAGGTAAAAAATATCATAAAATAATTATAGTATATTTTTTATACTGTTGTTTATATAAAATCATTGAATAAAGAGAGTGTATGGGTGGATAATGGAAAAAAGGAAGGACTTGAGGGAAGACGTTATCTCTTAATCGGGTAACTCCTTTTGCTTTGTGCCAAAAGGATTCCATGGATTTACTTCATCCAAAGGGAAGACATATAAGAGGAAAGGAGGATTTATTAGAGGTTTATTGGGATTTTTTAGACTAAATTAATAGGTTTATTAGTTGTGAAGATGTGGGAGAGGTGGTGGCATTTTATAGGTAAGGAAAACGACTCACATGGTTATTTTGAAAATAATTTAGGTGTAGACAAGTTATTACCAAAAAAAAGTCATAAAAACATAACTAAGAAAATTATTTTAGTTTTAGGGCTGAATAATTTCTATAAAATGGGTTTTGTACAAGTGGATATGTCATTTGGGTCACTAATATTTTGGTTCAGTCCCTAATTGAGATTAATTTTTCCTCAATCATTGTGTTTAATTTTAATCACATTCACTAATCATTTTTGGAAACAATCCACATAATATAATTAGAATATAAATTTTACACTAATTAAAATGGTGTATGTCAGAGTTTTAAAATTCAATTCATATAAGAAAAAAAATTAGATTGATGGTAATCCTACAGACGGGACAAAATTACATGTTTTTATAGTAGAAAAATGTTCAAAAGTTTATTATGTTTACATATTCCTTTTCATGGGGAAATTTTTTATAATGAACTAAATTGAAGTAATAGTAGTATATTTGATCTAATTTTGGCTTAAAATAATTTTGAAATATAATTTATCCTTAATAATTATTTAACTGAAAATGTAGTTTCTCTCTAAATACTAGTATTTTTCTCTATTCATCAAAAAATGATGTATCTCAAAAGGATCGTAGAAATTAACCCAATGATAATATAGAAATTATAATTTCAAAAAATAAAATTAGTTTATCAAATTAAATTTCTAAATGTGTCTAAAATTAATTTTATTATTTCAAATGATTTATTTGAGAAAATTGTATTTTAAAAGATAAAAAGACTTTTCCAAATAGTATTTCATTCATTATAAATATGTTTTCTCGATATAAATAATATTTATAAATTAGTTATTAATATTAATATTACTATGTTTAACGGATTGGTTATAATTATATCATTTCAATAATTAAAAAAATAAAATGATGTATTGTAGAAAAAATTGTTTTTTATGTAATATATACCAAGTTGGTGATACGTGTAGCACATGCCATGTCGGTATTCTGTGTAGAGTTATGTACACACCCTTTAATTTCCACTATTAAGAATCCAATAACTCGATACAATGAATGAATGTTTTTTAATTCCTTTTAATTGTTACACACCATTTATATGTAAAAATATGATTTAAAAAAATATCTGTTTTTCAGTGTTCACAAACCCCAAGGATTAGACAACATATAAATGGATTATACTGTATATAAATTTCACTGTTTTCATTTTTAGGGTGACATATGATTGATATGTTTTAATAATTCTCTATGAATCTATATTCTCTATTCTTAGAGGGAATCCTAGTCATTTTTTGGTGACTTATTTCCATATATATCGTTCAATTCAGTGATTGATCTCTATTGAGATTTGATTGCTTCTCTCCTAGTATGTGTTCCTCTAGGATCACCCTTGGTTTTGATTATTTTTGTGGGTTTTTATGAATTTTTTATCGAATTTCAATAAATATATATACTTTAATATTTATTAGACTACCTTATCTTTTAAAGTCCATTCTCCTGGTTTCCAATCCCTATTGTCTAATGCGGTTAGGTTTTCTATCTCCTTGAGGTTGGTGTATCAATATAAAAATTATAATTTTATTATTTTATTATTTTTATTATCGACTCCTTGAGATTTTAAATGTAATTTCATGTGTTGAAATTTTAAATGTAAAGGGTTCATGTTTTAAAGGGTTTTTTCTTTGAAAACTAAATTTCATTGATATTCATGAAATGGATTCTCAAACCCTGAAGAAGAATTTCTTGGGTTTGAAATGGATTTATAAAAATTATAACATGGTTTTTAAATTGGATATTGAGAAACATTGTATATTTTGACCCTTAGGTATGTTGAGAATGATACACGAGTATCCTTAGTATATGTGACACCACTAGGGGATAACACAACATACATCGATGGATTGTGGTATGACTCAATATTAGTAAGATAAAACATTATAACATTTTAGGATTGTGAGTTTATAATATGTACTGTCCCATTGGATAAAGCCTAACTGAATGGGGAATTTTTGTTTCTGGTTTTTTATTACAAGAAGGATTATATCATGGATGTTGGATCACATGTATACTTATATCTCTAAATGTTTATATACATTGTTTTATAACTAGCATGTTTCTAGCTATGGAAAACTTGATATTAAATTTGTTGAAAAACACAATGAATGTTTTATAAATGTTTTACAATTGTTTTATTTATATAATTATTATAAAAATGTTTTCTTAAAAGCAATAAGGTGTGCATTCTTGATATTAGAATGTGAATAGATTTCATGGTTGATTCCTAATAGTCTATGTTGATCACACCCTACATCTAACATTTGGTGGTTATAGACCTTGTTATTAAGACACATGGAAAGGAATGTAATGTCTATAGATTTTTATAATCCTTTTATTTATTTTTGTTAGTTTGGGTTGTTTTATTAAGGTGACATTTGGTCACCTAAAGACTTTTCAGTCAATACTTATCAAACTTCATAGCGTATCTTGTTTGGATAAGTTGCATCTCTCAATTATTATGATTTATAATATGGATTAATGTCTTCTATTATGAAAATAGAGACTTTT
Organism: Viscum album; assembly: GCA_963277665.1. NCBI lineage: Eukaryota > Viridiplantae > Streptophyta > Magnoliopsida > Santalales > Viscaceae > Viscum > Viscum album. The sequence continues at coordinate 1,548,241,471 of OY728142.1, forward strand.
TTCTAATATTTGGAATAATTCACCCCATAATGGGATTACACTGGTGAATAGTTAGGTTGACCTTGATTGGTTTGTTACGATTTTTTCTAAAATGGGTTACTAAATCTGAAATGTTTCATAACTTCTTTAGTTGGTTCTATGTCTTTGGTATATATGTTTCCTCTCATCGAAATTTGGATAGTATGTGTGAAAAATTGGCCTAACTAACTCACTTCAATGACTGACTCTAAGTTTAAATGGGTGGTCGAAAAATCATTACTATGTTTGGGACTAGGAATTTAGGATTATTTGAATGATGTATATGGAAAATATATTTAGATAGACCACTATATTACGTTTTGGGACATCATGTGTTTATGTTTTTTTGAATAAACTAACTGAGGAGTTTATTTATATGGAAGGGTTATTTCATAAGGTGTCTCCTTTCTATGGAAGAGTTAATATTTTCTTTAAATAAGTATCATTTTGAATAATTTCCATATATTCTATAAGTTGGTAAAATGGGGCTCTTATTTTCTAATGACTAATTGGAAATTTTCTTCTGTTTAACAGATTTTTCCTTATATAAAAGATCTTCCAAATATGAGTGGGGAATTCACAAGTAATTTTCCATAGGGGGGTCCTTTAGTGAACCTGACTTTCGTTATGTAGTTATCTATACCTTTCAGATTTTGGGTATAGTGGAAACCTTGAACTCGGGATGATAAGTGTAACATGGTTAAAATTTTACCAGGAAGCATCCACCTTCCAGTTTAGGTGAAAATGGACTCTAGGTATTAGTGTAGTGGAGTGACCATATTGATAGGGTCTTCAACTTTTTGAAGACTCCTGAAGATTATTAGGTGGGTTTTTCCATGTATATTGTTTAGGCGATGGGAATAAGTTGGTGGTAATCAATAATACAAGCTAAGATGCATGAGGATATTACCAAGTTTTATTTCAAGAAAATATTTAATTAGATACTTTATCATATTATAATGTGTGTGGAGAAGATATAGAAGTGTCTAAACATGGAGAAAGGGGATCATAATATTTTGTAGTACTCCAAAAATTTTGTTGGTTTGGTTCATCTGGAACTATATCTTGTCACCAATGATTACCTGAAGGCATGAAGGTTTGATATGGTGATGAAGGTTAATATTGGGTAGATTTCTATTAGTTTTTACCGTCCAACCTTTAATGGAGGTAGTTGATATATAATAATTAGTTTCTGTAGACATAGCTGGAAGGTCATGTTTGAGTTGAGTTTCATTTGGTGAAGCGGTTAGCCATGGTACTTCTTATAGTTAGAAAAGTAATTGCAAGAGTGGTCATTTATCTATATTAATAACTTTAAGGGATTCTTTATGGAAATAATATGTTTTTTTACCAATGTGGAATGTGTTTTCATACCATGTGTCATTAAACCAAGGCTCTAAAGACATGTCCTCCATATGGATGATATTTCTATCTGAAATATTTCTACAACAGGATTTCCCAAGGAATAAAGGTGGGATCCTCTCACAACAAGGAATCTTAGCATCGTGTTGATGATCCCAAGGTTGTTGGGTCTCATTCTTAGACAATAGGGGATGTCCATGTGTGTAATTATGTACATCATTACATGATAGAGTATGCTCTAGAGGAATTTGAAGCACGATTAGCTACTGTTAAAGGTAAGGTGATTATTTTTTTCTTATATGGTGCTAGGATTATTTGATTCGGGTTCTACAAGTTATTTTATATCATCAAATTTGATTGATATGTTGGGTTTTCATTCACATATTTTTCTATTATGTTTGGATATTTAAACACCTTTTTGAAATATGTCCAAAAAAGGTTTCAAGTGTGTTGAGTGTTGTTTGGTAATAGTTGAATTTGAGGTGTATTGGGACATTATACTGATTTACATTGGAATATTTGACTTGATTTTGAATTTGGATTGAAAGATCCATTTTGAGGATGATATAGACTATAATCGTCAATGGGTACAGTTCAGGTTTTCCTATGGGGTCACTAAATGTTTTTAGGGTGAGTGGGACTCTAGATCGATAAGGGTAGGGTATTTTGTTCCTTATACCAAAAAAAATATCATGCTAGCTGTCAGTAATGTTTCATAATGAATTTGAGCCTTTCTTGGGTGTTTAGCTACATGTTTTTTATGTGTTAATACCCTGATCTCTTTTTTGATACTATTTTTGTTTACCACCATAGAGAGATGCCATGTTTACTATTTAAATGATCTCTAGAATGATACCCATTTTCATTATATCCAGTAAAATGGAAACCACTGAGTTAGTGGAACGTAAGTTCAAACTTTATGAAATGGAGGAAAATGTATTTATTCATCCTAGTATGTCATCATGGGCTTCACTTGTTCTATTTTCTAAGAAGATAGATGGGTGTATCTATATTTTTATAGACTATCAAATTTTGAATCAGGTGGATATTAAGAAAAATTATAATTTACCTATAATTGGGGATCTCTTTTATTATACTAGAGGGACGTGATGGTTTTCTAATACAGACTTATAGCCAGGGTAACATCAGTTGTGATTTCGAGAGGAGGACATAATTAAGACAACATTTCCATGTAAATTTAGACATTTTGAGTTTTTAGTTAATCCATTTAGACTCACAAACTTTGATGTGGTCCTTATAGATTTGATGATCCGTATAATTAATTGGTTCTAGGACTCTTTTTTGTTAAGACTTTTAGAGATATCTTGGCATACTACAAGTTAGAGGAGGAACATGTGGTCCATTTGGATGTTATACTTGAAACCATTAAAGAACATCATCTATAGGGTAAACATTCAATTTTTGTGATTTGGATTAGAGAGGAAATGTTTCTGGGGAATGTGATGTAGAAAGGGGTGTCTCATTGGATCCTAAAGTGGTTTAAAAAGTACTATCTTGGGAAACACCCAATTTTTTTTATATTCGAAGCTTTTTTAGGTTGGCTAGTTATTATAGGCGGTCTGTTTAGGACTTCTCCATGATTTCATCTCCGATGAAGGAATTGACCCATAATGATGAAAATTTATATTCTGATGAAAAATTTTATAGATCTTTTAAGGAGATTAATGTGTGGTTAACTGCAAAACCAGTGTTCATTATACTAGAACCAGGTCCATGTTAAATTGTATTCTTCGATTATTTTTCTATATATTTAGGATGTGTCTTAATAAAAGATAGAAAGGTGGTGGGTTATGTCTCACACCAGTTATACCCTCAAAAGACGAACTACCATACCCATGATATTTAGTTGGAATCTGTTATTCATGCACTTAATATGTAGTGTAACTATTTTTTTGGGGGCCAATTTATAGTGTATTCTGATCAGAACGTCTTGAATTATTTTTTCACTTAGTGGGATGTGAACTTTTAATAGAGGTTAAGGGTTGACTATATTTAGACATTTTATATTGATATCAAATATACCACTACAAAAGAAATCATGGTTTCCAATTTACTAAGTGGAAGAGTATTGATCCAAGAAGTGTAGGATTCAGTTAAAGAGTGGTCTATAATGAGTTTGTTTTCTAATATGAGCTTTATAGTGAAAGGGATTGTGGAAAAGGTTTTATTGGATTCGATAAATGATGACATAACTTTTAATTAATTATTTAAATATGAGTATATAAAAAAATTGAAATCTAATGATTGGAAAAAATACTAAATAGTGGGGAGACCTCACGCGAGTGGTCTTGACCTCCCAGTGGACATTTGGAATTTTGTAGTAGGTTGGTTGACCCTTTTTCCCTAATAATGGGTTTTTTAGATAGTAGATATTACTCATGTTAGTCCATGCACCATAGCGATACAAATATGTACCACGATTTGTGATATCGATATTGGAGGATGGGAATGAGATGTTTAATTGGAGATTTTGTATCACGGTATCTCACCTTCTATAGATTTAAGGAAGAATACCAGAGATCTTTAGTTCTGTTGAAGACTTTTCCTATTGTGGTATGGAATTGGGATGTTATTTCCATGGATTTCATTATGGATTTACCACAAACTCCATTTGTAAAGAAGATATTTGTGTTATTATTAAAAGACACACAAAATTAGTGAATTTTTTACTTATAAATAAAAAAATAATTTGTAACCTCTTAGGGACCTATATTTCTAGGAGATTATGAGACTTTATATGGCTCCCTCTGTGGTTATTTATGATAGTGACTCAAGGTTCACATTTAAAATATAGAAAGGTTTGTAGAATTCAATGTTTTACTAGTTGAAATTGAGAACAACTTATCATTAATATACGAGTGGACAAACAAATAGGTCTATTTAGGCTCTTTTCGATAGCCTTAGGGCATTTGTGATTGATTCTGGGGGATCCTGGTACATGATTATTCCTTCGGTTGAGTTTTCCTGTAAATTTATTTATCTGGATTCGATCAGGATCACGCCCATTACAGATTTTTATGGAAGGGCATGTTGATCTCTCTTTTATAAGGTAGATGTGGTAGAGTGGTCCTTGATTGTGATAGGAATAGTTTAAGAGACAACAGAGGTGGTTTATTTGATTTAGAGCTATTTGATCAGTAATAAAATACTTATAAATATTATGTAAAGCATTATAATTGTCAACTATAGTTTGGTATTGGTAATAGGGTTTTTTCTCAATGTTTCACCTCCCTTAGGACATCATTGGTCGGGTATGTTGGCACTATGTTTTGTGGTCCCCTTTGTAATCTTTTATATACTATGAAGGTTGGCCTACCATCTAGAATTTCAATCTAGTTTTAATTATATACATTATGTGTTCAGTGATTTCTAATTGAGGATTTATATACCAAATAATTCCCTTCTGATTAGGTTGGAAGATATAGATATTGGACCTAATACATCTTTGGTTGAGAAATTAGGTAAAATTATGGATCGTGGGATAAGGTACTACATTGGAAAGAGACCCCCTTAGTCCAGGTATTATGGTAGTCTAGAAACAATTACAATGAGATATGGGAGTGGGTGTTGTTTTTGAGACTCTCATGGCCTTCTCTTTTTTTGTCTTGTATCTTGAGCACTTTATGGTTATTGAATGCTTTTATAGTGGGTAGATTGTAATTACCCATTACGTTTATTTCATGTTTGTTGAAAAATATTCTTTTGGTTTTCTTTTTCATTGGGTCTGTTTTGATGACCATGAAAGTGGGAGAATACTTGTATTAGAGAAATCCTGTATTTTTTTGTAATTTTCAAAATAAAACCCAAATGTTCTGCTTCTCTCTCGGAGCTTACATGACTCGTAAGTGAAGTACATGTCATTTAATTTATTATGGGAAGATTCTATGAAATCGATACATGGCGTGAATGGTTTATACTCCATGTAATAGGTAAACACCATGTATGTGTAAAAATATTCTTTTTAATAAAATATTGATGGTTTCTTTGGCATATAAATACCTTGAGGCCTATAAAAACTTTACATGGGTTACACACCTTGTAAATGTCACAATGTCAGTTTTTATGATGTTGTAATAGTGATATGATTCATTCCTTTTTATTACATCCCTCCTCTATCAAACTAAAGAGATTACTATGAGTTATGGGGTTACTCCATTCCATATAGACCGATTCATTAAATTATTGATCCTCGTTGGGATTGGATATCTTCACTATAGATAATTTATTTTATATTTTCATCCATTTTGATGGGGGTTATGTTTTAGTTGTGGGTTTGTAACTCAATATTATTTACTATTGATCCTTTACATATTATTTGTCTTCCATATATTTGAAATGCAATTATTTTCATTTTTAATCCACATTTTCCACATAATATTTTCTTTCTACATCTTTGAGGTAGATGGATCTATCCAAATGTTCAAATTTATTGAATTTATTTTTGTTCTTGTTGATTCCTACATATTTAATATGGAATTTATTTTACTAAAATCGAAATGGAAATTGGATTGTGTTTTAATTTATGTTATTTAAAAATAGACTTTCCTTGATTTTTATGAAATGTATTCTCAAACCCTAGAATAGATTTACTAGAATTTTGAATAGTTTTATAAATATTTTAGCACACTTTTTAAAATGAAAATTGAAAATAATTGAACAATGAGAACCTTGGGTTCATCAATAAAGAGGCACATGTAGCCTTAGTGACTGTGAAACCACTAGAAGGTAACCACTTGTATATCAATTTAATATGGAAGGTCTCAATATTAGGTTGATCTATCCTTATTCATTTTCAGGCATTTGAGTGTCTTGTATATCATATCCCATAGGTTAGATCCTAACTGGAAGGTACATTGTTGTTTAATGTTTTTTATTGTCTAATAGAATATTTCATGGATGTTGTCTCACATGTATACATATATTTTTTTATATTTTCCTTTTTTATATATAACTATAATGTTTCTAATGTTGGAAAACATGATATGAAATATTTGTAAAATTGAATGAATTTTAGAGATATTTTTTCCATTTTTTTTCATATAAAATTTATAAAACTATTTTTTATGATAGAAATTGTGAATTACTGATATTAGAAATTTTATTTATTATATGGTGGTTTCCTACTAGGATCTGTTTCTCACATACTGATTCTATATTTCGGGGGTGTTAGACCTTGTTTTTCCAGACACAGGAAAAGGGAATGGAATGTTATTGCATGTTGGCTTCTCTTTATGCCTCTATTTTAGTTTGGGATGGTTTTTGGTGGTGACATTTGGTTACATAGAAACATGTCAATCTAGAATTTTCATAATTCATATTTTAGTATTTTTGATTAGTTGTTTCTCCCTTTGTTAACACTTTGAACTCTACTTATATATATGTTTTTTTCTTATATAAGAGACTTGTTTCATTATAATTGTTATAACTAAACCCATAACAAAATTTCTTTGGTGATTGGTATGGAAGACCCGGGTTGGTCTATTACACCACATGTCATCAAGTGTGCCTCCGCATACATTTTAAGCTATTAACCAGTAGTGAGGGTCTTTGATGTTATGGTAAGAGACTATAACCTCATGATCAGAGTGTATTAAAATGGTATATAAACATATAATATATTTTTAAATAGTATAATAAAAGAACAGTGAATGTATAAGTCAATAATATATAATAAATAGGATGAAACATAATCAATATCTGATATAAAATGATTTCATCTCTGAATTTTATACAAAATTGTAATATAAGGATATATAGTATTAAGAATATATCTTATTCTATATAAGTAAAAAATACCAAAATTCTATCTTCAAAATAATCATGAGCATAAACTCATTTCTTGACTCCCATACTCTGTCATAGTATAGTAAATTAGTTATCCCCAGCTGTATACATTATTTTATCCCTACCTCAATCCATAACGTCTATTCAGGTACCAAACAGAGGGAAAATAGGATGTGATATACACTTAGTAGGATCCACCAAAAGTGTCAATAACTATCTATTATGTGTAATTTAAATGAGTATTGTGCAGTTAAAAATATATATATTGTAGTAAATAACTTAAATCACATTAGTCATGGTTCTTTACGGTATATCCGACCAATACTACCTGCTTCAGCCTAAGCCGGAATATCACTAAATAGATGTCACCCAATAATATATATATATATAATGATTTATGTATATGTATGTGCCATATATGTAATAACATATATATGTATATATATATCTGTCATATTAACCAGGACACAATGTGTACACCCATGTTTTCCATGCTTATTAATAAGAGGCTCCAAGTTTTTCATTGAATTAAGAAGGAAGTATAACAAGGATGTAACTTTATAAAGTATAAAAATACAATTATTTTCTTTTCCAAGGAAGTTATTTCTTTTGAATTAATTAAATATAATCTTAAACCCATCCAAGGGATTACATATAAGGAACCTAGGTGTCGGTATGGGTATACTGTATAAGAACTCATCATCATAGGAGTCTATCCAAGGTGTTTCATATAAAGAATCAATTTATCCCTCATGGAATGGTTTAAAGTCATATTCTTTTGAGGACATCCATTATGTATCACATATGGAACTGGGAATCTCTCATGGCCTGGTACATTTCTCATTTCCCTCTGATTACATCCAATATAATCCACTAAGTAACTATGTATCAATTGAGGGTGACAAAAAATCATCCCCCTGATGAGACCATTCATAATGTTCTATACAAAACCCCATATATAACTCTGGGATTGTTATAATTATTTATACACTTATAATTATTATTCTCTATGAGCCTATCACATGACTTCTGAATCATAACCCTTTTACATCCCATCGAATGTTATACGAGATGGTTATATCTAAATTTAAACCCATAACATTGAACAAATCAATTAATTCAAATTGGTCATTTCATTTCATAAGAATAAATCAATCCATAATCAAGAAAAAATGGGTTTATGCACATGTCCTAACATTTTCTATTGGTATAATTTAAATTAAATTTCACTTATAAGTGATAAATAAACACATATTAGGTGTCTGTTCAATTTAATTATAAATTATAAGGATAATGCCCTTTAGAACCAATGTACCCAAAGGGTTGGATTTTTTCAAGGTGGCCATCCTTCTATAGTATAATTTAGGTTTCTGGGACAACCCTAGGTAAGGTGTTTTCATTTTATTTGATTAATTATACATTTAGGAGGTGATATATGGAAGGTCTTTTGTGTGGAAAAATTATTCATAATACAAACATTGTGACGTTATGAAAAAAATAGACCACCAACCTTATATGGGTATTACCCTATTCATCCACTGTCAGTGTTTAACTTGGGATAAAACCAAAGAAAGCGATGATATAGAAAAATAGAAGAAAAAATTCATATATTCTCTCAACTATAAATAGAATTCATGTGGGGGAGATAATTATGGAAATTAAGGAAGTGGATTGAAGGCCTTATCATAATCTATCAAATATAAAAATTAATGAATCAAATTTTTTTCTAAGGAGGTAGCTCAATGAAAAACATGGATTCCAATGGGGAGCTATAATGGGATGGGAGAAGTGATTCCCATGAAATAATGGACAAAATAGGGTTAACATTATAATAAGTCGTGAAATAAATCACAATTTTACCCAATTTTAAAGGGTTAATGGTTTAGCGGCACTGTTTGGCCAAACTGTGATCCAACCATACACACCTACTACCTAAGTGGAACTGAGTGTGAAAGATTGGCACATATTTTTTTGAAAACCAAGTGTAGCCTAGGCCCCTGTCTATAGAACTTTTGTATCACCATGGATGTTTTTCAAAAACCAAGAAGCCTCAGGATCATGGTTTAAAAAATTATTGTGTATTTTCTATTTTCCCCAAAACATAGAGTTATAGGATCCATGTAAACTCTTTAAGCTCCTCAAAAAACCCCTAATCTATTAGAAATATCCATATGGATAAAAGTAAATGATTGAAATTAAATTTAAAGGGTTTGTACCTCATTAGAAAAATCAAGATCCTGTAATCTTTCCTCCTTAAAACATCTCATCCTTGAGTTTTCCTTTTAATAGTGGAATATGAGTTTCTAAAAAAAGATACATCCACTAAACATGTATAGCAGACCACCACTCCCAAGTCTCATCATGTACATGTTCATGCTACTGTATCACATTTACTATAGGAATTAACATATATCAGAGAGCCTTTGTGTTTTTTTTCAATGACATAAATAGGGTTCTCCTCAAAATATCTGTCAATGTCGAACACAACCTATTCATGTAAAATAACATGAGATAGATTTGAATGGTGATGATGATTCTATGAAATATAGAAGGCATCGAGAATGGATCAGTACATATAAGAAAAATATAATTGATAGGAAACCAATGTAAATCTCTCAATTATGTCAAAAGGCCTTACAAATATAGGTATAAACTTCATATTCTTCTAAATACATCTATGAACCAACTTATGGTAACCATGTAAGGAGTATTGATCCCTGACCTCAAAATCTAGAGGTCATCGATATAGATCAGCATAAGACTTATTCATAGAATGAGATATTATTATATACTTTTTGATAAGCTTTACCTAATCCTAAGTCTCCTAAATGAGATAAAGTCATTATAGATCTACCTATCATGCCTATAACCAGTGTAAGGGTGAACATCAGAACCTATCATATAGGGCCTTATAAGGATATATTTGTGTAGTTTCCAAAAAATGTTATTTTAAGTGAACTTGATGAGTGGTAGGTGATTCACCTAAGTCACTCAGAAATCTAGGGATCATTCCAAGATCATGTCCTCTAACCCATGTATCGTAATCTCGAATACCCATCATTCTATGGGTGATGGAAGTTTTAAACAACTTATAGATCTAATATATGAATTCAAAAAATATATCAAATACGATAGTGAATGTAACTCTATTAATTATTTTGATATTATAATCAAATAGACTTCCAATATCATCCACTAAAAAGTGATCATGGATAGGTAAGAAGTGAGTGGACTTTATTATCATGTCGATGATCACCCGTACCACATAACTTCATTGAGAGAGTATTGGTAATCTAGTCAAAAAATACAAGCAAAAATAATACAGTTTCCACTCAAGAATTGGAACCGTCTGTTAAAACTCTATGAGTCACTGGTGTTCTACCTTCACATACTAACACGTGGAATACCTTGTAATGAACCCATTCATCTCTCTTTTCTATCCTCGACCACCAACACATGATGTATAAGTCATTTTACGTTGTGGTGAGATTGGGATAAACTGCATATTAAGAGTCTTGATACCCTCATATCAATTCTTATTGACCTTATATTGGATCCCAAATGCATCGATGAATGTGAATAATCTCATCCCCCTCAATAACCCAATGAGGTGGAATGTCCTTGGTAGAACAACCCTTTCTTAAGTCTAATCTCTCATGGTCTGAATTTTGTATCATCAACAATATATTTAGAAGTGAAGAGGTCACTAATAAATATTTTAATAAAGGATATATGTTCTGATCCAGGTTATCTAAGTACTTCTCAAGAAACAAGTTCCTCAACCTCCTGTCACTATTATCTTTTTGAAGTTCCTATGCCAAGATTTTTTTATGTTGTTGATCAGTGCTAACAATCCCTTTACAATGAATATAAGAAACCTCAGAGGTAATGGAAAATAAGTAATATAACCACCTTCACTATCTGTGATTTATATTGAACTATGTAAAAATTATTTGAGTAATTTTTTTATCCTTATACACCTCAATCTTATCTCAAGGAATGTAATTCCTCCAACAACACAAGTAATAAACCAAAAAATTATATATAGAGACTGTTCATTGGGTAATTACACTCATGATACCTCATCTATAGAGACCTATATTCCATGAATCGATCTACCTACCTTAGAATGGTTCCCAAATAGATTTATGAATCACCACAATAAATTTTATAAATTCGTCTTTCTTCCAAAAGAGTCAAGATCAGTGTAGATATAAATCTTCCAATAAATTTCAGATATGATGTTTCAAATTCTTTAGACTATAAAACAAAAACACTATTTCTATTAAATCCCATAAGTGGTGGATCACGGAGTGGTAAATCATGAATAAAACTCTTATGATTTCCAACCTACCCCATGAATATCTATATATCAAAGATGTTCTTAGGATGCTTTGACAAAACAACAACCCTATCCTTATATGGGTCAACTGATACACCTTATATTGAGTTAATTTAATCCATTATGTCAACCTTATTGATCAAAAAGTGGAACTTTTGGATATTAGAATATATATAGTTCTATCTCATTCTATTTATTAAGATATAAAGATGTATTAAATAGTCATTCATATTGTAATAATACAATAATACTTATTCCCCAAATAATACCAAAATCAAATCAGGTTATGGTTAAAAAACTAATTCATTAGATAAATTAATAATATAGGCACGTTTATGATACCGAATGATATGACCAAATAATTATAGAAGTTATATTTACTGTGAAATGTTGTATGTGGTATGTCTGATGATCTCACATGAACTTGGTGATAGCTTGACCTAAAATCAATATTTTAGAAAACTATAGGTCCTTGGAGTGGGACTAAGAGGTCATCTATATGTGGTAAGGGATACTTTTAATTCACCATAATGAGATTTGACCTTCGGTATTCTACCCAAAGCCTAAGGATTCTATTTGCCTTCTTTGAGAAAATTATAGTTAAAACCAAAGTTCGAGCACTGGGTCATATGAAACACTTTGATTCTATTTCCTCTAACTAAATTATAAGTTCCATAAGGCTTAGAAGGTTATATCCTGTAAGGGGTAATTAAAATTTGTTCTTCTCCTAACACAAGATCAATACTGAACACCTCCTCTCTCAAAGGAGGTAACGAAAGAAATTATTCAGGGAAGACATCACTAAAATTTTCATCTATGGGAGTGAAAATTATACATCATGTCATAAATAACTCATAAAAAGACAATAAATATGGTCTCCACTCCATCCAAACCATGATTCTCTGGTATAACATGATTTTCCAAGATATTTTACTCCACCATGTAAAAATAAGTACCACCATTTTGTGAGGTGAAAGAAACCCTTCAACGATAGCAATAAAATTAAGAACAATAAGGTATTAACTAATCCATCTTGAGTATGATGTTTTGGTCAATCCTATGAATGATAAAGGGGTTATTAGTAAATAAATAACCACCCATATCACGTTTTAAATACTAAATTACTATACGCTTCTTATCATAACCCCAATGGTGTTTTGAGAGTCACCATTGCACAAAATTACTTTACCTCTAGTATTAGACATTCCATAATTACTACAATGATAAATGATTATAATTTGAATGTTTCAAATTAGGAAGGAACTAGTTTAAAGTGTTCATGAATAGTACATAGAACTGTAGAAGGTCCAATACTCTTCTTATATGGTACATGTTGTACTGTATGTGGATAGATAGATCTATTTCCCTTGGTTGTATCTTGTATACAATAATAAGACCAACTATACTAGAATGACACCCCATATTATTATCTTATATAGCCACATCCACCGACTTCGCATGCCTGAACAGTAATAATTCATCTCCCTTCTTGAAGTGGAGCTTCTTATCCTACACCCTAATGTGGAGTCGTTTACGATTTATTTTCAGTATGTATTGGAGGTATAGTTCTGAAAAAATTATGGAGGTCCCCATGTTTCCATAAGATAGACACTAAATTAGGTCCTTGGTATAGTAGGAATTATTATGGATTGACCTACCATAGTGGTGAAGCACTACAAAACTATCATCATGTTTCATCTACCAGTCACTACCCCCATGAGTAGATTCAAAGATACATTTACAACAACTTGATAAACCACATCCTTATCTATGTATTGGACCACCTTATCCCACATCTTCAGCTTCCCTCAAGTTATTCTTTGTGATAAGGGAATATTTTAATATCTTTTAAATAGTGATCATAGAAAATATGATCACCTACAATCACATCGCGTACAAAAAACCATCCTTAAAACCCTTCATTGGCATCAAATCATTACCAACATGTGTTGATGAAAACCACTGAATATTAGTTGAACAAGATAAATACTCCATCAAAAATATATCACCTGATTTCAATTATATGAACTATATATAGTGGTCTACTATAAGTATCTGAGAAAATAATTATTCATATAATTCAATCTAAAAGTATACCCAGACTATACCCTGATGTCAATCATCCTGAGTGATAAATTTCCACCAATGATTGGTAGAATCACAATTCATGTATGTCGTAATCATTACCCACCACAATGAAGGTATATCTAAATTCATAGAGACCGATAAGATAACCTCTAGACCTGACTTAGTAGCCTGAGAAGCACCTTCCATGAAAATGGTATGAGGGTACTACTTATTGAACTCTCACGTTAACTCTTCCATAGTGAAGGAACTCTATGGGCCTCCCTCTATTGAATGTACTAGTCTCCTGAAATCCCCTTATAACATAGAATTGATTTATAGATTATGAATAGTAGTAGGTTAAATAGGAGGCACTATAGGATGTAAAACTAAAGTCCCAATTCCCACCACTTACAAGGCATTTCATTAATACATTCTAGGAATATGACCTGAGGGTGTCATAGTAGAATATCTTTACAATTCCAAACACATGCCTAAAAATATAAATTGATAATAGAATATATCTCGAAATATAATAAAAGGATAGGTAAATAGATTTACTATATAAAAGTAACACCACTATACATAGTCCATAATCGTGGTTGATGTGTCACAAAATATCATAATGGATCACAAGATACACTCCCAACTTTCCACTCCTATGGTATGGTTATGGTCATGGTCCCACATCGCATAAAAGTGGTCTTGGTATAAGTTGTTTCAATTGAACGGTATATAGGAAAATTATTATTATGTTGTAATTAGAATCATAATTTAATTTTATATATTTTATTTAATAATATAAATTCATTTATGTTCATTCTCATTTTAATGTATATATGTAACACAATTAAATAAGATGAGTCGTTATTCTTAATTTATAAATTCTTAAGCTTTATAAGTTGAAATTTGAATGTCATGTAACTATAACATGACCCTTAACTAAGGAATTAAGAGATAAAATGTTGTATAAAATTGATCATATTAGATGAATTACCATTTTATATTTATTGAAGTACGTGATTTATGAAGTAAAATTTTCATTCATTTAATCAAAATCAACTAAAATTTCATCCCATTTGACCCATGGTGCCTGGTTAAAAAATGGAATAATTATTCCATTTAGGTTCCACCATCAATATTTATGGGAAAGAACAATTTTTTTTGGTGAAAACACATTAATTATTTCTAATTATTCTAAACCTATACAAAATATTATCACAGTCCTGAATATAACAGTCAAGTCATGATTAATGTATGAGCAGAAATACATGCAGTAATAGAAATATGAAAATGTATATGCATGGAATGTGAATACTTAGACTCCGAAATTTATGTATGAAATGATATATAATTTACATACCATCATAATTAAAATAAAAATCCATTATAATAATAATTATTATAATTCCACAATTCATGTGCTTAATTGAATTGTGAAATCAATAACATTATAAAAAGACAAAAAATAGAACAAAAATAACCCATTCTAGGTAATTTTTATTTTCCCTATATATAGGTTATCTAATCCTAAGAATGGGCTCATTAATAAATTTAAAAACAGTAATAATTTCTTATATAATAACCCAAATAGAAAGATAAAAGGAAAATTCCACTCTGATACTACTTTGTAACATACCGGAACCAGTTCACTCATACATAACTAAACCCCATTGGTAAAATTACTTCATGGATGCAACCCCGTATTCCATAGTTTGACAGCTATTAGTGAGGTTCTATGATGGTATAGTGGAGATATATATTGTCATGATCAGAGTGTCTTAGAATGATATATAATAATAGTAAATAGAAGAAACAATAAAATAAAAGTGTTTTATAAGCATAATTCATCCATATATATTAAATAGAGAGAATTGGAGTTAGTATCATTTAAAAAATTATTGAATCTATGTATTCTATACAAAAGAGGAATACAATAATGAATAGTAACAGTAATATAAAACATGTTATACAAGTGAAAAAAGAACCAAATATATCTCCAACAGCATCAAGGGCATAAGATTAGTGCTATTTACTCTTACTCTATCTTAGTTTAGAAAATAAAATATCCAAAGATGGTTTTTTCCCTTTATCCCTACATGCATCCATACAGTGAGTTCAAGTACCAAATTGAGGCTTAAATAATGGGTGAGACATACTCTATCAGCCACAACCAATATGGTCTATATCTATCAGGTTTGTGCATATACAATGAGAAGTGTACAGCTTGTAATCAATGTATAATATTAAATAAAATAAATTACATTGGTTTGAGTTTTTCATCAGACACTCGACCGATACTACATTCTTCGCCCAAAGCCTGAATATCTCTGAACAGATTTCAGCCTATAATATATATTTTTGTGTGTGTTTGTTTGTCTACATGAAAACCCATTGGCTATAGTTAATTCCTATAGGACATTACGAATTTAATAATTAATAAATCTCATAAATGATAAATAAAAATGTAGTAAATGGAAATCACTAGGGTTGAACCCATTGGAATGACCCATATGATCTAATTTAATTAATGAAATTGAAATAGAAATTGTTTGATTGATTAGATAAATATAAATAATGTAGTTAATACAAGGTTTTATATCAAGAGATGACGCATGAAAGGTACACTGATTTTTAGGTTTGTGTTCTAGGGATTAAATTAAATTTGGATTAATTTAGGTTTAGTGTCAAAATTGGGTTAGTAGGGACCCTTGGTCTCGGTACCGTACACTAATTCAATGATTTCACTGTTGGAATGGTATTATACATAGTGAAATAAAAAACTAGGTGACACAAAACCCTATTTAAACGTAAACAAACTAGATTTCATAATGATCATACATAAACTGAGGAAATTAATAAATATAATAAAAAAACTCTTCGATTCACAGTAAAATGATCATAAAATTGAAACAAATGGAGTTTTAATTTATAAAAAGTGGTGAAACAATCAAAAACTTGATATGAAAATACAAATAATATGTAACATCAATTCTTATTAAAATCACATGACCTGACAGAAATAAGAATACTCTCTCAATCTAGGCTTGGTGAGAACATGTAGCATAGATACATGAGTAATACTGGTTGTGAATAATGGATGTGAAGTAGGGCTTCATGATGGAGCTTTGTCATCTTGCATTGGTTTTCACACATCCAGGATCCATCATAGATGACTCAAAGTGGAGGCTAAGAGGTTTTAAATGTAGGTACAACATAAAAACCCACATGCCAAAGAAATTAACTGTCATTCTTCCGATAGGTTTACGATGTTTGAATTTTACACAAAGTGAAAATTTGACTTCTATATTTATAGTTTGATACAACACAAATTTGATAAAGGAGTTAAAAGATATGATTTTCTTTAGTTAAATTTCATGTAATGTATTCTCATAACATGTATTTACTTCAAAAATTTCAATTAATAGTGTATTATTCTCCCTCGATGACTTCTTTTCATGTATTGTTTACATGACATGGAAATGTTATGCTCTAGGTTCTAAAGCAAGATATGAAATTATGTAATGTTGTTATTAGGTTTATGAAATCTACTATATCTCCACTACACTTTTCTCATAGTAGAAAGTGTATTTATCTAAAGAAAATCATATATTTTAACTCCTTTATCAAATTTGTGTTGTATCAAACTATAAAAATAGAAGTCAAATAGTCTAATAATTTGGAGGATATATATTTAAATACTGAAAACAATGCATTAAAACACCCTACAATGTATGCCTAAAATACAAATATCAATTCATTTCATACATATGAACATGTTTGTGTATATATATAATTAATTTTAACTAGGACCTAAGATTTACACCCAATCCACCCTTTCTTATTCATATAAGGAATCACATTTCTCATCGAATATTATTAAGAAGGAAGTATTACTAGGTTTTTTATTGTGTAAATAATAGATATAATCAATGTATGTTTATTGACTTCATAAATGTGTCATTTGAATTAATTATATGGAAAAATAATCTTTTATACGGCATTCCATATAATAAAACTAGGCATCACTCTAGGTATACATTATAAGAACATATCACCATAGGAGTTCAACCAAGTTATTCCTTATAAGAAACCCATGTTTCAATCATATTATTTTATATTGGGAAAACCATTTATGCTCTTTTGTGTAATTCCACAAAAATAACCAAGAATCACTCATGGAATGGTATAATTACATTTCCCTCTAAGCCCAAACAAGGTAATCCAGTAGGATAACGGGTATCATTTATAGGTAATGTAAAAGTATCCACCCAGTGATCTCATCCATAGTGTTTAATGTCTAAACTCATGTATCAATCCTAAAATGTTATAATTCATTTTAAACCTCTAATTACTATTCATGATTATCACATCCAATGTCTTCTAAATCTAAACCCATGAATAACCACTTGAATGACAAAATGGATGGTCATGGAAAGTGTTAAACCCATACCAGTATATTATTAACTTAAGTCAAATTGGGAATCTCATTTGATAAGAAAACTTCAAGACATAAGTAATAAAATCATGGACCAATGCACCTGGAAAACCACTTTACATTGGTTTAAATTAAATAAAATTTCATTTACAAGTTCCAAATCATCACACCTTATGTGGAGGTTAAACTTAATTCCAAGGCATAATGCTCATTTCCTTTAAAAGAAACATTGAAAAATGGATGGATTTCATCAAGGTTGTCATCCAATGAGATATAATTTAGTTTTTTAATACTATCTTATGAATGACTTTATCGTTCCACGTGATTAATTTGAAACCTGAGAGGTGATTCATGGATGTTATGGTGCTTAATACAATGATGTGTAATATAAACATAGATACATTAGAGAGAAGGAACTAAACCACCTACCTTAGAAGGAAAAAACTATCCTCATCCATTTTTGAATATTAACTCATTATAGAAAAAAAATAAAATAGGGAAATTGAAAAATAACCTGAAAATAGAGAATATTTGATCACCCAGAAATAAAATTCATGGGGAGATATAAACTATGAAAGGAAGGAATTGGATTGAAGGGCCTACCATTAGTTATCCAATATAAATAATAATGAACGATTCAGTGTTCGAATAGAGTAGGAGCTCAAAGCCTACAATGGGTTCTAATGGAGTGGTATTAATTTGATAGTGTGGTTGTGTACATGAAATAAAGGTGTAATGATTCTTAATGTTTTTATAATGTAGGGGTGAAATAATTATTTCACCCTATTTTAAAGTGTTCATGGTTTTCCCACATGGTTTGGCCCAACCATGTGCCAAACATGGGAATCTACTGCCTATGTGTAAATAATTGTATGGGATTGGAGCATGGTTTGGGAAAACTATAAATAGTCCATGATCACCTATATAGATCATATGGAGAACTCTTTATGGTTTACATAAACCATGAAACCTTAGGTTCAAGATTTAAATGAATTGTGTTCCTGGTCTGTTTCTTCTAAAGGAAGGATGTCTAGGATTCAAATGAACCTAAAAAAATCTTATTAACCCCATTAATATACTAGGCACATACTTTTGGATAAAAGTAAAATTTTAACATTAAATTTAAAGGATTTCTAACTCATGTTGAGAACCATGATCTTACTAATTAATTATGGTGATGGAAAATTAATTATATCATTAAGTGGAGGCATTAGTCCACTTGTATTTATGCGTGATAATTTAATTTCACATTTAATGTAATGGATATTGAAAATGATTAATAAATAATTATAATAATAAATATTTATATTTAATATTCTAAATTAACAATTTTATAAGAGTTACTATAGATTTAGTGCATGTTTAAGAATAAATGTAATCTAAATTACTTGGTTAAGAGTTATACCTCTTCATTGAAAACCCGCATTTTGATTACACTATTTGCAATAAAAGGGTGGTATTGTGATAAGAAAAAAAACACTAGAATGTGAGTAGGGATTTTATGAAGAAATTATTCTATATATTTTACTATTTGGAGGCGTAATGAAGTGCGAGGAAGATAGGATAATCAGTTCCCTTTTATAAGGGATGGAGAAGACACACTTTTAATTTTAATAAATATTAAAATATATAATTATCTTACTCAATTCTAGTGGATCCAAAATCAAATATTATGAATTATAGGAATAATAAGGTAAAAATAAAATCTAAAAATAAAATTAATGAATTTTGTTCATATTTCAAAATGTATATCTTAAGATATCAGTCCCTATAAACCATTTAAACCCAATACATGATAAACAAATTAACAATTTTTATAATTCATTATAATAAAAAAAATATGGTGACTTTATTAAATATTTTTTATTATTATGATAATAAATATGGAATCCATTTTAACATATTTAGTTTCTATAAGTTTCATAAAATAGTTGTAAAATAAGTGTCCAAAAAAACAAATATGATTTTAGTGAAAAAATATTCTTAAGAATTAAATTGAGTTTAACATCATTCCATGTTATATAAAACTTTTAAATAAATGTTAATTTTTTTGAATATATTATATACATATTTAATTAAAATATTTCATAATTAATGATTTTATTAATTTTTTTCAATTAAAACACATTGTATGAATAAAAATAATTTATTGAAAAATCATCTCTTTTTTACCTTCACCTACTTTTATTTTCATTTCATACCATTGAATTAATTCTATTCATATGTAAAAAAATGTTATTATAATATTGTTAAGAAAATTTATACCCACCAATAAAAAATATAGGTGATAAATATCACATTAAATAATAATATATTAATTGTATATCATGGTTCATTTAAAAATGATGTTACCCGTAAAGAAAAGCTCAAGAAAATTTAAAATTTATTTAAGGTAAATATATCATAAAATATCTGGGTTTTAGAAATTCATTTATACTTATGAATGGAAAATATTTCAAATTACCATTTATTATTTAACACCATTTTTCGGCTATTAAAATAAGAAACATAAATATTTTTCTAGTATAAAAAAATAAAATTCCACTTGCATGAGTTAAAATATATAAGAAAAAATTAATATGAAATACTCATGTTGTACAAAGAGAAAATTAAATATTTTCATGATGTAAAGATCCTAAATAAGTAATTTAATGATGGATATTAATTTTATCATTTTAAATATAAAATGATTTTTTCTATGTAAATTTCATTTTAAATGATCAGGACCTTTAATTTTTACTCATGTTTTTTCCTTTGAGGGAGGTTCATATTAATGAACTAAATAAATAAGAACCAATTGTAGTCAATAGGAATCGGTTTAATATTTTTAAAATATAATTTTAAAAACATTTAGGATAGGAGTTCAATATTCAATAATAAGAGTACATTTGAACATCGAGTTTTGTCATTCCTTTACAATTGTTTTGTATATTTTTCTATGATTTTTTACGTTCATTTGTCACATAGACTATTGAAAATTAGATATATGGTATAAAATAATTGTAAGTGGTTGGAAGAAATAATTTTATCAAATATATTTTTTCTTTTTTTTTCATTTAAAATTCTATGTGTTTTATTCATTATTTTCCTGTTTTCAATTCAATATTGGAATTTATTTTTCAATTTAAATGGGTTTTTTAATACATGGGAGTTAAAAATATTATAATATTTTTTAAACCCATGAAAATAGTGAATTAATTTAACCCATGAAAATTATTTTAAATTTATAATGTAATAAACTTATTTTGAATTTAAAAGTATTCCAAATTCATGAACAATCCACTAATTTAGGATTCCCACGTCACATTTCACTATCTAAAACATTCAATAACATTATTATGGGGCATGTGAACCAAAATTTTAAATGTTTCTCACTCTGACCATAGTTATTATGTAAACCAAACCATGATTTTCATAACTATATAATTTTTATATTTTTTTATAACATGAGATCTTAAGATTCATGTGTTGTAATTATTGAGAAAATTAATTTTTAATAAAATCCACCTTCTCAAAAGTCCCTAATTTATTTGGGATGTTCCTTTATAATTTATATTTTTATATACTTAGAAATTCATAAAAACATAATAGAAAGTCATATTAGAAGCTATTTTCCATATCCAACCAACATTAGAAACTAAAATTCAAGATCTTATTGAACTAAATTATGGTGGAATTTTTTAATCATTTTAGGAATTTTTTGATGGAATTTTTTTTTTGAAAAAATGCTTTTGAATTTATTTTAAATGGTGGTGCTAAAATAATTCAAAATCACTATTTAGAAGAAATAAAATATCATTCAAAATCTACTAGTTCTACTATAAAACCAATGAAAATCATCTTTATGAAGAAAAAAATAAGTGGTATGATATGAAGAGAAATATATAAGTCAATCCAATAGTTTGGAACTCATAGAAACCTGAAATATCTTCAAAAATGAAATTCTAGATTTATTTGATATATAGGAAATAAAATCAAATAAATGAAGGTGGATGAGTGGATACAATTTTTTAGCTAAAATGAATATGGTGTGTACATCCCTATAATATTTTCATTATTTTTGAAACAAATTTATTTTTAAGGGATATATGGAGGACACCATCACTATATGTTATCTAAATCAGACATTTTTTATCTTAAGGTTCCAAATAAACACTATTCTGCCTCGTAAATTTAAAATAAAAATTATAATAACATAAATTCATAAAATATTCTTATGAAGTCATAATGAAAAACTAAATAATTGAATCATTTGGGGAATTATTTAAGAATTTATCATTCCTATGGAGACACTTTTTTGTTTTTCAATTATGTTCTTCTAAATAGAAATTTGTGTTATGAGATAAAATCTCAGGAAGGAAATTGTTTTTTTAAGGGAGAATAAATGAGGTTCAAATAAAACAAATTAACCTAATGTAGAATTTAGAATCAATTTTACAAAATAGTATTGATTATTTTTTCTACCTAGGTTTAAATGTTAGAGGATTTGATGGGTATATGTTTTGAAATTACTACAGTTTTTCTTTTAATTATAACATATCAAGGAGTAAAAGTATTATTTGTGGGGGGAATTGATAGATATTAATTTTCATTATTTTATCCTTGAATTTCAAATATTTATTCCCCAAAAATATTGATATTTTAAATGGAATTTCATTATTTTTATTTCCAATTATATTTTTAGAATTTCTGTAAAAAGAGATTAGTTTTTGGATTTTATGTGTTTTTAATCATTTCAAAAATTAATTGATCAATTAATTGCATTAGTTTATATTTTTTTTAATTATTTGAAAAAAATAAATTTTTGTACTTTTGATTGGAAATTTGGGTATGTTTAAAATCATGTTAATCAATTTAGGAGCCCATAGGGTATTTTTCACCCCTTACAATAATCTCATTTTCATATAAAAAAATCACGTATCATAAGATATATTAATGTTCAATAGGATTTTTGTGATCCATAGATGACATTTTGGGGCTCCTATACGATATTTTAATTTATCCAAGCACAAATCTTCTATAATGTTTCTTATCTTCTAACATATGTCCACCACCATAAGATAATTCTCCACCCCCTAAGATATTATTGAAATTCCTATGATATTTTGTGATCTTTTTGTTAATTTTGAATCTATTAGGAAATTTTATCATCGAAAATAAATTTTATCTTGTATGATATTTTGATTAAGTATTATATTTACTGTTATAATTTTAAAAGTATTACATGATAAACGTATTATGGAATGAAATAAAATAAAATATAGCTATTTTTTTCTCATCACATATTATCTTTTTCTTAGTGTAATTTTTAAGAGAATGTGAATAAATTAATCAATATGCTATAAGATTACAACTAATCCCTTTTATCAACAAAGATTCTTCAATAAATATAAGATGAAGAGGGTGTGGATCATGGTTGAATTCGATGATTATTAATGACACAACCCACATTAATATCATAAAAGACACTACCTTGGAAATGAACATGCTACTGCTACCACTTGGAGGATAATCTTGGAGGATACGACATTTGTATGATGGATTCCCTATAATGAGAGATTGAAGATTTCTATCATTTTTTAAATATTTTCTGTCCATCAAGGTATTGTATAGGTGACTGATCCATAATTGTGTTATGAGGTAAGAAATTAAATAAAGGTAAAACAAATTTATAATGACCCATAATTAATCAGGCCTTTCCATTATGAAAATCTAGTGGTCGTAGTGTTTATGGGGGTCATAGTGGCTTTCCCTGGGTGTTTTCCAAAAATTCAGTTCCACCAAACGGTTTCACCATCCCGGTCACACTGTCACTGTGGCAATTTTTATGGTGGCACCAGTTATGGTGGCATTGTTGTATTGGCACCAGTTAAGATTGAACCATTATGATCTCATAGTCACGGTCACACTGTTTACATGTGTACCATTACGGTGTCTCACCAAATAGTGCCACACCCCCTTACCCAGTTTTCCGAGTTTTCCCAATTTTTCTTCTGTTACTTGTTTTTTTTCATTTAATATTAATATATCAACTCACATTCATCGTTTGGACTATCTCCACTATTTCTGAGGGGAATTATTATATATCCAATAATTCCAATGTGTAAACCCACCACACCGCGTGGTCAAACCACGATCCAATTTTCTAGTACATCGAAATGGTCTCCCTGATTTTAGGATCCGCCCTCATCTTATGTCGATATCCTCTTTTCCTTATTCCTTTACATTTCTCTTTGTGCGCCTAGAGACTTACTCTCGATATGAGTCATGCACCCGTGTTTAAGCCTTTCTCGCTCAGCCATTGTGGAGTTCTTCTGACAAGTCTAACCATCCCTTATTCTTGGACCAAGAAGGACCATTGATCCCTTGATAAAAAAGTTGGGACTTTTTTTCTATTTAATTTTTCATCATGTGGGGTGGGTATATTAATTGTTCCTTGTAAGGAATGGATGGATAATCATTTTGAAACTAGAATTAAACAATAATTTTATATGATAAAAAGAGAACACATGTAAATAAATTAATGGGAAGTGTGTGGTTTGATGTGGTCTCTTGATTTATTTGTTTATCTTTGATTCTTTTTTCGGATTTTGTTGTTGTATGTATTTTGAAAATCATTGTTGTTGGTGGTCTTTCTTATGAGCAGCTGGTGTTTTGTTTTGTTGTGATATTTAGTTGTACATATGTAACATAAAATATGAATAATCATGTGCATGTAGTTATATATAGGGATTCCTTTGGATCAGACTGGTTTTTTTATCCCCATTGTTAAATTATGGTGGAAATTAACGAACCCATGTCGGTTAAATATCAATACACTTGGTTTGATAGTTTTGGTTATGTGTTTTTTGTTCTGGTCTAGGTTATGTGGGATTGGTATGTGGGGTGGTACAAGGGGCGTGTTGGTGTCTCAGTCTGAGAGAATGATTGATTTCATAATGGATAATCCTCCAGTTTGTGGTACTATCCTTTGTTATGTTGGTGTCCCGGTTAAATACACTAATTGATTGTGGAATTGTTGGGAAAGTAGGCAGTATAACTGCCTTTGTTGTGTTGTGACCATGGGGAGACATTGGAAAGTGGGACTACAGGATAGTTTTGAGAGAACTAATTACATGTATCACATTTAATAATGATATTTGGCGGTAGTTGAATGGGGGTTTCCATTGGGACTAGAGGTCTAGTTTTGTACTATTGTGCAGTGGGACAATAGTTTGGTTTGGTTCATTCTATGGTATGGTAATGGTTGTTAGATTCTCGGTAGAGTTGAAATAATTTAAAGTGAATATTCTTAAATAAATGAAGTGAAATTGAACAAAAATACGGTTAGGTTTATGCTACGAATTGGCTGGTTTATGGTTGTGAATATTGGGGTAGCAGTAAAAGCAGTGCTGGTGTGGAATTGTTTTTCTATTCATGTGAAACCCGTAGGTTTTTTGTTGAATATTTGATTACTTATATTTATATAGATTGGCGTTCCATGTGATTTCTATATTCACCCCACCATTATTGATAACCATGTGTATGACACCTCCATATCATAGGGGAGGTTTTCTTTCCAAACGTCCTGGGGGGAGGAAGGATAGATGGTTATAGACTTTCTTCCTCACACCCTCTTCAGGGATCTTGCTACTCAGGCATACCTGGGTGGGATATAATGGATTGAGTCTTACCATATTCACAATTTATTTGGGAAAAGGTTTGTTTTGTATGAGTGTCTTAGGTGCTTGCGGGATAGAAATGTTTTCCTAGGTATCTTTGGGATGAGGCCCATGTGTCTTAGGGCGTGGTGTGTAGTTTTTGAGGCCCATGTGTCTTTGGGCGTGGTGTGTGGTTGTTGTGGCCCAGGTGTCTATGGGCATTGTTGTGTGTGGTTTGAGGCCCCGGTGTGTGTTGGAATGTTGTAGAAGTGGTACTACATTTGGGAAGAGTGGCAGTTTTAATACATTAGATCGTTAGGAATGATCAACTAACCAGTGGGAAAGTGGTACGAGTTACCCAAATGTTGTTGTGGTTATATTATTATTTTACATGACTTTCATTGCAACGGAGAGTGTTCCATGGTGAGGATGTGATGGTTACATTTATTTGGTAGGTGTATGTGGTTATACTATTTTCTCATTGGGGAATTATTATGTTCCCTTACTTGTGCACGAGCAGCTTTAGATTCCCTACCTACTATACTTGTATGCTCACCCTATATATATAAAATCATTTTTAGGTTTCCAAAAGGACTTTGAGGACCTTGATAAACATTACTAGAACATACATCAGGATAGTCGCTATTGGATCATTGTTTCTATTCATTGGGTACATTATTTTGGGTGTTTTTTCAAACTTTGTATCAGCTTTACTTTTGAACATGCATGTGGGAATGGATTCTTGGATTTACTTTTACCTTTAGTCTTTGGTGTTGGTGGGATTTACTATCTTATCTCTCAATCTTGGTGTATAAAATTGTTAATTCCTTCCAAATTATGTGAGATTATATACACATGGTTCTAGTTACCACTCTAGGGCCTACGGAAGGTGGGACTCGAGGGTAATTATCTCCCCTTCGTCTTGAGGAAGTAAGGGATAGGCACATTGTCGTCCCTTCCCTCATCTTAAAAGAAGGTGTCCATGAAAAATTTTCTTGAATAATCTAGAAGGTTATCCCATAGAACTAATATAGTAAAGAGATGAATATGGTGACTGGTGTTGATTTATACATGA
The DNA here is from genome assembly GCA_963277665.1 of Viscum album. Classification (NCBI taxonomy): domain Eukaryota; kingdom Viridiplantae; phylum Streptophyta; class Magnoliopsida; order Santalales; family Viscaceae; genus Viscum; species Viscum album. The sequence continues at coordinate 1,548,268,215 of OY728142.1, forward strand.
ATATAAAAACATCTATGAAACTGTGGTTGTAAAAATCCAAGGAAAATCCATTATTATCATCTGTATTTCATTGTATCAATGTGAATTTATCATCAAATTATATTTTTTAAGGAAGAAGGTATTTTCTGTTTTTAAATAATTATTCTTATAAACATTCCTAAATTATCATTTAATTTTTAAATGTAATGTGTTTGTTTTCAATGTTTAAACTTAGTTAGTGAGGTCTTCATGTTGATCATATTGAGTTCAATCAGGATCAGTATCCTGGAGGTTTTTTATCTTTAGGGACACTTTCTTAAGAGTATAAACACACAAAATGAGGACTTAGTTTGTTATTTATATAGGTTTAGGTGTTCCCTCAGAGGCTATTTAATGATAATTTTGAAATTCAGTTCAATTATACAATTAGAAAAGGAATAAGGGAGTGTTTGAATGATAAAAAATTTTCCATAGTTATTGTATTTAAATCTATTTTTCACATATATATTATATCTTATTTGATATTTTTGTGAATCATTTTACCTATCATTTTTTTCTTACATCTATTGTAAATTAATTTATTTCAAACATTCCCAAAACCCCATTTATTCATTGAAAAAATAGACCAAAGTGCCTATTTTAAATTTATTATGAAAAATACTGTAAAGAACCCCCAAGGCTACTATATTTCATTTCTAAGTGGATAAAATTCTATAATGGATCTTTAAAATCACTATTATCATCCATCATAGGGAACAATTAGGGATATAGAGTACTATATCTTCATATAGTACAAATATCTTGATAATAATGATTGAATTAGAGGATGTTTCAATCTTTATACGAATGACTAATTTTGTACAAAAAGGTATTAGTTTGGTTTCCAAGGATGTCATTTTTATATTATATTTTATATTTTTAATGATAAATTTTGAATTATTTTTTTAAATTTAAGATAATATATATACCAGTGTTCAATGATTTAAAGATTTGTGATAATTTTAAATATATGATTCACCGGAAAAAATAGAAACAAGTTTTAGTAACATTTTAGTTAAATGAATATCACGTCGCTAGAGTGAGAGAGTAACGACATAATGAATCAACATGTATGAGAAATGGAGAGTCATATTATTTGGCTAAGATACACATCCAAAGTCATGTTTTTCTAATGTTATAAAATTTATATAGATCTTGGATGGTATAGGGGTCATAAAAGAGGTCTTATTGGGTTTTAATATTTTTTATATATGATATTTTTGAAATATTGTTCACCAGGTTATCCCATAAAAGTGTAGTTGTGGATACAACTTCAATAATAGGATGATTGTATTTCTATACATGTTGTAAAAAATGTTCTTTAAAAATTTTATTTTCAATAATGTGAAAATATTAAAGTCAACACTAAGAGAGAGGAGTTGACTTAACACTTAATGGATGATTTTGCGTGAAATTGTAGAAAAAAAATATTTCAATATCCCATTACTATCAAATAAGAGAGAGAAGAAGAATAAAAATAAAGTTGTTTTCATATTTTAAAAATTAAAGAAATAATTCATTGAGGTTAATTTTTCATCTATAATAAGAATAGGGGGAAGAAGAAACATTTTGATGACACTAAACTTCCTTCTAAAAAAATATACATCAAAGGAGGTGTAACATTCCCTATATAATGATCTAATTTATAGGTGATGATGATGGATATTGATACAAGAAATAAAAGTTATTATAGTCACTACACCTGAAAGAAGAAGTTCTCTAACATGGATGGAAGTCTATAGAGGAGTCATAGGTTCATCCATATGAGGTATTATCTTCATACAAAGATAATGAAAGAGTTGTTTTTATAAGACCCAATTTTCTCATACATAAATATTACATATTAATAGAAAATATTAATTACATAACATAATTATCCACTATTCAATCATTTAGGTCTAATTCCTTTTGAAACGTGGACACATAAATAACATACCAATTATTTAGCTATATCATCTCCCACTATGTTCCTTGTAACTATTATTCATCTTAGAAATATCATACATAATACCCTTATTCATAACCTACAGAAAGAAAACATAAGAAACAGTGAGGTTAGATGATCAATAATAGTAAAAATGGAGATATTAACAAAACATGAGAATATCCATGATAATATTTGAATAATATCATAAAAACCAAACTCTTTGTATCATTGATCATAAACACGATTCACGGAATAATTCAGGTTTGGTCATAAGAATTTAATCATAAAATAGAAAAATATCATGATCCTTGAGAACATAAAATTAGAATGATATTTATAGTTATGGAATACACATTAGGATATAAAATATTATGGCATGACTATCCACCAATACATTCATAACATTTTAGGATTGGGCTAAAAACTAGTGTATCAACATTGGGATTGGGATAACCTCACATGTGTTCTCTTTTGGGCTTGGGATAACCTCCTACGTATCCTCTTTTATGCTTGGGAAAACCATCTATTTTCTATATATCCGGCTTCATATAACCTACCATGCACCCTTTGATATTATATACAATTAATCATTTCACAACTCATTGGAGGTAGATATAGGTCCCCCACGTCCCATAATCCATACATTTGGGTTCCATAAGATCACAAAACATTAATCATATAATATATCAGGATAAGTAGTTTGTTTCATTAAACTTTTATTCCCATAAAAATAAAACATACATATAGTTAATAATATGGTATAATAATATCATAACCCAATTATAGTTCAATTAGAAACAACGTATTTCATCTTAGATGGTAAGTGATTTTTAAATATGACTTGGAACATTTCTTGAGGAAAATATCCCTTCAATTTCGTAATCACATATTTAAAGTTAAAAAGACTTAATAATTTATAATGAAATTATTTTATTTAATAATATCATTGGTAACTTGTAATGTAATATTTATATAATTTAGTTTTCATGAAGATGGAAAATTCATTTCAGGTCATGTACATTAAAATATATTCCCTTCAATTTTTCTATAAAAATTAAAATTTTACTCATTCAGAAAATGAAAAGAAGACTCCATTGGAATAATTATTTCATAATTTAATACATGGGGAAATATTATTTAAAAAATAATTATCTATAATTAATAAAATAATTTAAGCATGTTTATAAAAATATATATGTGATAAAAATGATTTTTTCCTGATGAGATAAATAATGTTGTTTTTATTTAAATTATTTAATTCAAAAATTTACTATTTAAGGAGAGACAAGTTAATGGAACAAATTTATTTCATGAAATAACTAAATGTGAATAATATTCTGGATTTTATTGAGAGATAAGTCATAATATTTCTTAATCAGTAAATTAATCATAAAAATTATTTAAAAACATAGATATTTTAGCATTAAATTTTTACCACATTGGTATCTATTGAATAATTACCCATATGAAAGAAATAAAAAAATATGGTTATGAATATCCCATAATTTCAGGATAATAATCATAAAATACATTCATTATTATTATAGACACCACACAATAGAAATGAGTGGTAAATATGGCATGTCTCCCACCAAAATAAAAGTGAGAAAAAAATAAATTACCTGTTGCATCGACATCCATAATGAACATTAAATTATCATGTATAATAACCATAATATTATTACAAATATATCACATAACCATAATCATATGTATCATAAAATATATTATTTACTTATGATATTTTATTAATCGTTGGTTAAAATTTTATTGTTAAAATCATGTTCAAGTAATAACTACATCATTTTTAATTTATGTTTTGGTTTTTTATCTTATATAGTTTCACTTGGATCATGATAAATCATCTCTATAACATTAAAACTGATATAAATATTATATATATTGAATAGTTAAGTATTTATAGTAATACACTAGTTTAGAATATTGAAAATGAATTACACTATTCATATAGAGCGTAGGTCGAATGTATATAGGAATGTTGTATCTATTTTCTCGAAGGATGGAAAAAAGAAAGATAAATAAGATATTATACTTAAATAATACTTTTTTTAATATATATCACATATATAAATTAAATTTACCTTCATTATCATCCACATAAAGTGTAACTGAAAAACTAACTACATCACTAAATGAGGTGGAAGTTCGCAGTACACACGAGTGACATTATCATACTATCATTGGATATAAATTAAGAAGTTATATGTGATACTATAAATAAAAAAGTACAATGATCACATAAATTTCATATATAATCATTAAATACAACATTATATCCATTAGTGATAGATGGTTATGGAATGTGGATGACATCGGTTTGTGAGGCTGATGTCTACTGTACATAAGATTGACGGTTTAATTTCCCATTTGATGGAAGAGAAAATAAGTGTAGGTAATGAAATTAAAATAATAAAATTTATGTATATGGGATATATTGGAGTTATTATATTTTCATTTCTAAATAATATTTTAAGTATGTGGAATAATAAATAAAAATAAAATACAAGTATATGAATTTTACCTTTTCACAGAAGAACATAAATAATTTTATTCATAAAGACTACTTAGTATGGTTTAAAAATAAAAATAAGGCCTATAATATGTGGGTGGAGAATTATGGATGATACTGGGGTAGTTACATTTTGAAAAAAATGTATTTTTTTGAAGTGTGGATAGAAGATAAGAGTGGGTGTACTTTTAAAAGTGGGGGTGAGGTCACACATAGAATATTTGAAAAGAATAAACAGTACCAATGTTTTTCAAATTTTAAAGGTATCTAAAATATGTAATTATCATAATTCATAGGTGATATGGTATAAATATTTCCATAAAAGGGGTTTTGGACAATTTTATAGGTAATTTGTTCTCATATCATTTTATATTAACCTATTGGTAAACCTATATTAACTATAACTATGGTAATTAATTTTGTCGATTTTTACTATTCCATTTGAAAACAAATTATGTTGACATTGTTATATAGAATTAATTATGATTATTATAAATATAGAACAAATTTTTATAAATTTAACCAATATAAGTGAGAAGTTTTATCTTAAAATTAAACCCATAAATGTGATGAAAAAAAGGTCTTCCAAAGAACAAATGACAAAAGTTGAAAAGTTTTTATATCAAAATTAAAAATGAAATTGAGTCCAGTGGACTATATTGTATTAATTATATTATAATTTTTATAATTTTACTTTTTAAACCATTTTAAATAAATATATCCTTATGAATTATTTAAATTAAAAAAATATTTTTTTAGTAAATAACAACACTTTTTACTATTCAATTACAAAACAATCATTTTAGAAAAATCTAAAAAAATATCCACAAGATAATTTTTAAATTTTTAATCCAAATAATTAATTTTAGTTTTTAAAATAAAATTTCTAAATGTATCCAATATTAATTTTATATTATTTTTTCACAAAAATCACTACAATTCCATTTTTATGGTAAAAAATATTTTTTGAAGCATATAAAGACTTTACAAATAATTAATTAATATTTTTCAACATAATTTTATTATCTAAAAAAATTATAAGTAATTTAAAAAAAATTATTCCTTTTCATTCATCCATGTTTAATTCCTATGCATTAAATATCATTTTTAAATAATAATATTAATTGTTTATTTAGGTTATTTAAAACTTGGTGTTGCGTGCAACACAAGCTATGGAAGAACCAAAATTTATTTAGAAAAAATAATTAAATTATTATGGTGCAATATTTTACCATCGTTAAAAGTAATTTATTTCCCAAATTACATCATTCTAATACAAAAATGATGATACTCATGCCTCGTCATATCCTCAGGTTCCCATGTATCTTTTTCAAAATGGGAGTTTTTCTAAACAACATTGACCAAGTGAGTGGTCTTGTTCTGTAGCACTTTCTCTCTATGACACATAATCATCAATGGTTTTACCTAAAAATAAATATCATGCTCTATTGGTATGAACATTGAGTTCAGTATGTGTGATGGATTAAGTAAGTACTTTCTTAGGAGAGACACAAGGAATACTTCATGATCTTGGGAGACATTTTTCAGAAGCACTATACAATAATCTATAGTCATGATACGATCAATAATTTCAAAAGGACCAATATACCTATGGATTAGATTTCCCTTATTTCCAAATATCATAAAATTAATCAATTTAAATTTCATAGAAACACCTCATCATCAACTATAAATTCAAGATCACACTATCCTTTATCAACATAACTTTTATGTTTTCTTTTTGATTCCCTTATGTGTTCTTAAATGCATCTAACCTTATAATAAATTTATTCAGTAGGCTCATGTACTGATATCTTTATTTACTTAATTTCATAGGTGTAAATTTGAGTTCCACACTTATTTCTAAAGAATTCTTCCTAAGGTTGCATCTAAATGCTCGAGTGGAGGATGTTATTGTAAGAAAACAAAACAAGATAAAGGAGTTGATCCAAAACACATTTATAATACATATAAAAATATTTGAACATATCATCTATGTTTTTAATTATTCGTCCAAACTAAGCATCTATATTTGGATGAGACAGAGTGAAGAAACATTGCTTCATATCAAGAACATTCTAAATACTTCTATAGAACATTAAGTTAATCCTTGGATCTGGGTCAGATACAATAAAATGTCTTATTAAATAGAGCCTTACCACTTCATTAATGTATTTTCGAGAAAGATTATCTAGAGATAATTTTTGTCTGATAGAAATTAATTTTACTAATTTATAAGGTGGTTGGCTATAAACCATGAATAATTTATCCCATTAGATGTTTTGGAAAGTCTGGTGAAAAAATCCCTGGGGATTTTTCTAATTTACATTATGGTGTAGGAAATGGTTATAAAATCCAATTAGAATTTTTCTCTAACCAATAACATAATTAAAACCAAGAACCAAGATAAAAACTATATTATATATATCCTCATGCTACCCCAAAAATAATACACTATAAAACTCTATAGATCATTTTACTTCCAGGATGAATAGAGAATGAAGAACTATGAACATCTTATAATATCTACTTATACTAATTAGGTTAGGATGGAGCACATACATGATTCCAGATCCTTATTATTTGTCCATATTCATGGTTAAACTCTAGAACATTTCTAACCTTCTATTGTTTCTCCACATCTCCCTTATCCCCCTCTTTGATCTTACTTTGGATAGATGGTAAAACAATTATTATAGAAAGATAAAATTTATCCCATTTATTTTACATATCATGATCCATCCTTTGAAAATAAATAAATAATGGATATTTTTTATCTTGATCATGGATAAGCTAGCATGATCATTCCAATATAAAGACTTTTCACCATTGTTCACTTTCACGTGGTGGTATTGTATTGAGTATTCATAATATTTATTCAGCACTAAGAATATTCTATTGATCATGTTTGACTCCTTCTATTTCAATATATTCATTAACCATTTTTCCCATTATATATATATCACAACTTTCTCCATAATGAAAATTCACTCATCTATTTAAGGATGAAATTCAGAAATCTAACTCTAAATAATGAGTTGGGTAATTTTTCTCATGATCTTTTAAGTGTCATGAGGCTTATGCAATAACCATGTCATTCTTTATGAGAATGATTCCCAATATATTATGATATTCATCACTATATATTAAAAACCCTTCTCTAATATAATGTAATATATGAATAGGTGAAAAAACTAATATTCTCTTTAGTTACATGAAATTTTCCTCTCATTCATCAATATAGAGGACCTTGACACCCTTTAGTGTTTACGTGATTAGTGGATTAGATATTCATGATAAATTATAAAAAACATATTGATAATATCCAACAAAAATAAGAAATCTAAGGATCTTATCCACAGTGGTTGGTCAGGATCAATGTTCTATAGCCTCCATATTTGATGAATCTACTCATATACCATCTCTTTAGATTATATGTCCAAAAAATGAATCTATTTTCATCCAAAATTCACACATATTAAATTTTTCATATAGTAACCCCTTCCATATAGTCTTTAGAACATTTATCAAGTGATATTTATTATATCCCTTTCTCGTTGAATAAATGATAATATCATCTATAAACACTACCACAAATTGACTAATGTAATATCTAAAGGCCCTATTAATAAATTCGTCAAGAGAGAGTAAATATTAGTAAGACTGAATGGAATCACTATATACTCACATTGTACACACATTTTATGGAATGTTTTCATGGGTTTATCATACATATTAAACCTAAATTAATTATATCTAGAACAACGTTAAATCCTGCAAAAGTACTGATCTTTGAGAAGTTGATCAAATAAGACATCAATATGGGGTAGAGGATACTACATATTGATTTTGATCTTATTCAAATCACTATACTCAATAACGATTCACATGAATATATCTTTCAATTTAATAAAAAAATAGGCTCACAGAAAGGTGAAACACATTCACAAATAAATCCCTTATCAGGTTTATCATATACATTCTTCTTCAATTCCTAAAACTCAGTTGTGGACATTTTATAGGGATTATTTGAAATAAGTATGTCATTAGGTTGGAAACTATTGAGACCTCAATGACATGTTATTATGGAATAATAGGAAAATATTCTAGGATTACATGAAAAATAACTCACAAAATTGGTATATCATTTATGTTTAGTTTCTTCCCAACCATCTATGATAAACTCCCAAATTGAATGGAAATCCTGAAACAAACATTGGATGTGATATCTATCTAACGATCATATATATCAGTGCACTAATAGATGATCATAGGTTGGTTTGAAATTTTAAATTTGACTTTCCATCCTTGGAAATTAATGTGGGATTTATGAATAGAAATCTCATCCCTTCCAAATATAACATAAAATACATCCAAATTTAGAATAACGATATTTTCATAAATCACATTCCCAAAACATAAACTAGATAATTATTATATACTTTGGAAGTAATTATCATACCATTAATATTTTTTAATAATAATTCAATATCTAATCATTTGGATGGAATATTGAAACTCTTATAAAATTATTTATATATAAAATAGTGGGTAGATATATAGTAAAATAATATTTTAGCAGTTATAGAGTTGATGTTAAGAGTAACATTAACTATTATATTATTTTATCCTTCATCGAAAATAGTTATAACATGAGATTTCCCATTCTATGTCAACCTCATAGGTTTTTGACGTTGATAATTTTCATTAACCATCATATTTGATTACTTATTATCATAGTGTATAAATGCATAAAAGTTGAATCATTGAATCATGGGAGGTGAATTTTATGGAGATTTATCTTTATTCTTATCATTATCTAAATTATTCCCGACACTTATCCATTCAGACACTCAATAACCTTCCTTTGAAAACATAAAACATTTAGTCGTCTTCTTTAGACAATTTTCTCTACGTTTACTTATACATTTTTAGCATGAGGAAGGATCATCTTAATCTCTCTAATTGTTTTTAAAGTTTTCTTTGAATAAAATACTTATTTTATTATCAAAACCAAGTAATTGATGTGTAAATCCAATCTCCATTTCCATCTAGATAACAAATTTAATTTTTTTCGTAATTAAAATAGCCTATTAAGGATAAAGCCCTTTATAGACTTGGTTCTAAGACATTGAAATGGACCATTTCTATTTTTAGGTATGATAATAATAAAAATATCATACAACACTAGTCTTGTAAAATTTTCATTATAGGTAACAATATATTCATAGTATTTTTTTTAGTTCAAGGAATTAATTCTCAATTTTCATATGATGAATACTATTCAAGTACTTATTTTAAAATAAGATATTAAACTCATCTCACTCCATGTAGTAAATTTTATATTTTTTTCATCGTATTCTTGATAAGCTTAAACTATTAATCCACTTATCCTCCCAAATGATTGATTCCAATATAAATTTTTGATGATTCAAACACTATAGAATGGAAAATATCAATTCAATTATAGTTATCCAATTCTCAAAAACTAGTGGGTCGGATGAGACGCTAAAATAAGCTAGATGTTTCCACATTAAGGAATTAATTAAATTATTTTCCCCCTTTTTTTGTTTGGATGTTCAGTATGATTCATAGCTTGAGAATGTTTTGGGAATATTGAAACCTTATTTTTTATTCTATCTCCCATAAATTATGCTATATTATAAGGAAAATCATCTCATTTTTTGTTTCACTCAACATTAACATAGTTCTTTTGGGCTATAAATGATGACTAAAAACATAAGTCACTGTGTCAGAAATAATAATCATAGTGGGAAGCCATTGAATCATGAAGAATCACATATTATATGTCGAAGTCACAACACCTTATTTTCAATATATATGGCATTAGCATTAATATAGGTCATTTCTCAAATATTTAATGATGGTTCATAATGATATTATGAATTCCCAAATCATACTCCCTTGGGTTTCAGTCCATGTGCACAATATGACCCATTGTAGTGTACTAGGTACAACTCGAGTCAATCCTGACACACATTTTTTTATGTTCTTACCCCAAGGTACATTTTCTCCACAAATGATTCCACTTATAGTATCCAAAAAATGATGTAATTTCCTAGAATGATACCTCTTTAACCTTCACTAATATTCCAGGACATTACCCTGTACTAAGAATAATTTAAAGACATATCCTTAGACATATCCCTACAGATATCACTATGGTTTTCTCATTTTATTTTCAAAAGGATAATTAAACCATTATCTAATTAAAACTATAAATTAAAAAAATTCTCTTACATAAATATTAAATCTTAATATAGGTATATTTATTACAAAACAAAAATATCCATGTCAGAATAATTTTATATCTAGTGCCTTTAGAAACATGGAGACATAAAGAACTAGTTCTTAACTGTGCTACATCAACTCCCACTAAGTTATTTATGACTATGACACTTTTTAAACATATCATACATAATTCCATTATTCATAACTTGGGTAAATAAAATATAAGAAATGGTGAGATAAGATTCTCAGTAGTGTAAAAATGGGAGATATGAACATAAAATCATTATTAGGGTATGAGATCAAGGGAATAACATTTGAAAACCCAAACCCTATATGTCATAGATAATAAACTAGAGTCAAGGAATAACTATTCAACGTTCAAAATATATGAAGAACAAAATAATAAAATTTCATGATCCCTATGATAATATAATTGGGATAAGATATTTATTTCTGGTATCCACACTAGCATAGATAATATTACATCAAGTATATCCACAAAGACGTTCATAATATGTTTGTATTGGGATAACCAAAAGTGTACCTACATTGGGTATACGATAACCTCCCATGTACATTCTTTTCGGTTTGGGAAAATCTCCCATGTACTTTATTTCATTCATGACAAATCCTATAGTGTTCATTATTTTGGGCTTGGGACGACCTCCCATGTAAACTTCAAGCACATATGACATTAATAATTAACCAATTTATTAGAGGGATATAAAGGTCCCACCCATCACCTAAATCATACATTTGTGTGTCATAGGATCATAAAACATTCTTCACATCATAAACCATGAAAATAAATTGGTTTCATAAACAAACATTCATCATTGAAAAAATATATACATAAAAAGAATAATGATGGTATAATTGGATTACATCCCCAATAAATCATATTTAACATTAGTGGATTCCATCATAGGTGGGAAATGATTTTAAAATATCACTTAAAACATTTATTGAGGAAAATATCCTTTCTATTTGGAAAGAACATATTTATAATCTAAAAATTAATATAGTTTTAATGAAAATATTTTCTTTGAAAATAACCATAGAAAATATTAAATGAATATTTGAATAACTAATTGGTCATGATAACTGAAAATTATATCCATTCAATGTAATTTAAAATAAATATATATTTCACATTTTCTATAAATATTCAAATGTAACTATCTTGGAAAATGTAAATAATATTACTTTAACACCATTTTGTGAAAAGCATAAGCATGGGTAAAAATATGTTAAAAAAGTTATAAAATAGTATTTAAAAAATAAATTTTAATCCTTTTTAGAAAACATAGATAAGGAATAAAAACTATTTTTGTTCGAAAATTAAAAAAATGTGAGTTTTTATTTAAAAATATATTTTGTAATATTGAGTGCATAACGAATGGAAAATTAATGGAAAAATTTTATATCTATGAATTAAATAAGGGATATTAAATTTTATGATTTAATAGGGAGGTATTTTAAAAAAATTTATAATTGAAAACCTAATGATAAACAATCAAGAAAAATAATGAAATTATAGAATAAAACTTTTTCCAAATATTTATCATTACAATCATAATACCCATGAAAGAAAGAAAATTATATTTAAATTTAAATCCCATAATTTCATAGTAAAAATCCTAAAATATATTCATGGATAATATACACCTGACAAAAAATAAATGATTGGTGAATTCGGCATGTGTCTCATGGAAATACAAGTGAGAAGAAAATATATTACCTTAACACTCAACATCATTTGTACACATTCAAAACATCCATATAATAAATATAAGATTATAATAAATATTTTAAACAACCATAATCATATGGATAATACCATATATTATTTACTTATGACCTTTTATTACCTTTTTATTACCAATTCATTGTTAAAATCACATTTCTGGTAATAAATGCTTCATTATTCAAGTATGTTTTGGTTTGGTATCATCAATCCTTTCATTTTTATCGTGGTTAAATTGTATATAAAATGTAAAAATGATATAAATATCATATGTATTTATTATATTTGTATTTATAGTAATATATTAATGTTAAAGATAGAAAATTAATTACAAAATTCCTAGACATGGTAAGTCGTACATACCCAGTAGCGCTATTTCAATTTTCACAATTGATGGAAAAACGTTAAATAATATATTATCCTTAAAGAATAATTTTTTAAGTAATATATATGATATTAATTCATTAATTTTACACTTATTACCTTCTATGTAAATAGTAATGAAAAAATTAATCCCATTACTTCAAAAGGCGGTAGTCCACTGTACACATGATCAACAACATCTTACTATCATGGAATGTAATTTAAGATATTATATGTGATATTAAAATTTTATAATAATAATAATATCATAAATATCATATATTAACATTAAATTAATCATTATATCCCACCGTAATAGGAGGTGAATGAAAATGAACAACATCGGTTCACAAGATGGTAGTCCAATGTACACACGATCGAGGGTTTAGTTTCCCATTTTATGGAATTGAAGATATATGTAGATCATTCACTTAAAATAATATCATAATATTATATATTATATAATTTTGTTATTATATTATCATATTTTGATAATATTTTAATAATTTCTAAGAATTAATAAAACCAAAACACATGTTTAAAAATTATATATTTTCCTTCAAGAACCTCAATAGTTATATAAGAAAATCTATCATGAAATGGGTTTTTAATCAAAATAAGGCCTCTATAAAATGGGAAAGAAGGTGAGGAACATATTTTCATAGGTAATTATAAAACAAATTATTATTGAATTGTGTATAATAAAAGAGAGGGGATGTACTTTTAAAAGCAGGGGAGAGGACTCACAAGGAACTTTTTGAAAAGAATAGTGTTCCATTAATTTTCACATGTAAAAAGGCTCCAAAATTGTTCAATGTAAAAAATTATATTTTATATAGTATAAATATTTCTATAAAATGGGTTTTTGATATGATTATAGGTTATTTGTTCCCTATATCATTATTGTTTAACCTCCCGATAAACCTATTTTAAACTTGACTGTAATAACTGATTTTTTTTCAAAAATAATCTTGAAAAATTTTAGTTAAAATTATTATATAGTATTAATTATTATTAATAATAATAAGGAATCATTTAGAGCCCCAAAACTTTTTCTCATGAAATGATAATAATTTGGTATCTATGCAATCCAAATAAACCTACAAATTGGACAGAATGAGTTTTATTTAAATGAAACACCATAGTGTTTACAATGAACCATGATCACAAGAGACCATTCTAACCAAAATTACCTATTAAAAAATTTACCAAAATTACAAAGAGACCACCCAAAACAAAAATAACCACAAGAAGAAAATATGGGTCCTTAGGATCCGTCATAACAAACATTAATACGGCCAAAGCCATTGTGTCCACACAAAGAAACAATGGAATTATGTGAACCATCTTCATATTTTTCCTTGAATTTAGGACACCCTAAGGAATGATTTTACAAGGCATAAACTATATCATTGCCTTGGGTGACCATTAAATTCTATCGTCTATAATTATAGATGTTAGACTTATGGTGAAATAATTAAAATAATTTAAGTATAATTTTGTTTTCCAAATATTTATGTTATGAATTGAAAATTATAATATAATCTCTAACTCTGAAAATTAAAAGGGCTTGTAATAATATATTTAAATACACTTATAGGATTTTTAAATGTGACGTGGAATTCAAACGCCATTAAAATATTTCAAATATATAGTAACTATTTTCTTTCATAAATCATAAACAATGTTTTTAACTACGTTTGATTTGTTTTTAATTAATATATGTTTTTATTTCTATTATACTATTATAAACATTTTCACAAGGATATGTTTAAGTTATAAATTATATTTTGAAACTTTATTATTTTTAAATAATTTCAGAAATACTCTTAGTTAAGACAATGTATAATTTAATTTGTAATCTTTAACCATTCAAAGATTAAATAAAATTCATGTTTTGGATGATATTTTATATATATTTAAAATGAATGTATTTATTTATTCATGAATTTATAATTTTGAAATAATGGCCATTATCGAAAAAAATAATCCCACTAGGGCTATCCCTTTTATCCAGGCCGAGATAGGAATCTTGCGCTAGGCGGCTGAGCGTAGCCCTCAGCCTCAGTAGGCCGGCCCGAGCGGGGGCATAACTACCCCGAAGGGTGCACAAGAGTGCATGAGAGAGCCATAGGCGCCTCCATGCGGGGAGGCATGGAGGTGTGTGTGGGAACTAAAGCGTTCCTGTAGAAGCCGGTATGGGGCAGTATCGAGGGGGGGAGAGGAGATTTCTGAGCATATCAGTTGAGTCTCATGCTTATAAAGAAGTTGTGCGCACCTTTCTGAATCTATGTGGGATGGAAAAAATTCAACTGGGATTGAATCCAGGCCATCAGATCTCCCCGCATGTGATCTAGGTCGTCGATCCCCATCTATTGCTCGACCCTCAGCAACGACAGAATACATCCGCGTTTTCATACACCTTCTGATCCGACAGGGATCTAATATTGGTCTTCTAAGATTTTGAAAACATCGCATCGATCTAGGGACATCCTATCTTGCCTCAAATCTAATCTGAGCCGTCTGTCACATTTAAAATCGACGAACACACCCGGACCATTGGTTCAAGGCCAGATCAGATCTTGAACATCTTATCTTTTTCCGGTTCTTCTCTTCCCACGACATCTACTTCCACTTCTTCACGTGCGCTGCACCAGTAACCCATACACCCTACTTTGCACAATTTTTCTTCGACCGTGACCTTGATGGCCCCCTCCTTTGACACGTTTTCCAAAAAGACCATCCCCTGGTCTTTTAAAATACCGAAGAGGCCTCAGATCCAATGCATGTGTCAATAAAATTTTATGTTTAAGCGTAATATAGTTTATATAAATACACCTGATACACCCGAATAACCCCTTTGTTCTTCTACAATCAAACCTCTATCACGCTTCAGCTAGTCTTCCTCGAGTTCCCAACCTCCCTGATCTAAGTTAAGGGGTTTTATTATTTCCATGTCTTGTTGTTTGAGGGTATATGAAAATACATGTATAATCATAAAAAAAATATATATCCCTATAGATCAGTTAAAAGTTTCTCTTAAACCGAACCTAAGTCCCCTGAAATTTGAGTCCAAGAAGAATTACGAACATGATAATTTATATATTGTATAAAAAATATAATGATGTGATTTATATATATATATAGTTGTTTTTATTTATGGTTTTTATATATATGAAAACATTTATGATCATGCGGTTTTGGGTGAAAACCCTCAAATACTCAACCCTAGGTCCTACGGGTTTTTGGGTTTTGTAATCCGTATAAACATGAAGGAATATTTTCTTCCTTCATGCAATATATATATATACACCTTATATACCCGAAAACATTTTCACACATATACAACGTTACAGTATTACATAAACCCCATTTGTCTGGATTAAGGATTTATAATCTTGAGCATCAAAGTTAATAAAAAACATCAAGATGCAATGAATTATAATTTGTATAAATCGTTTATATTCTTTGCAAACCCGATTATTTATGTTCTTATATTTATATATATTACCACACGGTTTTAAAAATAACCACCTTGATGGTATGTTTCCAGTCCACTATACTATGAGTTTTAATGATGAGATAGAATTTTTGTTATGTTTTCATATATATATTTATATATAGTATACATGGTCTCATACAATAGAAATTTTGTGTATCTCTCTATCTAGACCAATTACAAATCCTGCAACATTGAACTTCTATGATTAATGAATGTTTTTTAATAATAAGTAAGTGACAACTAACTTTGGTTTAATACCCATTAGTTTACCCAATTATATAAGTGAGATATTCATGTTTACAAAATCATATATGTACATACATAAGTATTTTAAATATGTAAACCCTTTAAATTTAACACTACAGATTTAAATTCAAGAACCCTTGGTTATTTTAAGTCATTTAGGTGTTAATAGGTTTTCTGTATTGGTCGTGGTTGAGTTTTTTACATTCTATTTTTGTCATTATGTTGTGTTATACTAAAGCATTTTTGCAATAAATGTTTTAGCTACAACAAGATTTAAACCATAAATTAAATTTTTGATTTACCTTTTTAATTAATTATATATCAGATGAAATTCCCATATATAATTTGTTAACATGGTTTTATAATTTATCATTATATATGAAAAAAAAATATTTCTTTTGGTGCATTAGTTTTTATCAAATATTCTAAAATCTTCATATCATATTTACAATTTAATGACATAATCATGTAGTTGATGGAATTTTTATTAAAATGTAAACACATGATTACCTTTATTTATATAGTTAACTGTTAAAGGTTGAAATTTAACTATATTGACCAATTGGATTAAACAAAAAATTGTTCAAAGTGGTATAAGACACTTTGGAATACTTTAAAATGATAAATTAAATTACTCAAGGCGGTATGAGACACTTAGAGTAATTTTAAATAAGGAAAAAAGAAATATGTGACACTTGAAATGATAATTTATAAGTAATTTACTAAATCAAAGTGGTATGTGTTCTTTGATTTAGATGGATGAGGAATGCATTGGACTTAGAATGTTATGTGTGGAGCCCGCTATAGCCTCTCGATGCATCGGTAGGTCTAATGAGACAAACTATGGTCTTGGTGCAAGGCCATGACAAAAATATTATTTCTGGTCTTGGAATGAGGCCTGTACAATATGGTTATGTTTTCCATCATATGCACTTTCCTATTTATAGCTATGAAGTCTAATTAACTTGAATAATATTCGACTAGTAGAATATTCATGGTTTAAGAATTTATGTTTATGATAATCAGAAGAGGTAAAAGTTACGGCTTTTTATCTACGCAGTTCTCAATGATTTTTAACCAGTATATATTCACAATAGAAGGACGAAATTGAAGTTATTATTTTAAGCGCAACTCTGATCATGTAATACCCTTAGTTATTAATTTTGTACATATATTTTCACCAAGAATGTCTTTTACTTCTTACCCAGTTTGAGCATGCCTATAATTGAATTGTGAAGCCTTGTAACTTTGTTAATATACTTTTAATGGTGCTTATTTAAAATTTATAGACCATTTTTAGGTTATGATACTTTTGCTTCATCATCTCATAATAAAATGTTAAATAACAAATTAAATTAATGTTTTCTAAATATATAATTTGATCATTAGGTTTTTAAAACCCCTTACTAGGAATTAATATGCTCACTCTAAATTTTTACATAATTTTTTTTCAGGTATCATTTGTCACCTCAAGAAGCTAGAAAGATGTGGCTTGTTTCCCAGAACCTGACAGAATTTGATCCTCTTAAAGGAACATGATGTGTAATTTATCAGTGCATGTTTTTGTGAAGAATTACACCTTATTCTTTGAAGGCACCAACTCGAGGTATTATAGGGCTGGATCCTCTCAAATCTTTTTTAAATAAATTCTTTTAATATAAGTGAAAAAAATAAAAATTAAACACAGAGAAGCGATGAAAATGCAGTTTTTCAAAGAAGTTGAAAAGTTTTTATATCAAAATTAAAATTGAAATTCAATCTAATTGCCTATATTGAATTAATGATATTATAATTTATTTGAATTTAATTTTTAATTTTTTTAAAAAAAAATTGGAGCCTTATAAATTAATTAAACAAAAAGGTATCCTTTAATAACAATCGGTATTTTTTTTCTATTCATCGAAGAATTATTATTTTCAGAAAAATCCTAATAATTTCAAAAATGATAAATTTTAAATTTTGGTTCCAAAAATTATGTTCATTTTTTGTAAAAAATTTTTCTATAATTATCCAAAATTATTTTTATTATTTGTTCACAAAAATCTTGAGAAATCAATTTTTGGAGAAAAAAAATGTGTTTGATGCATATAAATAATTTACAAAAAAAATTAGTATTTATTAACATAAGTTATTTTGATAAAAACTTTATAATTAATACTAAACATGTGTTAAAATATATTTATTCCCATTTTTTAAAAGGCTAGGTAATAACATGAATTTTTATATAATAAGATTAAAACATTTTCATGGTTCTTTAAAATATAGTGTTTCTTGTAATTCATGATATCAAATAAGTTAATGTTAATAGAAAATCAAAAAAATCATTTTTTTTATATTTATGACTGTGAATGAGTTTATAGACTAATTTTAATGAAGTGTATGTGTGGAAATAAATTAATCATCTATAAAAATTTGAGGATTCACTGAACAATATAGATGTTGTTGATGATGGTGGAACCTTTATATACATATATTGTGGAGTTTTCTTCCATAGATATGTGAAAAAAAGAGATTTAAATACAATGATACTTTGGCCAGAAGTTACTAAGATCTACTCATTGTAAAATAAATGAGCCATGGAATGTGGTGACCACATCCAAAATATATCCACTAAACATGGAATGTAAAATTTATTTTGTTACATCAATAAACTTTCAATTGTATGCCCCATGGATATATCCCAATACAAGTGAACAAAGTTAAAACACTAATGTTAAATTCATGCTTAAATTTTCTTCATTCACTTATTGGAATTTGATGTGGTTGAAACAAAAATAAATGTGAAAATGATTGACCATTGATCCTACCTATTTGGGAACAAGGATTAAACAATGAAATAAGGAAAAAAATTAATTTTCTTGCAACCTTATCCACCCCCCCCCCCCATCAGGGTTTCTTTGGGACCTAAAAATTTGTATAATAGAATAAGGTTCATTGTTTTGTTCATCCTTAATTATATTTTTTCTAGTTCTTTCATGAATATATTTAATTTTACAGCCACTATTTTTCAAGGGTACAAAATTCCATACATGGAAAATATATTTCCTCACATACGTGGATGTTTGTATTAAAGTCCCCCATGATGTTTTTAAGGATGTATTTGTTCTTTTAATTTGAAAATTTATTATATTCAAAATAGGTCAAAGAAATGTGGAGATTTATGATTCCATTAATAATGTAATGAAATATTCATTCAAAGAATAAATATTCAATAACATTTCTCCTAACCAGTTCTCCAAGTATATTTAGATAATTTGAAGGTTTATATGGTAGATAATTACTATTTATGATAGAATAAAAAAAATTTCTATTGAAAAAAATGATAAAATTAAATGAATCATGAATCATGATTAAATACAAGAAGAAGAGTAGAAATCAATTGAATACCCCTGATAAGATGAACTCTCTAGCTTAGTTAAACAATAATAATTCTAGTTTTTCTGATTCAAACCAAGTTTTGATGGAATTTTATAAAACAGAAAGGTTAGACACTCTCGTGTAATAAAAAAAATTAATCCCAATAGTGTCATGACTCAATCATCAAGATACAAATATGAAAGTTGTATATACATCAACCAAGAAGTTATCCACTACCTATAAGTAAAGGGGTATAATTGGGAAGTATTTTATCAAGTAAATCAAACATTAATAAAATATTTGACCTTGGAAAATATATTTTTAATAATATGGGGAATTAAAAAAAGAAAAAAAATATATTGGCCAATGAATGGAATAAAATGGAAAAATATTTCCTCCAAAATATCTTCTTGATGAAAAAATGAAATTAATCATTGATTCAATAACCATTTTCAATTAAATTTCTTTGAGTTCAACAGATGAATTTGTTATAAATAAGGATCTTCAAATAATTTTGAATTCCTTGAAAGTGAAAAAATATGGATATTACCTAATTATGAGCCTTGATAGGTTCAATAAGAAGAATGTTTTATATAAAATCTAAAACTAATTAAAGTATTACTTTTAAATTATGAATAAAATATCCAAAGATAATGTTAACCTTGAAATACAAATATTATGGAAAAAATGGGCAGAATATGATCTTTTTGGTATCCTAATGACCCAATGATGAAAGAGAATTGTTTTTTCTACATATCAAACAAAATAAGACCACATGAGGTATGATTTCAATGGGAGATTTATTGAATTTTATAACCTTTTACATATTGAAATTAATTATCATTAGAATTAGGCAAGGAAGTACATAAGTATAACTTCCACCCTTATGGAATACAAGTAAAGTGTTTACACTATAAGTAGGATTTTTATAATAGAAAACATGTTTACTATTTTGAAAAAACATTATGGATATCAAAATTGGGTTTATTGACAAATAAATTCATTATTATCATATAATATACCATTGAAAGAAAGAAATCAAGTATAAAAATAAAGGATTGATGTTTCCCTAGCCAAGAAAAAATACAGATTGAAGGATTCACTAAGGATAAATATAAAGTAACACTCATGTACATAAGATAAGAATCATATATAAGTGAAATTAAAATATTAATATTAATATGGAGATGATTATTGGTAGATTATTCCTCTAAGATAGGAAAAATCATGATCTAATGAGAAATTTTAAGAAAACAAAAGAGGAAACATACACAAGTGGTATTTTTCTCAAAATGAAATTGAAACCTAAGACAATAATTAAAGAGTGAAATAATATCATTGCGGAAAAAATTATTAGTCGAATGAATAAATGGATATAAAAAATAAAATTATTTAATATGGTCAACAGTAACAATGATCTAGGAGAAAAGTAGGTTGATGAGTTTTTTTCATTCTATACCCTAAATCTGAGAAAGGGAAAAGTAACATATAGATATAATGGATTGTTCCAAACTACCTTTAAAAATATTTAATGTTGAGAAAAATTGGTTTACCCCTTTCCCATTATTATTTTTATTCTTCTAAATTTTTTAATGAGGTGCATATATCATTATGAGATACAATCCATTGGGTATTGTTTCCCAAAAATATCAGTTTTTCATAAAAAAAAATAGATCACCTAAGGTTGGAAAATTTCATAGAATCAGTAGAGTTAAGAAAATTTTACAACCCATTTGGTATTGAGTCATTATATTAGTATCAATTGCAAAATTCACTCAATTAGAGATGATACTAAACTGGTTTGACTCTCAAAACATATTCCATTAGTAAAATTCAATAATAAGATCAATTCTAAATCAGAATCATTGTGGGAAAAGGATTTGAATATAAAAATATAATATATCAACGATATAGTTTATCCGTAAAATTTATCATGATAAATTTGGTTTAATATTTGTGTAATAATCCCATGAATCTAGTGTATGTCAGTGGTTTAAATAGAAAAACATATTAAAGGAAGAAAATGTTGTATGAAAAATTTCCTCATGTAAATTTTATATAGTTTAAAAATTGATATCAATTAAACATATATATAGGGTAAAAAGTTGCACTAAAAAGGTGTAACTATTACCAATATGTGGTATCCCTTAACTGAAGAAAATTTCAATATATATAATGTTGTAATTCTATGCAGTTACAGAAAATGTTTCATGTTTTTTTAGCCTTATTTAAAATTTATGTGCTCTATGAAAATTTTCAGAACTCGGAATTCACATGGAATATCATGTTCATCAGTAACAAGTGATATTTTCCTCACAATAATTTTTTCTTACATATATATTAATGGTTTTTTGTGAATGTTTGATTTCATCATAATTTTATTTTTTTGGTTGTAAAATTTGTAGGTTTTTAAGATTCCAGTTTTTTAATTGATAACTAGAGGGTGATAAGGAAAATTTTGTTAGAGTTTACTTAAACTCTTATTTCCATCACCAATATTTGTCTCAATAATATTATAGGAATTCTTGAACTCTAAAATTTTATATAGGATCTTTACTCACTTTAGTTATCGGAGTTAGTGTGGATAAATTTGAGGAAGCACTTTAAAAATTACCAAGATGAGTTTTTTCTATAATTGAACAATTCAACCATAAAATTTCCTCAACTAGTAAAATTAGGGTAAAAAATAATCATGTTTTTATAATAGAATTATAATGATGTAATGAGATTATGGAAAAGGGAGAGTTTTCATGTTGATTATTTTTCCCTTGTGGTGTCTAAAACAAAGGAGAAGAAAGATCGAATGTTATAAAGTAATACTGGATTGGAATTTTCAACTATATATTTGATTTCCAATGAGTGGGAGAAAATAAGAAAACATAAATACCAAATTATTATTTAATATTTACTTGATTTTGAGATGTTTTATTTATATCACTTTGCCAATAAAATCCAAATAGGGAGATTTTTTACAACCCATGGTTGTTTGATTGGATTTATTGACAATAATTTTAATTTTTTGAGTTTTATTATGGATTAATTATTAAAGGAATTCAAAGGGTGAGTTGGAGTTGTATTTCATTCATGATCAAGTTTTATGAATCATTAATTAGAAGTAGTTTTTGAATTAGTTAATAATGGAAAAACATTGAGAAGTCTATATCTTAAGGAAATTAAATTTTTGAATAATTCAAGCCATGGCCTAGAAGGTGTGTAAATTTTGTAAGGTTTGTAAATTATTATCATATGATTCAGATAACATAGTGTAGGATTGTGATATAATATAGGAGTGAATTTAATATGGTTTATAAATAATTGGTATATATATGTATATATATTTGAGACAACCAAACATATAAATGAAATATAATGCATAAAGAGACCATATAGGGTTGCTACAGCTCACAATAAGGATGTTATGAGACACTATAATGTTGATGTGAGTCTACATAAGGAAGGTAAATGACTTTTAAAGCTTGATATGTGGACCACATATGGTTTTTATAGATCATCATAATTTATAAGTCTTTAATAAACATCATAAAATAGACTCTTTATATGTTATCTTCATAAGGAATAGTGGATTTTTTATAGTACCTTGTATTTATTAGAAAAAAACATAAAAATGTTCATCTACTGGATTAATGAGACTTTATATGAGATAATTATCATATGAAAAGGGTATCAATTGAGTTTATAGGGATTAAATATTGAGATTAAATGGGATATGGCTCGTGATATTTTTAAAAGTATTTCCAGATTTTTGATTTAAGAAATGGCATTCAATGCTTAAAAAATAAAAATGATTTTCAAGACATGATTTAAGACAAAGTAAGAAGAATAATTTTCAGTGATACTTTAGTGAATAGAATATAACTCTAAAAGTGAGATACATTCATGGAATGAAGTAGCCACATGCATGAGAAATGTAAATTCATAGAGGATACCAAAAATACTATGTCCGACTGAGTTTTTTTAATGTAGAATAATTTAATGATATTGGATAATTTCTTATCTATATAATGTGATAGTGCCCTCAGTTGTGGATTTCAATATATAATGTGAAATTTTATAGGTTCTCAAGCACTAAGGAAAAACATGATGACATCAATGTTTATAATGAATCACCATATATTGTTTATTATAACTATCCAATAGGGCTGAGTAGTGGAGTTCCCATATAATATTTCTGTGTTTCCCTCTAACAGGACTAGGCCATGGAGTTCCTCAATGTTCTGGGAGTAACCCTCAATCCTGGATGGGAAATGGATTTCTACAAGGATACTATCGATCTTATATTCCTGAAGGGATAGTAAATAGAGTTCCCCAATGATAATAACAGTTTACCCTCCATTATGGCTGGGAAATGGAGTTCCATGATGAATTTCTCAAGAGTAACCCTCCTATCGGGATGGGTAGTGGAGTACCTAAGTAATTATCAGAGTAGGACAATTTTATTATACCGTGACATGGTATTCTTACCTAGAACATGAATCACCAAACCTATGTGGAATAGTGGTGAGTAGTTGTTTGATGTATCTTTTGACTCTAGAGGAAGAGGGACGATTTCCCCCATAAATACATGTTTTTATGATGCAACCTAAAATTGTGCGGGTGAGTCAATGTCACCCAATGAATATAGTATCAAGGTTTGGTGATTGATCCCTTAGACTTGTGTGTTTATGTAAGATGTGTGAGATGTTGGAATTCATCTATATTCATTCTTTTAGAACTATTATCTACACATATTATTGGTTTGAGATGTGATATGGACACCCCCTTACTCTTTCTCTTTGACTTATTTTACTATGGATATATATATATATACTTTTTCAATACCCACTCCTTGGGTTTTTGTTACTCTCCATCCAAGATAGGAATATACACGTATGTTATTCCATGTTATTTCTATGTCGAGTTTCTCATGGTTATATGAGTCTACACTCATTCTACATGTATTGAATACTTGATGAGAAGTTCATCTTATCACTATATCGATCTTCTAGTGTTTGGTTGAGTTTACATTCACTATCATATTGGGTTGAGTTTTCCAACTTCATTATACCATGATATAACTATTGTTTCCCCCTTCAGTTGTATCTCTTACATCTCACCCTTTACCCTTTTCATAGTATTCTACATTTTATTTTTATACTCACCCCTACATGGGCTTTGCATGTACATGTCATGTCCTATACAAACGATAAATAGGTTGATCGTAACTTCATAAGAGCTTAAGGATATGGGGTTCTTGGACCACGTATGGTGGTTGTTTCTTGGGTTCCAAGAGCTAGACTCTCTTAGATATTTTACTTTTCTAGTTTTTTGTCTGGTTGGGACACATTTCTTGTTTGGCATGTATTTTGTCACTTTTTTTACTATACACTAAGTCACTTAAAACTGTTTAGAGGTCCACGCATGTTTGGTTTATTTACAGTAGTTTTGTATCTGTTATTTCTTTCCCACTCAACTTTTTCATTTATTTGACTATGTTCGTGTGTACAAGTACTTAGGCAGAGGCTACCCCGAGTTAGTTTTGCTTTCGGCACTAATTGCCACCCCTGGCCTATGGAGGGAAGCATGGGGTAGTTACAGATCGAGACTCGATTTATGTTGGGTTGTCAAATTATTTATGACACATATAAAAATTTTATTTGGAAAAATGATTTGCAAATTTAGAATTATAATGTTAAAATTTATAAATGATGTTAACTTTATTGTTTGTAGTTGTAAATATTAACCTTGGAAAAACTTTTCCACCAAGGTAAGGGTTAAAATGATTTAATGGAGGTGTTAAAAATATACACGGGGTTTCAAACATATCTAAAACATGGATTAATGTTATTGGTTAAGAGTATTTAGATCCATCCTCATATTAGCTTCATATTTGGTTTTCCTGGGATCCACTTCAACTTGTATATTAATTTATTATATCTTAATGCTTTATGTATTTACAAGAGAATTTATCCCCTCACTTGATGTCCTCTTCCACTCACTCCTTCACATCTTTTGACCTATCTCTCTCAACCAATACCTTCTCAAATATCTTCATAACATCCCTCCCTATAAAATAGGGATTTTTTTCATCCCAAAAGTCTAAGCATTTAGGTATTTAGGAGTATACTAATGAAGGTTTCCCAAAGAAGAAGTGATTATTTTTTCTAGTCTATTTCATGTTTCCTTCTCCCTTAGCCTCATCTAGATATTCTACAACTATATTAACATGACAAAATTTGAATCACTAAAATATTGAATTTTTTCCATTTTATCAAAACAACAATTTTATACCACCCTTGAATCCTATGAGAAAAGTTTTTGCTCAAGTTTATGTGTTGACAAAACCTCCCAAAGTGATTTGATTTGATTTTCCAGTCATATATACATATCTGGTCATATGGGTGGATTTAATATATATATATATATATCTGTGTGTGTGTGTGAGATATTTATTGTATTATTATAATTCATAAAATATTATTTATTTTTTTACATTCCATCATTCTAAAATTTGGAAAATTGAAACATTACTTGTACGTACATAAAAACTATAGTCTCAATAAAGTTATATAATAAATTTTTCATCACAATTTATTTAAATATTTATATAAGTGAACAAAAAAATACATTAATTATAACACGATTAATATTATAAAAAATTTGAAATTATGAACATCTATCAAGGATCATAATTGTTGAACTAGAACATGCATGTGAAATTGAAAAATTAACCACATAATGTAGATTTTAATAATGAATTGTTAATAAATTTTTATTCAAAATAATAAATTAAGGCAATGTTTTAGGAAAATTATATACATGGATATGTTATAGGTGTATATAATATCCAAATTTATTTTAATGTAACTTAAGAGTGCATATAAAAAAGTCAAGACCTGAGGTAAGAGTTTATTCATCAATTTAATTTTCTTAATGGGGATTTCATATGCTTGAATATCATTTATGGGAAATATATAATCATTATATTTTAAAGTCTGTATATTTTTTTCTAATATATTTATTTATTTTTATTATCAAATTTTTATTTAATTATTATATCTATTGTACGTAAAATGATCAATTTTTTTAAGGAATGTCACGCTTATTTCTACTTTAGTCAAAACTTTTTCCATTCCATGTCCATGATCATTAAAATGTATTCAATAATGTTTTTTATATAATCTAGTAATTATTTAAAGGCTTTCATAACCATATTTTCTTTTATTTTCATGTTATGAGAAATTAATTTTTACAATCTTTTCCAATCATGTTATTTATTACATGTTAAAAATCATGTGAAATGAATCTTTGTTGAATTGTTTACCGAATGAATAACTTTTTCTTCTACTATGACCATTATTTTCTTTAAATATTCATTTAAAATTTTTAATGGTTGTTTAAAATTAAATATATTTCCATATTCTGATAATTTTTAGTTTTTCATGATGTTAATGTAAAATAATAGTTTCCATATTATCAATGAAAATTTCAAATTCTCATTTAAGGTCATTTTTCATCTGAGTCAATGTACTTTGATGTTTCTTATGATTCACTATGTATATGATCTTATGATACAATCCATTTTATTTTTCTATATAGATTATATTTATATAATGAAGAAATATTTTTGAAACTAATTTCTTCTTAAGAGGGTATGATATAATGAATTGATGAATGTTCTATGATCTTCTGGAAGAAATATGTGTGGTTTTCATTGTGGTTTGGTCCATTAAATCCCCCAAATTCATTAGTTAATTACTGATATATCTTGATAAAATATAAGATATTATGTGGATTGGAATCATTCCGATAATTAAAAGACACTAAGGATTGAAACCAATCCATTACTATACATTTTCCACAATGTTATTCTAGTTTTGGTAGTGATACGTGACTAATGAAATTATTTTCTATTATTATCGTTAAATGAAGATTATTTTTAATTTTTATTATATTTGTGATATTCTATCATTTCTTGTAATTGATTAATGATGATTCCTCACTCTTTTGAATCATGTCTTTTGAAAGGAAAAATAATTATTACAGACATGGGATTTATAATCAATTACTGATTGGCTATGAATTCCATAATTTATGATCATGATATCATACCCTTATTCTTTTCATATACTTTCATTTGACTGTGTATTGAAATATCCCATGTTTTTTCTAATTGATTACCTGATCACACGTATTTATATGTTTCAATTTTCCTTGGGTTATGAATAATAGTTTATAGGAGTATATTTATAAGAATGGTACTATGTGAGAAGAACATTTTTGGAGATATTGGAGATATTTCATGAAATAATTTTATTTCATATCTACTCACTGAAGAAACTAAGCCTTTATGTTTTCAGGGAATTAATTCTTGGGTAATATATTATGTTTTCATTTAAATGTTGTAATATATAGGTATGTTATTCTTGGGTCACCTCCTGAGGTTAGGAAATCAATAATTTGTTAATATAGATTTGAGGATATACTCAACTACATGAATTTTTCTAGTGATTGAGGGACCAATAAATCCTTAAAAAAATTATTTATATTCCAAGAAGTAGTTTATAAATGAGGTGTAAAAGACCTGAGGCTTGTGGAAAAATTGATAATGAATTGAACATCATATAAGAAGTGATAATTTTCGGGCAGTGATTATATCCACATTTTATCCTTTAAACATTTTATTTATTGTTGATTTTGGTGTATTAGTACACAATTGGTTTCACGTTCCTTGGATATAGCCTAGTGTGGTGGAACTAATTAAAAATCATCAATTCCATTCCATGTTTCATTTTATTTAATTAACATGTAGTAATTTGGTGAGGTAGAGAAAAAAGATACAATTAATAATGATTAAGATATTTCTTACCAAACTTGCAACAATATCCAAACAAATAAATTAGGAAATAATTTTAAATTGACTTCACCCAGATTTCTCCCCCTCTCATGGTGGCTTGGAAAAATAGAACACTTATTAATGTGGGATGATTAGAAAATTAAGAATTTTATGATGTATAAATTTTTATTAAACTAAAATATCTCATCCCTAGAAAGAGTGTGATTTCTATAGGATGAAAAATTCACTTCCCCTCCTCTAGATTTTCCATATATCGCTAGTTCCCATATTAATCATGTATAAACTTTTGTTGATTTAATATTTGGTCTCCCCTTGTGTATTTTTTCCAATTTTAAATACACTATCACATATATTTTTATTTATATTAATTAAATATATAAAATACATATGTAACGCCCCGACCCCAGCTACCCGGAGCCGGTGCGTTACTTCGTAACATTGGCATGATCACAAAAGATCAAGTCTCGAAAGACAGATTAGTTTAGTAGCCTTGGAAACACTAGATACGTTCATAAATGTTACATTACGTCTGAAAGTGAAAAACTACAATAACAAAGTCTCCATAGACCACACTCATATCCTCTTCTAACAATCCCTGCAGGTCATTCATAAAATACTTCTTTACATCCTGGAAAATATTAAAACATTGAAAGGGGTGAGCTCAGATTCTTAGTAAGGATAACAATATTGCGGAAGCTTTCATAAATAAACATCAACATTTATGGCAATATATAACTAAAACAAAAGCCTTTTAAACATGAACTTTAACATAATATGGAAATATTAAAATGAGATAATTCCATTTACTTATTCACATGGATATTCTACTGGTCGAATAATCACATGAAATATCAATAACCACTTTCATAATGATGAAATGCATAATGCCGGACATTCTGAAACATTTTTTCAAGGCCTCGACCAAGACATATAAAATGATTAAGGCCTCGGCCAAAATCAAAAATCAAATTGGGAAAGGGCCTCGACCAATTCCACGTCTAGTTGTCTCATGAGACCTACCGATGCATCGAGGAGCTATAGCGGGCTCCACCCGTCACTTACTAAGTCCAATGCATTCCTCATATGAATGGGTTTAAACATATCATAAACCATAACATAATCATATCACATAAAACATGCATAAAGGAAACATAACATTTCCACATTTCAATCACAAGATTTCAATACAACACATTGATATAACAAAAACGCTTTCAAAACCCTTTTAAATACCAAAATAAAATAAAGTTAAAACTTTGTATTTATTTTTCATAAAAAAAAGTGATGGCTTGTAGAGGAAGCCAAAAATCAAATAATGGTCACGGCGGCGGAGAAGTCATTGTCGCCGCATATGTACAGAAAGAAAAACATTCCCTTTTTGTAGTTTAGTAAAACACTTCGTATAAAAAAGATTCCTTTTGAATAAACTTAAAAGTCAAAGGGGTTTATACACCGTATAAAAGAAAATTGTGTATAAAACCAAATATGCCTCAATGAAAGGAGATTGAGACGAAGTCCTTAAAAAGATAATTTTTAAAATAAAATAGATCTATTATGTGTATTCACTATAGGTACACAAAATAACATAAAATACAAAATAGGACATAATAATATCATGACATAATTTGAAAGTAGGATATTAACCCAAAGAATGGAAGTTGGGTTAAGAAATTCCCTTACCTCGTGTCCGACTTGACTCAACCATTATTTAACCTCCTGAATAATAAACTAGAGTTAATATCTACCTTATTAAGAACTATTTTCAATTTCATTATACTATTTATATCACTTATTATAATGTTATGAACGTTATGTAATTATTTATGTTAATAACGGTCGTTTTGTCGATCTTTGGTACTTGAGTCAACAATAAACATCATATAATTACAAGTTGTTCATGTGGTGAAATATCCATTATATACAGAATTATATTCATGATTTAGTTATCATATATAACATATATATTAATTATATACATTCATTTATAATATTACATAACATTTAGAGGTAAGAAATGAAATGCACCGTTCATGGAGACGGTAAGCCGTACGTACGCCTGAACGCTACTTTCATTACTATTTCGTATTTAATGGAATTATGTTATAATTGTATAAAGTTATAATATAATTCCAGTATAATATAATTTATAATACCATTTACTCCATCCTTTATACATCCCACTTATGGCATTAACGATTCAAATCACTTTGAGGGGGCGGTAGTCCGCACTTCCTAAAATGAAATTATCGCATTTACCCATAATGGAAATCATAAAGTATGCCATAAATGAGAAATAAATAAGCATAAGGAAGACATAAAAATAATATATATATCATATATGAAAATATTTTCATCAAAATGGCCACCATTAGAGGTGTTAAAGGAATATTGAACAATCATCGTTTCGTGAGGCATTATTTTGCCACCCACAGAAACAGTATGTTATTTAACCATTAGATGAAGGTGTGTGTAATTTTAAACCAAATACATATGATAAAAACATCCTAGTATATTTTAGATACTGTTTTGGTTACAAAAGAATGGAATAAAAATAGTTTAAGGGGTTGGAGAAGAAAAATAAAACAAAACAACATTAGAGAAGACATTACCTTAAAATCGGGTAACTCTTTTTGATTTGAGACAAAGGCTTCCTTGGGAAGAGTTCGGCCCAATTTGAGGCTTCTAGTAGTAATTTAGGAAAGTTGGGAGAGTATTTGGGTAGATTTTGGCCGAACCAATTGGCTTGAAAGTGTGAATGTGGTGGTAGAGGTGGGGGCCTTTTATAAGAGGAGAGGAGGGGCACTCTTGGAAAGTAAGGAAATGTTACATTATTATACAATTATTTTCTGATTCTAAAGGTCCCACACTTATATAATTCTAGGATAAGGTGATAAGGGTTATAAATATGCTCATAAAATAGGCCTTGGACAAGTGTAAGCCTTGGAGTTTACATTATCTTCTAATTTTATTTAAATCGTTAAATAATGAGGTCATCGCTGCATCATCATGATGTCATAAATAATTTAATTTATTTAATGTATAAAAATTATAAAAAAAAATACTATAATGTATGAAATCTTTTTAGCTTTCCAATGAATATTTATAGTCAAAAATATTACTTTTATAACCCCATGTAAAAATTGTTTTAGTAAAACATTTCATGTTTGTGTCATTTTTTACTTTAACATTAAATAAAAGGTATTTATGTCATTTTATAACTAAAGTGGCTCCATGGGGTCCGCAAGTAGACCCATGGATTGTCTTGGTCGGCCATGGAACATCCAATGAGGGTAGTACATGTTTCATGCTCATCTCATATTATTAAAACATTATTTTTACCTTAAACTACATTAATTACCTCAAATTGCGATTAAGAACTTAAAAGTTACTATTCACCAAAAAATTATTTTAATCTCATTGAACCACATTTTACTTCTTAATGACAACCATGTATGTCGGATTTTTGAAAATCAAACCACAGAAGTGGTAATATTTCATTTAAATGAAAAATCAGTTTTTTAACTACCACTTAGTGGTTTCACTATTCATCAAAAATTTAAGTTTTTCAGAACAATGCCAAAATTTCACCCTAAGCTATAATTAAAATTCAGAATTCAAAAATTATTTCTATTTTATGAAATTACAAACATATAAGTTGCATTAATTAATTTTATAATTAAATCCCACTATCACAACAAATAGCATATTTTTAAGAAACAATATATATCAAAAGATTGACAATTGTTTATGTCCAATTTCAAAGTGAAATTAATTATAATGAACACCATTGGATAAAATGGTAAAAATATATTCTAAATATACTATAAAACAACTCAATAGTATAATTTATCACTATAAATTATTTTGATTAAAAAAGTTGTTTTTAAGTATTTTTCACTATTCATAAAAAATGGAAGTTCTCAGAAAATTACAAAAAATTTAACATAGGATAATTTCGATATTACGAATAAATAAATGAAGTCCATTTTGAAATATAAAATTTCTGTAATTTTAAAAAGTGGGTATTACTATTCATAACGGCTACTTTGATTAGTCGTGGTGTGTTAGAACTCGATGTTTCGTACAATGCAAGCTACTGCATTATTGAATGAGAAGTGTATCGTGGAAGCTCGGGGTGTTACATTCTCCCCTCCTTCAATAAATTGCGTCCTCGCAATTTGAAATTTTTCTTTGAAAATAAAAGGTCAAAAATAGAAAATACCTTTGTGGAAACCCACATCGGAAATAAGGTCAATAAAAATATAACTTTAAAAGAAAGAAAGATAAGTAAAAAGGTCACCCGAGATAGCCCATACTAGGATTCTATGAAAATATGGATATGGAAGAAAAACAAACCATCAAGGTCTGATGGAGAGTTGTAGAAAACTGGATTAGGAGAAAGTTAACAATAAGAAAATCACAAACTTGTGATTGGTTAAAAGGTCATTGAATCCCCAGTTGGAAAAGTTAACCAGCAACGTTTTTGTTTTAAGTTACCTATTATAAAGTTAAAGAATTTATTTAGGAGATTTACTAAGAACGTAAGGGAATATACATACTTGTCATGTAGACTTTCATTATTTAATAAATTTTTACCAAAAACCCATCTTTCACTCTAAAAGGTAATAGAACTCAAAAATATTCTATTTATCCTAATTTTATAAGGTTCCAAATATTAACAAATACCATTTAGATTAGAAAAACTATTTTGTAATAACCAGGTACTTCATGTAGTCCAGTGGTAGGCGATTAATCCCAATCGCACTATGGTTGTGGGTTCGATTCCTGTAGCTTTGTCCGACGTGACGGGTTATTCCCCACCCTGCAGGTTGTCCTTTTCCTAAAACTATAGTATTATAATATTCCAAAAATAATCTTTAGAAATGTTTTAACCTTAAACAATACTATCCCAAAGATCAACTTAATCCACTCCAACCTTTATAGTTATCCAAAATACCTCTGTCCAGACTTTCTCTAAAAGGTCTCTTAATTCCAAAATCAATTTATCAGATTCCCCAAACAAAGTAAAGTTTCTCTTATTGTCACATACTAAAAATATAATTACCTTTATCATATTAAAACCTTACTGAAATCAACAAGTATTGCAGTACAATCCTTATATATATATCACGTTATTCTAATAACCAAAATATAATCCATGAGTCCAAAATCACTAATACATTAATTATTCCGCTTCAACTGTAGTCACAGCATAAGATTGGCCTTTATCCCTTGGCCTTTTCTGAGGTAAGTTTCCCCGACGCTTAGGACATTCATTTGCATAATGACCCATTTCTCTACAATTGTAGCATTCAACATTGATAGCCTCTTTCTTTCCCTTATAATCACGATCCTGGTGACCTTTTTCTCCACATTTGTAATAAACTCCCATTCCTTTTAGGCAAGTAACACGGTGATTCTTCCCACAATTATTACATAATGGAAAATCCTTCTTTCCCTTTTTCCCTTTATCTGTCTCTTGTTCCACTGTTCTCTTCTTCTCTTTCTTTACTTTGTTGTCATAAGACTTCGAGAATTCCTTTTCTGTCTTGATAGCACATGAGACAATATCTTCGTATGATGAGAAGGTTTGTGAGACTAATGCTCGATGGAGAAATGGTTTTAACCCATCAAAGAAATGATCAATCTTACTTCTTGGGTTACATATATAATCTTCAGCATGCCTCTCTAACCTTGTAAAGTTGGCCTCATACTTTGCGACATTCTCATCCTCCTTTTGTTTTAGACTCAAAAATTGCCTTTCCATATCTGCTCTATGGTCATGAGGAAAGTATTTTTCTAAGAAAAGATCTTTGAACTCCCTCCATTACATATTCTATATGTCATTATCTTCCTTTGTGTTCTGAATCAATGACCACCATTGATCAGCATCTCCTGTGAGGCGGTAAACTACCATGATAACCCTTTCCCTTTCACTACTCCCCAAGGCGTGGAATATTTTCTCTAAGGAGTTTATCCATTGCTCAGCTACTAATGGATTTGTACCCCCATTAAATTTTGGTGGTTTTTGCCTCATGAAGAGGTCTAACATTGATCCTCCACGTTGCGGATCAGGGTGCTCCATACGAGTAAGGTTATTATTCATAACCAGAGTGAGTTGTCCCAGTATGGTAATAAGTTGATCACTACCAGTTGTATCTCAAGATCCACAATAATTATCTTGAGTAGGAGGGAAATCCCTACACGGAGTTCGTGCATTGATACGGTTTCCATTCCTTCCACTAGGCGCCATTTCTAAACAATGGCATAAACTAGATTAGTTTATGAAATAAAATAAATAATTCCATATTTGTAAAACAATTTACATAAATTGATCTATTTATGGATGTAATCCATAATCATAAAAATGTTTTCTTTGAGGAAGTATATACTCATAACCCTTCATAGTATTTTGTATTGAAAATTAGAATTATCCAAAGCATATCCCCTAGGAGTGTCTTAACCAAGAGTGCAGCAAGGCCCATTGTCGTGCACCAGTTCTCGTTCGAGTCTAGCTCAAAGCGGTGTTTTCGGGTTTTACCCCTAGGTACATATGTCCCAGAGCCGCCTCTACCTGCTCTTATCCAGACAGGGATGTATTGCTTGGAAAACTAACAAAATATCTACAATACCAAAATTTTTGGAAGTTATTCTATACTAATCCTCAAAGTTCATCTTAGGTCTACGTGCTCTAATCAGAGTTTGTCTAAATCTAGCTTCCAAGGTTTGTACTAAACTTCCTCTGATACCAACTGTAACTCCCCGACCCCAGCTACCCGGAGCCGGTGCGTTACTTCATAACATTGGAATGATCACAAAAGATCAATTCTCGAAAGACCGATTAGTTTAGTAGCCTTGGAAACACTACATACGTTCATAAATGTTACATTACATCATAAAGTGAAAAACTACAATAACAAAGTCTCCATAGACCACACTCATATCCTCTTCTGAAAATCCCTGCAGGTCATTCATAAAATACTTCTTTACATCCTGGATAATATTAAAACATTGAAAGGGGTGAGCTCAGATGCTCAGTAAGGATAACAATATTGCGGAAGCTTTCATAAATAAACATCAACATTTAAGGCAATGTATAACTAAAACAAAATCCTTTTAAACATGAACTTCAACATAATATGGAAAAAGTAAAATGAGATAATGCCATTTACTTATTCACATGGATATTCTACTGGTCGAATAATCACATGAAATATCAATAACCACTTTCATAATGATGGAAAGCATAATGCCAGACATTCTGAAACATTTTGTCAAGGCCTCGGCCAGGATGTATAAAATAATTAAGGCCTCAGCCAAAATCACAAATCAAATTGGGAAAGGGCCTCAGCCAATTCCATGTCTAGTTGTCTCATGAGACCAACCGATGCATCGAGGAGCTATAGCGGGCTCCACCCGTCACTTACCAAGTCCAATGCATTCCTCGTGTGAATGGGTTTAAACATATTATAAATTATAACATAATCGTATCACATAAAACATGCATAAAGGAAACTTAACATTTCCACATTTCAATAACAAGATTTCAATACAACACATTGATATAATAAAAATTCTTTCAAAATCATTTTCAATACCAAAATAAAATAAAGTTAAAACTTTGTATTTATTTTTCATAAAAAAAAGTGATGGCTTGTAGAGGAAGCCGAAACACAAATAATGGTCACGGAGGTGGAGAAGTCATTGTCGCTGCATATGTACGGAAAGAAAAACATTCCCTTTTTGTCGTTTAGTAAAACGCTTCGTATAAAAAATATTCCTTTTGAATAAACGTAAAAGTCAAAGGGGTTTATACACCGTATAAAAGAAAATTGTGTATAAAACCAAATATGCCTCAATGAAAGGAGATTGAGACGAAGTCCTTAAAAATATCATTTTGAAAATAAAATAGATCTATTATGTTTATTCACTATAGGTACACATAAAGAACGTAAAAATACAAAATAGGACATAATAATATCATGACATAATTTGAAAGTAGGAGATTAACCCAAAGAATGGAAGTTGGGTTAAGAAATTCCCTTACCTCATGTCCGACTTGACTCTACTATTCTTTAACCTCCTGAATAATAAACTAGAGATAACATCTACCTTATTAAGAACAATTTTCAATTTCATTATCCTTTTTATATCACTTATTACAATTTTATGAACGTTATGTAATTATTTAAGTTAATAACGGTCGTTTTGTTGATCTTTGGTACTTCAGTCAACAATAAACTTCTTATAATTACAAGTTGTTCATGTGGTGAAATATCCATTATATCCAGAATTATATTCATGATTTATTTATCATATATAAAATATATATTAATTATATACATGCATTTATAATATTACATAACATTTAGTGGTAAGAAATGAAATGCACCGTTCATGGAGACGGTAAGCCGTACGTACGCATGAACGCTACTTTCATTTCTATTTCGTATTTAATGGAATGATGTTATAATTGTATAAAGTTATAATACAATTCCAGTATAATATAATGTATAATACCATTTAATCCATCCTTTATACATCCCACTTATCGCATTAACGATTCAAATCACTTTGAGGGGGAGGTAGTCCGCACTTCCTAAAATGAAATTATCGCATTTACCCATAATTGAAATCATAAAGTATTCCGTAAATGAGAAATAAATAAGAATAAGGAAGACATAAAAATAATATATATATCATATATGAAAATAGTGTCATCAAAATGGCCACCATTAGAGGTGTTAAAGGAATATTGAACAATCATCGTTTCGTGAGGCAGTATTTTTCCACCCACAGAAACAGTAGGTTCTTTAACCATTAGACGAAGGTGTGTGTAAGTGTAAACCAAATCCTTATCATAACAAAATCCTAGTATATTGTAGATACTGTTTTTGTAACAAAATAATGGAATAAAAAGAGTTTACGGGGTTGGAGAAGCAAAATAAAACAAAACAACATTAGTGAAGACATTACCTTAAAATCGGGTAACTCTTTTTGATTTGAGCCAAAGTCTTCCTTGGGAAGAGTTATGCCCAAAGTGAGGCTTCTAGGAGTAAGGGAGGAATGTTGGGAGAGTATTTGGGCAGAGTTTGGCCAAGACAAATGGCTTGAAAGTGTGAATGAGGTGGTAGAGGTGGGGGCCTTTTATAAGAGGAAAGGAGGGGCACTCTTGGAAAGTAAGGAAATTTTACATTATTATACAATGCTTTTCGGATTCTAAAGGTCCCAAACTTTTATAATTCGAGGCTAAGGTGATAATGGATCAAAATATACTCATCCAATAGGCCTTGGACAAGTGTAAGCCTTGGAGTTTACATTATTTTCTCATTTTATTTAAATCGTCAACTAATGTGGTCATCGCTGCATCATCATGATGTCATAAATAATTTAATTTATTTAATGTCTAAAAATTATAAAAAATACTTTAATGTAGGAAATATTTTTATCTTTCCAATGACTATTTATAGTCAAAAATATTATCTTTATAACCCCATGTAAAAATTGTTTTAGTAAAACATTTCATGTTTGTGTCATTTTTTACTTTAACATTAAATAAAAGGTATTTATGTCCATTTCTAACTAATGTGGCTCCATGGGGTCCCCAAGTTGACCCATGGATTGTCTTGGTCGGCCATGGCACATCCAATGAGTGTAGGTCATTTTTCAAGCTCATCTCATATTATTAAAATATTATTTTTACCTTAAACTACACTAATTACCTCTAATCGCGATTAAGAAGTTAAAAGTTACTATTCACCAAAAAATTATTTTAATCTCATTGAACCACATTATACTTCTTAATGACAACCATGTATGTTGGATTTTTAAAAATCAAACCACAGAAGTGGTAATATTTCATTTAAATGAAAAATCAGTTTTTTAACTACCACTTAGTGGTTTCACTATTCATCAAAAATTGATGTTTTTCAGAACAATGCCAAAATTTCACCCTAAGCTATAATTGATATTCCGAATTCAAAAATGATGTCTATTTTATGAAATTCCCAACATATAAGTTTAATTAATTAATTTTATAATTAATTCCTGATGTCACAACAAATAGCATGTTTTTATGAAACAATATATATCAAAAGATTGACAATTGTTTATGTCCAATTTCAAAGTGAAATTAATTCTAATAAACACCATTGTGTAAAATGGTAAAAATATATTCTAATTATACTTTAAAACAACTCAATAGTATAATTTATCAATATAAATTATTTTGATTTAAAAAGTTGTTTTTAAGTATTTTTCACTTTTCATAAAAAATGGAAGTTCTCAGAAAATAACAAAAAATTTAACATAGTGATAATTTCGATATTACGAATACAAAAATGAAGTCCATTTTGAAATATAAAATTTATATAATTTTAAAAAGTGGGTATTACTATTCATAACGGCTACTTTGATTAGTCGCGGTGTGTTAGAACTCAAAGTTTCGTACAATGCATGCTATTGCATTATTGAATGAGTAGTGTATCGTGGAAGTTCGGGGTGTTACAACATATCACAAAAACTCTTTTACTAAATAATTTTAAAAAATACCTCTTTTTCGAAAATTTTATTGGAATTTTTTTCGAGGGAGGTATATTAAAAATAAAAGACATATATTTTAACTTATAAAATTTTTAATGACATATTAATAGATAGGGTGAAAAAATTCCTTTGAATTGACATATAATTTTTTCATCAATTATTGGTTTTTATATGCTCGAGGTAAAAACCTATAGTGTCCTAAAATGAAAGACATAATACTAAGTTATATCTTAACAATGTGTTTGAATTTTTAATATACATTAAAATATATCCATTAATTAATAGTGTACCCTAAAAGAATTTATTAATTATAAAATTCATTTATCATACTGAACAACATGTATCTCAATAATACATAATCTTTGTTGTGAATACCATATGATACAACATATGTGTCTTATAAAAATTCAAATTCTTCAATAAGTGATTCCAAATAAATTTCAATATCATTGATAGGATATTTCATTCAAAAAATAAGAAAATATCTCATAATTTACTCATTTATCATGTATAAATATAATTTTATGTTAAAATTTATTAAGATAACCAGTGATGTGATGTAGGTACTTTTTGTACACCATAAAGATTAAAAACTCCCAAAACTAATTCAGAAGTAATTTTTATGAATCGTTTTCTATTTTTGGATACTCATTAGAATTTTTCTCTCAATTAGGATCATCTAGTTAGTGTCCAAATTCATCATCAAAAATTATTTGATTCATAATCCATGTCTATTGAATTTTAATAACCAAACGATTATAAAATCATTGAACTCTTGTTATAATTTGAAGGAACATTCAAAAATTAGTGGGACCATATTTATTTTTATTGTATAGAGACACACAACACTTGGATAATTTTAATAGATATTCCTTATCTACTAAAAATATTATATATTCATTTGGTAAAACATATATATCTTCATTGATCATACTCATGTAATTGAAATTCTATAAAGATTCAAATTTTCAAAAAGAATATTGATTTTATATTGTAACATTTCCTTGAATAGAGAAATTAGTTTTGTGAATCATGTGTCACTCTATCAATTTCACGGTTCTATATTATATAAATATATTTTTCTTGAGAGTGATATATTTTTTAAAACATTATACAGTTACATATTTATACATATCCTAAGTGTCAAAAACATATTTGGAAAATGAATAAGTTCTTCTTCAACAAATATTATCATTTATTCAATACAATTTGTTTTGTCAAATAGACATGTAACGATATAATATTAACTGTAAAATGTACTATTATTCCAAACACTAAGTACATATAATTTTCTAAGTTTAGTAAAAAAATTATAACTATGAAAAAAATTTATATAATTCATCTAAACCAACTTTCATTGAATAAAAACAATATAGACACGACCATAATTTCTTTTAAGGGCCATTCACATGGTCTTCTATGAAGTTGATAAATTCTTTGACACCATATCAATATTATATAATAAAATTATTATGATCCATCACTTTTTTTATTCATATTCATGTTATATGGTTCAAAAAATTATAAATAGTGCATATATATATATGTTAGTTACATATTTATATATAATGTTTATATATGGAGAGGGAATAAAAATGTTTATATATTAGAACAATAATGGTTACCTTGGTCATGAGAGTGATCAATCACTACCACTCATCGATGTGAAAATTTTCATGTATCCAAAGTTATATTCCATTACTTTTGTGGTTAATAATACTATTTTTTATAGACACACAACTAGTAACTCTATAATTAATCATTATATAGGTATGTGGTAGGTGTTTTGGAGTTGGGATAGTGCTCATGTCAGGGTGTTACTACATATTCCCCTGATGGGAATCTAAAACTAAGTAGCTTTATTCTACATAATAGGATACATTATACCTTTTAAGGTGTTGAGATAAAGATAATTTTGGTTACTTTTAGGGTCATCCACTCATAGATAATTATGAACCATTTAGAGTTATGTTACAAAGATAAATTATACTCCATTCAAGGTCACACAACATAGACCATGGTGTATTTCTATTTATGTTCAAATGACTATGTCTTATTCTGAGTAGATTAATATCTTTCAAAATAGTTTATGTGATATGAAGTTTAAATACATTAATCCTAGAATACTATGTGAAAGGAACCTAACAACAGTTTGGGTAGGATATTCATATGAGTTTCCATTTTTTGGGACTCTGGTTAAGTTATGTTAATGGATTCCACCAATTTTCTTTCCAATGATATTTTTGCGTCACTGATGGGGTAAAAAGATGAGATCATTGATGAGTGGAATTTTAACAATTAAACCTATTATAAGGCTTCTGTGTACACCTATAACAGTTTTCTAATGGAAATTATATGTGTAAAGAAGATTTTATTCATTTATGATATTGAAAAATGAGTATGGGATGGGACATACACTAGAAATTAGCCTCATATACATCTCTGGATAATTTATTGGATAAAAGGTTTATAACTAGATTATTTAATGGTATAGAGGATATTTTGGGATTTCTAGATGGGTA
The DNA here is from genome assembly GCA_963277665.1 of Viscum album. Classification (NCBI taxonomy): domain Eukaryota; kingdom Viridiplantae; phylum Streptophyta; class Magnoliopsida; order Santalales; family Viscaceae; genus Viscum; species Viscum album. Next base: position 1,548,310,075 of record OY728142.1, read on the forward strand.
TATTGAGCTAGGGTTCCATCAACAATTACCAAACAATGAGACCCTTTATATTAAGGTAATTCATCATCAAAAAAACCATAATAATTTTATTTTTTATGGAGAAAAATGGCAATACCCAGCCCAATGGGACCCTACCTTGGTTTTTTTATGATGATAGTGAAATCCCCTAAATTCCATCAAAAGTCCAAGGTATAGTGACTATAAATGAGTATACATATCACACATGATAGTAGGATTTATCCTATTTCATCTTTACACAATACACACCTCCACATAAAACATAATAAATTAGAATAAAACATTTAAACTAACTAAAGTATATATAATGTATGAGACTATACTGATATCCATAATGGAAAACTAAAATATAATATATAAATAAAATAGGCATGATACACACATAACCACAAAAGGAAAATCCGACTCAAATGACTAAAATGAGTAGTTCCTTATAGTAATCCTACATAACAAATGAATTTCATCCACTACAATAACAACTTGATACTAGTATGCTCCATCAACATTACGTCCACCAAGTACACTACCAAACTATTTTTCAATGACATGTGAAATTTCACAAGTAGGATAAGGAATCCATGTAGGGGTGATTATATACATACTTAGTAAGAAACCCTATAAAACATAATATAAAATAATAATAATAACAATTAGCTCAAAATTCCATGACTCGGTAGTAGGAATAATCTTCCATGATAACAAAAACACAAAAATATGATTTAAAATAGAAAACATGTGACATAATATAGAGTCTTAATTTTAAAATATATTTATAGGAGAAATCATAACAGAACTGAAAGAACTCGAACTACCTATGTCAAGAAACCACGGTCACCTCTAAGTAATTACATAGAGGAACCATGACTTGTCAAGTGACACACAAATAATGAGAGTAGAAAACAATAGGTAGGATTATAAAATAGTATATTCGTGTATCATATATAATAATAGAAAGATAATTATCCCCATTAGTAATAAAGTGAGACCCATGATTCTTCTAGGAGAACACAATAGATAAGGGAGAATTCCTGACCCCTGATGAGCACCCTGATCTTCATGCTAAAACTCTATCGTTGACCCTATAGAGATAAATCATAAAGATGTGTATATCATAAAAATAAATGGCATTAAATGAACTAAAAGATGGACCCATTTTTATCAATATGAAAAAAAAAATTCTCAATATACCCATTTATTGTTTTCAAACTGACACGTGGTGGAATTTTTAGAAAAATACCCTATGTAGGACAAAGCATGCCACATGGTGTCCAATGGGAAAGATAGACCTCATGTGGTAGAAGGGGAAGTAATTCCACATTTTTTTTAATTATGTTCTACATATGGGTTCAATGAAATAACATTTGTCTCTTTTTCCCCCTTTCTTGTGCTAGTAATATAGATAATACTTTGTCTGATCAGCCACTCAGTCGGCTATGATGTATATCAAGAAGGGCCAGCTTGCTGCATATCCCATAAGTAGATCATGAAAGGATTTTATTATGTTACATATCCTTATATGTTACTGTAATAATCTCTATTATCATATATGATCATAAGGATGATTTTGGTACCTTATCTTCCACATTCGTTGCACCCTTGTGCACCAGGATTCCCTGAGTGAATGTCACCTCCAACCCTAGTGGTCATCATTGTGGATGACCCTTAATCATAACTACTATGTCATGATTATCAAATTATATAACACAAGTTTCACTAGTGATTTTGATGAAGAACATTATTCCTGAATTCCTGGTTCCTCCCCTGATCTCCACCTATCACTCTCACACTCAATAGAGGGTTTATGAAACTAAATATAGAGAGAGATAAATAGGTTAATGGTTTATTTAATGGGTATATTAGGGTTACTAAGTTTTAGAAGATATAATATTAATTAATTTATTTATTAATCAAGTAATTTTATTAAATTTATTAATTACACCCACAACAACCCAATCCCTAGGATACAACTTCAATAAATGTGTACAGATATTAACGTGTAAATCCCCCAATTCTATAAACAGTTGTGTTCATATATTTCATATATGATTCATTCGATTTGAGAAAATGAATTCTTCTGATGAGTGCATTTTAACAATCATAAATTATTACATTACTTCCAATATATTTCTACTAAGGCTCAACAATTCCCATATCTCTATGATGGATTAGTGACCCATCCTAAGAATACTTTCCAAAATATTATAATTGTTAAAATAAAATAAAAATTATTCCCTTTGAATCTATCCCTTATTTATGTATTTTCCTCTAGAAAAGCACTAGCAACTCAAAAAATAATGGTACTGAGCCGGAATTTGGTTTTCTAACTTCCATGGGATCTTTTAAAGGGATACATGCATCAAAAATTTTCACAAGAAAAGAATAAATAATTGATGCAGAGTGCTCCCCTCTTTGATATTCAATTTCATAGGATACACCATAAGGGTGGAACTATAAAGAACCACTAGTATACATTACATAATCTAGATATTTCCACTAGATTTCACTTCATTACATTACTAAGAATATTTTATATTTATAGTTTTATAAGGTTAGGATACAACTCATAAATATCAACCCACAATCATTCAAAGTGGTTACAATTAAAACAATATATATTTCTTCCAAAACTTAAAAGTTTAATACAAATCCACACCATTATTTCATTGATAAATCTTCATAACATTAAACTTGAATTCCTTAGTTCTTTTACACATCCTTATAACCTGTGAAAAATATTAAAAAACATGGGATGAGGATAAAAATCATAGTAAGGGATATTAAAAAAGGAATGAAACCATTAGTCCTTGAGTTCTTAAAATTATATGAAATCCATTTTCACAATGGCATACTTCTCATCCATATATACCTACTTAGTGAAAGTTGAGATTTCCATAACAAATTGAAGAACATATATAAATCCCTATAGGTATATTTTGTAATTAAATATTTATATTTTAACCCTCATGGCTACCTTATTTTTTGTAACCCTCAAAGCTACCTTACAATGTAACCCTCACATGTACCTTATGGTGTAACAATCATAGTTACAGTTGGAGTAACCATACGACAGACCTCCAACCTAAAAAAATGAATTGTATGGATATATAGGTATAAACCTTAATTTTAATCAATTCCTATAAACCATAATATAATTATAGAACATGAATAATTTCATAAAAATGTTTCTTTTGAATTTCGTAAAATAAAATGAATAAAAGATGATTTTACAATAGAACTCCCTTAAAAATATCATATAATTGATATGATAATCAAAAAAATGATATGAATATTTGTATAAAATCTACATCTTTATAAAATAAAATAATATAAACAAAATTAATTACAACAATATTCTTAGTACCATATAATCAATGAAGTGTAAGGTTAACCTAAATAATGGATATTGCGTTAAGAATTCCCTTACCTTGGCTTCATCTCACTCCAAACATATTTAAACCTCCTGTATAATCGATAAAAGTTTTTTATTAATATTTTAATGGAGAACAATAATGATAATAACAACTTATATAAGAATTTTATAACATCATTTGAACAATTTATTAATCATATTCTATTACCCCCATTGTTTCGGGTGCGTGCTTTACATGATTTCCATGGTCACTTTGTAGAGGATTTCCTTGTTGAATGGGAATGAAATTATAGAAGTAGAAGGAAATGGTATTTATATGTTTCCATAGTATTATATTATTCCATAAATAATTTTGATTATATGGTATGGGTATGAATCATTAGATTAATAATTAGTGATATTTGTTTGGCGGTTCATTGATAATCACGAACTTGTTTCATCATACACATTTAATATTATGCATATAAGTTCAATTTCAGAAAAAAAGAGAAGATATATAATAATATATAAAATATTTTTCAACCATAAAAATGGTTTTATAACAGTATTTTATGAAATTAAATGAAATTTAAGACACATCAACCATGATGTCGGCAAATCGACACATCACAGATGATGTTTTTATTTTTAGATTAAGAGTTGGAGGATAAGATGTAGGTTGAGGAATTTTTTCATGAATCATGATAAAATCAGAAATATATATTATTATAGAGATTTCAAGTCTCTTCGATAAGGGTAGTAGAATATAGCATAAGAATATAAAAATAATCGAAAAGAAAATGAAATGAAATGAAAGAGGATTTTTACCACGTTGATATCATCTCCTTGATATCCTCTGTAAGGCCTTTGGTATTGGCCTTTTTTGAGACCATCAGGTCTTAGATTTGGGGAATATCCTTTGTAAGGGTTTTGGTCATAATTTAGACAATGAAATAATCTTGAGTTGTGTGAGAGGAAGAGGGGGAGAGGGTGGAATTTATACTGGAGGATAAGAGGGGTTTTCCATTATTTTAATCATTGGTTTATTTTTTTGCTCAAGACTATGAATATTCTTGATAAATGTGCCCTGAAATATTAAATAGAGAATTTTAGTTCAAACCAAGGATTCTTACATCATCCATGATTCTTGGAGTAGTTTATTTAACTGATAATTTATATATATGATAAATTACAGTATTTTACTATTTATCAAATATTAATTAATTTCATAAAATTACCGAAAATTCACTATAACCATTTGTCGACATATATAATTAAAAAATGAACTCCATTTTTTTAAAATAGTATTATAAATATGATTAATTTAATTTTTACATTCTATCATTTTTTATTCGAAACAAAAAAAATTAAAACAATAACTCATTTTATATCACCTTGAAAAACTGCACAAGATATCATTGTCCTAAAACCTTAAGAAAAAAACTAATAATATGATTTACTATTTATAATGTTCTTATTACTATTCCTAAGGGTATGTTACTATTTACCAAAAATCAAGTTGGTTCTATGAAACTTCAAAAAACTTACTTATCACAACCATAGAGGTCCATTTTTCAGAATTCATATCATAGAAGAAGAAAATTATGTTTAACTGCTAGTTTATAACTATATCCTTAAAAAAGTGTCACTATAAAGAGACGTAATGCTTCATGAATTTAAATTTCTTTTTAGAAACATGGGGTGTTACATTCACCCATCCTTGTGGAAATTTCATCCTCGCAATTTCATTTTCTTATTAAACAATTGAGGGAACCATTACCTCATAGCATTTTCATATTCACATTTTTCTTCTTAAACCATGTAGTTTCTCCACAAAACCATTATCTAGTGGATTACCTTATTTTTCAATACTTTTTATATTTGATCAAGAATCTAAATAGGTTTCTCTTCATAAGAATGGTTCTCTTCCCGCTAAACTACTACTGGTCTCAAAACATGAGATGAGTCATGAAAATACATTATCAACATCAAAACATCAGAAACATTATTTACCTAAGATAAACTCATAGGAAAAGAAACATGGTAGCAACCCATCCAAATTTCACTAGGGTTTCATAAGGATCAATAAACCATGTAATCGGATTTCCATTCATACCAAACCACATAACACTTTTCCCTGGTGAGATTCTATGAAAAATATGATCACATTCCTTAAAAGATAAATTCTTATCTCCTATTATCGGCGTAACTTTTCTACCTCCTCTTAGTTGTCTTTGTGTGTTTCTGGATCATCATCACATACTTAGCCACTTCTTATAATAATTCATGTCCCATCACCTTTCTTTCCCAAAATTCATCCCAAAAATCTAGAGTTCCTCATTTCTTCCCATATAATGACTCAAAAGGTATCGTATGTATATGGGAATGAAAACTGTTATTATAAAAAAAATATGTTAATCGCAAATTCCCTAGTAATCCATTGGAAAAGAACAAAACATATCCACAAAAGTTTGAATCCACCATTCGTCCCACCATCTGATTGAGGATGAAAATCTAAACTAAAATATATTTCTATTCTGAATGACTTCTGAAATCCTTTTCAAAATTTATAAGTGATCCTTGTATCATGGTCAAATAGAATGGAAATAGGAATTCCATATAACCAAATAATCTTTTTGAGAAAGATGATCCAAATATATAATATCTTGAATAGGAAAAAAATCTGCAGATTTAGTCAGTTGATCAACAATATCCCAGATTGTATTATTACCTTAAGAATCCTTTGGTAGTCCCACAATTAAGTCCATAAATATATTTTTCTTTTTACACTCTTACACAGGAAATGTATGAAGAATCCCCTTCAGTAACTTCCACTTTGCTTTAAACTATTGAAATTTCAATCATATCATGGTAAAATATGAAATATCCCCTTTAATTCCATCCCACCAGCAATCTTTCTAAAGGTATCTGTACATAATTGTACTTCTAGGATAAACTGAAACCTATGAGCTTCACACAATAATTATTTCTTTAGATTATAATCAAAAGGAACTCATAATATATTTTCAAATCTTATTTCACAATTTTATCAATGTGAAATTTTAGTAACTTACCCATTTTAGCCAATTCTTCCATTTTTTATCCTCCTTCTACACTTTCTTAATTATGTCTAACAATAATGACTACACTAAAACCTGAAACCAAATATAGGAATTTCCAGCTCCAACAACATACAAGATGAAATTCATTAAATCATTAATCAAATGGTCATGTTCTAGCTATAGTATAGATAATTATGCATGATGTTTTCGACTCAAGGCATCTTCCAATTTTTTTTCTTTTCTGTGATGGTAATTGATCGTGCAGTCAAAATCCATTATCAATTCAAGCCATCTTTTCTACATCATATTTAATTCATTTTGATTGATTATATACTTTAGGATTTTTTGTCAATATATATTTCAAATTTAGCTCCATATAAATGATTCCTCCAAATTTTAAAATAAAGAACCATATCTACTAATTCCAAATCATGGGTTGGATAATTTAACTCATGGGGTTTTAGTTGTCTTAAAACAAAAGTAATTACATAATTATTCTTCATCAGAACATAAACAAGTCCCTTTAATAAAGCATCACTGTAGATAATATAGACTCTATTTATAGATAATAGGTTCAGAATTAGATCATTCATCAATATTCTTTTCAATTCCTGAAAACAATCATCAAATTATTTTAACCAAATTAATTTATCTCATCTTCGAGTTAACTTTCTTAGTAGACTAGATAACTATGCAATGTTATCAACAAACCTCCAATAATAGCCTTTCAAACCAATAAAACTATAAATCACAGTTATATTTTTTGTCCTTTCAACAACATTATATTTATCAGGATCAACAGTTTTTCCATAATTATATCAAATGTGACCAGGGAAAGAAATTTGTGGCAACCAAAATTCTCATCTGATGAATTTTCCATATAGTTTTTTTTATGGTTTTAAAAACCACCCTTAATTTTTTTCATTCCTCTATTTATTTCTATAATATACCATAATGTTATAAATAATCACAACCACACACTTATCCAAGAACTCATCAAATATTCTATTCATAAGATCCATGATTACATTAGGAGCATTAGTTAACCCAAATGATATAACAACAAATTCATAACGATGATATCATTTTAAAAAAGATATTTTTAGAATGTCATGCTCTTTCACCTTCAACTAATGGTTTCAAAGATCTCAAGTCAATCGTCAAAATATATTGAGTTGTCTGGAGCTGATCAAAAAATTCATCAATGTGAGGAAAAGGATATTTATTCTTAACAGTACTATTATTAAATGCCCTGTAATCAATGAAAAGGATCATGGAACCATATTTATTTTTAACAAACATAATAGGACCTCCCCATGGTGAAGTGTATGGATGAATGATGCCTTTATCAAGAAACTTCTACAATTGACTTTTCAATTCAATATGTTCAATTTATACCATTCAATATGGGTTTTTCAAATTTTCATATCATTTGGAAGAATGTCAATGATAAATTTAATAATCAGATAATATATAACCCAAGTTAAGTAATCAAGAAAAACATCATGATATTCATTTACCACCGACATATCATTAATTTGATGATTTCCATTATTTTAAACAATTTGAGCAATATAACATTCATTTCTACATTTAAACAGTTTCTCGTCTTGCTGATACATTATCAATTGTATGGGTTCATTCTTGTATAGAATCTAAAACTCTTTCTAAAAGAAAAATTATTTATCACTACAATCAATCTTAGCATGATAAACAGAATTCCAATCCATACCCAGAATGACATCAAAATCAAATAATGGAAAAACAACAAGGTTTGTATGTAATTTATATCCACAGATAAAAATAGAAAGATAATTGAAATTCATTTTTTTTGTAACAAGACACCTGGTGATTTAACAAGAAGTCATAGTCTCATTTGTTGAGGTGATATTTCAAATTTACCAGAAAATTTATAAGAAATAAAGGAATATGTAGACCCTATATCAAACAAGACTTTACTGAAATCTGAGTGAATAAAAAAAGTATATGATGCCACTTTGTTGAATGGCCTGACATCTACTGATGTAGTTATAAATGATCTCACTACACATTTATTCATATAGTCTGGCTGATTTCCATCACTGGGATCATTCTTTGGGTAGTCATTTTCATAATGACCCATCTCACCACATTTAAAAGAATTTATAGTTTTTTAGGATTAATAATAGGATCATTATAATTACAATATCATGCCATATGTCCTAACTTACTGCATCGAAAATACTTCCTATTTTTAGTAAGGTATTCCCCATGGGTATTATTAACACACATTTCCCAAACGAGAAAATAAACTTTCATACCATTAGATTTATATGACTGATTCTTATCCATCACATTCCATCTCGACCTCTTCTTCTTCTTGTTTTAAAAGTACAAATTATCCTCAATAAACTCTATTTCTACCCTCTCAGCACAAAGAACAAGTTGTTCATTATTTTTCTACTCATAAGACGCTAATTACCATTAATATATTGGCTTTAATACCGATTAAAAATGGTTTATTTTTCTATCATGATCCAGAATAAGATTTCGAGCATACCCTGCCAGTCAAGTGAATTTATCTTCATAAAAAACCATTGAACCTTTCTCCATTTACTTAAATTCAAGTAATTTCTTCTCCATCCAATGTCAAACACCTTTAGGAAAATAGTTTCCTGGAAAAGACTTAAATTCATCCCAATCTGAGGATTCAATATCCTCTCCATCCCTGATATTCTTGACCACTAACCACCATTGGTCAAATTCACCTTAAAAAAATAAATGGAAGGATTATCCTTTTGTTTATTTTAATATCCCATAACATAAAATATATTTTCAAGGGGTTTAGTCCATACATCATCCACAACTGGGTCAGAATATCCATTAATAGAATGTGGGTGTTTTTAGTACCCTTGGTTTGAGGTATGTGGTTTTTTTTCAATATTTATGTTTTTAATGTGCATAAGATGAGTTGGGAAGAGGATGGTATAGTATGGAATTGTTTTGAATGAGTTTGGAGGCTTTTATTAGGGAGCACAGTTTGAACACGATTAGTGGAAACTGTGCGGATTCTCCAGGATACCGTGTATGGGGAGACAGTAGGCTTCGAACGGCCTGCACATGGTGTTCCAAACCATCTGAGGCAACCGTGCGAACCCTTTCTCTCGAGGTAGTAGCGTGCACAAGATTATCGCATGGTTTTTCAAACCATGTGGACTAACCATGCGGCCAATTAAAAATAGGTTTTTAAAACCTGGGTTCACTTAGGCTTGCCTCATTCCTCTCCAAACTTCCTCTCACTCGTGCCTCACTCTGGATTTCAGGTTCTCAAGGGTTGAGGGTGCTCTCCCACTCGTTTTGGAAGCGTTTTGAAGAGATTTCTTGGTGGGTTAAAGGTGGATTATCCTAGATAAGTCTCTCCTCATGGGTTTATTTTGTTTTCCTCTTGATCTACATCTCCCTCTATCTCAGTTTTCTAGATCTACACCCATTTTTTGTAGATCATGGGTTGTGTTTGCTGTGTCTGATGATTTCAAGTCTTGTGATTGTTAGGTAAGGACATATAGAAAGGTTCTTGTGGTGCGTTCGCCAGATTTGGGGTGTAGGTACATGTGGGTCAATTTCTCGAGAACCCTAAAGGTAGGTGGCTTCTCTCTTGACTCCACTTGGTTAGAACAACTGGTGTTTGATTAAAATTAATTTTTTTTGCTTGAAATTAATTGTGATGGTTGTACCAAATTGGTTGGAAATCCCTTTGGTGAATTTGTGGGTATTTTTGGGGGAAAAGGGGGTTTTATGGTGAAATTATATTGTTTTGGATTTTAAAATATACATTTTAAAATGGTTTGTTGAGATTTATTTGAGAAAATGGTTGATGGAAATTGGTTTTCAATAATGATGTTGTTTTTATTGAAATGTCGTTTGGAATGGAAATTTTTTTTCAATAGATGGAAAATTTATTAAAGTGGATTGGTATGAGATGGAATTGGTTTATTTCTTGTTGTTTTGACCTTGGTGGTTCATATGCATGTTTATGGCTTGATGGGTATGTTGTGTGGAAATGGAGAGAAGTACCACTATAAAAAGGGGATGGATAGTAGACATAAGGTCCACCATCAAAGGATAAGTGGTTGAGAAGAGCCACTAGTTGTGAATGGGTGAATAGGATAGATGGAAGCTCCGTCATTTGGTTGTGGTCAGTAAGTACCGCAGGCTATGAATGGGTGGACAGGTTGGACAGAAGGTCCACCGTTTTTTGTTGTTGTTTGTTGTGCATTTCATTGCAAGTTGGAAATTGTTGTGCTAGTGTGTAAATGATAAAATGGCGTGTGGCATGTTTGGTTGGCTTCCCCTTGGTTTCTTGGTTTGGGTGTGATGGCTTAGTAAGGGCGTGATTGGCTTATGGAAATGGTTTCACTTGTGATCTATTTTACATTAATTGTTTTATATAAATGTGTTAACAGTTTTATCCTAGTGGCATGTGTTGGAAATTCAATTGGGGAAAACATACTACGTTTTAGTACTCAACCCCTTCTTTGTAACCTTGGTGTCTTTGTCGATGTTATATACCATGAAGTGAGAAAATGTAAGGCATCATCCTCCTTTAGTGTCACATTGTGGTGACTTGGAGGAGCATGGAGCTTGGAGATTTGTGGAGAGTTGTGGTGGTATCATAGCATGTGGTGATTTGTTGTTTGGTCTTCCGCATAGTTCTCGGATATTGTGATGTTTCTTTTCTCTTGGGTTGTGTGGTGAAACAACTTGGTTTTCTTTTTGGAATTCATGTTGGAATGTGTTATTGAAATTCGTCATATAGTGGTATTTAATGGATGGTTTTGTTGTTTTTGTCTTAAGGGAAAATCATTCCTCAATTTGATCTTGAAGCCCTCGGCATTTATTTATAGTCTTTGGCGTCTTGGGAACATCTCTTAAGGCCAGGTTACCCTCACCTCCTCCTCAAGACAATGTGTTAGGGGTAGGGTCTTACAAGTGGTATCTGTTTGTTCGGTCTTTAGCATTCATGTGAGAGCAGTTGTTCGATCATTAGTGTTGATCATTGGTTTTGGTGTTGACATTCGTTGTCGTAAATTCCATGAGTCAGGATTATAGAAAGGCGTAGGAATGTCAGAATATCGAATGTATAGCATTAAATGACATAGCTAAACCTCTTATGATGAACTTAAATTTACCTAGGAGTTGGGTACATTAGTGTTTGGGAGACACTTATAAGCATTGGATATCTCATTGTCGTAGGTGTAGCCAATGAAATGAGCACGACATTCATGGTAGAAATGACTTCCTTCTAGGATGCATATTTCATTGGGCTTAATGATTTATGGCCTGAATCGAGAAATGGTGATTTTTCAAATGTGTGAAATTGTAATGTGAATAAATTTGGTATTTTGAAAATGGTTTGATTTTCAAAAATGGAGAAACATTCAAATGTAGAAAAGGTGGAAAGCCTCGTTCTGATAGTGTTGTATAATTCAAATTGAAATGGGATTTTTTGATGTCTATAAAAGTGAGACTCATGGTCATTTGTTTTCTGTTTATAGAAATGGCATTAGGTAGGCATCGTAGAGACCAACCGAAAGTGGAAGATGATCACATGGTTTCACCAGAGCCTCAAGTGATTCAGCTGTTAGTGAAGAGTATAGTGAAAGCTTTCCAAGATGTGGAAAGTGAAAACAAAGTGGATGAACCAATTCATGTGGATCATGCGGTTTAATGTCAAACACAAATTCTACCCATATTCAGGGGTGATTTAGAGCCAGAGTGGGCAGAGGCATAGTTGAATAGAATGAACAAGATTTTCGAGTTCTTTGGAAAAGTGGTAGTGTTAGAAGTGAAGATGGACACATATATGTTGGTAGATATTTCCCTTCAATGGTGGGAGTTGGTAGTCCAAGCAAGTATGGACTAGGGTGTGACGTGGGAAGGATTTTAGGAATTGTTTAAAAAACGATTATACCCACATACGTTCATAATTCAGCGTACGACTGATTTCATTAGTTTGAAGAAAGAGCTTATATATGTGACGGAGTATGAAACTATGTTTATGAACATAGTGAGGTTTTCACCCGAGGTGGTATGTAGAACATCATTGAAGTCAAGGATCATTGAAGAGAGTTTAAGGAAAAAATATATTCAAAGATAGCAGTACTATGTATTGAAGATTACACAGAGATAGTGAATAGAGCCTCAGTGGTTGAGCGGGATCTGTAGGGCGCTCCGAGTAGAGTAAGCATGGTGGTACCCATGGGGAATAGTGGGAACTCTAATGCTGGGTTCAAGAAAAGGAGGGACACTTATTCTTAGGGCAGGAATATGGCATATAATCTAATGGAAAGATCGGTGAATCTTCCTACAAAGCCCCAGAGAAAGCCCGGATGTTTTAAATGTGGTTCTACAAGCCACATCAAGCAGGATTGTAAGACACAACCTTGAGCATGTCATAATTGAAATAAGATGGGGCATCTACAGTGTTATTGTCGAAATTCTCCATGGTCGAGTGCACTTGACACTCCTCAGGGATCGCAGACGTCGTATTCTTCGACGGGACGAGGATAGGAGCACACCCCTCGTCAGCAGAATAAAGTTGGTCATGGTGATTCTTGGAATACCATGACGCCTAAGCAATGTAATAAAGAGAAGTGTGTGGCAACAATGGAATTTTTTGGAGCCAAGCAGGTTGTGGTGGATGATTAGTCGGAACCATCCACAATGTGAGGTACTATTCATTTAAATTCTACCTTAATGCAAGTGCTATTTTATACTGGTACTTTACACTCTTTTATTGTTGCACATGTTGTTGATTTGCTGGGTTTAATGGTTGAAGTTATTCCCTCGGTTTTAAAATGTCAAACTCCTCTAAGTCGAAGAGAGTGTTGATCCTTTTTGTGTAGATCATGTTGTATCATTCTGACCAAGGGTGAGCTAATGTGGAATTTTTCATTGCATGAGATGGATTGGTATGATGTAATCCTGGGAACGGATTGGCTGGTTGATTTTAAGGCCCACATCGACTGTGATGAGTCCACATAGGCTTTTACGACATATGATGGTGTTAGAAATCTCTTTATAGAAGAGAGGCATGAAAGGTAGGGTGAAACGGGTTTGTTGGCACCATGAGTGGGCACATTATTGTATCATTTGGTAGTGTTGTCATTGGAACTTATAGAGGGTATTAAACATAGTGTTCTTCCAGTAGTGGTGGATCAGTTCATGGATGTTTTTTCTAAATAATCATCTGGGTTACCCCCATAAGAGAAGTGGAGTTTACTATTGATCTTCTTCTAGGGACCGGTCCTATATCACTTCCATCTTATCATATGGACCCTATTGAATTGCAGGAATTGGATGTCCAGTTGGAAGAGTTAGAAAATAAAGTGTTTATCCATCCTAGCACGTCTCTGTGGGAAGCGCCAGTTTTGTTTTTGAAAAAGGAAGATGGGACATTTAGGATTAGTTTTGATTATCGTAGACTTAAACCTTTTACGATAAAGAACAGATATCCACTTCTATGAATTGATGGTTTGTTCAACCAGTTGAGGGGAGCCCAGTGGTTCTCCAAGATCATCCTAAGGTCGGGATATAATCAATTGTGGGTGAGGAAAGACGATATTCCTAAAATATCTTTCTGAAGGAGACAAGACTATTATGATTATGTGGTTATGACCTTTGGTCTAACGAATGCGCTAGTGGTTTTTATGGCATTGATGAATCGGATATTTTAGAGATATTGAGATTAATTTGTAGTGGTGTTTGTAGATTATATTCTAGTGTATTCAAAGACAAGAGTAGATCATGAGAAGCACTTGGTGACAGTGATGGGTATCATGAGGGATCAACAGTTGTTTTCTAAAATGTCAAAGTGTGATTTTTTGATACAGGAATATCGTTTTTATGGCCATGTGATTTTTTAAAGAGGTGTTTCAATGGATCCAAGAAAATAAAGGTCGTTATCTTGTGGCGACCACCAATGAATGTGATTTAGGTACAGAGTTTCCATGGTCTAGCTGTGTATTATCGGCATTTTGTTTATGATTTTTCATGTTTGGATTCACCAATGACAGCTTTGATAAGAAAGAAAGTTTCATTCCAGTTGAGTGGATAGTGTCAGCAGTGTTTCGAAGAGCTAAACGGTTGCCTTACATCAGAACCAATTTTAGTTTTTCTAAGAACAAGGAAAAGGGTACGTGGTGTATTGTGTTGCATCAGGATCAGGGTTGGGGTGTGTTCTCATGCAATGGAATCATGTGGTTGGGTATGGATCACGGCAGTTGAGGGTGCATGATAAGAACTACCCAACTCATGATTTGGAATTGGTAGTTCTGGTCCATGATTTGAAAGTGTGGCGTCATTATCTATTTGGTGAGAAATTCATAGTATATACATATCATAAGATCTTGAAACACATTTTCTCAAAAAGGGATTTGAACTTCAAGCAAAAGAGATGGATGGAGTATCTACATATGTTTCATTTTGACATAATGTACACACCAGGTAAGGGAAGTTTTGTGGCTAATGCATTAAGTATAATATCATATGCTCAGGTGGTAAAACAGGCATCAAACTAGTGGAATTTGATGTCGGTTATAGCTGACATGCGGTTGGAATGTGAAGACCAGAGTGATAGAGGGGTCTTCTTTTTGGTTTTTTGATTCATGACTTGGTAGGATTTCTTAAAGAGGTATAGATATCTGATTCTGAGTGTGTGACCATGGGGTTGAGACTCAATGGTGGGGAATCCACTGAGGGTTGGAAAGTGAATGGAGATTAGGTTTTGTGTTTTTAGAATGAAATGGTTGTACTAGTTTTTTGTCAAGAGGATCTTCTCAGCACGTATCATCAATGTAGGTGTGTTTTTCATCCTGAAATTCATAAAATGTATAAAGCGTTGAAAGCATAGTTCTGGTGGGCTGGTACGAAAAGAAGTGTTGCTAAGTTTGTTTCGAGATTCTTGACTTTTCTGCAGGTCAAGGAAGAGCATTAGAGGCCAGTAGGAATGATTTAGTCTTTACCAATCCCTATTTGGAAGTGGGAGTAGATATTGATGGAATTTGTTATAGGTATCCCAAGAACGGTCAGAAAGGATGATTCCATTTGGGTGATAGTGGACCGGCTAACGAAGTCGTCCCATTTCATTCCAATTCATGAATCTCATACGGTGGAGTCTATATCCGAGAAGACGTAAAGATGAATGGTGTTCTACTTTTCATTATATCAGATAGAGATCCTGGGTTTACATATCGTATCTGGAAATCCTTGCAGAAATCCCTTGGGACACAGTTGACATGAGCATGGTGTATCACCCACAGACAGATTGTCTATCCAATAGGACGATACAAACTTTGGAGTACATGTTGTGGGCTTGTGTTATGGATTTAGTGGCTCGTTAGAGGATAACTTGTCTTTGATTGATTTCATGTACAATAACATTTATCAGGCATCCATGCATATGGCTCTGTTTGAAGCATTGTTTGGACAGTCATGTCGTTCTCCACTATGTTTGGTGGAAATGGGTGGTCCTCGAAGGTTGGATCGAGCCTTGTTTGGGAGACTATGGAGAAATCAAGTTCAGCATGAGGAGAATGGAGATGGCTCAGAGTCGTCAGAAATAATATGCGGATCATTGTCGACGGCCGTTGTTATTCGAGGTGAGTGATCATGTTTTCTTAAATATCTCTCCTAAGTTGGGACATCATCGGCTTGGAGAAGCAGGGATGTTATCCCTAAGGTATATTGGACCTTTTGAGATTCTTGAGCGGGTTGGTGAGGTGGCTTATTATTTCATTTTTTCAGCTAGGTTCAGTGTGGTGCAAAATGTGTTTCATGTGTCGTAGTTGAAAAAGTATCAGCTGGATCGTGAAAATGTGATTCTATGTGATCATGTTGAGAAAGAACCGGATGCTTCTTAGTGAATATGCCAGGGTAGGTTATGGATAGCAAAGATAAAGCCCTGCATTGTAAAAGCATCGGTTTAGTTCATGTTTTTTGGCAACGTGGTCAGATTCAAGAGGAGACTAGGGAGCGGGAGAAAGAGATGGTCGAGCAATGGCCTAATCTCTTTCAGTAAAGGATGGGTTTACTACTTTCTGAGGATGGAAAGACCAATGGTGGGGAGAATGTTATACCCATGGTTTGAGGTATGTGGCCTTTGAGTATACATTTTTATGTGCTTAAAGTGCATTGGATGAGTTGGGAAGAGGTTGGTAGAGTTTGGAATGGTTTTTAATGAGTTTGGAGGATTTTCCTAGGGAGCACGGTTTGAGCACGGTTAGTGTAAACCGTGCAGATTCTCCAGGAAACTGTGCTTGGGGAGGCAGTAGGCTTCGCATGGCCTATGCATAGTTTTCCAAACCATGTGAGGAAACAATGTGAACCCTTGCTCTCGATGTTGTAGTGTATGCGCGGTTAGGGCATGGTTTTTCAAACTGTGCGGACTAACCGTGTGGCCAATTAAAAATAGGTTTTTAAAACCTGGGTTCACTAGGGATTACATCATTCCTCTCCAAACATACTCCCACTTGATCCTCACTCACCATTTTGGGTTCTCAAGGTTTGAGGGTGCTCTCGCACTCATTTTGGAATCATTTTGAAGAGGTTTCTTGGAAGTTTGAAGGCGGTTTCTCCCAGGTAAGTCTCTCCTCTTGGGTTCCTTATGCTTTCCTCTAGATCTTCATCTCCCTCTCTCTCTGCTTTATAGATCTACACCTGTTTTGTGTAGATATAGGGTTTTGGTTTACTTGGATGATGATTTTATGGATTTTGATTGTAAGGGAATGAGATCTAGAGAGGTTTTTGTGGTGTGGTCACCGGTTTTGAGGTGCAGGTGCTTGTGGGTCGATTTCTCGAGAATCCTAAAGGTCGGTGACTTCTCTCTCGACTCCACTTGGTTAGAACTAGTGGTGTTTGATTACAATAAATTTTTTGTGCTTGAAATTAATTGTGATGGTTGTTCCAAATTCTTTGGAAATCCCTTTGGTGATGTTTTGGGGATTTTTGGGGAAAAGGGGGGTTTACGGTGAAAGACTATTGTTTTAGATTTTAAAATAGAGATTTTAAAATGGGTTGTTCAGATTGATTTGGAAATATTGTTGACATAAAATGGTTTTCAATAAAGATTTTGTTTTTATTAAAATGTGGTTTCTCA
The DNA here is from genome assembly GCA_963277665.1 of Viscum album. Classification (NCBI taxonomy): domain Eukaryota; kingdom Viridiplantae; phylum Streptophyta; class Magnoliopsida; order Santalales; family Viscaceae; genus Viscum; species Viscum album. The sequence goes on from OY728142.1 coordinate 1,548,327,638, forward strand.
TGGAAAATGGTTTTCAATAAAAGGATGATTTATTGATATGGATTGTTATGCGATGGGATTGGTTTATTTCATGTTCTTGTGACCTTGGTGGGTCCTATTATTGTTTATGGCTTGATGGGAATGTTGTGTGGAAGTGGAAAGTAGTACCACTATAAAAAGGCGATGGATAGTGAACAGAAGGGCCACCATCAAAGTATAAGTGCATGGGAAGAGCCTCTTGTTGTGAATGGGAGAACGGGTTGGACGGAAGCTACACAATTTGGTTGTGGTCGGTATGTACCACTAGGTGTGAATGGGTAAACGGGTTGGATGGAAGCTCCACCATTTGGTTGTTCTGGTTGTTTTTTGTGCATTACATTTCAAGTTGTAAATTGTTGTTCTACTATGTAAATGAATAAATGGCCTGTGTCATGTTTGGCTTTCTTTCCCCTGGTTGCTTGGATTGGGTGTGATGGCTTGGTAATTGCGTGTTTGCCTTAAGGAAATGGTTGCACTTGTGATCTATTTTATATAAATTGTTTTATATAAATGTGATAACTATTTTATCCAAGTGGAGTGTGTTGGGAAGTCATTTGGGGAAAACCTACTGAGTTTTAGTACTCACCCCCTTATTTGGCACCTTGTTGTCATTGTAGATGTTGTGTACCATGAAATGGAAAAAGGTAAAGAATCATCCTCCTTTTGTGGTGCATTGTGATGTCTTGGTGGAATATGGAGCATGGAGTTTGGTGGAGAGCTATGGTGGTATCGTAGCATGTGCTGTTTTTTTGTTCGGTCTTCCGCATAGTTCTCTAATATTGTGGTGTTGCTTTGGTCTTGGTTTGTGTGGTGAAACAACTTGGTTGTATTTTTTTAATTCATGTTGGAATGTGTTGTTGACATGCATCATATAGTGGTAGCTAATGGATGGTTTGGTTGGTTTTGTCTTAAGATAAAATTGTTACCCAATTTGATCTTGAAGCCCTCGACATTTATTTCCAGCCTTTGAATCTTGGGAATGTCGCTTAAGGCCTAGTAGCCCTCACGGCCTCCTCAAGCCAACGAGGTACTAGTGGGGTGTTACAGTGTTGCCTCATAAAATGTTCCACTATCATCATGTTCCTTTGTGGTAGCTCTGATTGTTCTCTTACATGGATGCCACCACTTTTTATATCATGTTTAAGATGAACCAATACTGTCACATACTGCTCAGTTCCAATTCCCACTAATCCCAGTTTTGGAATCTGAAATATATCAGTATCTCAGTTCCTTCTAACTTCAGCTTCCCTAAGTCTTCTAAAGAAAACCATTATAAAAAGAATTGTTATAGATTATAAAACATTGTAGTATTTTAATGAAATGCCATATCAATATAATAATAAGGTAAAAATCATTTATTGTATTATGTTAAAATTATACTAACTTTTAATGTTATCTAAACCATGTTTGGATACCAACTATAAGGGTTTGAACTTAAACATTACATAATCCAGCTATTTACAATAGATTTCACATCTTTAAATTCCCAATGATATTTTTAGTTTAGTGTTTTAGAATTTCAGGACATATCCAATAGATGACATCCCACAATCATAAAATTTTGGTATCATTAAAATAGTATTCATTTCTCCCCAAACATAAAATTTGTAACACAAAACCACAACACGAATATAACAACCCTGTTCTTTATTACACACTTAAACATGATTCAATACATAATATCATAACTTAATACAACATGGAAGACCAAGAGGTATAGTTTTTTAGGGGCATAGGAACATTACACAATGACTTATAATGTGAAACACAACATCTTAATAGAAATCATCCTTTACATGACCACTACATTCCCTCACACATAGCATTGCATGGGATAACCTGAGAACATGGATAAGAAAAGGGGTGAGCTATAAAGCCCAGTAATGGAAAAAAAAGTTATAATACAAGGAATAAAATACATGTTAGGAATTAGGAATATAAATGGACCATAAAAGAAACATTAACATAGAGAAAAGATATAGTTTGATTATCATAACATGGAAATGTGGCAATAACTAGTTTTTGCATGAGCCAAGCCTCATGGCACATCGATCATGAGTAAACCCTCATTGCACATGGATTGGAATGAGTAAATTTTCATTGAACAAGAATTATCATGAGTGAAACCTCACTTAACTTGACATATCATGATACAAATATTTATCCAATGCATTAGAGCACTATCAGGCCACACCCTTCTTAAACATTTCATTCTGTGCATAAGTGTTCCAAATGGATTATACCGCATGGAATCATTCCACACCATCATTTATTCCACGATAAAGTAATGTGTAATTCATAAATGAGACCCTTTAAACAAAAATTCATTGTGCATAATTGTGAATGCTCGTGATAGTTAAATGTACACGATATTAACTACACAATGACATTGGCTTGGTAAATCGCAGTGCAATTTCGGTAGCATAACGGCATGACATACGAATTTTAAAAATTGTTGATGAGATAGTGAGGGGTGTATCATCATATTTACATGAAATGGTCAGTATTTGGATCATATAGATACATGTCCCAACAATTGTAATTGAATTTAGATTCATGATATAAAATAAATGCTTGAATTTAAATAAGGAGGGAGAAATTCTTTATAGAATATCGAAATGGTACCTGGTGAACATGGAAGGGATTAATGAGTGCGAAAGGGGTCTCCCATCATTATAACATAAGTATGGATGTATGGGAGTGGTGCGAAATCCAACCCCAACATTTTTAATTAAAAATAAAAGGGAATAACAATATTACGAAACATGGATAAAATGAGAAAAGAAGGAATTCCTTACATGGAATTGTGATCCCAAAGGCTTGGGAGAGGCTTGAGAGAGGCTTCTTGGGAGGATGGGGCACCTTGGTAGGATTAAAGAGTTATTATGGAAGTTTTTTTACTAACTCCAAATGCTTAGAGTGAAGAGGAAGTGGGAGCTTGTGTGGGTTTATATTGGAAAAGTGATGGAATTATTTATTATTTAGGTTTGGGTCACCACACTTTTAACATATCCAAACCACAAACCAACTAATCATTTTTGCACATAGTTTTTTCCAAAGGGGAGTGGAAAACAATAATTTTTATGTACTATGTCCCAAATTATTAAAATAATAGGGTTTCTTATGCGGAGGTGAGTCACACTCTCAAAGAAATCAATTTAAAACAGAAATTTTTTTTTATAATTCGTGAAGGGTCCAGTAATGCATTGTAAAATATATCAAACAAAATGAAAATAACATTTTTTTAATGGTAAAACATATATTTTCTGAACATAAGGTTTATAATATTTTATTACATCATAATTGAGTCATTACGATGTCATAAAAAAAATTATATATTTAAATGGTATTTTATTATTACCCAAAAATTTGACTATCTCAGAAAATTATGAAAATTTATTAGTGGATAATTTAAATATCTTGATTCCAAAATTAATATTCATCTTATCTAAATAATTTTATTAATAAATGAATTTTTACTTTTAAAATAAAAATTGACATTTATCGAAAATTCATGGGTTTTGACAAAAATAATTTTCAAGCCACAATAAAAATCATAATTGTATTCATAATAATTATATAGTCATTTATATTTATTAAAAATATAATTTAGTAATAATATTTAATTAAAATATTATTTAATTAAAATTCCATTAATTAAAAAAAATAGATCTCTTAATTAATAAAAAATGAAAATTTTTCATTAAAAACTTTTAACAATGTAACAATAATAAAATGATTGTATACTATTTATTATATACAAAAAAAATGTACATAAGTAGAGTACAATGGTCTTTTTAAATAACCCCTTTTAACACTCGCATACAATCGAAGGGTAATGTGTGAAATGGTGATAGACTCTTGGGTGGCTCAAATAACATCTCTTTGGTGGTAATATCTATCAACCTCCCCTTCTCCGGTAGGCGGTTTTGTTTGAGCTTAATATGTTTAGGCTTCGTTTGGACTGGGTCAAAAGTGAATCCCAATGACGCCACCTCCATTATGAGCTTCAACAAATGGGAATCTTATGGGGAATTTCTACTGGATGAGGTCATCAGTTCCTTTTTCTGAGTAAATTAGATTTGTTAAAGCCCTATATTTATACTAATCATGTTATCACTGTTTTTTTTGACAAAATAAGACGGATCCATTAATGATGGAGATCAGCAGAAATACAGTAGCATAACCATGATGTAAAATGATTGAACCAAAGCAAATCCTCGTAAGGAGGGCCAATGCCTGCCATCTTGTGAGCGGCTTCATTCGCTTCCCTTCTAATAAATGAGAAATTGCAGGAATTGAAGCCTTGTCTCCGCGAGTGAATACACCGGATAATGGGACCGAAAGGTTGAAGCCCGCCGTCAGTGAGATTGATGGCATTGATTACAGTGAGACAGTCGGATTCGATGTGAATGGAATCCCAACCGCGGTCTTTTGCGAAGTTTAACCCAGCAAGGATGGCGGCGGCCTCCGCGACTGAGGGCTCCCAAAGTGCATAACGTGCTTCGTATTTGGCAGCGATAAGATTTCCCAGGTTGTCTCGGGCCAGTAAACCTAGTCCAACTGGGCCATCCTTAGGGAGAGAGGCATCCACATTGATCTTAACAATCCCTTCCGGTGGGGGGCACCAATGTTGGGGAAGAAGAGGGTGGGTGAAAAGTCTTTGTTGTTCAGGGTGGTTCTGCCATACCGCAATCCATGACAATGCCCAGTCAATCCAAAATCTGGGGGGCCTCCGGAAATGATTGAAAATGGCCTCGTTCCGCCTATCCCAGATAATCCAAGCCACAATGCATAGGGCACCTGCTTTAGCTGGCGAAAAGGAGGAGCACCATCGCATAAGGAGAGATGTAAGATCTGAGGAGGTGTCCGGGAACAGCTCTACAGTTGATCCCCAGCCATTCCAAACCTCCTGAGCCCCGGGACATTGAATAAGAGCATGGAAAGGGGATTCAGTCGCAGAAGGGCAGAAAGGGCATGAGTTGTCGTTTGAAAAGTGTCTGTAGACAAGGAGGCTCTTAGTTGGGAGGATACCAGTACACACCTACCACCAGAAAAAGCGAACTTTAAGGGGAACATTAAGCTTCCAAATTGATGTCCAGGGCCTCGCATCTCCTTCTGTAATCTGAGCAGTAAGAGCTCGCCGGTAACCGGCTTTCACTGTATACTCGCCTGAGCTGTCGTTTGTCCAGTAGAGATGATCTGGCCCTGCGTCTGACACATAGGGAATACTCAGAATAATTCTCCTATCCCTCTCATTAAACCAGGAGAAGAGTTTTTCCAGACACCATCCCGCCCCTTGATCATTAAAAAGACAACAGACTGTGGCATGTTCGGATCCTGGATAAATAGGGGATGATGCCTTCGTGCCTGTCTGATCAATAAGCCAGGGATCAGTCCAAATCTTGACCGTAAAACCATTCCCAATCCTCCAGCCTAGTCCTTTCTTCAGTAGATTACGACCACCCCAAATGCAACAATAAAAATTCCTAATGGTATTTTAAAAATCCAAAACATAAAACCAAGATATTTCATAAGTTATATAACTATTTCACATAATAATACATTTAATTAGATCAAGAGGAATTTTCATTGATAAAATTTTGGGTCGTCACAATCATCCCCAATTACGAGATTTTTCTCTTGAAATTTACATTTCACACAATAAAAAAGATGAAGGTAACTATGCTTCATCACTTCCTCATATTCACGCATTTATTCTCCAAACTTTTGGTTTTTTTATATCACCTTAACAAGGGGAATTGTCTTATTTTGTAGAACTATTTATCTACGATCTAATATCATCATCGGCTTCTCATCATAGGAGAGATCATTATCTAATGGTACCGCCTCTAGATTGAGTACATGTGATGGGTCAGCTATGTACTTCCTCAACATTGATACATGTAATACATAATGTACTTGAGATAGGTTTGGTGGGAGTGCTAGTTGATAACCCACTTCTCCAATGTGATCAAGGATCTCAAAAGAGACAATGTACCTTGGACCAAGATTTACCTTCTTCCCAAATATCATAACTCTCTTTCACATTGATATATGGAGGAATACCATGTCTCTGACATCAAAATCTAGGTCTCGTCAACAATTATCAGCATATCTCTTTTTTTTACTCTGAGCAGCTTTATTGTGATGCTAGATGGTCTTAAATTTCTCCACCATTTATTTGACCATTTCTGGACCTAGGAGTTTTCTCTACCCAAATTCACCCCAACATGTCGGTGTTCTACACCTCTTCCTGTATAAGGATTCATAAGGATCCATTTGGATGCTTGAGTTGAAACTGTTGTTTCATGAGAACTCAACAATATGGGAGATGTTGATCACATATTTATTTAAAGTCCATTGAGTATGCTCTCAACATATCCTTAAGTGTTTAGATAATATTCTCAGATTAGACATCATTTTTTGGATGATAAGTCTTACTAATGTTTAGCTCAGTATCCAGAGCATGTTGAAGACTCATCCAAAATATAGAGGTGAATCTTGGATATCGATTGGTTACAATCAATAGTGGTAATCTATGCAACCTCACCGTGTCTCGGATGTGTATTTGTGCCAGTTGATCCAGTGAGAAAATCCTCCTGAATTTAAAATGAAGTGTGTAGTCTTTGTAAGACAATCCACAATGTCCCAAATAGCATTTTTTTCCTTTGGATGTATTTTGAATTCTATTGACAAAGTCCATGGATATGTTCTCCCATATCCATGCTGGTATGGGTAATGGTTGAATCATCCCTTTAGACTTCTGCCTCTCAGCCTTCACTTGCTGACATACCAGGAATGTTGATGTATACTCAGTGATATCCTTCTTCATGTTATCCCACCAATAATTCTCTTAGATATCTCAATCCATATTTGTGTTTCTAGGGTAAATAGATAAACTTAAACTATTTTCATCATCTAAAATTTCCTTATTTAAATCCAGATTTGATGGAACACATAGACCTGACCCAAATATCAAAATTCTGTCTTCATTGACAATGAACTCAAAGCATTTACCTTTTCTAATAGTTTCCACATTCTTCTAAATTCACACATCATCTTTTGTGCATCCTTTAAATTTCTAAAAGAGATGGTTGAGATCTCAGTTGTGAATGGAATTATGATGTTCCCTTCTTTATGATTCCCAAGATCATATTCATAAATTCTAAGAAGAATTAATCCTTTTCAATTCTTATCAATGATAAAATCTAGGGTTCCATTATAGTTATACCATCTACGACCTTGTTTAAATTACCGGGATGGTAGTGGATTGAGCAATCATAATCCTTGATGATCTCTCTCCATCATAATTGGTGCATATTAAGCTCTCTTTTTTGAAAATATATTTGAGGATCTTGTGATCAGTATATATCTCACACTTCTCCCCATAGATACAATGCCTCCATATTTTCAATGAAATGATCATATCCACCAACTCCAAATCATCCGTGAGATAGTTTTTCTCCTGTATTTTTATCTTCCTTGAGTCATAGGCTATGCCATTATCATTTTTCATTAGAACATAGGATAAAACCTTCTTCGAAGCCTCACTGAACACCACAAAGAGTTATCCAGTTATTGGGAGTGTTTATACTGAGGTAGTGATAAGACTCCTTTAAAAATCCTTGAAGCTATCTTTTCATTCATCACTCCAAGAAAAAATTTCACCCTTTCGATTTATCTTGGTAATAGGGTTGGAAAATCGTGAGATATTCCTTACAAATTGGCAATGATATCTAGCTGACCCAAGGAAGCTATGAATATCTATTACCAATGTAGGCCTCAGTCATCCTTCAATTGCAACTATCTTATAGGGGTCCATAGATATCCCATTGCTTGTGATGATATGACCCAAGAATGAGACTTCCTTAAACCACAACTCACTCATCATGTACTTTTCATAGAGATTCTCCTTTTTCTAGGTCTCTAGTACAGTTATTTGATTTCTCCTCATTCTCCTCCTTGTTTTTCGATTATATTAGAATATCATCTATAAATACTACCACAAATTTTACACTAATGACTCTATTCATTAAGTCCATGATGATTTATGGAGCATTAGTGATTCCAAAAGTCATTACTATGAATTAATAGTGCATATACATTGTACGAAAAGCATTCTTGGGGATATCCTCCTTATTCAACCTTACTTTGTAATATCTTGACCGCAAATCCACCTTGGAGAATTATTGTTCTCTACGTAGTTAACCAAACAATTCATCAATTCAAGGTAGAGGATACTTGTTCTTTATCGTCATTTTTTTAAGCTTATGATAATCAATGCAATGGCACATTGTCCCATACTTATTCTAGATGAAGAAGACTATAGAACCCCATGGTAAAGCATTTGGGCATATAAACCCTTTATCCAAATTCTCATATAGTTGTTTCTTTAGCTCCTCAAGCTCCACAACTGATATTCTATACGTAGTCTTGTAAATTGGAAATGGCCCAGGTATATGTTCAATTGAGAATACAACATATCTTCTTGGAGGAAGAGCAGTCAATTTCTCAGGAAACACTTCAGTGAATTCCCTCACAATAGGCATGTCTTCAAGGATGGTTATATCCTTAGACTCAATTATCTGAGCCACATATGTGTGCTCATAGGGCATTAACATCCATTATTTAGATGATGATGCTAAAAAAGATTCATCTTCCTTCTATCACTTGTATAGAATCGGGGGTTGATTATCCATATGGAGAGTTATTTCACTCTCATGGAAATTTATGATGGATCTATATAAGGAATGACAGTCTATGCCAAAAAATTCCTCAAATTCCACTAGAGGGAGTATGATGAGGTTCACTGGAAATTTTAATCCACAAATTATGATAGGGGAGGAGTTATATTTATGGGATGCAATGATTTACCCATTTTCCGTTCGCACCGACATCTTTACTTCCATGATTTGTGGTGGTGTTGGGATTCTTCTTCAAAAAAAAATTGGGATATAAAAGAATGTGTTTAACCAGAATCAAAAAGTACATTCTCAATTAATGGATGAATAAATAGCATACCTATCACCACTTCATTTTGGGGGATCAATTCGGTGGTAGTGATGGAAAAATATCACCCTTGTTGCCTTGGAGGTTGTTGGTTGCCTCTGAAAACCCTTGTCTTAGGGAACTGATTTGAGATTTACCCTGGTTCTTTGAAGTTGAAGCAGTGAACAACACATTTAGGGTCGAACAGAGAGTTCCTCTCCTATGTTGTAGCTATTGGTTTTTTTTATCAGAAGATCACTACTTGGTTCCCCTCCCATCCTCACATAAATCATTTTCTCGTCCCCTTTAGTCATTTTCCTGGGTTCTTCTTTCCACACCTTTATCAAGTGAGGAGTTATATTTTCTTAGAACCATTGGATTTATCCATCGGATCGCTAGAATTGAAATCCACCTTACGCCCTTTATCCCCATTATACCCCGGAGATTCGTCAATATCCATTTCGACTTTGATGGCACATATTACAATTTCCTCACAACAATCTAAGTCATTGATTGTTAGGGATTTCCGTAGGCTAGGATTTATCACACCAAAGAAGTGGTCAACCACGAATTCGGGGGTAACGAAAAAGCTGGAGACATATCATGAAAGCCATGTGATGTTTTCCTCATATGATTTGAGGGATCCGTTGTCCCGTTTCTAAAGAGAAAAAAAAGTAACTTTCCATCTTATGTCCGAGGGTGGGTGGAAAATATTTATTGAATATTTTTTTCTAGAAATTCATCCATTATAACACCTCGATTTCCTCTTTAGGCTTCATATTTTTTATTAATGTGCACCATTGATCGGATTCACCGTCCATACGATAATCAGCCATAAGAACCTTATCATTTTTAGAACATTGAAGGATGGAGAAGATCATTTCAATGGATTTGATCCATTTCGCAGTGATTGAGTGATCAGATGATCTATTAAAAAAGAGGCACTTGTCTCATGAAGCTCTCGATTTTGACTTGTTCATTATTAGGGGGGTTGAACATTCCACTTGAACCATGATCCTATTCAAATATTGAGTTAAATAAGAGAGTGTTGTGACTAGGTTCGTGATTCCTTCTCCCATCGGATTGATAATCTCATTAGAACAGTCATCACATTGATCTTCACATCGGTTGTTAGCCCGAGTCCTCCTCTTACCGGCCACTGGCTGGAATAAAAGGAATGTTTTGGGTAACACATAAAGGGTAATCCAGAGAAAAAAATGGATGACATATAAATAACATTTATTTCCTTGACTTATGAATCTATAGGATTCAATATATGTTATCCTTGATCTACTTTCTAACATATATTCCTAGGGGCATTTTTTCCCTTAACAATGGTTCATACTAAGCTTGTGAAATTACTTAATCATATCCCCTGACAATGCCGTAACCAAGAGTGCAACAAGGCCCGTTTTCATGTACTAGGATACCCTAGTTCAAGCTTGAAATTCCTTGTCAGAGTTTTCACTCCTAGGTACATCTGTTCCAGATCCTCCTTTACCTGCTCGTATCCATACAAGGATGTATTTTCTTGATAGAAAACATAATCAATACTCACCAAAATTTAGGAAAGTTTTGTTATATTTATTCTTATCTATATGGATTCATTAGGGTTTTATAATCCTAATCCCAAAAATAACTAAACATATCCTCTGATGCCAACTATAACAACCTTGTTCTTTATTACACACTTAAACATGATTTATTAGATAAACTCTTCACTTGATACTACATGCATGATAAATAGGTATAGTGTCTTTAGGGATTAGTAACATTAAATTATGACGTAAAATGGGAAACACAACATCTTTATTTAAAACATCCTTTACATGAACACTACATTCCCTCGTGCTTAGAATTTCCCTGGGATAACATGAGGACATGCATAAGAAAATGGTGAGTTATAAAGCCAAGTGAGGGAGTAAAGAAGGAATAACATGAATAATATAATAAATGTTAGGTATTAGGCATATTAATGGAGAAAAATAGAAATATGAACATAAAGACAAGTTATAACATGGTTATCATCACATGGAAATGTGGCAACAACACATAACATGGTACGTGAATTAGCCAAGGCTCATTGCACATCGAGAATTAGTAAAACGTCATTACACATGAATTAGCATGGGTAAGTTTTCATTGCAAATGAATTACCATGATTAAACCCCCATTTCACATTACGTATCATCGTACAAATCTTAACCCAATGCATTTGAGTGCTATCAGGGTGCACCCTTTTTAAACATTTCATTTCAAGCATAAGTGTGCCACATGGATCATAAAATATGGAATCATTCAACATAATCATTTATTCCATGATAAAGGAATGTGGAATACATACATTAAAATAATTAAAAAATAAGTACTTGTGAATAATGGTGAATACCATTGTTTGAAAAATTCCCATGGTATTGACTACACAATGACTTTGGCTTCGCAAATCACGGTGTAATTCTGGTAGTATAACGGTGTTACATAAGAATTTTTAAAAATGGTTAATGCGAGATAAAGGGGTATATAATCGTATGTAAATTAAATGGAGAGTAAGGGGATCATATATATACATGTTCCAACAATTTTAATGGAATTAAGATTCATGATATAAAATAATTTCTTGAAAATAAATGAGGAGATAGAAATTGCTTACAGAATTTTGGCATGGTAACAGGTGTACGTGGAAGACATTAATGAGAGAAAAAGGGGTATCCCTTCATTAAAACAAATGGAGCTAAGTATGGGGGATGTTATAAATTATACCCCCACATTTATAATTTAAAATAAAAGTGCATAACAATTTTAAGAAACATGGATTAAATGAGAAAGGAAGGAATCCCTTACTTGGAAGTGTGATCCCAAAGGCTTGGGAGAGGCTTGAGAGAGGCTTATGGGGGTTTTAGGGCACCTTGGGAGGATTCTGGAGAAATGAGGCTAGATTTTGGACCAAATACAAAGGCTTTGAGTGAAGATAAGGTGAGATCTTGGGTGGGTTTATATAGGAAAGGAGAGGGAATTCTTTATTATTTAGGTTTGGGTCACCACACATTAAACTAATTCAAACCCCAAACCATCTCATGGTTTTTGCCCATGGTTTTTTCCAAGGAGGATTCTAAGACAATATTTTATATGTACAATGGCCTAAATTCTTAAAATAATCAGGTTTCTTATGTGTAGGTGACTCACACTCTCAAAGAAATGAATTTAAAATGGTAAAATGTTTTATAAGTCTTGAAGGGTCCACTAAAGCATTGCAAAATTAATCAAAAAAAATAAAATTACATTATTTTAATTATAAAACATATATTGGACAAACATAATGTTTATAGTATTTTTTTACATACCTATTTGGTCATTATGATGTCATAAAACACATTATATATTTAAATGGTATTTTTTTACCCAAAAATTCGACAATCTCAAAACATTATAGACAATTAACCATTAAATAATGTCAACATCCTGGTTCCCAAAATAATATTCATTTTCTCTAAATAATTTTACAAATATTGGAATTTTAAATTTTTTAATAAAAAAAGACATTTATCGAAAATTCAAGTGTTTTAAAAAAAAATAGCTTTCAAACCTTAATAAAAATCGTAATTGTATTCATAATAATTATATAGTAATTTATACTTAAAAAATTATTTTACTAATAATATTTAACTAAAATATTATTTAATTCAAAAATCCAATAATTCATCAAAATAGATTTCATATTTAATAAAAAAAATTCATTTTTGCTTTAAAAACTATTTTTAAAGTAATAATAATAAAATGAATGTATAATATATATTCTATAAAAAATAATATACATAATCATAGTAATGGGGAATCATTAGATAACCCATTATAACACTTGCATACGACCGAAGGGTATGGGGTGTGATGGTGACAGAATCTTTGGGTGGCTCGGATAGCATCCCTCTGGTGGTAATCTCTATCAACTTCCACTTCTCTCATAGTCGGTTTCGTTCGAGCATAACATGTTGAAACTCGGCTTGGTCTTGGTCAATAGAGAATCCCAATGATAACACCTCCTTTACAAGCTCCAAAAATGGGATTCATATGGGGAAAGTCTACTGGATGATTCCATCAGTTCCTTTGTCTGAGTAAATTGGATTTGTTAAAGCCCTATATTTATACTAATCATGTGATCCCTGTTTAATCACTATATTAGAAACAGTAACAATACCTAATGGGATTTTCAAATCCAAAAAAATAAAACCAAGGAATTTCATATGTTATATAACCTTTTCATATAATAATACATTTAATTAGATCAAGAGGAATTTACATTGATAAAATTTTGGGTCGTTATAATGATTTCATTGAAATATATTCATAATATTTAACATGACTTCATTATTTATCTTATACATCATTATAACCTATGAAAAATATATAAAAATATGGGATGAGCATAAAAATCTCATTAAGGGGTATAAAATGAAAGATAATAATCCAAGAGTCTATAAATACTTATAAACATATGAAATCACTTTCAAAAAGATATACTTCTCACCCCTATATACATACATTGTGAAAAATAATTTTCCATAAAACACTAAAGAACATATATAAAACCATATAGGTATCTTTGGGAATTACATTATTATATTGTTACCCTCATGGATACCTTAGGATTTGTAACCCTCATGGGTACCTTACAATATAACCCTCAAGAATACCTTAATGTGTAACGACCACGGTTACACTTGGAGTAACTATAAGTCCCACCTCCAAAATACACATATAAAATAAATTTGACGGAGATATAAGTCTAACCCTTCATCATAAATAATACCCAGGATCCATAACATAATCATTGAACATTAATAATTTCATAAAAACATTTCTTTTGAATTTTGTAAATCTAGAAGTTTAAAAGATGATTTTTTAGGAGAAGTCCCTTAAAATAACATATAATTGATACGATAATAAAAAATGATAGGAATTTGTTTATAAACTATAAATATACATAAAATAACATAATATAAACAACACTCATTAGAAAAATATTCTTAGTACCATATAATCGCTGAAGTAGAAGGTTAACCCATATAATAGAAAATGAGTTAAGAATTCCATTACCTCGGGTTCGTCTCACTTAAAACTTATTTAAAACTCATATATAATGATTAATATGGTGTTATTAATATTTTGAAGAATCATAATAATGTTTAAAACACCTTATATGATCATTTTATAACATCATTTAACCCATTTATTAATAATATTTTGTTATAGCCAATGTTTTGGGTGTGGGAATTACAATATTTCCATGGTCGGTTCATTAAAGGATTTCCTTGTTGAATTGAAGAAAAACTAAATAAGTGGAATGAAATGTTATTAATATGAATCCATAATATTTAATTATTTGATAAATATTGTTTTATATAGTATGAGTATGAATCATTAGATAAATCATTATTGATATTCTTTTGTCGGTTGTTCGATAATCATGAACTAATTTCATCATATACCTTTAATATTATTCATATAAGATAATTTACAGAACATAAGAGATAAAATATTATGCATATTGTAGTCTGTTTCAACCATTACATTGGATTTATGAATATATTTTAAGGAATAATGACAAATATAAGACACATCATCCACGATGTTTGTAAAATGACATAAAATAGATGGTGTTTTTATTTTTACAATTAGTGAGGGTAGAAGAACTAAGTTGATGATTTTTTTCCACAAGCATGGTAACATAATGAATATATAAGATTCTTGATCTTTCATTCCACTTTGATAAGGGTAGGGAAAGTGATTATAAGAAAATAAAAATAATTGAAAAAAATGAAATGAAATGAAGGAGGATTTTTACATCTTGATCTCTTATCCTTGAGATCCTCCCTAAAGCCTTTGGTAAATTCCTTTTTGCGAGACCAGAAGGTCTTGGATATGGGGAAGATCCTTGGGAAGGGTTTTGGTCAAAATTTAGATAATTCAAAAATCTTGATGGGTGTGAGAGGAATAGGAGGGTGATGGTGGTTTTTATAGTGGAGGAGAGGAGGGACTTTACATTATTTTAATCACTAGTTTAACATTTTTTTCTCAAGACTATGAGTACTCATGATTCATTTGACCCAAAATAGTAAATAGATCATGTGAGTTCACACCAATGTTTATTACATCATCTATGATTCTAGGAATATTATATTTATCAAATATTTTATATATACTGTAAATTTTGGTATTTTAATATTCATCAATAATTCAATAATTTTAGAAAAATCCAAAAAATTCACCCTAACCATTTTCTGACGTGTAGAATTCAAAAAGATCTCCCTTTTTGAAAATAATTTTCAAAATGTGACTAATTTAATTTTTTAAAAAAAATCTAATTTTATTTCTAAAACAAAAAATTTAAAACTATAACTTATTTTTTATCACCTTGATAAATTAATCAAGATCTCATTACCTTATAACCATAAGATTAAAAAATAATTTTATGATTTACTATTTATACGGATAATTTTACTATTCATAAGGGTATGTTACTGTTCACAAAAAAACATGTTGGTTCTATCAACTCAAAATAACTTTCTGATCACAACTATAAATGACTATTTTTCAAAATTCAAAACATAGAAGCGGTAAAATTATGTTAAAAAATGGTTTATGAATATCTCCTTAAAAAAGTATTATTATAGAGAGACTCATTGTTTCATTCATTTCTATTTATTTTTATAAATTTGGGTTGTTACAGGAACCATCCTCTTTGTCCATCTCACCTCAAACTATGATGTGTGATAGGTCATGAATATATCTTCTCAACTGTGGAATGTGAAATATTTCATGTACCTAGTCTAATTGTGGGGAAAACACCCAGTTGTAAGAAACCTCATCCACCCTACATAGGATATGGAATTTAAAGATGAACCTTAGGGATTTATTTCCTCCCTTACAAAATTTATTCCAACCATTAAATGGTGAGACCTTCATGAACACATGATATCCATCCTCAAACTATAAAGGACTAAATCAATAGTCTATTTGAGACACACACAAAATATGAGTGGTCCTAACAACTATAAGATTATGTACACCATCCTTATCATTAGATTCACCAATGTTTACCCAAAAATTGATGACTCTCTTACCTTTGACGAACATAGGGGTGACCGATAGGATCTCCCACACACAGACTCAAAAGCTGAGTTTCTAATAGATGAATTGTTGATATTTTTTTAGGAAACAATTAACACAAAGTGATACTCCACAATATAGCTGAAATTAAAATCACAGGATCTAATAATATCCTTATAAACCTGAATCATTCACCCATTCTGTGCTTTTATTTGAGGTTATAATTCTATACACATAATAAAATGAATCTTAAATTACACCTATAAGATTATCCACATTTAGTATGTAAATTTTGAGTCTTCATAAAAATGATCATTAAGGTTATCACAAACAATTAGATGATATATTCCATGAAAAATCACCCCAACCTCTCCATTAAGTAATTCTCTCAAATAGAAAGAAAGCAGAATGACTTGGTTAGTTTGTTTATGATCATCTAGGGAGAATCATGAACTCTCACTGACATGGGAATCCTCATAATTAAATCAATAGTTATTCCACTACAATTAATCTCTGGTTCCACAATGGGTTAGGTTAAACCTATTGGGAGTTTTTCACCTACTTCACCTACTAATAGATAATGTAATATGATAAATACTCACAAAAATCCTACTTTATACCTTACCAACAAAATTGATTCTTGAGGTATTGTTATATATTAATAGCTCACGGATGTATTGAAAAGTGCAAAGTACAAAGCTCTCTCATAACCTCCTCATGCATTGAGTCAAGAACCATAGTCCATAATCATAAGTGGATAACGTGTATTCCACCTTCATATTATCCATCTTGTGCATTTATTGACAAAATACTGTATTGAAATACCTTGTAATTGATGTCTTATATACTGGACCCATCATAAACTCTAGATGTGGAAGGGTCACCAAAATTGATAAAATATACGAAACTACCCCCTAATCAACTAGGGATAACTATAACAACTCTAACCACACATATGCATCCTTTAAAAAAAAGAAAGTTACTTTCTTCTTAGGGAATTAGCTACCAAATTTCCGTTTATGATGATTATAGAGAATCTAGATGTCATATTAATGAAGGATCTCTAACCATAGACACTTCCATGTGTTAATATCTCTCTAAATAATGTTTTACCTTAGAATATTATAGTATGTATATACTATAATGATATTTCCAAGAAGGATGTGACTTTAAATAATCCGGGAGAACACTACCACTACCAGCAATAAATAATATGTTTCATTATTCATATCAAGATTTATTAATTGTATAGTCCCATGAGAAATAACTACATACCTCTTCATTAACACAAATCCAAGAAAAACTATAATAGAATCAAAGAACACCAACTTCTCAACTCCATCCTTTGTAAGCCTTAGGATATGAGCATTTTGAAAAACTCAATTATATATCCTTCAGAGATTTATATATAATATCTGAAACTAAATAAATAGATACCCCTTTTACCTAATGGAATTCATGGATCCCATAGTCCTAGAAAACTCTTCCTTAAATTTTTTACAGTAATAAAAATAATTAAGAATACTCATCAAAATGAAAATTCGCTTGGGTGGATTCAAAGCTATAACTTCCTTTATATTAACTAGGTCTATACCTACACCACCCTATACAATTATGTGACCATGGTAGTGGACCTATAAAATTTATAACATGTACACTGAATGATTTTTATATAATTATTGATATCGGTGTGAGTCTAGAAATCTTCTTAAATGAAAAACATCCTAGTCCACTAATTCTTAATAGATGTAAAAATCATTAATTAAGACAACCAAAAATTCATCTAAGAAGGGAATAAATATCCTGGTAATGAAAGGCATGAATATATCTTGAGCATTCGTCACATCAAATTCCATTGCTAGAAAAAAATAATGTACATAATGGAATTTTAAAGAAATATATTAAATGTCCTTCTTAAGGATTTGAAGTTAGTGATAGATAAAATTGAGATCAATATTCTAGAAATACTTTTCTCCCTTCATCTAGATAAAGATGTCTCTAATCCTAAATAAAGTCTAGTTTATATTGATTTTCTCATGATTCTAGTGATAATTGTTAATAAAGTGCCTTAGGGCTATATATTCTTTCATGGAGAATAAAATCCGAGATACTGATAGGGGAACATTGGGTTTCATGAAACGTTTCTACATAAGATCCTATAATTATACCTTTTTATTTTTAAGTTTATCTGAGTCCATCAGATAATCCATTAAAAATATTAGATTAGTATCATGGTTTAGATAGATGCAGAAGCTAACTTATAAATCTGGAGAAAATTAAATCATATCCTCAGGGAAATCATCTCTATACTCATCCACCACTATTAGGATTGGGACACTTGAGGTATCTTCCACACATAAATACAAACTTAGAAACTAGTGGTGATTGGATACAAGTTCAAATGAATATGACATTCTCATATTACCTGAATATATCACTCACTCATAAAGGAGAATCACGATGCATAATCTTATAATCACATAAATTTATGACCACATAAGTATATCATGGATAATAATATAGATATAAATTCTCTTCCAAGGATGATATTGTAGGACTTTGGCACAAATATAATTATGACCCAAAGAAACATTGCTCTATTAAGTGTAAGCTCCAAACACTGATAGATGTGAGCGAGCATGTGATAACTTCCAATTGAAGTCACAGGAAATATATGATGGGATTTGGGATCCAATAAAATATATATAACCTAAAATAGTCATGAAATATTAATGGAATGTATTAGTCTAATGTCGATAATTTTGGGATGAAAATTATATAAGAAAAAAATCATATCTAATATCCTATAATGATTTTCATATTCATGACAATCCCCCATCTCCATATTGTCACATCCCCAACAATCATACCTCTGTGATTATCATGGAAAACTTGGGGGTTGTGGTTATAAAATCTAGTAATGGATTTTTTATCCTCTATCACCTCCTCTCGGTGCACAACCTGCTCCCCTTCCAAATCAGTGTCCCTAAAGATCACTTTGGTGGCCTATGGTACGTCTATAGTCACATCATTTCCCATGATAAATTTGTTATTTTACTTCAATCCTTACTTTTACTTCATGATGGGTCTAGTAGTCACGCCCCAGATGACTTGATCATCCATAAGAATAACTATCTATCATGTTCTTCCATTTTGAAGATGTTTTGAGTTAGTTCAGACATTCTTTCTAAAGGTATGCAGTCTCTTGGATTTTACCAGAAATGATTTGGGTTTCACATGAGTAATCTGGATGTGGGGTTAAGATCATATCATCCATTATAATTTATTTCCTACTCCGGGACACTATTATATTTTTATTATATATTCTTCAATCATTCATAGTAATAATACTCATTACCCTTATGAAATTGAATGATTTACGATACTAATTTGAAAGGAAACATATTTTGGGAATTATACTATCATTTTTTATTCATGATTCTGGTTACTATATATTTTGGATCCATATAGGTTGGAACTCTGGGTTTTTTCGCTCTCTAAGAAGGCATTTGGATCCTGAAAATAGATGTATGAGGTTTTTTAGAGTAGGGATCAGACACATGTGTGAGGATTCTTATATATCCATATAAATCAATTAAATCCCCATGTAGTTTAGTTACATGTAAAGATACATGTCATACCTTTTATATTTATCTAAAAAGTACTAAATTAGTTCCTTTTATGGTTTCAATCAATGGTTTCTTCCATTAAGTATAACATCATGAACATTTGACTATGAGGTTGAAGGTTCCTAAAAATGGTTTGGAGTGGGACATATTCATAAGAACCCATTTCTATATTAACTTATCTATTGATAAAAAGATATAAGAGGTTATTATTGTGGAATACAACTAGAAGGTGGCCCATATATAGTTTTATACCCCATTTCTATTTACAATTAGAGAATTGTGGATGATCAGAAATATTCAGGATTACACCTAGTAAGAGGCCCATTTTATCTTATTCATGTTAGGCTGTGAAGGAGTCACATTCTCATGACATGAGAGATGATATAATATCTTTTTCACTTGAAAATATGTATCAGTGTCTCATCACTAAAGGAATGACTAGATCATCGATAGATAAATACATGGATCAAAACTATTGGTAACCAATGATTATCACATAGGATATCCAAAGCACATATCCTATGTGAGGTTGATCCCAATCACCTTAGGCTCATCACCTGATGATGTTTTGGGTAATCTCATGCTTGATATATGGGTATTCTCACTCTCATTACATAGGACATCATTTTCATTACACATATGGGACATGATGGGATTATTATACACATCACATATTTTGTGGATATTTATTACTCATGTAAATTAATAAAGGCATCATATTTTCATTATATAAGAAAAAGTTTAATATACTATACTGTTCATATAGGATGGTCTAAATTATTAATTCCCAACATGCATTGGGGAGTAGTTTAGAGCCCAGTGGATACTTTTAAAGTTTAATGTTAAGTGAGGACTAGGTTGGGGGTACACTACCTCATAATGGAGAGATTCAACAATAAGGTGTTAGGATAACAAACAATATTTTTCCTATATATCATATTATAACTGAAATAAAATACACATAGTTCAGGTTTCACACTTTAAGGACATCTTATAGGACTATTCCATTTACTTTTTACGTATTGTAGTAAGGACAATTGTGTGGTGAATGATTCAACAAAAATGGATAGGGTAGAGCATATTCCAGGCCATATATGTAATGGTTCATTATTTCTATTATTAATTACACTATAATGTTTATGGTTGGGATTTACACCTAATAAGGTGACCCATTGGGTCTATGTTTCATTGATGTGGTCACATGGATGAGATCATTAATGAGAACATAATAGGTGCTTACACAAGGAATTGGGACCTGATATAATGAGAATTAAATACATTATCTTTGGGGAAAGTAATATTATAAGTTATTTTGGATTTATTTCACTTAGGTAGGTGACTTATGTAAAGAAAATTGTGAAAAGGAAGACCAATTTCTTATTATTGGGTTCTTTCATGAGGTGTTCACTGGTGGGAAAATTAATTCATGGACTATGAACACTATTAATAACCTGATATAGACATTAGAAATAAAAAAAATCATGGAATGAGTCCTTTATGAACTGGGATGGCTCATAAAGGGAAATAAATTTAAGGATGCTTGGTTCTTCAAGGGGTTTGTATAGGACCATCGATAGTGGATCTTTTCATAATTCATTCATGAAGTTGTGTTTTGGATAGTCCTTATAGTGACTATAATTCTTCTTACATGACTATTACACTATTTTTTAGATAAACAACATAATTTTAATATATTCTAGGATAGAAAGGAATAGTATCTTGGGAAAGTTAAACTCATACATCATATGTAGATAATAAAACTAAAATATTATTTAAATCCATATTGTATATCGACTAAAATACATTCAAATTATCTTTAGTGTATATAATCACATGAGGAAATACATCAATAAAACAGATGATCTAATAGCCAAGTAATGGGCGGAATATCAAGAGAGGAATAAAGGACATGAAACGAGAATACATGAGAGAGAAAAATCAACTTCATTGTATTATATGCTTGGGAGCATCATCATAATAATGATGGGAACATTTGATAAAGGAATGGAATATGGAATATTCATAATAATGAAACATCATAACATGGTTTTTAAATAACCATGCATTGTTATAAACAAAGCTAACATCATGTTTATGAACAACATATGTTCATAAATTATAATATCATAATTTTCCCTAAATCTTCTATCATGTACATGAATAATACACAAAATATCAGTGGATATATCACATTACACAACACTTTGGAGGGATATATTATTTTGGTCACATGCATCACATCATATAATTGTCATAACCACGTTGGCCACTTTGAAAAAAAAATTATAATAATAAGGGTCATGAAATTTAACCAAGGGAAAACGGGTTTCTTTTGGTTTTCATAAATCATTAATAAATGAATGTTATTAATGACACAAAGTAGAGTAATCTAAATCCAATGTATGATTTACTACATTAGGATAAGATACAAGATATTTTCTTTTAACGGACCGAATAGTTTAGTAGTCATAGTAAAATAAATACATTTTTAAGTCTTTCATTACATTAGATAAAAATTACAATAATTTTTTTTGAGAATATAATTATTCCATCTAAAATACCACAGAATGTAATTTTTATTACACTTCCTAGATTCCTAGGAAAGAAAATAATAAGGGTTATATTATATGCTCAGTAAGAGTTTTGTAAATTGTAAGTTATCAATAACCAATAAGCATAATCAATAGGGAATGACAAATAACTGAAAACAAGTTTAATTTAAATAATTTGACTATCATTATTAAATAAGGTATAATATATATGGAAAGATAAATATCTAAAAACACATGAAATTTTTTAATAACATTATTATAATAATTAGATAACGAATAATCAATATGTAAATGTAAGTATCTGAACACACATATCATTTAATAAATAATTAGAATATAAGGATTAGATAAGGCATATTAAATAGGACAAGGTAAATATCTTAACCCAATCACCATTTAATCAATTCCATTACTTTCATGATTAGATAAATCATAATCAATATAGCAAGGTATTGAACTGAAAACACAATCTATTTAAATAATAAATGGAGAATAAAATGAATGAATATATAATATTATTTCAAAAATATCAAAGATAATATTAACTAAATTCATAATGAAGGAAATTCTTAATTATTGGATTTTATGATCTCATCCATCATGATACCAAAACTTTCCGGACTTTTCTCATGACAATTTAAAATAGATTGGAAGGTATACACCAAAAATCTATTTAACTAAGGTTTTCAAAATACGTCATCTCATGAGAGTATTGATGCATTGAGGGGCTATCATTTAAAATTAACAACCCATATTTTCAGGTCCAAATAATTCTTCATATATATATTAATTGATTTAAATCATTAATAATGTTTTTTATCGTAAAATTTCCATATTGACTAAATAATAAATATTTATCAACACTTCCCCAAATAATAAAATATTTTTCAATGTATAACACTATATATAGAAATTATATATGGATTAATAAATAAACTAATCAATGAAAATTAATATGGATATTTATGGTAAATTTAATGTCCAGTGATCAAAATAATGTGAATATTTCAACAGAATGTTATTGAATTTAAAAATTGAATAAAAAAAGTGATTTCAAACACTTTCTTTAATAAAAATGATAATAAACCATCAATATAAAGAATAATGATGGTATCAATACAACATATCGACATTTTAGTCTATTTAAAATAAATATTTTTAAAAAAATTTATGAATAGAAATACCATAAAAATTCATTAATAAAATTATTTTGGAAAATATATTTGTAAGTTGAAAATATTTATAAAACTAAATGTTCAGAAAATAATTTGAAAAGAAATTTAGTTGAAAATAACCTTTTAAACATAAAAATTATTCCTTAAAAAATTGACTGGTCATGAAGGTGGAATATTCTTTATATTATATATATGTTAAAACAAATATTCAATTCACATTTTCAGTGAAATACAAATGGTCCATGCTTGAGAAATGAAATGAGATTTCCATTCAAAACATTTTGTTGAAAAGAAAACATGGGTAAATTTTTATAATAAATAATTTAAACAATTTTAAAAACCATTCTGTAATATTAGTTTAAAAAAATGTTTTTGGAAAAAAGGATTTTTGAATGAATAGAGAAATGTAGTTATATTTTATTAATGATAAACATGTGTGGTGTTATAGTTCATATCGATAAGCGAACGAGTGTCATCTATGAAACATGTAGTAATCGTCCAAAACATACCTCCTTGTTATTTTTTATTCATTTAAAGATAGATATTGTAATACTATCCTATGTTTCAGACTTCTATAAACTCGTTATTTTATAATAATTTTTCCTTCGTATTTTTGGACCAAGGCATCATCTTCTAAAAAAAGTTAGATTTTACTAAAAAATATTTTCCAATAATTTTAACTACCAATGAGTGAGAACATAATTATATTATTCTAAAAATTTATGAATAAACATAGGAAAAGAAAATTAAATGGTTTTTCTTTAAAATTAAAAAATACTTTCATTAAATTTAAATTCATTCATAAATAATTTCGACTAAAATTAGATTTTCGAATAAAGCCTTGAAAATATAATAACATTGATGTAAGAATATAAAAATGTATATATTATGTTTATTAAATGTAAATCAAAATAAAACAAGTGTATATATAACTTATTTTATCCAAAATTCAATACCCATATAATCATAGAATATCAATTACAATGAAAAGTATTATAATGCAATGAAAATAAATTGAGTAATGAAATTCATTACCACTTGGTAATTTTCAAGTGAAACCCTCTTGGAAGATAAAAATAAAGTTAAAATAGTAAATATCAGGAATTATTAATTAATCATGATATTACATGTAAAATAGGAAGCATATAAAACATATAAAATAAATTAGGTTCATAACCCTACAATATGCCTCTGTAAAGAGAAATTGAGACGGAGTCCCTTAATTTATGGTTCATATTTGATAAAATCAATTTAATCTAATTTATATTTGATTTAAATATATTAATAACTTATAATAAAACTAAATACATGAATATAATATCATATAGGATCATTTTATAAAATATTATCACTCATTATTTAATAATAATTCATTATTATTATTTTTTCAAGTCACAACTCCCTGGTTTTCTCATGCATGTTTTAACATGAAAGTTCCAGTTTTTAAAAATGTTATATTGTTACATAATATCAAGAATTATATTAATGTTATAAACACAATTTTCACTAAGATGTAATTTTATATTCAATATATAAAGTTTAAAATGGATAATAGATCGCATCACTTCATTGAGATAGTAGTATGTACCTACACATGATTAACATTATCATTTCTTTAACATATGAAAGGGGAAGTAAGTATGTGATATATTAATTTTAAATAATAAATAATATTTAATATCTTTCAAATATATTCATTAAATTTATTATTTATTACATTCCATGTACAGTGTAAACAAATAACAAATTACCTAGCTTCACGAGACAGTAGTCTTCTATGCACACAAGCGATGTCATCAAAATTTAAAAGACAGAGAAGGTAAGAAGGTGTGTGTGATGTTATAATTACAAAAGTATAATAATATCATAAATTTTATATATACATATACATATTAAATACTTAATTATAATGAATTGTGAGTTTTCTTGATGGAAAATGTGTTATATCGGTTCGCATGGTAGAAGTCAGTTGTACAGAAGATCGACGATTTCATTTCCCATTTGATGGATGAGGATATAGATAAAAGGTTATTAAATTAACGTAATAAAACCTAAATATAATTTTCATATTGTTGTTGTTATACTAAAATGATTTAAAAATATTTTAAGGAGGATAAAGTAGAGATAGAATAAAAATGATCGTTTAATAATGTTACATCTTCTTCGGACGGCTTCTTTAGGTTTCCCCTAAAACCCATAATAGGATGGATTTATGATCAAAAAACTGGATCTAAAATTTTTCTAGTGGAGTGATTTTTTTATTGGAAATTTATTTTTTTAGTACAATGGATATGGAAGTATGAAGAGGTGCGGAGAGGGTGATGGCCACTTATAAGTGGGGGAGAGGACACACATTGAATTAATGAAAAGATTCAATTAAAACAACTTTTTAATCATTTAAAAGACTTCCAAAATGAATTTTTATTGCCCATTAGAGGTTATAAGGTATAAATATATCTATATTATTGGGTTTTAAAACGTTTTAGGCCATTTGAAACATTTATTTTCATAGATTAATCCTTTGGTAAATCAATTTTAACTATAATTGTGATATTTAATTCCTACTAATTTTACAGTTAGCAATGGAAAAAATTAATTTGAACATATTATATAATATAAATTAATCCAATTACAAATATTTAACCATTTAAAATATTTAATTCATATAATTGGAACAATCCAAGTTAAAATTATACTTAGACACATGACAAAAAAGTGGGTTTCCAAAAAGAAATTCCTTATAAGTATGGAATATGTTAATATCCAAATTTCATAATTAATTGATCCCAATGACCTATTTTGATATTAATTAACAAATACTACTTTAATAAATTTTTAAAATATAATTTTTCCTTTCAAATTATTTAAAAAATTAAGTTTTTCTTGGAATTCAGTATTATTCACTATTCATCAAAAAATGAAACATTTCAGAGAAATACTAAACATTTACCCTAATATAATTTTTTATTCTGATTTAAAAATAAATTAAATATAATTAAATAGATTATATAAAATAGGTAAGTATTAATTTAAAATTATGTGTGAAAATCACAACTACATTTCCTTGTAAAAATATGGTTTTTTTAGAAAAAACATTTCTTTTTAAAATGATTCTAAATTTAGTTATTATCAATAAATAACAATAATTTTTATAATTCAATTATTCTTACTCATACCCAAAAAATTAATAGTTAGTTTATAATGGTCATCTGTTAAATAATAAAAAATCAATATTGTTTTCTATTTTTTCTAAACCTGATGTTACATGCATCACAAGCTATCATTGATATTGAATTTATTAAAAAAAATATCAAAAAGTATTTGGGTGTTAAATTATCATCTATGGTTTATCTCATAACTTATTTATTCAAAAAAATCAATTTTTTCTTTTAAAATCATTGGGTGTAAAATGATAACTCAAAAACAAATTGTGCCCTTTAAATTTAATCTTGTTCTGTATAATCAATGGTTTCACATTTTAAAATACTATTATCTTAAACAAAATTGTTAAAATCATTAGAAAAATCCAATTTAAAAATAGATTTGGAATTATAAATGTCATTTTGAATAGAAGATGATTGGTTCCTAAAAAAGAAAACATTTGTGTAACTTGGTCATATGGTAATTGAATAAAATCATAAATAATTATAGGGAGTTATATTGGTCATTGATTATGTAAATGTAAATGGTAGTGGAATGTTAAGGACCATAAAACCATAAAATTTTATGGTCTGAAAAGAACAAAATTTCATCATAAATGAAGGTATTAGGAAAAAAAAATTTGATTCAATATCCTTTTTCTAGAGTTGAGGATTTCTTTTACACTCTAGGCTATAAAGATAAGGAAATATATTTTCATTATATATTTATATTTCATTTGAACATTTTAAAATTTTGTTTTCCCATAGATCAATTTATAATTCATATCTTACTTTAAGAAGTGTATACGATAGAAAAATTTTTTATTCATGAAGAACAAAAATTAACTTTTAATAGATCATAAAATATACAAAATATTGACAAGTCCTATCATTTGTCTCAAAATATTTCCTAAAAATGATATGGATATAAAAAATTATCCAGTATACTACATTAATATCTAAACCTAAATAGAAACACCATTGTTTTAACATTAATATATATCCATCAAATTATTTAAGTAAAAATTATGATATTTGACAAGAACATAATATATTCTAGTGGTGGGTGAAACAACCATGTCACCTATTGGTTATAGGTTCAAGCATTATGAATTTGTCAGATTCTACAAGTTTTCTCCCAATATGCGGGGTGTCAATTTTCTAAAACCATGTTTATATAATTCCAATAACATTCCAAAAGTGTAATATCTCATAATAAGAACAAGAGCCTCAACCCTGTTGGTGAGTACATTGAAGGTTCATCCAAGAGACCTGAGTTCAAAATTGGGTGGAGACATATTTCTGGGTCACTATAGAAGCACTATAGTAGGAACTATATCATGAACTATAACATATAGTGTTCGGTGTTGTAGCAGCTGGAACTATTCATCTGTTTGGGCTTTCAGTGCACAAGTTTGAGCTTTAGGACCTTTAAGGCCTTCCGGCCACCCATGGCCTTCGGGCCAGTAAGGATTTAGGGCCACCTCAAGGTCTTCGGGCCACCTCAAGGCCTTCAGGACACCTCAAGGCCTTTGGGAACCTCAAGACCTTCGAGCCACCTCAGGGCCTTCGGGCCTCCTGAAATTGTTCTTAATGTTCAGACAGACTCTACAACAAGAAGACTCCAAATGGGGACTTAAGGAAGGTGAATTCAAAAGAACAGAATCCAAGATGATTTTTCAGAAAGAGAGGGTATGGAATTTCCATCAGGACAAGACTATTCTTGCACAGTAATCCTATACTAATAGCCATGAAAAGGTTGAGAGGTGATATCATGATAAAGAAGCTGGGAGGAGGAGTTACATGCATAGTCTCTATATTTCCTAAGACCTATGGGTCATATAATATGTAATCCTAAGGGCCATGTAAGGGTTCCCCTCATCCTTTGAAAGGGGGTTATCAGAAATCAATAAAAAAATAAGGCATTCGGGATATTCGGGATATTTACCCATAATAACTTAAATATAAAAGATAAAATAAACCCTATAGGTTACCATTACCTTTGAACTTATTCCCACAAAAAGTATGTTAATTCTTCATTAAATAGGATTTTCACTAAAACATATACTAAACCAATGGGTTATATTTCCATAATTTATACTAAAATATCCTTAATATTTGTAGACTTCCGTAATATAAAACCTAAAAGGGGTTTTTAAGACATTGAAATTATGGTCAATCATAAATTCACAAACCCATGATTGAAACCATAACTCGTAAGTTAATGAAGACATATATGATTTTAAAAATTAAAAAAAATCAATAGATATTTTTGGATAATTAAAACCAAAAGGCCATTGGCAAAAATACATCTAAAATATAATTAATGAATCCAAACACATAAATAATTCAACAATTTTATTTCAACGTAGATCATTTTTTTAGTGTTTAAGCTTTATAATTAATAACTAACTTAGATAATTCCATGATTTCACCCCACTTATGAAAATAGACTATAAATGGATCCCTAATATGGGGATTCTTTTTTTCATAGTCAGAATTTTTCCTCAATAATTCATGGATTTATTCCCTTATTTTTAAAACATAAATTTTTATTTTCAATTACTATGAGGCACAAAGTTTTTTATCTCTTGATACATTTATAAAATGAAGGAAATCAGGCCTTTATTCCTATATGGTATCCACCACATGAGCTCTTAGAGAAATCAATAATTATCTTCTTTAGTGAGTCTCAAATTCAATTAGGTATTGGTTTTTATTCATATTTAAAGATAAATTATTAGGAATAATCATGATGTTTTTACTATAGTCATCATCTTAATTTGTTACTCATTTTCACCACGTTGTACCACATATTTAGTGTATTCACGATTCTTTCTGTTTCAATCTGTTGACTAAAACCGAAAGAAATCATATTTTGAGCAACAATAATCAATGTGTAAAACCACATAATCATGGATATACATTTATAGAATTTCTAAATGATGTCACCTTCTTATAAATCAAATAAAAAATTGGTTTGACCTAGTCTATTCATTATTATCATCGAGTCATATCCTTCATTATAGTTTGTCATGAAAATTTGAAATATCTAAAAAATTTCCATCCAGAGTTTGAAAATATGTTCACTGTAATTCCTGTTAACATGTTTTAGGTAATGCTCAAGTCAATTTTGACTTTCCATTTTAGACTAATTGCTCCTGGGTGCAATTATTCCAGAACTATGTACACTTCTAGTTTCTATATGCGGATGTATCATTTGAAAAGACCCCATATAATCTATAATTTTCCAAAACATTATAATTTTTTTGTGTACATATCCTCAATGTTTATCATTGTTTTATGTTCCCTAATCTATTTTATTTATAAATCCAGTTCCCATGATTTCTACTGAAATTCTGATGATATAAACTATAATAAACATGACTCTAGCAACCCAGAGTCTGTATCTTCTTTATTACATTGTCATAGGATACTGGTGATCACATAAAAAAGAACTGAATATTTTAGTCTTGAATTAGTTTTGAAAAAAAATAATTACAACAAAATTATGAATATCATTATTCCCTCACGAATATCATTTCATATAATTCATGGTACACTTCTAAGATTCCTAGTAAAAGAACAAAAAAGGATAGTTTAGATGCTTAGTAAGTGATACATAAAGTGGACTCTATCATGAATAAATAATAATAATCAACATTAAATGGTAAATAACTAAAAAATAGATTTAAATAATTTTTCTATGTTGATTTAATAAGTTATAATAAATATTTTAAGGTAAATATATGAACACACATTTCATACACATGCATGAGTGATGTTATCATTTCATTAATAGTTTAATGGATAAGAAATTAGCTGATACCCTACAATTATAGAGTAAATATCAGTTTTGATATATCACATATATTGAATAAATTTATACTTACCATATTCCTTTGAAACAATAAGCTAAAAACAATTCACACCAGTTCGTGAGGTGGTAGCCATACACACGAGTGACGTTATCTTAATTTAAACGGAATGGAAAGTAAGAAGGTTTATGTGATATAATATATTTTACGAATAATAATATTATATATTATATATATATATATATTAAATACTTCTTTATATACAATCATGAGATTTTTTTATGGAAAATGAGTGAATCGATTCCTAATATTGTAGTCTGTTGTACACAATATTGACAGTTTCTATTCCCAATTGATGGAGGTGGAGGTCGATAAAAGTTATCAAATTAAGGTAATAATGGTTAGGAATATTTCATATGTTGTAGTTATTAAAATATCATCATTTAATTATATTTTAATGGTGTGAATGGATAAATAAATTAAAAATAAACGATTTAAGAATGTTACCTCTCCCTCGGATTACCTCTTTAGGTTTCAATCGAAGCCTTTCTACGATGGATTTTGGATAAAATGGATCTAGGATGTTGGGTAGGCATTAAGTAAGTAATTTTCTCCTCTATAGTAAAAACCAAATGTTTTGGTAAATGTAGTGAGGGGAGGACGGTCGGTGGACTTTTATAAGTGGGGGAGGGGACAAATATCCAATCTTAGAAAACATTAAATTTCACACACATTTGTATCAGGTCAAAATCCTAAAAATTTTATCTTTATTGTCCCTTAGAGGTGATAACAACAATATATGTCTATCCAATGGTTTTTGGTCATTTTTAGGTCACATTTAACCTTTATATTTTTTTTATTTTAACCCCTCGATAAATCTTTTTTACCTAAACATTAACAATTAATTTTTATTACTTTTAATATTAATAATAGTAAACAATTAATATGAAAATATTCTTTTATATAAATTTTATTGATTACAAAATTAGAATCCATTTTTGAAAAGTAAATTCATAAATGAGGAATAATATAATTTAAAATTATATCCATGGACGTGATGAAAATGTTGGTTTCCAAAGAGAAAACCCTCATATATATTGAAATTTTTAACATCAAAATAAAATATAAAATGGATTGGAATGACCTAAATTAGTAAACAATTAGTATTATTCGACTAATTTTACATTAAAAAAATTTACAATATAATTTTAAATTTTAAATTATCTAAATGAAAATTATACTTTTGTTAAAAATCAGTATTTTCACTATTTATCAATAACTGTAACATTTTTAAAAAATACAAAGAATTAAACCTAAGAAATTTAAAATATTTGGATTTAAAAATAATTTTAATTTTAAAAAAAGTATAAAATTTTTATATATTAATTTTATATTATGTTGTTAAAGCATGAATAAACCACCTTATATAAAAGTATAGTTTTTCAGAAAATGTTTCTTTTTTTCAAATGTTTTTTATTTTATTTCTAATCAATAGATTTCCATAATTTTCATAATTTGGTTCTTTATATTTAATCAAAAAAACCTAATTGTTAGGTTATAATGGTCACATATCAAATTATAATATATTAATAGGGTGTTGTGCTTGATTGAAACCTAGTGTAGTGTGTGTCACAAGTTATCACCAATATAGAAGTTATGAAAAAATAAATATATAAAAAACTCTCTAGGCATTACATTATCTTATAATAATGGTGTCGTATGTTATACAAGAAATTTAAATAAAATTTCATATTTTAAAATATTGGGTTGTTAGAACATCATTTTGTGTTACCAAACTAATAAGGGAGATCCTTTTTTCCATAAAATAATATTTTTCTTTAATGAATAATAAACTCACTAGGAGTCAAAAGAAATATTAATTGCGTTATAAGTCCATTTTATAGTGTAAGAACATGTATATCTCAATTATGAAATGGGAGAGAATTTTGAAATAAAAAATTCAATGAAATAGAGGAACATCAATACTGAGAGTAATGTGAATAGTAATTAATCCAAAAATAAATAATTTGGTTCCACAATCCCCATAACATAAATCATACTTTATTTTATTTCTATTCCACCTACTCAATAATAAACAAAGGTTTATTAAATCATAGGACATTAAGTGAATTATTTTCATTTTTTCTCTCATGATCAATTATAATCATTGGATTCTATTAATTAAATCACTTTGTTAAAGGTAAATTGTTTTGATATCACATTTTTATTAAAATATTCTATATTACTTCAAATTAATGATATTAAATTATTTACATTCTAATATTATCATGATTATCTATAGAATCATGTCAATACATATATTTATAAATTTATTTATTATAAATAATTAATTTTAAATAGCTATAAGGGTGTGATAATAAAGTAATTAACATTGTCCTTATTGGTGGTTAACCGACTGTTAATGAGACATTGTCAAAATATTCATAAAGAGATGTAAAAAATATGAATACATTATAAATATAATCATAATAAAATTTTAACATCATTAATATAAATTAATAATACAAGAATTGTGGTCAAAATTATTAGATAAAAAGAATAAGAGAATATTGAGAAATGAAGAGAATTATATGGAAATTTACCCTTCTATCAGCATTGCTTCATTTCTACAACACTAAGAACCTTGAGTGATTTGATCTGAGTGGATACAAAACATACCCAAGGATTATAAGGGTACTAATATAAAATATTTAGGGAGATAAATGGATTTTATAAGTGTGTGTAAGTGGTTTTATAAAGGTTGGATTAGGGATTATTTGTACCTTAGGAGAGGTGGATTTTAAAAATAATTTATTAGAAAAATTATTATATCCAAGGAAATCCTTTAAAAATAACATTTTTTTCATTAAAAAATAAATTTTAATAAAATAAGATGATTTATGTACTTTAATCCACTTTATAATTAATAATTATTAGTTTAATAAAAAGAAAATAATAATATTTAGAAAATTTATATTTAAAGGGATGCATTAGGCTTTTAAAAATTGTGGAAAATTCGGTTTAGGAATTAGTTTTTTAATAACCCAGTTATATTATTAAATTTTTTTATCCAAAATAATAAAATTTTCACTTTTAAGTCATTATTAGATCATCATTATGTCATAAAACATCATGTATTTTAGAAAACATATTTTTACTATTCATGTAAAAATGGTCATTTCTTTGATAATTATAAAAAAAATCAACCTTGGGAAATTTGGATATGAGGATTCTAAAAATGAAATTAAAATTATCAAAAAAAATTATCATAACTATTTATAATTATTAACCAAAAAATATCATTTTTATAAATGAAATTAAAATGTAGTTTGTTTAAAGTTTTTATAATTTGTTCAATTTGTAGATTTTATTATTTATTATATGGTTTTATAATATTTATATTTTATTAAATTAGAAATTAGAAATATTATTTATATTATATTTTATAATTTTGAGGTCAAATTACTATGAAATGATTGAGTTAATATTCCCAAGAGTCAAGATATTATTTATAACGGTCTGGTTACCATTCAAACAATCCCATTATTATTATAATAGTCACATTACTATTCTATGGGTCACACTACATCATATAAATACCTATTCAATCCTTCATGTATTATTCATTAATTTATTGACATGGTTCTATATTTTCCATTTCAAATGTTTTAATTGGTTTACTAATATTCTATTTGATTTCTTTAATATTGTTCTTGGGGGAGATAATTTTAGCAGATTATAGTCATCCCAAGTTTCTCATTCGTTGATTTCTATTTAATATTTTTCCCATTGTCATATTTTTAATTTTCAGGGGTTTAGATTCTAACTAATGTAAAGATATCCATTAATGAATTAAATTATTAGTAGTTTTTTATGTGTTGTATCTATATAATTATATATAATACAAAACATACTTATCCTAGAAGAAAATATTATTTAAAATATCTAGGTTGTTATATTATCTCCCCATTATAAATTCCATCCCAAAAACATCATCCCATATTCTCAATTGATATTAGTTGAGGGTATTTCTATTTCAATGTTTCTTCTAGTTCTCAAATCACATCTTTATATTCATGGTTCTTCCATAAATCATTGAGAATGTGAGTTTTATTATTGAATCGAACATTGTTTCTATGGTAAAATATATTAACTGGATATTCCTTATAAGAGAGCTTGTGCTCTAGTCATACAACATCCAGATTCCATACATGTAAGGAATAGGGTTTGTACTTCCTTGTGAGAGATGTAGTCAACACATCATGAACTTGATCTATTTTTTGTTAATGTATAAGATGGTAGGAAACTACCCCTATGTGACGAACTATCTCGAATGGGCCAATTTTTTAAGGACAGGGATTCTATTTCTATTGAAATCACACAAATCTCTTCTATGGTGATAATTGAAGGAAAAATTTTACTCAAATATCAAAATCTATGCCCCTTCAATGGTTGTCAACATACTTATTTTTCTAACTCTATGATTCAATCATTTTCTATTGGATAAATTGAACCTCGCCTGCCATATCTTACCCAAGATCTAGTCCATGTATCTTCCCTACCACAACTATATCCCAAAATGATTGATTTATACATCAATTTTCATATATAGTTAAAAATAGAGCAATGTGAATACTGGAGTGGATGTTTTTGTGGCATTCTAACTCATATAATAGGAGATGTTTATTCTATACACATTTTAATTCCATTTACCTAGATCATATCATTTAATTGAGTATCTGAATGGTCCTTTGAAATTAGCCATCATTTTAGGGTGATATGATTAACTAAAATTTAATTTACTATTCAGATCATTTTAAATATTTCTTAAGAATTTAGAATTGAACCTTAGATCACAACTAGATATGGTCGAGAGTGGTTACCCATTCAATATCACCACATAATTTATCTATATATTAGTAATTTTTTTAAGTGATACATATTCCCAAATATTGATGAATTGAGAATTCGTGGTGATTCAATCCACCACCACCCATATTTCATTGATTCATTCAGATGTCTTTGGGAGACGAGTGAAAATATCTATGGTAATGTTCTAAAATTTACATATACCCTGATGTCTATCACTAAACCTTAAACTGGTGATATACCAATCACATTGAGGTTTACCTTGTTATCTGCCTCTTCATTTAGTCTGACCAGAAGTGATCTTTAAGACCACAAAACATCATGGAACATCCAAGATGGATGGATAATGATGATCAATGTTCATTATTCCTATTTAAATTTTTAATATCATGTTATTTAGGGAAAAAATTTCTACTTATAAATTGAATTAATCTATATTCATCATTGTGTAATTCATGAATCCTGACCTCCTTTACTACTTCCACTTATTTTAAACCTCCATATTATCCCTTTATGACTAATTGAATTTTCTTGGAAAAATGGTTTGGGAATCAATTGTGAAACATAATATTTATTCTCTATCAATAAGATTTAAATATTCATCCTTTTGATATCCATGAATATAAGTTATTTATCAATCCACCCCACAGATATAGTTGCAATTTCTTTTAAATTAATTGAATTAGTGGCCATGTTCACCATTCCAGGATGGTAGTGAATAGAGAAATCATATTCCTTAATCAGATTTTAGATTCATAATTTATGCGTTTTCAACTCTTTCTATATAAATATATACTTTATAATATTTTTATACTTATATATGTTACACTTCTCACCATAGATGTGGTCTCTCTAAATATCCATTATGAAGATCACGACTTTTATATCCCAAAAATGTAACAGGAATGTTATGATAATGAATCTTTAATTTTCATTTGCCATATGATATCACTTTATCATTCTACATGAGTACATGACCCAATACATTCTTTGAATAATAACTCTATATCATAAACACTTTTCCACAAGATTTTAGTTTGAGTACAATCACATTGATTAGACTCCTCTTGAGATAATTCAATCTTCCCTATCATTCTTCAATATAGACACACTTTACCCTTACCATGATTACATACTTATCATTATATAAAATCATGATAAATTTATAAAAATATTAATAATAGTCAGATATTCCATGAAAATAATGGATTTCCTATACACTGGAGGGTGTGGTCAATTATCCAATTGACATTGTCTTTTAAGGGTCCACAAAAATCCCCTCACCTATGATCATGTTCTCCAACAATTTGAATTTATTCATCAAGATGGAGCACATTCTGAACATAGAATATATTTCCCGCATTCATAAGGTCTCTAACACAATCATTATATGTACTTCATTTTTTCATTACACATTTATTAATTGAGAATATCATTTATAAAAACTACCAAATAATTGTCAAGGTATCTTATAAAGACTATTTTCATAAAATAAAAGATATTGAAGGTGAATTGGTGCATATTAGGGGAATAAATATGAACTCATAGTATTTATGCCTTGTAAAGAAGGATTTATTATGAATATATTCATTCTTCATCCACTCCTCCAACTTGATCAGGGACATACTATTGAGGAATTTATCGATTAGATTGGCTCTAGGTATAAGATCTATTAATAACTCCAACATGTGATCAGGGGAAGAAAAATTAACTCTCAATGAAATAAATTTATATATTACATTATACTATGAATTTACCCAACATTATTTATTTAATTTGATGAAAATTTATTGGAATTACATCATTATTCATGGAGAACAAACACCCACACCATTGAGGTATTTTAAAAATTAGATTCATGATCTTACATTAATTATTATTTAAATGTGGGATTGCTCCAAATATAATAATAGATTTAATTTACTTAACATTTGATATGAACTCTAAATAAAAAGAACTATTAAATTAACAATATTTCTTTAAAATTTACCAATGGAAGGATTATGATATTTAATAGATGAATTAACACAAAAATTATAATATTATAATGTATAAAACATTGGTTTCAATGATCATGAAACTTGGATTTTTTATGGATATCTCTAATTCATGGTATCAGGGTTATTATTCAACACTTCATGAAAATAAACGAGATATGAAATATTTCGTAGAACTATAAAAAGTAAAAAAAATTAAATTCATTCTTGTGTCAATAGGTAGTTTACCTTGTACTATGTCATTTTCATCTTATGCCTTAGTAGTAGTGATGATATAATATTTCAATTTACCCTCTCATTTTATTGGTTTATGATGATTATTTACTGAAAGACAAGTGGTTTAGTGTGTTTTATGGTATTGTTCCCTTGCATCATACAATTGAAGCATTGTACCATGGGTGGGGCATTGGGAGGTGCCTTCCATTCCTCCATCACACTATATAGATTATTCATGACTATTATATATTCGTTATCAAGGTTTCTTATACACCCACACATGGATTATTTCCTTTTCAATTTGGGAAAATTCCCATGAATCATTTTATAATATTTTTGGAATATGGGTGTTGGATCTTCTTTCAACCTTTTTCATTCGATCTGTTGGCTTAAAATTCCATTCTTCTCTTCTTATATCTATATCCATGTGTCCATTCCCCAAAATCCATCTCTACATTGACATATAGTCACACTACTTATTCATAACTAACAATGTCTTATATGGATACATCGTTTTAGAGGTTTGGAACTAAACCACTAAAGAATATATCTATTTTCCTATACATTTTTATAAGATAAACTGATGAATTTCTTGAAATCCATGTAAAATTATCCTTATAAACCATGATAGATTCACCCTCAATTTTTAGGATCTATTAATTATCTCTATATCTTTGTTCAAATAGTTTGACGAAAATAATTTTTCATAAGTAACTAATTAAAGTGTTCCTAATATATTTCCTCAATTTGATCGATCTTCATGAAATTCTTTATCAACTATTACCATTGATCTGCCTCTTAATATAGATTATTGATAACTTAGGTGACATTCTCCTTCTCATAAAATTAGAGCACAAAAATGATCTTATCTATTTATTTAATCCACATTTTCATTATAATGTGATCAGAAGGTCTGCTAAATGCTTTTGGATTTTCTGTTATAAAGGATTCCCTGACTAGTTACACTTTTATGGATGAAATTTGATGTTCCCCACATTTCATGTTATTGGTCATAGAACAAGATATTTGGGTAATCATTGCGATGATTTTTGTAACTCCGACTAACATTTCATAGGGAATATGATTCCAAAAATAATTAATTTTTCAATCACATGGGTTCTTGGTCTTGTTTCTCATAGTTCCCACCATTTTATGAAATATAATCTTTTTTGAAAAACATAATTAAATAAAGAATGAATAAATAATTTAATCTTAATTGAAAATTAATAATAAATTCATATATTATGGGATCACTATATTTGTCGTTTTTCTTAAATGATACTTATAGGATCATGTAATTTAACCCTTTCTTAACTTTAATAGTAATAATTACTTTAGTTATATATCCTTTATAATGGGTTTTATATATCTTGTGATTAGTTGAATCGTATACCTGGAGAGTTCCAAACTAGGTGTGCTTCAAGGCCACATTGAAATGAACAAGGTGACAAAAGATTTAATAATCATTCCTCATTTATCTAGGTTATTACCCTTATATACATATATTCCATATCCACAACAACTTTTTATATCTATAGATTCATTTTATCTCTCATAAACCATATGATCTTATACTTTCTAGAAACATTAAGATGTTTCCCTTAAAATAAAACTTATTCATGGGGGTTTGAAAAAAAAATTCTTTAAAAAATTACAAAAATTCACTTAACCATAAGTATGATATCAAATAGAGTGACCCAAATTCTTATTATGTGACTATTGAATCATTTTAATGATAAAAACAAAATATTAATACACTCAAAGATCGAATGGTTTAATATCATGGAAAAATTTGGCTCATACATAACATTAACATAACAAAACATAAAAATTAATAAAATCTAAATTCATTATCCTTATAAAATATCTCCTATATTCTTTAGATCATGTAATCACTTGAGTATATACATCAAATAAAAGTGTGGGATAAAATCCCAATAAGTGGAGGAAGATCAAGGGTAGAATGAAGGACGTGGATCAACAGTACATGGACATTCATAATAATCATTCTCATATCATAAGCATTGTATCATCATCACAATCATCTGTGACCCCTTTAATATGGAAAGGAATATGGAATATTCATAATAATGAAACATCATAACATAATTTTTAAACAACACACATGGTTGTCAACAAATATAGCATGATGGTCACATATAACATATGTGAATAAATCATACGATCATAATTATGAACAAATATAGCATTAGATTCATGCATAATATACATATTTTCATGATATATATCACATTAATCAATGCATTCGAGGGATATTTGTTTCTACGACATCCCATCACATTATAAAATGATCATTATCAAGCATTACACATAGAAAAAGAAAATATAAAAATCATATTCTTGAAATAATTCCAAGTAAATGAGTGGGTTTCTTAAGGTTTTCATAAATAATACTTTATAGAATAATTTTTAGGGTTTCTAAATTAATACCTTGTGTCATATTTGGTTATAATGCGTTATTTTTCATTGAAAAAGAAACAACGCAATAGGAGACAAAGTGATGTTTGAAAAAACAATGTCCAATTCAAAAAATAATTGTAATTGGATTAGATGTCTTTTCATCAAGGTAAACACATTTATATAAACAGACTGAAAAGTGAAATAAATGTGAAAGGATTACTTAAGTAAAATAGTGGAATAATCATACCGAGAATAATGAGAATGAGAATATAACCCAAAAAAATAAATTGGCTCTGGAATACCCTTATCTTTGATCCCAATTTATTTCATTTTTTTACTTCTTAAATTAAATAATAGGATTATTAAAACATGTAACTTAAGGTGAATTATTTTATTTTGAGAAACACTTGATCAATTATATCAATTGGATTGTATTCTATAATTCTACTTTTTAAAGGTGAAACATTTTGATATCATATTCTACATAATATATCCCATCTTTATTTTATTTAATACTATGGATTTAATACTATTAACAAATTATTATAATTAGACCAAGCCTAGAAATACTTATATATTTATATATTATACATAATTTATTATGACCATCCATTAGGGTGTAGTTGATTTAATAATTGGTAACATTCTTGTTGGTGGTTAACTAATTTTAACCAGAAATTGTCAAAAGAAAAATAATTATATGAATGAAATAAAAATACCCCATTAATATAATCATTATATTAGGTTGAAATCATTAATTTAATTTTAACCTAAAAATAATTTGATTATAAAATTATAGGTTTGAATGTAATTGAGAAAAAGATGATGAGAAGAGGAAAACAATAAGAGAATTAGAGTAGTTGGGGTGGTCTATGAGTGGTAATCTCGATAGTCTAGCATCCAAAATACCCAGTTTAAAACTGGGATGGGGTAATTTTCCAATATATTATAGAAGGAATTTTAGTAGTTACTGTGGTATAAAGTTTAGTAGTTGTTGTATATTTGTAATTATTCACCATATTTGGGGTTTTGGGAAATAAGGACATTGGGCCCCCATGTTCCATTGATCCATAGGGCCTCTTGGCCATAATAGGCATTTAGGATTTGAGATTTTAGGAAATAGGGACTTTGGGGAGTGAATCAGTCAAGTCAAACCACACAAGAGAATTCCATGGAAGAGGAGTGAGGTTATTATGAAACCACTAGAGTAGAGCTAACTAGAATTGGAATAAAGAGAAGGAATTACATACTCTATTAGTAATAGGAACCTTCAAAATTTTCATGTGGTAATACTAGTTGTTCATACATAAAAAAGTTGTAAGGTATGTGTCAGCAAGGAAGAAGGCTTTACGGTGCTGTAATTCTATTACAGTAGGGTCTTTGGGCCTTTGTGTCAGGCAGTAGGGCTTGTACCTCTATACCTGTAGAATATATAAGGGTTTCCTCTCAACCGAGTTAAAAAGGATATTATTTTTAAATTATAAAAATTTATGGGATTTGGGGTATTCTATCCAGAAGAGAATAAGATGAAAAAATACCCCCTTTTCATGTTTTCCACATTTATATGACATGAAAATCCTTTAGTGATTGGAGTTAAGTGTCTCCAAAATGTCCATAATAATGTTATGGGTATTATGAGAGGGAATTTGGGATGTAACATGGATTAGTAAGTTGAAGTAATGTTGTTTTTAATGGGACGTGTAAGAGGTTACTTATAGTTGTTTATAGTGGTATTTTAATGATAATTTATTGAATAAATTATTATATCCATGATATACCTTTAAATAGTAATATATTAGATATTATGAAATTTATTCGAATAAAATAACATGATTTGATGAATTTATATAACTAAATAATTAAAATTTATTAGTTTAATCGAAATAAAAAGTGAAATATGAAAAAAAAAATTTAAGGGATTGTTTATACTTTTATGCATTGGAAAATATGATTTATGTTTGGAAATAGATATTATTATTTATAAATGATCCATATTTCTTAATGAATTTATTTTGTGTTGAAATAAACAAAATTAATATTTATTAAGTCATTATCACATCATTATTATGTCATCAAACATGTGGTATTTGAAAAATAATATTTTTACTATTCTTGTAAAAATCGAAGTTTCTCATAAAATTATCCACAATTCTCCATTGAGATAATTTAAATCGTTGATTCTAAATATCATATTCATTTTATCAAAAATAATTTTATATAATATATAATTATAATTATTACAATAAAATTTATGATTTTTATTGGAAATAAATTAATTATAGTTTCCTAGAAGTGTGTAAATTTCCTTGAGTTTTTACTCTTTACAATTATTTTATGGTATTGTATTATATATATTACTAAATTTATCATTACAAATATATTTTATATTAAAATTTATTAATTTATAGTCAAATTAATTTTCAAATAGTCATGTTTCTAATCCCAATGGTAAACTTACTATTCCTAATATTATGGTTACTATTCTAATAGTCACATTATTATTCCATTTATCACTTCTATTCCAATTTTCACATTACCTTTTATAAATACGTCTATATTCCTTCAAAATTTTTACACTACAATTATTCCCAAGGGTCTATATTTTCCTTTTCAATGATTTTAATTTGTTTAATAATATTCTATTTTATTTAGGTAGTGTTGTTCATGGTGGTGATATTTCTAAAAGATGGAAATTATCCATGTTTTTCAAATATAATTTTTCTATTTTATATTTTATAACATTAATATTTCAAATTTTCATGTCTTTAGTTGTCTATAAATGTGATGATCTACATTAATTAAATAAATTTGTGTTCATTTATCTATGTGATGTATCTGTATAGTTCAATATAATATGATTCACATTTATTCTAAAGAAAACATGTTTTAAAATGTTTTGGTCATTATAATCCTTCGAGATATAGTTTTCATGGGATTACATCATGAAGTAGCCTTTTTAGGTGTCCTTCAAAAAGTTAGATTCATTAGTATCCTTTATAAAAAGTGTTTTACATGAGTCATATAAAAAGGGTTATTCCTAGGATTCTAAAACAAAGTGGGCTTAATAGGAGTCATTCATGACGTTGGATTTACAAGAATACATTGTAGAGTGGACTTTATGGGAATTCATCATAAAGTTCCCTTCATAGTGGTCTTTCATTATGTGGGCTTCATGGTTGTGCATATTGAATTTTACCTCTTTATGAGTCACTCAAATGTATTATTTCTCGGTAAAACTTCATGATGTGTAATTTATTAGATTCATTTAATAACTATGATTAATAAGAGGAATTTGAAAAGTGGCCTTCATGGGATTCCTTCATGAATTAATCTTTTGTGGGAATCCTCTATAAAGGATACTTTGTATGAGTACATTATATTTTCTCCTTCACAAAAGAGGTAATTAACAAATTTAATGGATGAATCATAGAGTGTGATACTAGAGAGTATTCTCCAAATTTATCTTCATTAAAAAAATATCCCTGTGAAACTTCATGTCAAGAATATATAGAAGAGTTTATAATATCCTTACCTAAAATCTGTGGTTAGATAAATGTTATGTGATCTCAAAAAAAGTTCAAAATAATGAAAATTTTATAAAATAATAAACTGTTTGAATTAAAAATCGTTGAACAATATCCATCCATGAAGTTCTTATGTGATCAAAACTGATTTCCACCCTTATGAATAATAAATGATCACAAATCAATGTCATCCCTGAAGTAAACCTATCACCTTACCAAAAGAAATTTCTAATTGTGATGTCAGTATGTGTTTTTTATGGAATTTTACTTTCAAAAAAGACTACATGTGATAATAATTCTATTTTATTTTTTAGAACTTAAGCCCAAAAAATGGACAAATATTTGGATTCATAAGTTAATTTTGGATCCACAAGTAGTCAAATTGAATCTTGTGAAAGAATATTTACCATTAATTAAATTATTTTCCCAAAAAAGTGGTTTCTTATGCCAAAAAATTCCATAAGACTCTCAAAATTTGGTTTTCTGGTTTTGAATCCCCTTTTAATTAACAAAATATGAAATCTGGGGCTATTCCTAGTGAGATTTTCTCATAAACAGGTCACCATACTAGTAAATTATTATGAGGATTCTTTATCCCAAAATGTGTGGTGAATCATGATGTATTTGGGGATCTACATTTTCAACATCTTTAAATAAAAAGATCATTTTTTACCCACACTAGAATTATGTTATCTGAGTGAGGACCACATCATGGATTTGAAGGAAGAGTTTGTAATGCCCAATTTATAGTTCCAATAATATACAATCATATCAACTACTTGAATGTATCTTCAGAAGGACCCCAGAGTTTCCAATCCTTTGGTTTGAGACTTCTCATGTTCCAACCACTATATCATGAAAAATATACCTTATCAAAACTCTCTCTAGAAAACAAATATTCTCCTGGATAACTACCACCAATAATTTATAATTATATTCCCCTTTCTAACCAACTCTCCCCCACTAAGGTCCACTCATAAACCATGAAATAGGAGTTGAATTTGATAGCAGAAACACCAACTAATATATCTTTGAAGAGGGAATTCTTAATCATATCAAGGGAGTACCTATTGAGATTAATGAATCTCAATGCACATTCATTAACTTAAATTAT
Organism: Viscum album; assembly: GCA_963277665.1. NCBI lineage: Eukaryota > Viridiplantae > Streptophyta > Magnoliopsida > Santalales > Viscaceae > Viscum > Viscum album. The sequence continues at coordinate 1,548,372,206 of OY728142.1, forward strand.
TCCATATTATAACATGTACATATCCTAGATTCTCACAGAACTCAACATCACCATATAGTACTCCACTTAGAGGAGTATCTTCAACTCCAGTAAAAGAAAATTCACCACAATATCGGTAAATATGATAAAGTTCTACTAAATACATACCACATTAAATAGAAGGGGTTTTTTCAGTACATCCATCTGATTTGTAGGCTTCCAAAAAATTTATAACTCTAAAACCATCAAATCAAGCCAATCCATGGTCACATAAGGGTCATTATCACATTAGAAAATGGGTGATTGTTAACACTGGAACTCGTGAAATTCAACCTACCTATGCATATACTCATTCTTCCCCATTAAAATAATCTACTATATAATTGATGGTGATGTTTTTTTCTACAATTTAGGAGGTGTGTACAATCACTACACAGTGAGAAGAGGAAATTATCCCTACACACTCAATGGAAACACCTTAAGAACATACCTGAGATAGAATCCATGTCACTAAGCTACTTATCGATGGGAGGATAAATCACTAATGTAAGTATGTCATGACATTTACTTAGTGTCAGAAATATCTTTTTTCTTTGAAAAATACTAATATTTATTACTATGAACCATTATTATTAAAGAATATATGTTCATATTACTCAATAAGTACACTGAAATTAATTACCCACTTACATATAGTGCATTTACCATTATTTTTTTCTAAAAATTGGTGCTTCAATAAACTGAGTCAATGATAAGGTTCATGAAGTCTTGATGAATGGATATGTCAGCTGTTGGATCTGAATCTATAGATTATACACAAGAGGGGGATGAATTGTGTCTTTTGCAATTTTTCAATAACTCTTCTCTTGAACGAGTTCTGTCCTTTATACTTTATTGGATTTGATCGTGCAGCAGAAAAAGTAAAATTAAGAACACAAACATGTATAGTGGTTCGGGGAACAGAAATCCCCTAGTCCACTCCACCAACGCTCTACTCCATGAGCTTGGTGATTTTCACTATCTGGTCCTCTTTTCCACAGGCCGATTCACAACTGAGTACAAGAAGTTGAAACCTTTACAATCCAAGGAAAAACAAAGCCTTCTTGTTCAAACACGATCCTACACAGCTTAGAACGAGAAGATGGTTACTCAAGAATAAAAAAAAATTCCGAAAAAAATTTCCAGTTGATCTTCACAATTGCAACAGAATTCAATTGACAGCAGATGGATCGAAGTCTCTAGAAATATTGATCTTCAAGATGAAGTAGTTCTGAGTTGATCCAGTTGTAGTAGATATAGAGATATAGTTCACAACCTTAGTAGTAGTAGATCCACAGTAGATATTCAATGTAGAATAGGTGAATCTTCTATCGAGTTCCTTCTTCATGAACAAACAGAGCTTTTACACTCCTATTGAATCAGCAGATCAATCGTGAATAGTTGAAATCTCTGTTTTCCATCTTTTTCAATAATAGATTGATCAAATCCTCTTGTACCTTGTGTTTCAGAGAGAACATATATAATAAAACATATCTCCTGCATAACTAGATCCATAAAAGTCACCTTCTGATTCGCGATATTAAAAAATTTGAATTTATATAGAAGTCGTAACATCCCTTAAGACTCGGCCTAAAAAAGATCCTTTTAATTCGATCTTAAATCCATTAATAAAATGTCTTTGAATCATTCAATGTATTAATTTAAAAAAAACTTTAAATCTGGCTTGAAATTCACCCACTAATCAGCTTACTCATTGTTTCACATAAATATCATATGTCAAAAGTTCCGACGCCAAATGTAAGGTTGATGACGTGGCCTCCAAATGTAGGGTTAATAACATAGTCTTCAAACGTAGGGTTGACAACGTAAGTTTGAACACAAACTTAGGTTTTATCATCCATAATTTTTCTTCAACATTCAAACGTACGGTAAAAGATCCATACTTTTACTTGATCCATACTTTTCCAAGAACGTATGTTTGTTCACAAAATTAAGGTTGATGAACCATACTTTTGAGAAATAAATGTAACGTTTAGAATTTACGTACGGTTATCCATCCATACTTTGCTGATAACCAAAATGTAGGGTTCCTTTCTAAAGTAAGGTTCTTCTTCTATACTTTTCTGAAAATGTATGGTTGTTTAACCATACTTTTCTATTATCTCAAAAAGTATACAGGTTTTTCATCCTCACGCTACATTTATCCATGTAGGGTATGAACAGTGATTCCAGAACGCGTTAAAACAAATTCCGCTCTATATTCATCTAAGTATGATGTGAACAGTGATTCTAGAATGTGCTAAAACAGATTCCGCGCTATGTAATAAATTCTCATTATTTCAAGAGTAAAATAAATTAATAAACTCTTTCAAAATACTAAATAAAATCAATATAAAATAACTAAGGGTATTTGTGAGCATCAAAATTATCATAAATAGACAGAGTATTATTTTCAATAATCTCCCCCTTTAAATACCATTAATACGTATTGTTGAAAACAATACATTGCTCAACAATCTCCCCCATTTTGATGATCACAAAACCCATAAAATAATTAAAATTATTTAAAAAAAATTAACTTTCAAAATTCGTTATAAATCTTAAATAAAAACTTCTCCACCAAAAAGATAATTATAAATACAAATGTCTCATTTAATTTTCTCCCTCGATAAAATGAATTCTACCCCTAAATAAAATGTTGGTTTTGATGTTGTGTTTATCGAAATTCTACCCCTTTTGTGATATCAAAAAGAATGAAAAATCATGGATTTTAACACCTTTAATATTGCACTGAACTGTTAGTAAATACTATTACGAACTGTTTATCAATAATTAATTCTGGAGTATTGGGATATTAAAAAAAACAATGAAGGAAAATTGTCATTCAAAAACAGTAGTATATACATGACAATAATATACACAGGAATCGAGGTTTGGGTAAGATAGGCAACAAGGTCTATCTTGTCTAGATTGCAGACATGATTTTTGTAAAATGTTCCTAAAGTCTCTTCATCATCCCATCTCCAAGCTTGATAATGATCTCCTTGTTCTCTTGATTTATATGAATATCATCAATTTAATTAACTCTGAAAAACTCATGCATCCTTTCCTCTTTCTCAAGAAATACTGATAGCTTCTCTGATAACTGATCTAACAGAATTCTGATTGATGGCTCACTAGATGTCAGTTGATCCACTAAGAATTTATGATTGTCTAGAAACACTGAAAAAGAATCACTATTACATTGAAGATCTTGTATCATGTCATTCATATTGCTCAATGCAGCTGTGATAGCCTGAAACCTTCTGATTAAATTAGGTCAAGTACCTGATCCACTAACATCATTATTTAAAACTGATGCAAATTGGTTCTCTATAAACAACTTCAGATCTGATAAATCTAACTTCATAACCATTTCAGATTTTAATTATGTAACAGCAGTCAGCATATCCTCTTTAAACATTTCAAATTCTTACCTTGAAACTGTACACTCCATCATCTTTTCAAACTTCAAATGTTCTAAGTCTAATGCATTTCTCCGAGAAACATTCTCATATTCCAACTGAGATACTTTTCTGTACAGTTCTTTAACTTCTTCTTTCCTTGAATCAGATGCACCATGTTCTTGATTCAAATTCTCAGGTTGATGCAGCAATACCAAAGGCAATGATTCAGCATCAAATTTTTATTTTTCTTTGTTCTGAGAAGGTTGGTCCACAAATCTTTCCTTAGAGTTTTCCAACTCCTCAAAAGAAAAATCCTCTTGAAGTACCTTTGTTTGAGCTTCAGAAGAATGATCATCACATTCATCTGTATATTTGTCTTCCTTTGGAATTTCAAGAAAAATATTTTCATATGTTTCCTAAGGTCTGGACACTTCTTCACCCGGAACTACCTCCATCTCATGTTCCTGTTGAAGTGCAACTTCAACATCAGCGACAACCTGTTCCTGATTTTCCTTTGAGCTTCTTCTTGAGCTTAGGATTTCTCTACTGGAGTCGTTCTCATTGTAACATATTCCATGGTTTTATCAGTAATAGCTTCTCTCAAAAAAGAATAAGAAATTAAAGGTTTCGTAGGAGTTTCCAAAGCAGTAAAAGTGACTTCCTCATTTACTGGTCTTTTTATTCTTGATTGAAGTCCCTCCTGGATTCTGCCTTCCTCAACATCTGCCAATTCAAAGAGAATCCTTCTTGCTACATTGCTGACTCTGGATTTAGCTTGTCCATCCCTAGACTTATCTGGTTGAGCCTGAGCACTCTCTAAGTCTTCCTCAGCTCTTACTGGCAAAAGTTTTCCTTTCATTGTTATCCAAAAATATCCAACTTTCCTCAATGTTCCAGCATTAAGTGTATTACTGTGATGATAGTTAACTCTATCATCCACTAATCTCACCATGTCTTTCTTAAATAGAATCTTAGAAATAAATCTAACAAAGGGGTAGATATTCATCCTGGCCTCGATTTGACAACAGTAACTGAGATACATTATCATGTATCTTGAAAAGTTTAACTTAATATCACTTAACATAAGAAAAATTATATACATATCAGGGTACAAAATCTTCTCTATTTATGCCATCCGTGGAGCTATTCCAGTCTGAATAAATTTGACCAAAATATTCCGATCAGGCTCCAAATCTTTAATAAACATTTTCTTTATTGTCTTGGTACCGAAAAGAAAAGACATAATGTCTTCGGATTTATGCACAGAATCTCCTATATTTTTCAAGTCGAATTGAAAAAACTCCCTCATGAGGGAAGTTGAGAATCTGACTAATCTCTACTGAAAATATTGAGAAATCCCTATCCTATATTTTATCCATCATACTGTCCTCTGTATCTCCGAGACAAAATAGTATAGATTTGTAGAAGTATCTATGTTCTACTTCATACAAAAATTCCGCATTTTCACTGTTGAACATCTGTTCTAGATTCTGAAACGACAGTGCTTGCTTCAACAACAGATTTGTCTGAAATAACCAGTCGAGATCGATTACCTTTCCCTGTAAGATTTTTATTCCTTCATTGCATTGTCTCATGGCATTGCTCGGCTCGGCCTCACTATCTATTTTAGTCCTTAACATTTCCATGAGAGTCTCTGAATGTTTGAAGGTTAGGGTTTCAGAAGAGGAACTGTGATTTTCGGATTTCGAAATGGTTTTGATAGAAGTGAAAGGGTCTATAAGTTGAAAAGGCTATTCCAACCTTGATTCCCATGTAATCACTCATCCTTACATATATTTAAAAACAAATAAATTTTTCATATGACAAAATAAAGAAAAACTCAAACTGCATACAAAAAATTTTACATAAGTAAATAAAAAATTTAAAAAAATCATTTAAAATTAAATAAACCTAGCTATCCCTTAAAAAATAAAACCTTTCAGTGGGAAGTGTTTTAGTAAAAATATCTGCTAATTGAATTTCAGTATTTATAAATTCTAAAAATATATCTTTTTTAATAACATGATCTCTTAAAAAGTGATTCCTTATATCAATGTGCTTAGTTCTAGAATGACTAATAGGATTTTTTTGAAATATTAATTGCACTTGTATTATCACATAAAATATGTGTATTATTAAAATTAAATCCAAAGTCCATAAGAGTGTTCTTCATCCACAACACTTGTGCACAACAGCTACCAGCAGAAACATATTCTGCCTCAGCTATTGACAGGGCAACTAAATGTTGTTTTTTACTAGACCCTGATACTAAGGGCTTTCATAAAAAGTGACATGTACCTGATGTACTTTTTCTATCTAATCTACAACATTCAATGTCAGCATCTGAATACGTAATCAAATTAAATTCAGAAGTTTTAGGATAAAGAAGGGATTGAAAAACAATTCCTTTTAAATATCTAAAAATTCTTTTAACAGCAGTTAGATTGGATTCTATAGGATTTGATTTAAATCTAGCACAAAGACATACTGAATACATTATATTTGTCCTGCAAGCACTAAGATATAACAGACTACAAATCAAACCTCTATATAACTGGTCTTCAACTGACTTTCCAGTTTCATCCAAATCAAGTTTTATATTAGTACACATAGGATTTGTAATTGCCTTGTTGTTCTCAAGTCCAAATTTCTTAAGTAAATCAGTAATGTATTTGATTTGATTTAAAACATTTCCAAAATCTTTTTGAAATATTTGAAGACCCAAAAAGAAATTTAATTCTCCCATCATACTCATTTAAAATTCTTCATTCATTAATTTTAAAAATTCATGACAAAGAATATTATTTGTTGATCCAAATATTACATCTTCAACATAAATTTTAATCAATAAAACATTATTTTTCACAGTTTTCTTAAAGAGTGTTGGGTCTGCCATTCCAACAGTAAAATCATTTTTTAAAAGAAAAGAACTTAATCATTCATACCAAGCTCTAGGTGCTTTTATAAGTCCTTAGAGAGCTTTAGTAAGTTTAAAAACATAATCAGGTTTTTGAGAGTTTTCAAAACCAGGAGGTTTCTCAACATAAACTTCCTCCATTAAATAAGCATTTAAAAAGGCAAATTTAACATCCATCTGAAATAATTTAAAATTCATATAAGATGCATAGGCTAAAAGGATTCTAATGGATTCTAACCTTGATACAGGTGCAAAAGTCCCATCATAATCTCTTCCCTCTTCTTGATTATATCCTTTAGCTACTAATCTTGCTTTATTTTATGTTATTCTACCTTGTTCATCTTGTTTATTTCTAAAGACCCATTTGGTTCCTATTACAGGATAATTCTTAGGTCTTTCAACTAAATCCCAAACTTCATTTCTTTTAAACTGGAATAATTTATCTTGCATTTCTATTACCCAGCTTTCATCCTCTAAATCTTCTTCTATAGTCTTGGGTTCTTGTTGAGATAGGAAGGTAGAGAATTCCACTAGGTTTTAAAAGTTTAATCTAGTTTGAACACCATTTTCTAGGTCACCTATTATAGTTTCTAAAGGGTGATTCTTTAGGGTTCTAGACTATCTAGGTAATATATTTAAAGGTTCTTCAACATCATATTCCTCTGAACTGGACTGAATTTCTTTTATATCATTGTCAAAATTATTATTTAAATTCTCAAGTCTCATGTTATCATTAGAGTAAAGTTCATCCATTTGTTCTCTCCTTTTCTCAAAATGATCAGATTCATCAAATTTCACATGAACTGATTCTTCAACAATCCTTGACTTCTTATTATAAACTCTATAAGCTTTAGATGTAGAAGAATATCCTTAGACAAAACCTTCATCAGATTTTGGATCAAACTTACCATGATTATCCATGGTGTTTAAGATATAAACCTGGCATCCAAAAAATTTAAAGTAATTTACTTTAGGTTTTCTGTTATTCCATAGTTCATAGGGTGTCTTTTTCAAAAGAGGTCCAATTAAAACTCTATTAATTATATAACAAGTTGTATTTATAGCTTCTACCCAGAAATATATAGGTAGGGTATATTCATTTAACATAGTTCTAGCCATATCTTGAATTGTTCTATTTCTTCTTTCTACAATCCCATTCTGTTGAGTTGTTCTGGGTGTAGAAAAGGTGTGTTTAATACCCATATTTGAGCAAAAGGAATTAAACTCCAGATTCTCAAATTCTCCACCATGATCACTTCTCAATGATATTATATTAAAACATTTTTCATTTTGAACAGATTTGCAGAACCTTTCAAATAATGTAAAAGCTTCATTTTTAAATTTCAAAAAAAAATCAATGTAAATATTGAATAGTCATCAACTAAAACATATACATATAATTTACCAGCTAAGCTTGCTACTCTTGAAGGTCTAAAAAAATCCATATGAATAAGTTCTAGAGGTTTGGATGTAGCAACCTTATTAACAGATTTGAAGGATTATTTGTGTTTCTTTCCAAGTTGACATGCATCACAAAATCTGTCACTTTCATATTTGAGACAAGGTAAATCAGAAACTAAATGTTTCTTGGATAACTTATGTAAAATATATACATTCCAATGACCAAGTATTCTATTCCAGATCTAGGATTCACTTACTTTAGTAGTCAAGCAGTTTACTTGTTGTTTACACAAGGAATTTAAATCCAATGTATAAGCATTTTCAGTTCTTGCTGCTTTAAATTTAAACCGTTTATCATTAGAAACAGTCCAACAATTGTTAGTAAAATCAACAGTATATCCATCATCACGAAGTTTAGAGATACTTATCAGATTGTGTTTTAGTCCTTGTACATAAAGTACTTTGTTGATTGAGACTGTTTTTGGATCTCCAACAGTTCCAATGCCAATGATTTTTTCTTTGTAATTATCACCAAATGTGACAAGTCCTCCTTCCTTTTGAGAGATTGAAGAAAAATTCAATGAGTTTCCACTCATATGACTTGAGCAGCCACTGTCCATGTACTATATATCTTTTCTTCTCTTGTGACCTGCTACCTGCAAAGACATTCAAACAAATTGCTTTGGTACACATATTTTGTTGGGTCCAGGAGTGTTAGCTAGCAATGATATGGGTATTCATATTTGCTTGGTTTTTTTTAAAATTAGCTCAATCATATAAGTTTTTTGAAACATAGGCTTTCTTAATACCACAAATTTGAGTTTGTCTTAAGAAATATTTTTTAGCTACATGTCCCTTTAGCCTCAAAAATTACAATTATGCATTTTAGAGCTAGGAACAAAATAATTTTTATCTATCTTTGGTTTTTCTCCTTTATTGCCAATTCTAAATCTCTGCTTTTTAATGATAGTTTTTTCAAGAATTTCATTTAATGAATTCTCACATTTTGTAAAAACCAATGTAGCTTGTTTGTAAGATTATGCTTCATCCTGCAGTGATTTTATTCTTGATTCAAAATTAATATAGTTAGTGTTAATCGAGTTGTATTTATCAGTTAATTATTTATGTTGTTTCATCATTGTGTCTCTTTAATCTGAAACGAATTTATGTATATTTTTTAGTGACTTGTGTTTCTTAAATAGTAAGTCATATCTTTCTTCAATAATATTTTAGTAGGCTGCAAGTTTTTCATTTGTGTAACTTGATTCAGAATGTGATTCAGAGGTGTAATATGACTGTACCTCATCAGTTTCTTCCATGAATCCCATGTTTTCCTTTAGATTTACTTCTTCTTTCTCTGTGCTTGATTTAGAAGAGCTACTAGAGTCTTCAGATACACTCTAAGTGGCTTTCATAGCTTTCTTTTCTTTCTGCTGAAAGTAATTTATTTTGATGAATTTCTTATTCTTTGCATCCTTCAATTGTGGGAAATCTGGTATGATATGTCCCATCTTTTTTCTTTCATAACATCTCACTTCCTTATTATCTCCCTTAACGGATTTTTTGAAGCCTCTTTTCTTGCTGAAGAATTTTCTAAATTTTCTGGCTAGTTGAGCCAGTTCTTCATCTGAGTTGGATTAGTCAGAGCTTTATAATTTAGCTTTGACTTATTTTCTCTTCAACATTCTATTCTTTTGTAGTGAACTTACCTTCAAGGAAGTATCTTCTCTTTTGAGAATCACATTATGTTCATTAGATTCATCTTGCATTTCAGCTTCATACATCATCAGTGTACCAATCATCTCTCTCATAGTTAGATCGTTGATAGGTGTTGATTGTCTGATTGCAGCAGAAATACCATTCCATATAGTAGGAAGTACTCTCAGTACTTTTAATGCTTGATCAACCAGCTTGATAGGTTCTCCTAGAGCAGTTATGTTATTGACATTTTCTGTCAATCTCCCATTCATTTGAGTAATTCTATCACCTTAAATCATTCTGAATGTATCAAATTTCAGTTTTTCAGTTGCATATCTCATTTGCCTTACATTATATGTCCCTTCATATGCCACAAGTATTGTTTTCCACATCTCATATGCTGTCGGGCACTGAGATACTCTGTTAAATTCATCTGTTCTTATACCGCAGATAATTGCATTCATAGCCTTCGAGTTCAAATCGTAATTTTCCTCTATAGCAGTACTCTATGCCTCTGGATTTTCAGGAATTTCATAAGGAGTCGGAATCATTGAATAGACTCTATATCCGAGGTTTTTCAGATATATTATCATGCACAATTTCCAGCAACCATAGTTGTCTCCATTAAAATATGGTGCTCTAACCATTGACATCACTTCTCTTGTATCAGTCATTATGCTATGTTGTATAATCCTTAAATGTTTCTAGCTTTATATGGCTATATCAGAAGCTCCTCCTTTGATACCAATTTTTGCATCTAAATCTACAGATTATACACAAGAGGGGGGTGAATTGTGTCTTTTACAATTTTTCAATAACTCTTATCTTGAATGAGTTCTGTCCTTTATACTTTATCAGATTTGATCGTGCATCGGAAAAAGTAAAATTAAGAACACTAAATTGTATAGTGGTTTGGGGAATAGAAAGACCCTAGTCCACTCCACCAACGCTCTACTCCACGAGCTTGGTGATTTTCACGATTTGGTCCTCTTTTCCACAGACCGATTCACAACTGAGTACAGGCTGTTGACACCTTTACAATCCAAGGAAAAACAAATCCTTCTAGTTCAAACACGAACCTACACAGCTTTGAACGAGAAGCTGGTTACACAAGAATAAAAAATAATTTCAGAAAGATATTTCCAGTTGATCTTCACAATTGCAACAGAATACAATTGACAGTAGATGGATCGAAGTCTCTAGAAATATTGATCTTCAAGATGAAGTAGTTCTGAGTTGATCCAGTTGTAGTAGAAATAGAGATATAGTTCACAACGTCAGCGGTAGTATATCCATAGTAGATATTCGATATAGAAAAGGTAAATCTTCTATCGAGTTCCTTCTTCTTGAACAAATAGAGCTTTTACGGTCCTGTTGAATCAGTAGATCAATCGTGAATAGTTGCAATCTACGTTTTCCACATTTTTCAATAATAGATCGATCACATCCTCTTGTACCTGGTGTTTCAGAGAGAACATATATAATAAAACATATCTCCTCCATAATTAGATCCATAAAAGTCTCCTTTTGATTCATGATATTCGAAAATTTTAATTTACAGAGAAGTTGTAACTTTACTTAAGACTCGGCATAAAAAGCTCCTTTTAATTCGATCATAAATCCATTAATAAAACGGCTTTGAATCAGTCAAAGTTTTAATTAAAAAATTACTTTAAATCCGGCTTGAAATCTACCGAGAAATCAGCTTACTGATCGTTGCACATAAATATCATCTGTCAAAAGTTCCGACGCTAAACGTAAGGTTGATGATATGGCCTCCAAACATAGGGTTAGTGACCTAGTCTTCAAACGTAGGGTTGAAAACGTAAGGTTGAACACAAATGTAGGGTTGATCATCCATAATTTTTCTTCAACATTCAAATTTATTGTAAAACATCCATACATTTACCTGATCCATACTTTTCCAAGAACGTATGGTTGTTCACAATAGTAAGGTTGATGAACCATACTTTTGAGAAATAAACGTAATGTTTAGAATTTACGTACGGTTCTCCTTCCATACTTTGCTGATAACCAAAACATAGGGTTCCTTCCAAACATAAGGTTCTTCTTCCTTACTTTTCTGAAAACATATGGTTGTTTAACCATACTTTTCTCTTATCTCAAAAAGTATACATGCTTTTCATCCTTACACTACGTTTATCCACGTATGGTATGAACAGTGATTCCAAAACGCGCTAAAACAGATTCCACACAATATTCATCTTTGTAAGATGTGAACAGTGATTCCAGAACACGCTAAAATGGATTCCACGCTACATAATAAATTCTCATTATTTCAATAGTAAAATAAATTAATAAACTCCTGTAAAATACTAAATAAAATCATTAGAAAATTACTAAGGGTATTTCTGAGCATCAAAATTATCATAAAGAGATAGAGTATTATTTTCAATAATCTCCCCCTTTAAATAACATTAATACGTATTGTTGAAAATAATACTTTGCTCAACATCAGCTACCACCATAACACATGGTTAATTGGCCAAAAATTTAATCTCAAGAAATTCTAAAACAATTTACCAAAAATCCCAATCCAATACACTTCAGTCTCTTAAATCTAATATTGAACCCATTGATAACCTCACATTGATATATCATTGATATAAATCCACCCACCGAGACCACAATTGGGAAGCTGTGAGATGAGGGTTCCAACCCAATAACACCTCTAATAATCTAGGGTTTAGTGATGAGAACTAAGTACATATATCCCACATGATTTGATACGATAAGAAAATAAACATGTAAGTAATGACTACCTCCCCATAATAAATAAAAATAATAATAAATAAATTAATGTAACTGTAATATATATAATACATTTGAGAAAACTAAGATTTATATAGTTAAATCAGATAATGATATATAACGAATAATTATATGAATTATACTTAATTACTAAAAAATGAAATCCAACCAAACCATCTAAAATGAGGAGGTCCTCATGGAAATCCTAGTACTAACAAGAACATCATCTATATTATCACCTACTAGTACCAATAAGATGAAGAAATATTTCCCCCCCAAGTTGGATTCCAATGTATCCATCATCTTCAGTGGACAATACATGTGCAGGTGATGTTTTCCATGAAAGTGTGAGTATACAGATACACATTATTATTTTTAAAAACCAAAAAGGAAAATCATAAGAAATATTTTCTATTAAAAGTCACAATACAATGTGGTAACAATATCCATTCAAATATAACAGAACCCCTTATTAGAAATAAAATAGAAACACATAGAATAATATAGAATCATTATTTTCTAATAAATATGTAGTAGAAATAATTACACCACCACATAAATCTGAATTACCCAAATAAAACATCCCAAATAACCTATATAGAATAAAAATAGAGAATATGTGACATTTCATAAAGAAAAAGATCGATGAGAGTATCATGCAACACATGGAAGTGGCAAGAATAGATAATGGTAGTAAACAATATATTAAAGAGAAAATCTAATTCCATTAGTAATATAGGGGGACCTATTCCATCCTATGTATCACACAATAGTAGTTGGGGAATACCTAACCCTTATTGAGTTCTCTAATTTTCATGCTCAATCCCAATTCTTAACCCTATGTTGGTAAATGCTAGAACTACAAATATCACCTAGAAAATGGTATTGGATTCCCCAAAAACCATTACATTGGGACATATTAGAAAAAATAATTAGGATATATTATTTAGTTTTATAAACCTAGCATAAAGTGAAAATTATGAGAGAGAAATACTATATTGGGGAAAATAGGCTAAGTGGTGGCACCCAAAGCATGCCAAAAGGAACATTAATGTAGGGAAGGGTCAACCACATTTGGCATGTTATACCAAAGGAACTAGTAGCACATTGATGTGTCACACCCATATTTCAGTGGTACATAGGCATGTGTGTACCACACATAGTGCATGTCTTCCCCCTTCCGTGGGTCAGGTCGAGTAGACATTACCCAGTCTAACCTCTTACTCGATTAGCTGGGCCACATTTCAGTTTAAGAAATAGGTTTTCTAGCCCATAAGGGTGATAAGATAGTTTCTAGACCACTTCATTTAACAAGACAATTGGTGTAAGGTTTTCAATACAATTAATTATAATTATATTGATAAAGAAAGTACTATATCAATCCCCTTCCATTGCACCCTGACGCATTGTAGTGGCCAAGAGGATACCTCCTCAAACTACAACAACCCAAGACCCTAAAACCTCCAACTTTACCATATCTGTATATGGATGACCCATGTTCATTGAGACAATTTCATGTCTCACCCTACACAAGTCACTTCCATATAATCACCATTGGATATCCTTGGGTCGATAGCCTCATCACTTCAATTTTTAAGAGAGAAATAAAGGAAGGGATGGGGGAGATCATCTGTTAGAACCCCAAACACCTAAATATTGATTTTTCCAAGTATAGTTTGATATTATAAATTAAAAAGAAAATGAAATAAATGATCCTTGAATCCTCAATAATCATTACACCATAAGAAACATGAAAATAAAAATGAATATTGTTCAGGAGTGAAACTATACCACTAAATTTAGGTAACACCTTAAGATTTCACAGTACGTTATTTCTTTAAAGTAATTTAATAGCTTGCACTACACACAACCCTGAGTTCTAGCACACCATGACTTACAAAACAATTTTTTAAAAAGAGGTTATGAATATTATTAACTGAATATTGAACTATATATAGTCCTTATAATTTTAGAACCCATATAATGAGTTTCATAGACATAATTTAAGAACAAATACATTTTTTCAGATAAAAGAAGTATGTTTCAAAAAATGCAATTTTACACCCTTTTAATGGCAAAGCCTTTATAAATCCAATATCTGAAACTTTTATATATTAAATTTGACAAAATAAACTTTTTATTTAGAATCATGACATAAGAATTTAGTTTCGATAAAGTTTTGGTGTTTTTCTGATAACAATCATATTTGGGTGAATAGTGAAAAATACTATATTTTAACTAAAAACAACTTTTTAAATAGAAATAATTAATAGTGATAAATTATGAATTTGAGTAATTTTAAAGTATAATTAAATTATAATTTTACCATTTAATCCAATTTTGGTCATTGGACATAATTTCATATTGAAACTGGACATCAGAAAGTGTCAATCTTTTGATAGTTATTATTTGTTAAAAACACGCTTTTTGTTTCAACAACAGGAAATAATATTGAATTAATTTCTGCCAATTCTGTGTTTTGAATTTAGAAAAATGGATTCCATATTTAGAATCAGGAGTTTCAAATTGTTTAATTAGGTATCTTTTATTTTTAGATATTTTGAATAATTACTTCGGTAAGTATTTTATTTACCATGGTTAAAGGGTAAATCCGTTAAATAAGGGTAAAAAAATAATATTATAATAATACTAAATTACCCAAAAATATGTACTAACCCTATCGGTTGATACATTTCTGACCATGGTCTTCTTTGGGTCAATTTTGGGACCCCATGGAGCCACATGTAAGTGATAATGACACTTTATATTAATTAAGTTAATGTAGATACGAAAAATGACATAAGCATATATCTTTTAGAAACACAATTTTTTCATAGGGTTATATATGTTATATTTTCGACTATAAATATTTATTATAGATATAAAAAGATTTCCAACATAATTTTATTTTATTTATAATTTTTAAACATTGAATAATTAAATTTATTTATGACACAATAATGATGCAGTATTTTTCTTAATAATAAAATATTCAAATAATTGGTATTATAAAAGATAAAATAAATATAATTTCAAAGTTTTTATGACATAAACGATTTTTATTGGTAACTATTACATGTTAGTATTGATTAAATGAATTTTTTTCGAATTAATAAAGTTTTTAAGACTTTAACAAAAATAAATTATTAATTATTGTCAAAATTGACATAAATGTGTTTTTAAAATAAGTATTATATTATTAATTGATATTCTATTCCTAAAAATCTATGGTTTGAACAAAAGACTTATATCATGATACTTGTATCATTTATGGACCACTTTTGGGTATCTTGGATGTATACATTATGTTTATTAACTATATTATATAAAAATACAAAGTGACATGGTAAGTGTCAAACTAATTAACTATGAGTTAAAACAAAATGATAAGGATAATAAATTGACCAAACCCTGTCCAAAACCTATTGTTTGAGTTTTTTTGACCTATACCCACCTTATAATTTTAATAATATACTTTGGAGCCTTTTTAAACTATATATGAATTTATTATAAATAATAAATTGTGTTTTTCATAAAGAGCCCCTCCACCCCCTTATAAAAGGACACAACTTATAACCAATTCCTCACATCTCTAAAGTCTTTTGGCTCATCCAACCATGGCCCAATTAATCTCCATTCATACCTTTACTCTTCCTAGATGCCTTACCTTAGGCCGAAGTCACTTCAAGAGTCCTTTTTGGTTCAAACCAAAGGGAGTTACGCAAATTTAAGGTAACGATTTCTCTTAGCTTCTTTTCTTTTATTTTACTTCTCCTACCCGTATACTCTTCTTATTATTATTTTTTTGTAACAAGACCAGTATCATAAACATAATATGATATTATTATGAGATGTATTAGAACTACAAATACACACACCTCCATCTAATGGGTGAAGAACATAGTGATTCTGTGGATGGCAACCAAACGCCTCACGAAGCGATGATTGTTCAATTATCTCCTACCACCTCTAATGGTGGAAATTATGATGGAACTATAATTAAATATGATATTTATCATATTTATTTTATATATAAGATTTTGTAATTCCATTTTATAGCATACCATTATTCGTTTCATGTTGTATATATATAGGATAATTTCATTTGAGGAAGTGCGGACTACCGCCACCTCAAAGTGATATGACTCATTCATACCATTCATGGAACATATAAAGGATGGTGTTAATGAAATTAAGTAAAAAATATAAGATATTATATTATAATGGAATAATAATATACCGATGTATCATTTGGTTTTTATTCCTTTTAAAATGAAAAATGAAATGGAAGTAGCATTCGTGCGTACGTACGAATTACAGTCTCCATTAATGCGATGAGATTCATTTCGCCATCATATCCATTCAAGAATAATTCTAATTTTATGATTAAAAGTAATTATATCATTCTGGATATGAATATGATACAACCAATCCATAACAAACATGACTTCTGTAACGAAACATATAAATGAAGAAGAATCAGTTAACACCCGAAATGACGATAATACTAAAATATTATAAAAAAATCAATATTAAAAGATCATATATCATATCATATTTATGTATATGATTCTTGAGTAATTTAATAACAATAATTTAACTATTATACAGAAGGTTACCCTACCCTCAACCAAGGAAACATACCAGGTAATGGGTTTTCATGTCACTCCTTATTCCCGTGAGATTCCTGATATATTGCCACCATTACCTTTTGTGTGGTGTATGTACTTCCCATAATTGTATTATTTGTCTAATACATTTTAATTTATGTTTATTTACATATTCATTGTATGATACCTCATTCATGTGTGTATGTTACATAGGTTACCAAATTGGTAAGGGTTAATTTCACAAATCTCTTTATTATCTGAGGTTGTTTTTACGTAAGTATCTACTCGGACATATTTATTACCCATGTACATGTTTTATGAAATAGTTTTCAAAGCGATTATTTTAATGGAATTTTTTACTAAAAATAATTTCAAATGTTTTAAATATTTATTCTTATAAATCTTTCTCATTAATGTCCATGTCTTCAAAATGTTTTTTTAAGGATTTATTTATATGGTCATGAATGTTTTTAAAATGTTAATTCCTTTCAAAAGTTTCAAAGTGTTATGGGAAAATTTGATTCAAAAATTTATTTAAATGACTTATTTTCTAAATTGGGTTACTATTAAATGTTTTCATGAAAAAGGGGTATTTCTATCAAGGAGTTTTGCAAATCATATTCATATATGTCAAAGTCCATTAATTGATTTTAAACTTGTTTTGAAGATGATTAATCATGATACAAATATTCCATATTGTGTTGAAGGTTTTGTGATATGTTTGACTGTGGATGTGTTATTTTTATACCATTCATGGTTTATGGGTAAATTATTGACATTTCGTATGCCAGTTTTAATATGAATGTTTTTGTTATGTTTAGACCTTTTCATATGTGGAATGCATCGAAATTAGTAAGTGACAGGTGGAGCCCGCTATAGCTCCTAGATGCATCATTAGGTCTCATGAGACAAACTAGTGTCTTGGAACAAGGCCTTGACAAAATCTTATTTGTAGTCTTGGCATGAGGCTTTGGCTATGTGGTTATGATAGTCTGGCATTATGCATTCCATCATTATGAAAGTGTTTTTTCATATTGCATGTGATTATTTGATTAGTAGAATATCCATGTGAATAAGTAAATGGAATTATTAGATTTTATTTCTTCCATTTTATCCTGAAGTTCATGTTTAAAAGGCTTTTGTTTTAGTTATACATTTCCTTAAATGTTTATGCTTATTTATAAAAGTTTCTTCTATATTGTTATCTTTACTAGGCATCTGATCTCACCCCTTTCTATGTTTTATTTTTCCCAGGATGTGATGAATTATTTTATGAATGACCTGTAAGGATTGAATGAGGGGATATGAGTGTGGACTATGGAGACTATGTTGTTGTAGTTTTCATTTTATGATGTAATGTATACATTATGAATGTATCTATTGTTTCCAAGGATACTAAACTATTCGATATTTCGATACTTGATCTTTTGGGATCATGCCAATGATATGTAATAATGCACCGACTCTGGGTAACTGGGGTCGGGGCGTTACAGTTGGTATCAGAGAAAGTTTAGTACAATCTTTGGAAGTTAGATTTAGATAAAATATGATTAGAGCACATAGACCTAATATGGACTTTGAGGATTAGTATATAAGAACTTCCTAGAATTTGGGTATTGTAGAGATTTTGTGAATTTTCTGAGCAATACATCATTATCTGGATACGAGCAGGTAGAGGCGGCTCTGGCACAGATGTACCTAGGGGTAAAACCCAAAAACACAACTTTGAGCTAGACTCGAACGGGAACTGGTCCACGACAACGGGTCGTACTTCACTCTTCGTTACGACACTCCCGGGGGGTATGCTTAGGATAATTCTCATTTTCATTACAAACCAATATGACGGGGTTATGAGTATATATCTCCTAAAATAAAACTTTTTTGATTATGGATTATATCCATAAACTGTTCAATTTACGTTAGGTATTTTATAAGATTGGAATTATTCATTCTAATTCATAAACTGACGTAGTTTATGCTATTGTATAGAAATGGTGCCCAGTATAAGGAATGTGAACCCCAGCAATAAGTTTGATCCAATGAGTAAGAAGGATCATATCTTTCACAGTATTAAGAAAACATTTAGAAGGGAAATAGTCTCCCATGTATTCTCAACATATGAAGAAATAATATCATGTGTTAATTAGATAAGAAAATAATTCTCTGATTCATATGGGTTTGAAGGGAAGAAAGGGATGAAAAGGATGGAAGAGAGAAAGATGGATAAAGGGAAGAGGTAAAAGAATAATTTTCTAATATGTGATAATTGTGGAAAGAAACACCCTGGAACATGCCTAAATGGGAATGGGAGTTTTTTAGAAGTGTGGAGGAAAAGGACACCATGTACATGACTTCAAGGTTAATAAAAAGGTTTCAAATGAACAATTCTTCATCTGCATGTAGTTGGGACACTATGCGAACCAATGTCCAAATCATCAGAGTATTCCCCAAATGATGCTATTGGATAATAATCATGTTATGATACTGCCACAGATGAGGAGGAATTATTAGAGTTATTATGTTTTTAATAGATAATTATGTCATATGGGTGTTTTATCAACAATGTACTGGTTATAATAATGATGGAGTATATAAGTATTGTACTGCAGTACTATTTCATTAAGGACTTGAGATTGTGTGGAACCACGAAAAGTGACTCAATAGCAGGTTAATTTTTTTGAAAAAAATATGGTTGAGAGAAAGAGAAACCATAATATGTTTCTAATACCAAGGTAGTGATTTTGGAATAATACATGAATGATTTGGTTAAATTATATTGGATATTCTTGATTACATTGAAATTAATTAATGATTTGTGTATTCCATCATTGTTGGAGTTTACAACATTTTTTGGATAGATGGAGTATATCCAATATTCTATAAGGAATAAGGGATCATGAATTTAATCAATAAGGTTTTATGGTAATTCAGGATGTTGTAGTGTTTTAAAAGAATACGTGATGAAGATGTTCACATGTTTTTACATGACAAAAAAGATCTTCATTATGTTTACCTTCCTTATAAATTTTGGACTGTGAGTTTGGAGAGAATTATTATGGATAATTCTAGTTTGAGATTATTTTTGGATTTCCATAAAAGGAAAACCTAGAGGGCGGGCGACAACCCATCGCGTCTGGCAAGGCCGCGAGATTGAACCCACAACCGAAAGGAAACAAGCGTGTGTCACCTACCACTGACCAACATGATGTCCTAGATTGAATAATGTAGTTTTTTTAATGGTTCTACTTGATGAATTATAAATTCATTTTTTAACCCTATACGAATAGGATAAATAGAATATTATTTTTATGTTCTATTATCTTTTAGAGTGAAAGATGAGTTTATGGAAGAACTTAGTTAAAGGATTGGACTATACTTGTCAATTATATATTTTTATTCTTCTCTTATTCAATGAAGAAAATATTCCTTATACTTTGGTGAAGGGAATCTTAAAAAAAATGTGTTATCTTAATACCATATGTTTTGTTGAACCGATGGTATATTAAATCATCAAAGATTGATGAATTTAAGGCCCTCAATTTTACAATTGTTTGTGATTGATAACCTCAATCACTACTTAAAAATATTTACATTTTTCCTTCAATTATTTGTCTCTAATTTCCACAAATTTCCTCCTAATCGATGTTATAATTTTTTGGTGGCCCATTCATTTCCCTTTTCCTCATATTAAGACTAAATTTTACTAACCCAATTTCCGATGTGGGTTTTCCCAAAGGTATTTTCTATTTTCAACCTTTTATTTTCGAAAAATAATTTCAAATTTCGAGGAGGAAATTTATTGAAGGAGGGAAGAATGTAACACCCCCAGATTTCATATTACATTATTTCATCAATGTAATTCAATTACGTGCACTACACGCAACACTGAGTTCTAGTGAACCACGACTTACCAAACAAACCGTTCAAAAGCAGTTTTGAATAGTATTAAATGAATATTGAACTATATAGAGTGTTTATAATTTTAGAATCCATATATATGAGTTCCTTAGACATAATGTAAGAACAAATACATTTTTTCAGATAAAAGAAGTATTTTTTCAAAAAATCCAATTTTACTGCCTTTTAATGGAGAATCCTTTTTAAATCCAATATTTGAATCTTCTATATATTTAATTTGAAAAATAAAACTCTTATTTAGAATTGGTATATAATAATTTAGTTTCGATAATGTTTTTGTGTTTTTCTGATAACTTTCATATTTGGTTGAATAATGAAAAATACTATATTTTAACTAAAAAGAATTAATTGAAATAATTAATAGTGATAAATTATGAATTTTAGTGATTTTAAAGTATAATTAGATTATAATTTAACCATTTAATCCGAATTTGGTCATTGGACATAATTTCATATTTAAACTGGACATATGAAAGTGTCAATCTTTTGATAGTTATTATTTGTTAAAAACACGCTTTTTGTTTCGACAACGGGAAATAATTTTAAATTAATTTCTGTTACTTATGTGTTTTTAATTTAGAAAAATGGATTCCATATTATGAATTAGGAGGTACAATTTTTTTAAATAGGTAACTTTTATTTTTAGACATTTTGATTGATTACTTCAGTAAATATTTTATTTACCATTGTTAAAGGGTAAATCTGGTAAATAAGGGTAAAAATAATATTATAATAACACTAAATTACCCTAAAATGTGGCCTAACCCTATCAGTTGATTCATTTCAGACCATGGATATCTTTGGGTCGATTTTTGGACCCCATGTATCCACTTGTATGTGATAATGACACGTTATATTATTTAAGTTAATGTAAATACAAAAATGACATAAACATATATCTTTTACCAAAACAATTTTTACATAGGGTTATATATGTAATATTTTCTACCAAAAATAGTTATTAAAAGATAAATAGGTTTCATACATAATTTTATTTTATTTATAATTTTTATAAATTGAATAATTAAATTTATTTTTGAAACAATAATGATGAAGTACTTTCCTTGATAATAAAAGAATCAAATAATTGGTATTATAAAAGTTTAAATAAATATAATTTGAATGTTTTGATGACATCCACAAAATTTATCGGTTACTATTATATGTGAGGATTCCTTAAATTAATTGTGTTTTAATTAATAAAGTTGTTAAGACTTTAACAAAAATCAATTATTAAATATTTTCAAAATTGACATAAATGAGTTTTTAAAACAAGTATTATATTATTAATTGATATTATATTCCTAAAAATCTAAGGTTCTTCCAAATGACTTATATCATGATATGTGTATCATTAGTGGACCACTTGGGGGTATCTTGGATGTATATATAACGTTTATTAACAATATAATATAAAAAAAGTGACATGGTAAGTGTCAAACTAATTAACTAAGTGTTAAAACTAGAAATTAAGGTTAATAAAGTGACCCAAACCCAAACCTGTTCTTATTATTTTCTATTATAAAAAAAACAATATCCTAAATATACTAGGATATTTTTCATAGAATTATTAGAACTATACTTACTCACACCTCAATATAATGGGTGAAGAACATAATGTTTATGTGGATGACAACCAAACGCCTCACGAAGCGATGATTGTTCAATTTTCTCCTACCACCTCTCATGATGGACATTATGATGGAACTATAATTAAATATGATATTAATGATATTTATTATATAAATAAGCTTCTTTAATTCCATTTTATATAATACCATTATTTTTTTCATGATGTATATATATACGATAATTTCATTTGAGGAAGTGAGGACTACCGCCCCCTCAAAGTGATATGACGCATTCATAACATACATGGAACGTATACAGGATGGTGTGAATGAACATAAGTAACACATATAAGATATTATATTATACTGGAATAATAATATACCTATGTATCATTTGGTTTTGATTATTTTTAAAATGAAAAATGAAATGGAAGTCATGTTCATGCTTACGTACGGATTATCGTCTCCACAAACGCGATGAGATTCATTTCCCCATCATATCCATTCAAGACTAATTCTAATTTTATTATTAAAATTAGTGATATCATTCTGGATATTAATAAGAGACATCATATCCATAACAGACACGACTTACGTAACGAAGCATATAAAGGAAAACGAATCAGTTAACACCTGAAACGATGATAATACAAAAATATTATTAACAATGCAATATTAAAAGATCATATATCATATAATATTTATTTATATGATTCTTGTATAATTTAATAACAATTATTTAGCAATTATACATGAGGTTACCCTACCCTCAATCAAGGAAAATTATAAGGCAAGGGGTTTTCATCTCACTCCTTATTCCCGTGAGATTCATACCGTATTTACACTATTACCTTTTGTGTGGTGTATTTACTGCCCATAATTGTATTCATTGTGTAATAAACTTTAATTTATGTGTATTTAAATATTCATTGTATGATACCTCTTTCATGGGATGTATGTTTCGTATGTTACCAATTTGGTAAGGGTTAATTTCACAATCTCTTTATTATCTGAGGTTGTTTTTCCGTAAGTATCTACTGGGAAGTATTTATTATCCATGTCCATGTTTTATGAAAGAGTTTTCAAAGGGATTATTTTGAGGGTCTTTTTTACTAAAACATCATTTCAAATGTTTTAAATATTTATTTTTCAAAATCTTTCTCATTAATGTCCTTGTCATTAAAATGGTTTTTAAGAATTTATTTATATAGACTTGAATGTTTTTAAAATGTTAATTCCTTCAAAAAGTTTCCAAGTGGTATGGGACACTTTGATTGGAAAATGTATTTAAATGAATTATTTTCTAAATTATGTGACTTTTAAATGTTTTCATGAAAAAGTGGTATTTCTCTAAAAGAGTTTTACAAATCATTTTAATCTATGTCAAAATCCATTAATGGATTTTAAACTTTTTTTGAAGTTGATTTATCATGACACAAATCATCCATATTGTGTGGAAGGCTTTGTGATATGATTGACTATGGATGTGTTATTTTTATACCATTCATGGTTTATGGGTAAATTATTGACATATTTTATGCTAGTTTTAATAGGAATACTTATTTTATGTTTAGACCTTTTTGTATGAGGAATTCATTGGACTTAGTAGGTGATAGGTGGAGCTCGTTATTGCTCCTCAATGCATCAGTAGGTCACATGAGACAAACTAGTGTCTTGTCACGAGGCCTTGACAAAAAATTATTTGTATTCTCTACACGAGGCCTTGGCTACGTGGTTATGATAGTATGGCATTATGCATTCCATCATTATGAAAGTGGTTATTGATATTGCATGTGATTATTCGATTAGAAGAATATCCATGTGAAGAAGTAAATGGAATTATTAGATTTTACTTCTACCATATTATGCTGATGTTCAAGTTTAAAAGGCTTTTGTTTTTGTCATACATTGCCTTAAATGTTTATGCTTATTTATGGATGTTTTCGCTATATTATTATCCTTACTAGGCATCTGAGATCACCCCTTTCTATATTTCATTTTTCCCAGGATGTGAAGATGTATTTTATGAGTGACATACAGGGATTGTATGAGGGGATATGAGTGTGGACTATGGAGACTATGTTGTTGTAGTTTTCATTTTATGATGTAATGTTACCTATATGAATGTATCTGGGTAAATAGGGTCAGGGCATTACAAATTACATTGAATAAAATTCAAATGTTCAAGAATGAAGATAAAAAAATCCTAAAAAATATATATGGTGAATATATCTAAAAGGAAATAAAAGACACCTTTATCTTTACTAAGATCAGTAGATAAAGAGTTTCATGACAGTAATGGGTTCTGTTAGTGTTTTTATTGAAAATATTATTCTTTGATTATTGATTCCTCCCATGCTATCCAACACCTAATCTTTCTATCAAACTAGGTTTCATGTAACTTACCCAGTAAGGAGAGTTTAATTATTCATTTAAGGTGTTTATTATGGGTTTTAGGTTTAAATTGATATAATATTTGTTAATCATTCAATTATTTTAAATTAATTAATTAATTACTATTGGGATAAGATGATCCTTATGATTATGGTGTGATTGGAGTTTTCTTCTTTCCAAAGGTTAAACCACTATTTCAATCATACCTTTGGACTCTGATTTCCTATATAAAGATCATATTATGTGTGAATAAATTCTTCTCATGATCATATTCACGTATACTTAAATTAATACATTATATTTATTATATTATTATTAAGGATCTTTAATGCCCGAAACTCTATGGTTTCTCAATGACCCATCCAGAAAATATTATTTAAAATATTATAAATTTTCAAAAAAACAAATTCTAAAATTATTATAAAAATATTGTGAAAAATATTCTATAATGTAACGAGTTCCTATTTTGAAATGAATTAATTATTGAAGGGGCCATGTTGATGTGCATAACCTTGTCTTGTATCTTATATGGATATGAAGGATCCCCCAGTAGGTGGGTTCCAAGGTAGTTGACCAATGAAAAATGTTTGGCTATATTTTTGAACTATATAAATGGGTCCCTATGTTCGAGGTCTAAGTGA
The DNA here is from genome assembly GCA_963277665.1 of Viscum album. Classification (NCBI taxonomy): domain Eukaryota; kingdom Viridiplantae; phylum Streptophyta; class Magnoliopsida; order Santalales; family Viscaceae; genus Viscum; species Viscum album. The sequence continues at coordinate 1,548,397,553 of OY728142.1, forward strand.
ATGAGGGCATTTAGGTAGGCTTCATAGGTGAATTGGGAACTGAGTTATGTGGCCTATGCATTGATTTACTAATGTAGAAATTATATCCATGTTAATGGTGATACAATATTGAAAACAACATTAAATTAAAAACATGAGTGAATGTTCACTTATTTGGGTGACCTCTAGGAGCTACGATTCATCATTTAAGGACACAATTGGTGCAACCCCTTTATAGGTATTTGGGAATCTGGGAGTCATGTCATTGTTTTATAGGAGTACCAATATAATAGTGTAATTTTAAATGGTGTTGTTGATAACCTAGGAGAAGTTATATTATAATGGTCACAACTGTTAGGATACACAATACCTCATCCACAACATCCTTGCCCTTATTTGTTTAGCCAAATACTCCTTAAGTTGAACCATTGAGGTGTTAGGAATGAATTTCATTAGCTCGTGTGATTACAGGGATTCTCTTACACACATTTTACAATAATTATTTTGAAATTGAGGGTATGGGGTCCTCATATAGTCAACTAGAGATGGGATCCCATGTAATGATATTTAGCCACTCAAGGAACAATGTTTTTAGAATAGGGTGTGTGGTGTGGGTGTAAGAAAACACATGAGTGACTAGCACATAAAAAATTGATTAATATTAGTGAAAACAATTTTATATGGTGATGGGAATGAGGATCTATTCACCTAGTCATTTTTACCCCCTTTTCTATTCAGACTTCTCAGAAAATTGGTGGAATTATTTATTTACTAAAATTAATGAATTAAAAAATGATACCATTATATTGGGATCTAATTTTAATGAAGTGGAATGTGTTTAGTAATAAATATGAATTAGTAATGAATTTATCCTTGATAAACATTTTTAGAAGTTTCATACAAGGATAATTAATTCTTTGTACTGCACATGTGTTCACACGTTATTTGGAATTAAATAATCAATGTGGGAGCCAATTATGTCCTATAAATAAGCGTTAATACCTCATAAACATGAACTAAATATTGTGTGAATTCTATATGTGAATCTCTCTCATTTTCCCTAAATCAAACATTCTAATAATGTTGAACTTGAGAGTATTAATTTCCTTCACATTGGTATTTGTGTGCTATGAAAGGAATTTTGTATTCTGGGCATATTCATCTTGTACTTTCTAGCTTATCATGACACCATGGTGCCCCCACAAAGAAGAAAAGACTTGGTTAAAGAGAGATGAGTGATTTAGCCTCAGAAAAATTCTATTCATTACAAAAATTTCACCCAGTGGATCATATTTTCTCTTAATGTGATTCTACAATCACTCATAATCTAACCAACTAATATTTCTTTCAATTATCATTTATAGGGAAATGTATGGGTCATAAATCAAGGTTCCTAATAGAGATGTATCTGGTCACATCAAAGAGATTATTGATCACATCGAGCTCTTTTCATGATTTTCTCTAAGACTATGGCACCAAGTAATATAATGTCTTCTTGGACACGATTTTATAAATTAAACATTATCATATAGGATTCATATAAATGGGTATGGAGTTTTACAAACTATAAATTCAAATACCATATGCCAAATATCGTGTCTTATGAATATTTTCATCATGAAGTTTTACCCGCAAAATTATTTCCCTCAAAAAATATATAATTTACCAAAGTAGAAATTGGGAGTCCTACAATCTGTATCATAAACTTGAAAATATGAGTAATTATCGGTATGTACATGAGAGGGTCACCCAATAATACTAAAAAATAATGTGATCCTCTATATAGACTCAATAATGATGGTGGATACTTTAGTGAGACTCCTACTCTTGGGAAAATTTCATTGATGAGTAGTTATGCCCTTGATCGGTGAATTAGAGCTATATCAGGTTTGAGAACAATTTAAATATCATTGAAAGTTATGTGTTTGTTTTGACTTTATTATTATAAGTTTACCAATATTTTGATATCAGCCTTTGTTTGATTTTTTAGTGTTGTTTTGAAATGAATACCTTACTCTTTTAGTATGATAGGTTTTAATTAGTCTCTAAAACATTTACAAAATCCGTGGATTCACAACTATAAATTATAAATATGAATAGTTTCTCCCTTCCCACATTTGTGGGGAAAATTTTTAAAGGACTCTCATTTTGTTGAGGGATAGATTGATTCTAGTCAAAGATAAGTTGAATAATGATGTTATTTTACCTCATAGCATCCCCATTAGGGTCCTGATAAAGATATTTTTATGTTTCCTTGGATCAAAACCAAAGGAAAATAAATTGAGTTCCTACATAACCCATTAATCTATAAATACATAGAATATATACATGTTTATTCTAGATGATTATCAATATACCATATAGAGTTATTAATTCATTTTAGAGATTGATCTGGGCCTTCATCTAGTCGGCCACCTAGAAATGTTTCTAAGTGGGTGGTTGTTACCATCCTAAGATTATTGTACATGGGTGAGGGTTACCACATTTATGATGCTTCCACCCATAGCATTAACAGTATACATGAATCTCACTAAACCAAACATAGAAATACTTTATCAGGTGTTGGGTAAAGTGTAATGTGGAAAAACTCTCCTAATGACCTATAGCACAGTCTTTTTATTTCAAGAGTCCATAAAGATACATATCTAGGTCTATGTATCAAGGGATTCTATTTTATCCACTTAATTTGACTATCAGTTCATGTTATTAGATATTTAAAGAATAATTCCAATAAATATGGATTCCCATAACCATGGCCATCTAATAGTGGTTTATTATCAATTCATATCCACTATTTACATTGATCCTTTCAAAATATTATGGCTGATATAATTAAGATATTAGATAACCACTCATATAGATTATTAGAAAACTATGATATTTTTATTATAATTATTATAATTACACTTACACACACCTCCATATAATGGGTGAAGAACATAATGTTTCTGTGGATGGCAACCAAACGCCTTACGAAGCGATGATTGTTCAATTATCTCCTACCACCTCTCATGGTGGCCATTATGATGGAAGTATAATTATATATGATATTTATGATATTTATTTTTTATATAATCTTCTTTAATTCCATTTTATATCATACCATTATTTGTTTCATGTTGTATATATATATGATAATTTCATTTGAAGAAGTGCGGACTACCGCCCCCTCAAAGTGATATGACTCATTTATAACATACATGGAATGTATAAAGGATGGTGTTAATGAACATAATTAACACATATAAGATATTATATTATTATGGAATAATAATATACCTATGTATCATTTGGTTTTGATTCTTTTTAAAATGAAAAATGAAATGGAAGTCGCGTTCGAGCATACGTACAGATTTCCGTCTCCAAAAACGTGATGAGATTCATTTCCCCATCATATACATTCAAGCCTAATTATCATTTTATTATTAAAATTAGTGATATAATTCTGGATATTAATAAGATACAACTTCACCATAACAAACACGGCTTACGTAATGAGGCATATAAAGGAAAACGAATCAGTTAACACCCAAAACGACGATAATACTAAAATATTATTAACAAAGCAATATTAAAAGATCATATATCATATCATATTTATGTATATGATTCTTGTATAATTTAATATCTATTATTTAACTATTATACATGAGTTTACCCTACCCTCAACTAGGGAAAGGAACAAGGTAAGGGTTTTTCATCTCACTCTTTATTCCCGTGAGATTCATACCATATTGCCACTATTACCTTTTGTGTGGTGCATGTAATTCCCATAATTGTATTCTTTGTGTAATAAAATTTAACTTATGTGTATTTACATATTCATTGTATGATACCTCTTTCATGGGATGTATGTTTCATCTGTTATCAAATTGGTAAGGGTTAATTTCACAATCTCTTTATTATCCGAGGTTGTTTTTACGTAAGTATCTACTGGGAAATATTTATTACCCATGTCCATGTTTTATGAACTAGTTTTCAAAGGGATTATTTTAAGGAGATTTTTTTACTAAAACATCATTTCAAATGTTTTAAATATTTACTATTCTAAATATTTCTCCTTAATGTTCATGTCTTTAAAAATGTTTTTATGAATTTATTTATATGGACTTGAATGTTTTTAAAATGTTAATTACTTTCAAAAGTTTCAAAGTGTTATGGAACACATTGATTCAAAAATTTCTTTAAATGACTTATTTTCTAATTTTTGTGACTTTTATATGTTTTCATGAAAAAGGGGTATTTCTCTCAAAGAGTTTTACAAATCATTTTCATCTATGTCAAAACCCATTAATGGATTTTAAACTTGTTTTGATGTTGATTTATCATGACACAAATCTTCCATATAGTGTGGAAGGTTTTGTGATATGTTTGACTATGGATGTGTTATTTTTATACCATTCATGGTTTATCGGTAAATTACTGACATATTGTATGCTAGTTTTAATATGAATGTTTATTTTATGTTTAGACCTTTTCATATGAGGAATTCATTGGACTTAGTAAGTGACGGGTGGAGCCCGTTATTGCTCCTCGATGCATCGGTAGGTCTCATGAGACAAAAATAGTGTCTTGGCATGATGCCTTGAAAAACATTTATTAATAGTCTCTGCATGAGGCCTTGGCTACATGGTTATGATATTCTGGCATTATGCATTCCATCATTATGAAATTGGGTATTGATATTGCATGTGATTATTCAATTAGAAGAATATACATGTGAATAAGTAAATGGAATTATTAGATTTTATTTATACCATATTATGTTCAAGTTCAAGTTTAAAAGACTTTTGTTTTAGTTATACATTACCTTAAATGTTTATGTTTATTTATGAAAGTTTCCGCTATATTTTTATCCTTACTGGGCATCTAAGCTCACCCCTTCCTATGTTTTATTTTTCCCAGGATGTGAAGAAGTATTTTATGAGTGACCTACAGGGATAGTATGAGGGGATATGAGTGGGGACTATGGAGACTATGTAGTTGTAGTTTTTATTTTAGGATTTAATGTAAGCCTTATGAATGTATCTAGGTAACTGGAGTCAGGGTGTTACAAATTACATTGAATGAAATTAAAATGTTCAAGAATGAAGATAAAAAATAAAATCCAAAAAAATATATATGGTGAATATATATAAAAGGAAATAAAAAAACCCTTTATCTTTATTATATCAGTAGATAAAGAGTTTCATGATAGTAATGGGTTCTGTTAGTGTTTTTATTGAAAACTTTATTCTTTGATTATTGATTCTTCCCATGTTATACAACTCTTAATCTATCTATCAAACTAGGTTTCATGTAACATACCTAGTAAGGATAGTTTAATTATTCATTTAAGGTGTGTATTATGGTTTTTAGGTTTAAATTGATATAATATTAGTTAATCATTCAATTAATTTAAATTAATTAATTAATTACTATTGTGATAAGATGATCCTTATGATCATGCGGTTATTGGAGTTTTATTCTCTCCAAAGGTTAAACCTCCATTTCAAGCATACCTTTGGACTCTGATTTCCTATATAAGGATCATATTATGTGTGAATTAATTCTTCTCATGATCATATTCACGTATACATAAAATAATACATTATATTTATTATATTATTATTAAGGATCTTCAATGCCCGAAAATCTATGGTGTCTCAATGACCCATCCAGAAAATATTATTTGAAATAAAATAAATTTTCAAAAAAAACAAAATCTAAAATTATTATAAAAAAAATTGTGAAAAATATTCTATAATGTAACGAGTTCTTATTTTGAAATGAATTAATTATTGAAGGGGTCATGCTGATGTGCATAACCTTGTCTTGTATCTTATATGGATATAAAGGATCCCCCGGTAGGTGGGTTCCTTGGTAGTTGACCATGGAAAATGGTTGACTTTATTTTTTAACTATTTAAATGGGTCCCTATGTTGGAGGTCTAAGTGAATGGGGGAATTTAGGTAGGCTTCATAGGTTAATTGGGAACTGAGTTATGTGGCCTAGGAATTGATTTACTAATGAAGAAATTATATCCATGTGAATGGTGATAAAATATTGAAAACAACATTAAATTATAAACATGAGTGAATGTTCACTTATTTGGGTGACCTCTAGGAACTATGATTCATGATTTAAGGACACACTTGGTGCAACCCCTTTATAGGTATTTGGGAATCGGGGAGTCATGTCTTGGTTTTATATGAGTACCTATATAATAGTGTAACTTTAAATGGTGTTGTTGATAGCCTAGGAGAAGTTATATTATAATGATCATAACTGTTATGATACAAAATACCCCATCCACAACATCATTGCCCTTATTTTTTAGCCGAATACTCCTTAAGTTGAACCATTGAGGAGTTAGGCATGAATTTCATTAGCTCGGGTGATTACAGGGACTCTCTTACAGAAATTTTCCATTATTTATGTTGAAATTGATGGTATGGGGTCCTCATATAGTCAACTAGAGATGGGATCCCATGTAATGATATGTAACCACTCAAGGAACTATGTTTTTAGAATAGGGTGTGTGGTGTGGGTGCAAGAAAACACATGAGTGACTAGCATATAAAACATTGATTAATCTTATTGAGAACAATGTTATATGGTGATGGGAATGAGGATCTATTCACCTAGTTATTTTTACCTCCCTTTATATTCATACTACTCAGAGAGTTGGTGGAATTATTTATTTACTAAAATTAAAGAATGAAAAAAATGATACCATTATATTGGGATCTAATTTTAATGAAGTGAAATGTGTTTAGTAATAAATATGAATTATGAATGAATTTATCCTTGATAAACTTTTTTAGAAGTTTCATACAAGGATAATTAATTCTATGTACTGCACATGTGTTCACACATTATTTGGCATTAAATGATCAATGTGGGAGCCAATTATGTCATATAAATAAGTTTTAATACCTTATAAACATGAACTAAATAATGTGGGAATTCTATATTTGAATCTCTCTCATTTTCCCTAAATCAAACATGCTAATAATGTTGAACATGAGAGTATTAATTTCTTTCACATTGGTATTTGTGTGCTATGAAATGAATGTTGTATTCTGGGAATATTCATCTTCTAATGTCTAGCTTATCATGACACCATGGTGCCCCCACAAAGAAGAAAAAACTTGGTTAAAGAGAGATGAGTGATGTGGCATCAGAATAATTCTATTCATTACCAAAATTTCACCCAATTTTATTTATTCTTGGCTCATCTTTTCTCTTAATGTGATTCTACAATCACTCATAATATAACCAACTATGATTTCTTTCAATTATCATTTATAGGGAAATGTATGGGTTATAAATCAAGGTTCCTAATAGGGATGTATCTGGTCACATCAAGAAGATTATTGATCACATCGAGATCTTTTCATGATTTTCTATAAGACTATGACAGCATGTAATTTAATGTCTTCTTGGATACGATTTTATAAATTAAACATTATCATATAGGATTCATATATATGGGTATGGACTTTTACTAAAATTAAAATTCAAATACCATATGCCAAATATCGTATCTTATGAATATTTTCATCATGAGGTTTTACCGGCAAAATTATTTTCCCCAATAAATATATAATTTACCAAAGCAGAAATTGGGAGTCCTACAATCTGTATCATAATCTTGAAAATATGAGTTATGATCGGTATGTACATGAGAGGGTCACCCAATAATACACAAAAAATAATGTGATTATCTATATAGACTCAATAATGATGGTGTATACTTTAGTGAGACTGCTACTCTTGGGAAAATTTCATTGATGAGTAGTTATGCTCATGATCGGTGAATTAGAGCTATATAAGGTTTGAGAACCATTTAAAAATAATTGAAATTTATGTGTTTGTTTTGAATTTATAATTATAAGTTTATGATTATTTTGATATCGTCCATTGTTTGATTTTTGAGTGGTGTTTTGAAATTAATACCTTTCTCTTTTAGTATGATAGGTTTTAATTAGTCTCTAAAACATTTACAAAATCCATGGATTCCCAACTATAAATTTTAAATATGAATAGTTTCTCCCTTCCCACAATTGTGGGGTAAATATTTAAAGGGATCTCATTTTTTTGAGGGATTTATTGATTTTGGTCAAACATAAGCTGAAGAATGATGTTCTTTTACCTCCTAGTATCCCCATTAGGGTCCTGATAAAGATATTTTTATGTTTCCTTGGATCAAAACCAAAGGAAAATAAATTGAGTTCCTACATAAGCCATTAATCTACAAATACGTAGAATACATACTTGTTTATTCTAGATCATGATCAATATACCATATGGATTTGTTAATTCATTTTAGATATTTATCTAGGCCTTCATCTAGTCGGCCACCTAACAATGTTTCTAAGTGGGTGGTTGTTACTATCCTCGGATTTTTGTACATGGGTGAGGGTTACCACTTTTATGATGCTTCCACCCATAGCATTAACGGTATACATGAATCTCACTAAACCAAACATAGAATTACTTTATCAGGTGTTGGATAAAGTGTAATGTGGAAAAACTCTCCTAATGACCTATAGCACAGTCTTTTTATTTCAAGGGAGTATAAAGATACATATCTAGGTCTATGTATCAAGGGATTCTATTTTATCCCCTTAATTTCTCTATCAGTTCATTTTATTAGATATTTCAAGAATAATTCAAATAAATACAGATTCCCATAACCATGGACATCTAATAGTGGTTTATTATCAATTCATATCCACTATTTACATTGCTCCTTTCAAAATATTGTGGCTGATATTATTAAGATATTAGATAACCACTCATATAGATTATTAGTTCAAGATTGGGTGGATGTAGAGAGAGTTGATGGGGGTATAATTTTGGGAGCCTCATATTCCATTAAAACATGGTTTTAAATTATATTATATGCTACAGGATAGCCCACCATTTAATCATGGGATGTGTGATGGGAAATAACCTATAGTCTTATAATAACACTAGTTGATGTTAATGTTCAAGGAAAGTTATACTCCAATAAATAAACCACATATTTATTCTCTTATTGGTCTTCCCGTGGATTATTCTCTATCATGGAATCAATATTATTAAATCATAATGTTGAAAGGATTCACCTAATGGACACACAAACAGCCCTTCTATGATGATATTAAATTATGAAAATTAGAGTTGGGATATTATATAATTGAGAAAGATTCCATAACTAGTGAAGGGTAGATTCACACAATATCACTGGATATATCACACTATCAGGATGATAATGGAATCTTTTCAATTCAAACATCACTAACATAGGCCTCTATTATATAGGATCCCCTTATTTAATTCTTATCAAATCTTCATCAGCTCTCTGTACCATTCAATCATATATGATTCTTACAAATTACATTGGAATTATAGAATATAATGTAACCTCTAGTTAGGAAGTTATCATCGGGAACTGAATAACATTTATAAGGGAATTAAAAAATATCTATACACTAATCACTAAGACTCCCATAACTGGGATGAACTGTAATCAAGATTTCCTTCACTGTCTTTTTATGGGTCTAGGAATAGTAATCTTTCACTATCAATAATTTTATTTTATTATCTTGTGAAACAAAACTAACCGTGACAAGTTATGGATTCAAAAAATTAATCTTTATACATTCAAAAGAACAAAACATAAGGTGTAATATGTGGTTTATTATACTCATCAGCTAAATCAGTAAACTAGAAAGGAATTAAGAAATTTTTTGAATGGGTAGCCAAGTAGACCATATAAATAAGGAAATATTAGGCATGTGTACTAGGTATGAATGAAAATTTTGAAAAAGTGGAATTTTGAAATTGCACTCCCAGGTGTAATAATAAAAAAACAGACTTCAATGATCAGACAATTGTATCTCTTAGTCGATGTTGATACTACTTGGAGAATATATCATAGATTATTTGTTGATGGTTATTATTAAACATCATTCCATTTGTATGATTTTTTCAAGCATTAAATTTCTTGAATATCTTTATTATTTTATTCATTTCTTAATATCCTGTCATGGGGAAGCTCTATATTATTGTATTCATCTCTATTTTTCCAATGAATGAGAAAATATTCTTTATCAAAATGTTTTAAATTTCATATATTCTATGTTTTCTATAATAATTCATGGAAATCTATGGAACTAAAAAATATTAGTATACTAATAATTTATTCCATTTGAACATTAATATGCAAATGAATATAGGTAAAACATTGTTTCTAAACAATTGAGTTGATTATTAATTGTCTAAATCAATCCATTATATTTTACCAATGATCTCTCAAATGGATATAGGTGGGTTTAGTATGGAAAAAAATTATAATCATTGTAAGCTGGGGAAACATGTGAGATAAAGGGCTATAAAATACGATTTCCCCCTAAACCTATAATCTAATTTAGAAATTATTAGGTCCGATATACGACACATTTACCATCATAAATACCTCAATCTAGTCCATTCGATTGTATTACCCCTAAAATTATACATTTATATTGATATATGTGATTTGGATATATACAACATCTCTCAAAACTAGATTTCAATGTTTTTCCATTCAGATATGAATGTGGATAATGATTCAACAAAATAATAATAATAATTATCATGATTGAGGTTTTCAATGCACAATAGGGATCAATTATACTATAATTACACCTATACGAATTTTGAATAAATAATACAACTAATATATATGATGAATAAAGGGAGATCTAAAATATTATAACATTTATGGAGTTAAAAAGAATAACATGACTTGTTCAATGGTGGAATGATGGTCTATATATGATTTATAACTTTTAATTTGTGCATTAATTTTTTAATATTCTATGAATACATAAAGGCTACGTGATTAGAAACATAGATGTTTTCCCAAACTCACTTTGAGAAAATTCGAGGCAATTTATTTTATGATAGTGATGATGAAATAATATAACATGAATGAGTAATGGTCCATATAAATATATAAACCTTGAGGAGGGGTGGATGTATTTTAAGGCTATATTTCATTGACCAATGAATCTAATGTTCTAGTTTTTATTCCATTGAAAAAATGTTTGGTTTCATATCTAGTGGCAATGGACAAATTGACCTCATATGAATGATTCCACAATACCAATATGAAATACATTGGGTAGAAAATATTTTAAATAAGTATGTACATAGTGAATTATTTAAAAGTGGTGAGTAGTGAAAAAAAGTGGGTATTAAGATATATGTGTGATTCAATACCTCTAAATGTGGAATTAGAGATATTTGAATCATAACGTATGTAATTTTAACTGAGAGGAAATGAAATGAAATATTTTTTCCAAGGATGACCATTGAAAAATTTGGAATGATGAGTTTCAATATGTTATTTTTGTGGTAATATAGGGTTATTGAATACATTCCATAGAACAAAATTTTTTATATGTAATAATATATAACAAGGATATAATAACCAGGAAAATATTTCCTTTTTAGAATTGAATACACTCATTTCCAATAGCAATAAAAGTTTATAGAGAATAAAATACTTCATGTATGAAAAGTGTTGTATATAAATAGGATATTTAAAATTTTATATAATCACTCCAACGAAAAACTAAAAATTTTAGATCTATTATGGATGTTTGAAATAGAGTGTCGATGGGTGATAATTTATAGTTTGGTCTAAGGAAGATGTTTCAAAAACACTATTCATTCTTGATTTACCCGAATTAATCCACACCTCGCTCTTACCACTTATATATCATCCTAGTGGAGAAAGACCCAATTTGAATTATGGGAAACCAAATACCAAGAGTGGAATTTTGAATTAATGAATTATATAGTTGGTCCAAAGATAAGTAATTCAGACATCACTAGATATCATGAAATAACATTAATTAAATCAAATATAGTTATTACTAAGTGGTCACTTCACATATCTGAATCATGTCCATTAGAAGTATGTAATAATCCCATACCAGTTTCAATCTATAGAAAGGGAAGACTAATATTAATTTCGATGTCCCAAAATCAGGGGAATAATTCTTTTAAATGGGATTATTTTATCATTAGATTGGATTATAAATAAGAAACTATAAGAAAAAGACTCTTACGTGGATATGTATCTTATATAAGTAAATTTATTTATATAAATGGAAAACATTAATCAGTATATAGGTTATGTGGGATATACCATTGGTTGTGTAGTTTGAAATCATGTAATAAATACTCAATGAAAAGGTTTTTATATATATATATATATCACATGTGTAGTTAACATTGGGATTATTTTATCCAAATTCTAGGTCACTAGAGGGATACATAAAGTTAAAATGATAAGATGTTAGATGCCAAAAATATGAAAAGTTTTTTTATAATGAAACTTTTGGTCATGTCCAAGATTAGTGATTTGGACATTACTATATATTTGGTAAGGATAAGAATCAAACCATATGTAGTTATATGAACGAGTAGAAAACATGGAAAACCTGAACAGTTATAGGTTAAGGTGAGTTGGGTATGTTTTGGGACATGGATATCATTATAATCTCAATATATATTCATAAGGGTCCATGAAAAGGTATTAAATATAATGGGGTTTTCATGTAGACCTAAACCTAGAACCTCGTGAATCACTATATATCTTGTGATGATATAAATTAAGATACCCAAGGTTTTTTAAGTGTGAGATGATTTTTTACTAGTCTGTTAATTTTGGAGACAACCCAATTGAATTGATAAAAATTAATTCTAAGAACTATCACATAGATTTGGATCATACATAAGGGAATCACGTATTATTGAACAATACACTATAGTATGTTTGTGATCTTATAGGATGGATCTTATGTTATGTAGTTTATAATTATTTGATAGTGTATCAATTTCATATAATTTATGTCCATAAAACTAGGACCATCTCAATGTTGACTAAATTCACACAGTATTGACTTTACATTACCCAACATGAAGTTATGAAAATTATTTATTACGAAACCTCATGTTTTAGTATGTGTGATACAATCATTTTGCATCATAATCCCAGAGTATGCTTTATTGGAGTACCATATGTATAGTGTAAAGTCCTATCTATTCATACTAAAACATAAAATCTTTCTTCTCAGGAGTTATGTGAGTTCTCAAAGAAAATAAATGTTCAATTTACATATCCAATTAAAGGAAAACCATTCTTTTAAATTTTCATGTAAAATTGTTATTATATAAATTATGGTTATGAAATGTGCTTATCCACTTCCCATCTAGTCACTATATATCATGAAACTTGATTTTAGATTGCTCATATTTGGAAATTTGATTATAGATTTAAATAAAAACTAAGGGATATTGTACATTTATTGGAAATAATACCTTTATTATGTTCATAAGTCAATATAGAACCACCCGTGTAGTAGTATAAGCCATTATTAGATAATGCTATAGAGTATTAAGAGGTGATATGCCAAAGATTTATTATCTTCATCCACCATATTGTGATTCATATTAGATATAGTTTTGTTAAAGTCCATTATCGATTCATTTTCTATTGTATGATTACAGGATGAGAGGTTATACTGAATATTACACTCATGATATAGCCTATTCAATTTTGTATCATAAAAATTTATTATATTTTATGTCATCATTATATTAAGGATAGAAAATCTGGTCATGATATTATACTTCATTAAATTGATGAAAACATTCATTCTTAATACATTGAGGGGTAATACTTTATCATCTTAGGGGAATATTTTTTTGGTAAAAAGATGAACGTGAACTTTGAGACTACCCAACCATAACATATAAACATATTTCATCATTCTATATAAGTATCAATTATATCTCAGTAAAAATATTACATTAGGGAATATAGGATTAGAATATTTAGAAACTATATATATAACCAAATTATTTTAAAAACAATATTCAACACCTCCCACAAATAATCTTCATACATAATACCCTTTTAGACATATAACCCAAAATATTCCTCTTCACTTCATAAGGAATTGAAAAAAAGAAATGGGTGAGCTCATATATGTAGTAAGGCTAAAAATAAGAGATAAAAATAAATGATCATATGTGATCATATGATGAACTTGTGGGTATGATAACATAATATATTTAAAAGAACATAACATATGAAAATATACTAAAAAATCTAGACTATGTTTTGAATCAGGATATATGGATTTTGGTGTAATATAAAAAATGAGTTACAGGAATATAGGAATGTGATTCAATAATCTGGAGGCATGAAAAAATGACATGGGAATGTTTCATAACATATAGATATTTCATAATAATGTGGCATGTATAAAATAATTGAAATCCATTTATTATATCATGTAACATAGCCATGAACATTATCACATAACAGATAGTTTTTCATAGTGGATTAGGCTTACTCCCTAACCCATAAAATGTAAAATCATGAAATACAAGGCTTTACCCATTTCATTTTAGGAATTTATAATTTTTTATCCGCTCTTCACATAGAAGAAGGAGTCTTATAATGTATTGAGTTCACTCCATATTCCCTTATAAGTTATCTCATGAGATATAAATCTTTAACCAATAAATTATAGGGTTATATCATACCATTCACACTAGTGTCATAGTGAATATATATATATATATATATATTCCATATGAAAAATTTTGTATTTCTATCATATATTAATTAAATAATGACAAAAAATATGTTTTATGGAATTTTCTATAAGACAAAATCCATCCAAATAATGAAGTTGGATGATATAATTATAGAGTATCCCAAGTAGAGAAAATAAGAATTGAAGGATATTTACATAGATAAAAAACATTATAAAAGAATTACAATGTTTCTTATAAAAATTAAAATAAATATTTTTTGCCTTAAGATAAAATTTATTTTTAAAATGATATAATTTTAAGAACTATAATTTTATAAAAATAATGATAAATTTAATTAAAACTTATTTATAAAATTTTCAAAACTTGGAAAGGATGCTTTGTAAATAAAATAAAAGAAACCCACATTTGAAAGATACTATAAAGAAAATGTTAAAATAATTCCTTTCACACTATTGAAAATAAACTAAAATAAAATAGAAAATTACTTAAATTAATCATAGATGTTTGGATAAGTAAATTTATAAAATAAAAATAAATAAATTTATAAGGAGGATAAATAATTCTCACTGAGAATAAGATTTAATGTTAGATAAACTTAAAAGAATTATTTTATTTGAATTTTGATCCTTAAGGATTTAAAATAGTTAGGATATATTTAAAACCTATAAATAATAAGTGACTTATAAAAATTGATTTATATAAAAACGATATAAGTTTTTTATTAATGGGGACATAGATTAATGAAATTTCAACTTCAATGTGAGATTCAAAAAATGAAATGCTTACGACTTTCATAACATTTGAATCAAAAGACTCTAAACGAGAGAACCTAGAATGGATTTATAAATCAATTAAATTTCATGAAGTTTACTATATGTATAATTCATTGGGTAGTATATACACAACATAAAAAATACATCCAAAATTTTAATCCTATTTCAATGAAGGGAAATTGAGATGAGAAACCCTTACATCTATGGTAAGTTTTTAATTGAATTTCCTTAAAAGAGAAAATTTTGATTGATTTGTAAATAATTTGAATAAAAAGAAATTTATGATAGTATGAATTCATGGGTTTGTATATACATCACGTAAAATAATATTGGTTTTTAACATGTAACATATATCAATTAAAATAAATTGAGACTAGAAACCCTTAACCTAGATTCCCTCTCAGTTGGATGCACTCAAAACTCCATTATAATTTTTTTAGGTTTATGGTTAATCTATAAAATAAAAATAAAAACATTTATTCCACATGCTACCCTTAGTTTTTAATTTTTTATTAAACTTTTATTTATCATACTTTTTGAAATTCAGATTCAGGTATTAATTATTCTATATGTTCTGTTCTTTCTTTGGTGTGACGGTTCTAGTATTTGCTCCATACTTGTCGGATTACCATCTAAAAATTTTACATGGAGGGTACATTATAGTTTTAGATATATTTATAAATTCCTAATTAGCATTCTATGTAAGTTATAGGGATGGTTCATAAAGAGAATATATAAAATATTTTATTTTATTTTTTGATATTTCATTGAATAAAAATATTTGATTTTATCAACGAATATAGCTATATATATTGCCATTATATAATTCGGAAAACTTTAAAAATTAATAATTTTTAAATAACATAACTAGTATTTAATTTTAAATAATAATTTATGATGGTAACATTATAGCGTCGATCTTGTTGGTGGTAAAACATTTTCAAAAAAACAATGTTTTATAAATAATTAATGAGAAATAACTTAGGGGTTTATTATGATAATATTATTATTATAGAAGAATAATTATTTTTATATTATATCTTTAGAGTGGAGAATAATATTTTGAGATAATGGTGATGAAAATGTAAAATAAATTAATTAATAATAACTTGTCACATTGGAAAAACAATTTTCCTTGTAACATCTTCCTTCAGAAGAATTAATATAGAAAACATACATGTTAAAAAAATGCTACCAATCATGGGATACAAGATTAAGAGAGAACATTTTGGTTTGAATTAATGATAATATTTATGATTAGAATTGTTTTAGAGTGTTTGAATGGTATCACTTTTAAAGGTGAAAAATTGGTACAATTCATTGGAAACTTAAGTTAGGTGAAGGGTAAATACAAAATCACAAGATATTTATGTGATGTAGTTATGAAAATATAGGTGATAAATGTATAATTTAAACCCACACTAGAAAATATCATATATAATGAGTTTATTTTGTAACACTATGATTTTTTTAAATATAAAGATTTTATTAAATAGTGTATCTGACATGTAACACTACGCATAAACAACCCACAAAATATAATCTTTCAAATTTAATCTCTTCAATAGAATGAAGAACAAGAAACCTCGAGCCTAAATGAGCCCTAAAATTATAAATTTATGAAAAATTTATCAACTTTTTCTTTATGAATAATACTAACTATATTAGAAAAATAATTCATATTTTTTTTATAAAACATTAATCATCATTTAAAATAAAAAGAATTGTTTTCACAAAACTATAATTTTCTAAAAAATTAATTTCCTCACACTTTAAAAAAATAATATAAAATTTATTTTAACACTTCCAAGTAAATTATTTTTAAAAATCAACATTCTTTTAGAAATTATCATATTAAATTTATCTTAGAGTTATTGTTTGGTATTTTTTTAGAAAAACAGTACTTGTCGAATAACATTTAAAAATTATGAATTATATTAAAAATGAATTTCTATTTAAATAATTTTTATGGTTAAATAATTTTGTAAATTTATTTTTAAGTAAAATTAGTTAAAATATATTAAACTTTAATAAATTTATGTCATTGTAATCAATTAAATATTTATTTTTGATATTAAAATCTTTTATAATTATTAAACTTTTCTCTTTGAAAACCTACTTTTTCATCACGTATGATAGTATAATTTTTAATTGGATTATTCCACTTAATTGAATTCAATTTAATAAAAATGGAATCCATATTTGGAATAAGAATAATTTATATTATGGAATAATTTCAACTCAATTTTTAACCATTATGAATATTAACAATAAAAAAAATTAATTACCATGGGTAGGTAGAGAACTAATTTACCAGGGGGTTAAACTATAATTATAAGGGTAAAAATTAACAATAAACATGTCCAAAACTATTTTATAAACATATTTGGACCCTATGACCTCTAAATTCCATGAATTACCAATTTTAATGTCTTCTGGAATGAGAAAATCATGGGTGTAATTGATCCTCTTAAAAAATTACATCTGTGTCAACCTTACCCGCGTTAATTTATTATTCCAATAAGAATGTCCTATATAACTTTCTTTGATAACAAATCCCACACAGGAATGTTTTTTTGAAAACCAAGAGATGTTTTCCGAAGAATAAGTAATGTGATTAAACGTGGGATTTTATTTTATTTCTTCATCCAAATCATTCAAAAACTTATTAAAACATTTTATATGAAAATTTATGTATATTAAATATTCTATGATGTTATTTTTTAATTTTATGACCTATATCCATCTCATCATACATCAATTAAGACATAAAACCATCGATTGTGTGTATGGAGGAATATCACCTCACAAATTGAAGTAATATTTTTTCTATCACCACTATTAAAGGAATGATATAATAATAGATTTAAAAAAATTATATTATATTATATTCATCTTTTACTATATTTCTAACAAATAATCATATTTCCTCCAAACGATGAGTATTTGGGATGAATTTTTTTCATTAAGAGCACTATAATCAACATCGAGAAAATCCCATACTCCACAAAAGATGAACTATATATTTCTCATGTCTTTAGACCGTAACCAAAAACAAAATGGTTTGTGCGAGATCAAATAGTCCCCAAAAAAGATAATCTTTTACAAAAAGAAAAACTACTCTTAATCTGCAAAATGTGTCCAACAAAACCCAAAGTTCATCAAAGACCATTCAATAAACAGTTATCCATAAAATTCTTCAATGTAATAAAAACTAAGATTTAATCCCAAATCTATGATGAATTTAATCACATAGTCTCCCATTATAAATCTTAACATTTATCTCCAAGTAACATCAGTTACTCTTAAAGTCTCATTTTGAAAATTAATTAACCTAATAACATGTCCTCCCTGATAGGTTAATCATTTCCATAGATAACCCAAGATAAACTTTTCTTAATTCATAAAATCATCTAACTAAAAATAATTAGTCTAACTAACTAGGGACTTTATGTAGTCCATTGGTAGGAAATAAATACAAGCAGCACTTTGGTTGTGGGTTCGATTCCCACAGCTTCGTCCGACGCGATGGGTTGTCAGACGGTCTGCATGTTGTCCCTTTTCAAAAATTATATAATTTAATAACATTCCCAAAAAGAGATAAATTTATCAAAAATAACCATATCATATTTTAACCACGATGCTTTTCTAATAACATTAATTTTGCATCCCAAAAATGTATTAACTTATAATTTCCTCAAATTCAAGGATCATATAAACCCAAATGGTTCTTTATAACTATATCCACAAAATAAAATATAATTATTTATTGAATAAGGTTTTTATATATCAAACTTTAGAGTTACACATACTATAAAAAGTCTTATAATGTATTTCCCATCATCAAAAGATCCTTAATACATTTACGCATTTCAGCATCCTAAAATCTACCATAACTCTTGAATCCCTTATATGTTGACTTCTTACTCATTCAAAATTCCTCATGACCCATTAACAATTCCTTTTAATCTTATTCTGAAATACTTCTTTATTACAAACAGAATCATGAATCATATCCTAATATTCAATAATATCAAAACATATGTTAAGAAATAAGCAATACCTTTCATTGGTCATTGTCAGTTTCTTCATCCTAAATCGGAATGGCATTAGGTATTGGTAAAAAATATTTATACGATCCTGGTGATCCCATTCTCGAAACATCTTCATAGGACACCAGTTTTTATAATTACTATGCACACCACATTTAAAACATTCAGGTGATACCTCATAAATAACTTCGTTCCTTTTCCAAGAGTCAACTGGATGCTTCCTTTTTTCATGGAAGGTTCTTGATTTATGACCTTCATTCCCACATCTATAGCATCTTTCCATCCCTTTTAAGTATTTTCTTAGGTTTTTCTTTCCACATCCTTGACGCATAGGTTTTTTAACGTACTTACATTTATGATTATTACCTAAAATTCATTATGGATTTGTTTCTCATATATATGATGCCTTATAAAGATCAATAAGGTTCAGGTGGCCAATCATGACACCAGATAGTTGGTTGAGAACAACCATAAGTGTTCTGATTGCAGCTCCCATATCATTCAGTTGCTTGTTCAGAAAACTGTTACAGTTTTCTTCACATTCATTGTTACTTTAGTTCTTGTTAGATCCATCCATTTACTAAAACCAAAAAGGTCAATGTGATTATATCAGTAAAATCATCATATAATATCCTATGAGTAGGGTAAACACTAAGATATACTTATTCATGTCATTATAAACTCATTCACATTATCTAAAAAAACTATGACTCTTTCTGAAATCCTACCCATTATGGTAATGTCACTTATGCTTAATTGATACCCTAACCTCTAAAGTTATCTAAACTGACCTCTGATACCAACTATAAGGACCCGGCCTTAAAACATTACATAATCTTGAATTAAATGAATAATTCACATTGAGGATCTTTTCAGGTTTTGTGTTTTAGAGAATTAGGACATAACTATTACATCTCAAAAGATTACAAAGTAGAAACTTCTACACAGTTCCCATTTTTTTACAAAACATGAACTATAAAAAAATATTCTTGTCTAGTTCCATGTTTAAGACAGCATGACTTTTCTTTGATCCCTCCTTGACCCTATTCCACATTATGTCCTGTGAAAAACATTTCAAAAATGTGGGATGAGCATAAAAATCTCAGAAAGGGATACACAAAGAAGAAAAATTGTTAGTTTTTCAAAACAACAAGTAAACCATGAATACATTATCATAAGTAATCCTTTTCACATTTATGAAGTAGTAAATACTCTTCACTAAATAAAAGATCATTACTTACCATTTTGTAACCAATCGATTACCAAAAAACCCATATAAAGAACACATAACTTATATAGGCAACTTGGGACATAAACATACATAAATGGAATTACCATACGGTCTACTTCCACACATATAACTAAATATAATATCCATACGTCCATCTTCCATACCCAATGCATTGGAGGTTATAACGTAACCACCCGTATAATGTCCAAGTACCATTATAAAATCATATCACATAAAATATTTTAAATATTAAAATTTCACTATTAACATTTCATTTGCAATCACAAAATATCATTTCATGATCGTGGAAATATCAATGATTTATCAAACCATTTAATAAAGAAATTTTTTTGAATCAAAGTGTCCCATACCACTTTGAATATTTTAAGGGAATTAACATTTTAAAACAATAATGTCCATATAAATAAATCTGTTAAACCATATTTAAAACCTATACATTAATGATAAAGATTTAGAAGAATAAATTTTTATAACATTTAAAATGATATTTTAGTTAATGATTTTTTAACAAAATGAGAGATGATTGAATAAAAATAATTGAGGAATAACATTTAATCAGAATTTTATAATATCATGAGAATAAAGGGATTCATGATATATGTAGGACCCTGGGACACCCTGAGAGGGGAGGGGTGAATCAGGGTGTCATCTTTTTCTTCTTAAATTTGTGGATCTTGTTCCCACATTGGTAGGAATAACTTAAACATGTATGATGGATATGATCAGCAATGAAACATTCACATGCACAGAGATAACACAGTAATTTTACTTGGTTCACCACAAAGGGCTACGTCCAAGGAGCATAAGCTGACAAGTTGCCGGTCATACCAATTCCACTAATCTTCACTAGCTGTGCATTATAGAGGTTTGGGCACAGTCACTCTGTCCCAAACTCACTGCCTTTACAAAGGTTCAGGGATAGATCACTGCTTCCCACAGGTCACTCCTCTTGACTCCCCCTAGCTCACTGTTGTTGGTGAAGTCACACTCAGTTTATAGACTTGAAGGTATCTTCAATATATAGACATGAAGTTCTTTGTCTCCAATTAAGTATGATACTTTCCTTGCATCAGGGTTTAGAGTTGATGCTCTTTTTAGTTCAATCCTTCTTCTTTAGTGCAATGACTGAATGCACTAGATCCCCTTGTCTTCGTTTGCCTAAATCACAATCACTTGTGTGATTGCTCAATAAATGATGCTCATTTGAAGTCTAAATTTCATCCACTGATGAATACCCCTTTTCCCCTGTCCATTGGGCGAACAACCTTTGGAAAGGGCCTTCTCAAAGTACCCTACTTTGCAAGGCTCCCAATTTTGAAAAGCTCAAACAAGACTTTGCAGAGTCCATGTCCTTTTGCGAAGCTCAATCGTGAAGCCCTCTCGCGATGCACAAGTCTTCACAATGCTTGGCTGTCACGGAGCTCCTGCCTCTTCGCAAAGCTCACCAAGCCAATGCGGGGCACATGACTTTCGCGGAGCTAGAATAGCCGCCGTGAAGCTCCTCTTTCACGAAGCACACTGCCTTCGCGAGCGACCATTGCGAACAGAGAGAGACTGATTTTCGTTAAGAGCTCTCTCACTCTGCTTCTCTCGAGGGGGTCGACCTATATTTATAGGCAATTCCACTAACCCTCGAACTTTCCGCACGAATTCAATGCCATGTTAGCTCAAATCGCGAAGCTCTGAAGTTCCCGCCGGAATTCTCTAAAAATCGTGATGCCCTACGAGAATTTTCCATTCGCGGAGCTCATCGTAATCGCTGAGAATCCCGTCAATTACATCACACCTTCTCCTTGAAGCTCCCTCACAAATCCCTTCATCGCCGTGAAGCTCCCTTGAAAATCCCTTCATCACCGCGAAGCTCTCTGGCCTCCGCTGTTCGCGAAGCTTAACGTAATAGTGAAGAATCACCGCCTCCATTCTTCTGGTCTTCGTGAAATCCAATCCATGCATCCCATCTTTGCAAAACTCATGCCCTAGCCATATTAAATTATGATCTTCATGGAAATCCTCTTTTCGCGATGCTCACCAACCTTCAAATTTTGGACCCCAAAAATTTGGCAAACACTGGAAAACGGCGCCACCTAGTATCTGCTCTTTTTGTCCGCCTCCAGATCATCCATTCCTTTGTCGATGTTCCTTGAATAAAACATGGATCATTATCCACAGTCCCCAAACTCGACATGCCACCATGGAATATCCTTTGTCAACAAGCACGATTACCTCAACAGCACTTCGTCTTAGTGATATGTATCCTTCCGCAACTCTTCTGCTTTTATCACAAACTCCACTATTGTGATATGTATTCCTTGAAGGCATAGCTTCAGCATCACCATCATCTATGACAATGTGATGGGAATGGATATTGCATAATTTCAATCATTGCACGACCTTCTTATAATTCCAATCATTGGCACATTGTCTTCTTCATCAACCGTCATGATCAACATCATGCAAACCATGTGATTCTATTCATCAAGAAGTCTCTTGCATGGTTCTCATGCAATCATGAGTAATTTCATGGTTTTCATCAAAACCCATGGTTCTCATGCAATAATGAGGAATTTCATGGTCTTCATCAAAACCCATGGTTCTCATGCAATAAGGAGGAATTGCATGGACTTTATCCAAAAACCACATTCTTCTTTAATAATCCTCAGATGGATTACACCTTAGATTCTTCATTGTTGTAAACAATGTATCACCTTTGACACATGTTCTTTGAACTTACGATCAATACAATAATCGTCTGAATCACCATTCCTCTACTTCAGCGGAGTACTTCATGATCACCTTCATTTTGATCTTCCAATCCTCCATTTCATTGGATTACTTCTTGATCTCCTTCATTTTGATCTTCATTGACTACTATTTAGAAAAAATACAAACTTATACACAAAGTGGTTCCAACAATCTCCCCCTTTGTATTTTTTTGTCAATACCTTATACATCTTCTAAAATGAATTTGTCAACATCAAAATGAGAATATTCTCTTCAATGAACTTTTCTTTTCAAACATTCATTTCACTTTATCTCCCCATTATTTAGAAGAAATGAAAAACTCATAGTAGGGAGGGTATCAATCCATACTTAAGCAATGTTTCAATAATCATTTCACTCTAAATCTACTTGTGTAATGCTCGATGTAGAAAACAGGAGGATTTGATTAAGTCAACAAGGTTGTCCATTATTCACAGATCATGATACCAACATGAGATGAGAACTCATGTATTTTGTCTTCAAGTGTTTACCATTTTTATTTCAGGCATAAGAAATAAAATGTGATAGGGAATGATCAACCTTAAATTCCTGCACATACATCAGCAAACTGGTCAAAAACATTCAAGTGCTATCTGTAAGATAAGTGACCTTTGGGCACATCCATTCTTCTTATGTCACTAATCAATTCAGTTACTCCCCCTTTGTTGAATGATCATTGATATGAGTAACCAAGTTATAGAGATTGAGAAATGTCATACCTTCTCCATTGAAATGTTCTTCAAGAAATTCACAGATTAACTGCTTTTGAGTCCAGCTGGAGTTGATATTGATTGACACAGTGATTATGGAAGCTTCTTCATTTTTCTCCCCCTCAAGGAAAACAATCCTCATCATCTTCATCAATAGTGATCCATCATCATCATAATATTTGAATATAAATTTAAGAATCTACTAAAGATGGAAATTTATTTAACTTGGAAATCAAGAGTTGACAACATTCACTACTTCTCAGGTTCTCCCCCTGAGAGCATGCTTCACCTTCAATTCCCCGAATTATTAGAACAAACACAATACACAAATGAATAAGGGAATAAGGTTGTTCCTCCTTTCTTCATTAACAGGACCTTCATGGTTGAGGTTCTTTTCTCAACCAAGTTCCACTGTTCACTCTAGTCTTCATGCATGCACATTTGAACAAATGTTCTGACATCTATTGGTGTGGCATTGATCTTTTTACATTCTCTTCTTCTTTGTGTGGAGAATTGTTATGCTTAACATCCATCATGAATGATACATTCTTACTCCTCTTAAGGACTGCTTCTTGTTCTGGTATTATGGTTAGATAACATTTTGAAATATGACCATATTTCTTGTATCACTCACACAGAACGTCTTTGACATGAGTGTTTTTCTTTGTTTTCAATATCTCCTGCACTCTGTCTTCCTCACGTGATAGTTTTTCTTTGCCTTTTACACCATTCATGGCCTTTTCATCTTCAAGTTTCCTCATTCTTTTCAAATCATCTGGCTAGATAACCAATATGTCATTTGGAACTGTTGCAGTTGGTTTGGATCTTCCACATGGGTTCATCTGTGTTTCAACCCCCTTAGTTCTTCTTTTCGATGAATGACCCTTCAATTTAATGGATCTAAAATCCAGGGTCTTCTCAGCTTACCTACTTGATATGTTCTTGGAGAAATGTATGCTCACACCATTCTTCTGGTTTCTACCCAAGGTACTTTCTTCATACTTAGACGACATCATAGGTCTTCTTTTCTTATAAACAGTGAAATCGTGTTGATATGGACATGTTCCTACCTTGTGACCGCTGCCGTTGCATACTTCACAGATGTTATCAAGAATTCCAAATCTGTTTGCGGTGAACAAGTGATTCTGAACCTGCAGACGTTTCTTCTTCTTCTTTGGTTTTCTTTCCCTTTGATATAGGCTCTCTCTATGCTTTCCCATGTAAGGGATTATAAGAACAATCCAGTGCATAGTGCCCAAATCTATCGCAGCACCAACATTGGCCCACAAATCTTTTCTTCTTTGTTTCTTCTGTATGAGGTTGTTGAGCCATCTTATTCATCTTTTGTGCTCTATTTGGGGAACCAACATCCTCTTTTTTCTTCATATCCACCCTATCCATGGTGGTAGGTTTCTTCTTCTCAGCTTTCCTCATCCAAACTTATTTAGAACTTTTCTTCCAACCTGCACTCATTGTAGGAACGTATTTAGAAACATGAGTAAAAGATGGTATGGATGGTACCTTCACTTTCTCAGTTTCTTGTGATAGATCAATGAGTGAAGTCATGATCTTCTTATCTCATGTTGGAGGACTTTTGATAATAGAATCCTTGAGTGAGCATTGAGTACCAGCAGCAACTGATTCTTGATGTGGATAATCAAGAGTTGTCATAATCTTCTTGTCATTTGTTGGAAGTATTTTAGCTTTAAATTCCTCCAACAAACATTGAGTATATGCATCACTCATTTCATTCTTTTATGAAGTCTCAATATGTGTATTCTCAATCTTGGTCAACTGGGCTTCCAATTTTTGACCCTCAATATTGAGGATGATCTTCTGATATTCAATCATGATCATCTTTTCTTCACAAGTCTTCTTCAATATTTCAACCTCATCTTCATGCATCTTAACTTTGTTTTGTAACAATGAGTCAAGTTCCCTGAATTTCATGGAAGATTCTTCCAAACAAAAACTCTGGACTTCATTTCTCTTCTTCAGCTGAGCTTCAAGTGCATGGATGTTTTCTTTTAGAGTCATATTGACTTCCTATTTTTCTTCAAAGACATTCACCTATTTGGTGAGCTTCATACATTCCATAACTTTTCTTTCCAGCCCCTTTTCCATATTGTCAGCTTCCCTTTCTAATCGAGTGATCTCAACCTGCATAGATTGGAATATGCTACAAATAATAGCAACCCTTTCTTCAGGAATATCATGCAGATATGTTTTGAGTTATTCCTGAAATCTTGAATTAGGGATGTCATCCTTTCCTCTAGAAGATTTCTGAGCCACTTGCTTGATACATTCCAAGTGTGATATTTCTTCATTATTGGAATGGCATGGAGAACACGACACTGAATCTTTTTTGGATATGTGTGACTTATTTAGCTGCTTCTTCTCTTTCTTTTTCCTGTTTGTCATGGAATTACTAGATGTAGACTTCTCCTCAGAAATGACTGACTCTTCATCAAGACTGATCTTCATTGTTGACATTAGGAAAGAAACACAAATCCTCTTCTGAATAGAATTACTGGAGAATATACAACATACGTAAACCTCCCTCTGATACAACTTGTAGGACCCCGGGACACCCTGAGAGGGGAAGGGTGAATCAGGGTGTCAACATTTTCTTCTTAAAGTTGTGGATCTTGTTCCCACATTGGTAGGAACAACTTAAACCTGTATGAGGGATATGATCAGCAATGAAACATTCACATTCACAGAGATAACACAGAAATTTTACTTGGTTCGCCACAAAGGGCTACGTCCAAGGAGCATACGCCGACAAGTTTATGGTCATACTAAATTCCACTAATCTTCACTAGCTGTGGATTATAGAGGTTCAGGAACAGTCACTCTGTCCCAAGCTCACTGCCTTTACAAAGGTTCAGGGATAGCTCACTGCTTCCCACGGGTCACTCCCATTGACTCCCCCTGGCTCACTGCCGTTGGTGAAGTCACACTCAGTTTATAGACATGAAGGTCTCTTCAAAAGATAGACATAATGTTCTTTGACTCCTGTTCAGCATGAGACTTTTCATGCATCAGGGTTTAGAGGTTATGCTCTTTTTAGTTCAATTCTTCTTCTTTAGTTCAATGACTGAATGCACTAGATCCCCTTGTCTTCGTTTGCCTGAATCACAATCACTTGTGTGATTGCTCAATAAATGATGCTAAGTTGAAGTCCAAATTTCATCCACTTATGAATACCCCTTTTTCCCCTATCCACTGGGCGAACAACCTTTGGAGAGGGCCTTCTCAAATTACCCTACTTCGCAAGGCTCCCAATTTTGCAAAGCTCAAACAAGACTTCGCGGAGTCCCTGTCTTTTGACGAATCTCAATCGTGAATCCCTCTCGCGATGCACAAGCCTTCGCAATGCTTGGATGTCGCTGAGCTCCTACATCTTCGAGAAGCTCACCAAGCCAATGCGGGGTGCATGACTTTTGTAGAGCTAGAATAGCAGTCGTGGAGCTCCTCTTTCACCAAGCACACTGCCTTCGCGAGCGACCTTTACGAACCGAGAGCAACGGATTTTCATTGAGAGCTTTCTCTCTGTTTCTCTCGAGGGGGTCGACCTGTATTTATAGGCAATTCCACCAAACCTCAAACTTTCCGCGCGAAGTCAATGTCACGTCATCTCAAATCGCGAAGCATTGAAGTTCCCACCAGAATTCTCTCAAAATCGCGAAGCACTACGGGAATTTTCTATTCGCGGAGCTCGTCGTAATCACGGAGTATCCCGTAAATTATTTCGCACCTTCTCCACGAAGCTCCCTCTCAAATCCCTTCATCGCCGTGAAGCTCCCTTGCAAAGCCCTTCATCGCCGCGAAGCTCTCTACCCTCTGCCGTTCGCGAAGCTTGACGTAATCGTGGAGAATCACTGCCTCCATTCTTCTGGTCTTCGCGAAATCCAATCCATGCATCCCATCTTCGCGAAACTCATGAATTTTCCATATTATATTATGATCTTCATGGAAATCCATTTTTTGCGATGCTCACCAACCCCCAAATTTTGGACCCCAAAAATTTGGCAAACACTGGAAAATGGCGCCACCTTGTATCTGCTCTTTTTTTCCACCTCCAGATCATCCATTCCTTGGTCGATGTTCCTTGAATAAAACATGGATCATTATCCACAGTCCTCAAACTCGACATGCCACCATGGAATATCCTTTTTCAACAAATTTGTATGTAGTCTCTTTGCTTTTTCAACAAGCATGATTACCTCAACAACACTTCTTCTTGGTGATATGTATCCTTCAGCAACTCTTCTTCTTTTATCACAAACTCTACTATTGTGATATGTATTCTTTGAAGGCATAGCTTCAGCATCATCATCTTCTATGACAATATGATGTTCATGGCTATTGCAGAATTCCAATCATTGCACGACCTTCTTAGAATTCCAATCATTGGCACATTTTCTTTTTCATCAACCGTCATGATCAACTTCATGCAAACCATGTGATTCTGTTCATCAATAAGTCTCTTTCATGGTTCTCATGAAATCATGAGTAATTGCATGGTCTTCATCAAAACCCATGGTTCTCATGCAATAATGAGGAATTTCATGGTCTTCATCAAAACCCATGGTTCTCATGAAATAAGGAGGAATTGCATGGACATCATCCAAAAACCCCATTCTTCTTTAATCATCCTCAGATGGATTACACCTCACATTATTCATTGTTGTAAACAATGTATCACCATTGACACATGTTCTTTGAACTTACAATCAGTACAATAATCGTCTAAATCACCATTTATCTGCTTCAGTGGAGTACTTCATGATCTCCTTCATTATGATCTTCCAATCCTCCATTTCATTGGAGTACTTCTTGATCTCCTTCATTTTGATCTTGATTGAAAACTATTGACGAAAAATACAAACCTATACACAATGTGGTTCCAAAAATATAATATGACAAAGTACAGTATATACACCATATAAAATTGAATTGGTCCATAACAATAAGGAAGACTCAATGGAATGTAAATTGAGACGAAATCCCTTATAAAAATGGTATCCTTAGAATAAGGATAAATAAATTACCTAAAATGGGTTAAAAATATAAATAAACCCAATATAAGTGGATATTAATTGTAAAACAATCATATTTTATTCACATATATTCATAGGATGACATATTCAAGAAGTACTTGTTTAACCCAAAGAATTGAAATTGGGTTAAGAAGTTCCGTTGCAATAATTCGACAACCTAATGGCGTCACTTTAAAATTATGAAACTAATTTGATTAAAGAGAAAATGGTATATCATCACTTGGAACCTAAAATTTACAGCAATAAGGATATATAAGAACATATCCCAACATAATAATATGTGAATTAAAAGACATAACAAAAATAATCCTTTTAAAAGCGAGGATGGTGAAAGGTTCTCTTACCGATTTGGTAACATGCGAAACATATACCACATGAAAGAAGGATAATAAAATGAAGATGTAATTACACATAAATTAAAGTATCTTACACAAAGAATACAATCATGTCTAGTACACACAACACACAAAATTAAGTAGTGGCAAATATATCCTAAATCTCACGGGGATAAAAAGTGAGATGAAAACACCTTACCACGTTGTAATCAATCAAGTCGTATGACCCAAATTTAATATCCACAAAATGAATCATAGAATAGCATGAATATAATTAGAATCAAGATAATATATATCAAAATTCAGCACACAATACACCACATGCAATAAATAAGTGGTGAACAATGGAAATATTAGGAAATTAAAAGTATGATAAGAAATCCCTTACCACGTGTCCGAATTGACTTGATAGTTCTTTAATATCCTGAATAATAAACTAAAGATATTTTAAACTTTCTTAAGAACCTTTTTCAATTTTATTATTCGTTTTATATGACTTATTACCATGTTATAAACATTATGAAATCATTTAAGTTAATAATGTTTGTTTTGTCGATATTTGGTAGTTGAGTCAAAAATGGACTTCTTATAATTAAATGTTGTTCATATGGTCAAGGGTTCATTATATCCAGAATTATACTGATGATTTATATATCATATATATCATATATATCATATATATCCTGTATATACATGTGTTTATAATAGTACATTCCATTTTGAGGTAAGAAATGAAATGCACCGTTCATGGAGATGATAAGCCGTACGTACGCATGAACACTACTTTCATTTCTATTTCTTATTATAATTGAATTAAAACATAATGATACATAGATATGTTATAATTCCAATATAATATCATATGTAATGTCATTAACTCAATTCTTTATACATCTCACATAAGGCATTAAAGTGTCACATCACTTTGAGGGGGCGGTAGTCCGCGCTTCCTCAAATGAGATTATCGTATTTACTCAGAGTGGAAAATATAAAGGATTGATATAGTTGGGAAGTACAGAAGCATAAAGAAATCATAAAAATAATATATGTCATATTTAAATACAGTTCCATCATAATGGCCACCACGAGAGGCGGTAAGATGTAATTGAACAACCATCGTTACGTGAGGCGTTGGTTTTCCATCCAAAGAAACATTATGTTCTTCATCCATTATATTGATATGTGTGTGAGTTCAGTTTGAATAATTCTCATAACAACATACTAGTATATTGAGGATACTGTTGTTGTTACAATAGAATGGAATAAAAGATTTTAGGTGTTGTAAATGTAAAATAAAAGAAAACAAATTAAGAGAAACGGTTACCCTTAATTTGGGTAACTCCCTTTGGTTTGAACCAAAGGACTTCTTGAAGTGCCTTCTACTTAAGGTAAGGCTTATAGGAGGAGGAGAAGGATGTAGTGAGTGCAATTGGGATGATTTTGGATGATCCAAATGGCTTGAGAGTTGTGAGGAGTTGGTTATAAGTTGTCTCCTTTTATAAGAAAGAGGAGGGGCTCTTTAGGAAAGTGTGGGACTATTATTTTATAATATAATGTTATTCGGTTTCTAATGGTCCAAAAATCATTAAGGTCGAAGATAAGATGACTCATATTCGAAATAAAATCATCCAATCATAATTGTACATTTTTGGATAATAATGTAATCATTATATTCTTATTTATTTAAATCATTTATTAATGAGATAAATATTTCATCATTATTGTGTCATAAGTAATTTAATTTATTTGATGTCTAAAAATTATAAATAAATTACCATGATGTAGAAAATAATTTTATTTTTCCATATAGTATTTATAGACGAAAATAGGACTTATATAACACTATATAAAAATTAATTACTAAACGATTTTTGTTAGTGTCAATTTTTTTTCACATTAAATCAATTAATATAAATTTTCATTATCACTCCCAAGTGGCTCGATGGGGTCCAAAAATCAACCCAAAGATTCCCATGGTCATAAATGAGTCAACCAATTAGTTTAGTACAAGTTTTAAGGTAATTTTGAATTATTATAATATTCCTTTTACCTTGAATTACCATATTTACCTTTAACTGTGGTAAATAAAGGTCAAAAGTTACTATTCACAAAAAATTATTTCCATCTTAATGAACCACATTTTACTTCTTTATAACAACCATGCATGTCGTATTTTAAAAATAAAATTCAAATAAGTGGTAAATTTTCATTTAAATGAAAAGTTCACCTTTTTTAACTACCACTAAGTGGGTTCACTATTCATAAAAAATTGATGTTTTTCAGAAAAATAAAAAACATTCAGCCTAATCTATATTTGATATTCTGAATTAAAAAAATGATGTATATTTTTCCAAATTAAAAACATAGAAGTGGAATTAATTAATTTTAAAATTAATTCTTTTTATCAAAACAAATAGCTTGTTTTAAGAAACAATAACTATCAAAAGATTGATACTTGTTTAGGTCCAATTTCAAAGTGAAATTACTTCCAATGACCAACATTGGATTAAATGGTAAAAATATATTTTAATTTCACTTTAAAAACAATTAAGAAAATAATCTATCAATATAAATAAATTAGATTAAAAGTCACTTTTGAATTAAAATACAATATTTTTCACTATTCATTAAAAATTTAACATTATCAGAAAAATACAAAAAAAATTACCCAAAGTA
This sequence comes from Viscum album, assembly GCA_963277665.1. Lineage (NCBI taxonomy): Eukaryota > Viridiplantae > Streptophyta > Magnoliopsida > Santalales > Viscaceae > Viscum > Viscum album. Next base: position 1,548,429,748 of record OY728142.1, read on the forward strand.
AAATTTGATGTTCCCATTCTAAAGAAGGATTTTATTTGGTCAGTTATAATTTATTAAAGTTACCAAAACTATATTTAAAGAGGGTTCTCCATTAAAAAGTGGTAAATCGGCCTTTTAATATAAAGTATGCTTAAAATTAGATTCATTCAGATTTTAAGTCTCTATCTTTTATTGGATAAATGTAAATACAAGTATAATAATATTTTAGTTAGTTTAGTTTATTACATACAAAAAAATGGCTAAGAGTTAACTTCCATTTAAAATAATAATATTATATTATTAGTGTCTAATGTAGGATTTCCAAGAAACCCGTTGTTGCGTATCGGGTATGCTATCAAACATAGAACCCTTTTAAAATAAAATTACCATTTTATTCAAAAATATTAATAAATAGGAAAATCTCTTATTCTTCATTTAATTGGGATGTTTCAATTGTGATACAATCATCACCCTTATATGTTTTCACAAATTATATACATATTTATCCATTTTGGATATATATTTATAATTTTAGTAAATCTCCAATATTTGAATGAATTTAATTTACTAGAATATAATAATTTGGTTCCAATATTGAGTGGACCTACCAAACCCCAGTATTGTAATTTATTCTTCAGTCCCCCATTAAATTCAAAACTGTTAACATCAAGATTAAAAAATAATCATCGGAGTGAGAAATCATATTATAAAGAAACTCCATTCAAATATGTTGTAAATTATGACAACATAGTTTTAAACTATGAAATTTTAGTTTCATATAATAATAATTTTGGTTCATTATATGTTATTTTAGGTTATACCATCTTATTAATTGTAAATTAATCCATAAAAATAACTAAACCCTACTAAAAAACATACTTATTTGACCAAAAAAATACATATTACATCGATTTACATCAATATTAATTATGTCTCACAACAAATCACACCCATGAACCTATAGTTTTAATTAATTGAAAAATTTTATACAAAAAAAACTTATTTCAAAATAAATCTTCCCACATAATACCCTTTTATAAATATTACCCACAATAATCCTCTTAATTCCCTAGGTGATGATATAAAAAGAAATGGGTTATCATTGATGCTCACTATGTTTAAACATTAGTGATAACAATCAAAGTTCATAAGTGAGAATATGATAAAAAAAATAGGTATTGAGACATAATTATTGTCCATGATCATAAAATTAGAAAATTACACCAAATATAACATAAATAATGAATCACAAGTAATTATATAATACTTTTAGAAAAACATAAGACATGAGTTATCAGAGTGTGGAAAACTAATCCCATAATAATGAGACATGAAATCATAACATATGAATTTTTAATAACATAGATATATTAAAAAATATTGTTTCTTGTACATAAGAATAAAAATTCATATGTTCTATTCAGTCTCATAGAAAAAACATCACCCCATAATGGATAGAGTCTTTTAGTGGATTTAGGTTACTCTCCAACACTTAATATGTTTTCTTATGAGATATAATGATTTATAAAATGTTTTGAAGGGATATAAAATTATAGGTTGATGCATCACATAGTAGATAGATCCCCTTAGTGGATTGTTGATGCAAGAAAGGATTTGGTTCATCAAAACAAAGTGGCCTTTGGGCCATCCATTATTAGTCATTAAATCCTTTAATATATGATTTAATAAGGATAGATGGGTGAGTAATCTACTTGGTGGATAGAACCTACCTTTATATTTTGTGTATGTGTGGTGTGTGTGTGTGTTTGATGGTAATTATACCCCTAAGAACATAATATATATACATATGTGTTCTATATGAAATAATTAAACAATACAACATAGCTTAATTAACCTATGAGAGATAAACATGTTTCATAAAAAATTTCATAAGATATAAGACATCCAGATAATGATTTTAGATAGTATCATTAAGGAAAATCCCTTGTGGGTCTTAAGAACTCTTAATTGGTATTAATATAAATGAATAATACTTTATATTAGTGTTAATGTTTTTCAAAAATATAAGAATAAATATAACATACATTTATGATTAAATTAATTTTAGAAATTAAATAACTTATAAAAAATGGTTTTATAACAATAATGGAAAAATTTATAAATTTTTATTCTGAAACCAATGAGAACATGGAAATGAAGAGTTTAAAATAATTTAGATGAAAACATTTGGAGAAAATGCTATATAAAAAATGTTAACAAGATTCATTTTATAATTCTGCAAATAAATTTAATGTGATTGTAAAAATACATTAATAAAGAATTAAATTAGAGATATGTACGCACATAAAATATAAAAAAACAACGACATTAAGGAGAGTGATTACTGACTAAAAATAATAAAAAAGTTCACATATACTTACAGGATTCCATTTATTTAAACTGTGAACTATTGGGAGGTGACCTGAAAAATAAAAATATTAACACAATAAAAAACCAATTAATAAGAAATTAAATGGGTTTTATGGATAAATAATATACAATTTTTCAAAAATGGAACTTATATATAGACAATATTGATTTCAAAGAGAGATAAGAAGAAGAAACAATTATTTATATGGAAATATTTTTATAAAAATCACATTAATGAATTTACCCATGATGTATTTTTTAATACCCTTTAATTTTATAAAGAATAATATAAAAATCATATTTGTGAATTATATACACCACACAGAAGAAAAAATGTTGTAAAGATAAAGAATATATCAATGAAGGTAAATTTATATGAGAAACCCTTATGGCTTGGAAACATTAGTTTTAAATTCCATTGAAAGAGAGATCATGATATAGATTTAAAAGTACATGGAATTACATAAAATAATTTATTGTTACATTGGATTCATGCTTGGTAAGATTCACTATGACCTCCAATATTTTCAATATAGGTTTATCATTCATATAAATAAAACCCATATTTATATTTATTTTCATTTTTACAATTCAATTTTTTTTTGTATTATCCATTTGTTAATCCTAATTAATATAAATAATTTTTAGTTATCAATTATCTCATTTATTCTATGATAGATTCAGTGTGATAGTTTCATTCCTTGCTTCTTTATCATGAGTTAATCACCTATATAATTTCCATGTAGTTTATAAGGCATTTTGACATATTTTTGAAGTCCAACGGTCATTTTATGGTAGTTAAAGAGACGATTCATAATCATCAGTCAAAATATTATTTTTTCCTAATTTCAATTCAATAAAAAGAATTTATTTTTTCAATGATTATATTAATATATATTACCATTATTCAAAAATTAATACATATTTAATTAATAATTATAAAATAATATTACTAATATTTATTTTTTATTAATCCTTTATAATGGTAGCATTATAACATCATTCATATAGGTAGATAAATAGACCCAAACAAAAAATGTTATAATCAATTAATAATTTGAAATTACTTATATTAGGATAATAATAATTTTATAGAATCATAAATATTTAAATATTAAATCATTGTAGCTCAAAAATATATTTAGTAATTTTAATTATTAAGATTTAAATGAAATTTATGAAGAAATATTTACATGATTTGATGGAATTGCTCCCTCTAGCAATACACTCATTCAGAATAAAGGACTTAGACTTCTTATTAAAAAAGGATTAAAAAAATATGATAAAAATTAGGATATTTTATTTTCATGTTTATTGATAAAAACCCAAGGATAAAGGTTGGTGTTATAGATCTACTTATATATGTGAAAATGAGAAGCAACCATTAGAGTATTGAGTTAAGTGATGAGGAAAGACAAAATAAAATAAGAGTTATGTGAGTTAGGTAAGTAAATTTTGAATATAATTTTAATATTTACTCTAAAAAATAAAAATGACTTATATAATTATTTTATATCATTTTAATTGTCAAAAACATTACCATGATAATTTTATTAATTTTTATAACTTTTTACCTGGTTAAATTATTTACCATGATAATTATTTGTACTAAATATATAACATGACTCATATTACCTATTTTAAACATTATGATTTAAAATTTCATGTTCATTTTATATAATTCAATTTCTATATATGGGAAATTTTTCTTTTAAATGAAATAATAAAATATATATGTAATTGTTTATAGAATTATGACTTCTTAAACATCATGTGTTGTTATTACTAGTTCATATAAATTAATAATTAAATTAGTTATATTATATTTTTTATGAATAAAACGTTAAATTTTAGAAAATTCATCTATTAAAGGTGAATGATTAAATTTATTATGAATGAATTACTAAAAACCTAGAAAACAATCTTTAAAAAAATATCTCTTTTAGTGTAAAATGATTTAATCTCATCCCACAAAATTTAATTATTTAAACCATTATATTTTATAAATAAATTTTATTTTCATATATATTTTAACTTAATAAACATAATAAATTTTAATAATAATTACATATAGGTAATAAAAAATAAATATTTTCAACCCATTAATTTTAATTAATTATTATCTTTTAATTTCATTCCAAAATTACATATTATTTTTTATGTGTACTATTTTTTATTTTTTCTAAGAATTACAGTAATTTAATGCATATATTTGATATAGTTATATTAAAAAGAAGATATATTCAATTAATATATTTTCTACTACTATATATATATTGGACATATTACATTCCTACATATAACCTTTCATACTTCTCTAAAATAATTTATTCTATTATCTAATTTATTTTTCCAGACATTTATGATATTTATGTCTTTTTATACTATATCTATAGTTATCATTGATAGTTTTATCTTTATTAAAGATCGTGATGATGGGAATTTCATTCTCATAGTATTTAATATATATTTCATTTTGTTTAGTAGTTTTAGAAAAACAGTCATTTAGTTATCTTGTAATGTGTTCCATTTTACATTCTAATATTCTACCATAATGAAATAAATAATTTTCTATTTTATTTCTCTGATTCATTTAAAATAATCTACTAAAAATACAATTTATTTAAAGTGAAATTCATTATAAAATAATTTTTTTAAATGACCAATATGTGGTTGGAGGGTATGGACCCATAAAAGCTATCCCCCATTCAACAAATGGTCCATAGTATATTTTATTTTGAAAAATGTTTGGGAATGGTGGATGAAATTATACTATATCTGACAAGAAGATAATTTCCTCGTGAATTAAATGCAATAATAAATCATTGACTGCTAAAAGTATATTAATCTCCTTATATAATGGAAGATATTGATTCTAAAATAGTGGTTGTAATGGGTTGAAATATTAATTTTCTATATAATAGTGACTTTAAATTCTCATTCAATTCACAAGAGGATGATTAAAATAAAAAATCATTTTTAGGGGAACCTCTTGGTGTTGATGATTCTATAAAGGATGAAATTAATTTTCTTCTAATAGTACAATGCCATTTTGACGTGATACTATTAGATTTTTATATTTTAAAGTTAATTATGTATATAAGACATCCATTCGCCTATAAAACTAGTTTTTGAGATAGAATGATTGTTATGATCTATAATATAGTTAGTTTCAATGAATTTATCACTCTAATTACTGATAAATAGATAGGCCACCATTCAGTGTGCAATGTGAATTAACATTTCATGATGCTATGGATCTAACATGGATATAATTGTGTTTTCTGATTCTTATTATTGACAATTATATGGGAAAATGATGTGTGATAGTGTTGGTTACTAAGGTAATTCAAACATCATCCCTCATAAAAAATCAAACAAGGGAATGAAATCTTCTTTTTGATGGAATAGTCCCTATTTATTTTCTTGATCACAAACATTAAATCACCCATAATATATAGTTCTATAAATGGAATTTGTAGATCCATTTATAAGCCAATAACGAGTTCTTATATTCTAAATAATTATTTGTACATCGCACTGATTACGAGATGAAGTAAAAAAAATTGATTTTCATAGTGATTCAACCACAATCCCTAATCCAACCACATATAGATTTATATTCTCCATCCTTCTTACCTTTTTGGATAATTTTGGAATCATAAATGTAAATCTTCTATAAATGGGGTGTCTGATGGGTGGATAATTCCTCTTTGTCAAGTAGCTCTATATCGAATATTTACTTCCTGAGGTTAAGATTCACTATGATTAAAATTTCTGACAATTTCCCCTTTATTTCCATTTGATACATTATTTAATTCTCATATTGCTTCAGAATGAATGATAATTTCACTATATTCTCTATAATGTTTGAATAACTAGGGTCATATTTATGGGGATTAATTCAAGAAATGAGATGGACATTGTTTTTTGGAAACAAATTTCTCAATTTTTTCACTATAAAAATCAATTTAATAAAGTTTGTTCCTATATAAATATATGTAGTATGAATATATTACTTCTTATACTAATATAATATATGGTTTTCTCCTTTCTTGTATAAATATTATATGTAATGAGGGAACCAGGAATCCATTCCACGTTTCCATATAAAATATAAGAGACTTATCTTCTATGGGAAATATCAAGACTAGGGGGTGTAAAATAATTATTTGAGGTAATTGAATATTACATGTAACACCCCAGGTAAATAAAGAATACTACATTTTCATATTTATCCATATTTGTGAATAAAATATTAATATGACTTTAAAGGGGACGATATGCTCGATGGCGTACCCAACACGCAACAACGAGTTTCTTGGGAATCTTACGTTGCACTTTAATAATAAAATAATATTATTTTAAATAGTATCATGTAGCCATTGTATTAGCGGGAATGGATAGAAATAACTAAAATATGATTATTTATGTTTTTAAAAGTTTTTACATTTATCCAATAAAAGATAAAGGCTTAAAATACGGAAAGAATTCAATTTTAGGCGTATATGCCCTAGTTTTAACTAAAGGTTCACTTATCGCCTTTTAATGGGGAACCGTCATTAAATATAGTTTTGTTCACTCTTATACATTCTGTTGGACCAAATAAAACTCTTCTTAAGATTTGGGACATCAAAATTTACTTTGGGTAAATTTTTGGTATCTTTCAGATAAAGTTCATTTTTTAATGAATAGTGTAAAATGTTGTATTTTAATTCAAAACCACCTTTTAATCTAATTTATTTATATGATTAGATTATATTTTGAATTGGTTTTAAAGTGAAATTAGAATATATTTTTACCATTAAATCCAATTGTGGTTTTTGGAATTAATTTCACTTTGAAATCAGACTTAAACTAGTGTCAATCTTTTGATACTTATTGTTTCATAAAAACACGCTATTTTCTCTGACAGCGGGAATTAATTATTAAATTAATTAATGTGACTTACATTTTTTGAATTTTGTAAAATAGACTTCATTTTTGAATTCGGAATATCAAATATAGCTTAGGTTAAATTTTTGGTATTTTTCTGAAAAACTTCAATTTTTAATGAATAGTGAAACCACTCAGTGGTACTTATAAAAACTGATTTTTCCGTTTAAATGAAATTTTTCCATCTTTGTGATTTGAATTTCAAAAATACGACATACATGGTTGTCATTAAGAAGTAAAATTTGGTTCAATGGGATAAAAATAATTTTTTGGTGAATAGTAACTTATTATGTTTTTAATCGCGATTAGAGGTAATTAGTGTAGTTTATGGTAAGAATAATGTTTTAATAAAATTAAATGACCTAGACACATGTCCTTCCCTCATTTAATGTGTCATGGCCGACCAAGATAATCCATGGGTCAACTTGGGGACCCCATGGAGCCACTTTGGCTGGAAAATGACATAAATATCTTTTTATTTAATGTTAAAGTAAAAAATGACACAAACATGAGATGTTTTACTAAAACAATTTTTATATGGGGTTATACAAGTCATATTTTTTACTATAAATATTCATTGTAAAGATAAAACGATTTCCTACATCATAGTATTTTTTTAATAATTTTTAGCCATTAAATAAATTAAATTATTTATGACATCATGATGATGCAGCGATAACCTCATTATTTAACGATTTAAATAGAATGGAAAGATAATGTAATATCTAAGACCTAAACATGTCAAAAACCTATTGTATGAGTGGATTTATAACCCTTAGCACCTTATCCTCGAAATACATCAATTTGGGACCTTTCAAATCCGAAACTCTTTTGAAAATAAAGTAACATTTTGTAACTTTACAAGAGTGCCCCTCCTCTCCTCTTATAAAAGGCCCCCACCTCTACCTCTTTACCCACACTCCCAAAGCCTTTGGCTCGGCCAACCCCTGCCCATTTTGTCTCTCCACTTACCAATCTTACTCCTTGAATCCTCACTTTGGGCATAATTCTTCCCAAGGAAGCCTTTGATCTAAAACCAAAGGGAGTTACCCGATTTTAAGGTAATGTCTTCATTTGTGTCCTTTTATTTTATTTTGCTTCTCCAACCCCGTAAACTCTTTTTATTAATTTATTTTGTAACAAATACAGTATCTTAAATATACTAGGATGTTTTTATAAGATGTATTCGAGCTACACTTACACACACCTACATCTAGTGGTTAAAGAACATACTGTTTCCGTGGATGGAGAATTTCTGCCTCCCGAAATGATGATTGTTCAGCATTCTTCTAACACCTTCAAAGGTGGCCATTATGATGACACTATATTTATATATGATATCTAATATGTTTATATTTTACTTAAGCTTCTTTATTTTTCATTTATGGCGTACCTTTATGGTTTCCATTGTGGGTAAACGCGATATCTTCATTTAAGGAAGTGCGGACTACCGCCCCCTCAAAGTGATTTGATTCGTTAATACCATATGTGGTATGTATAAAAGATATATTTAATATATATGATACCATACTGGAATTGAAATAATATTATGTATCATTATGTTTTAATTCCATTAAATATGAAATAGAAATGGAAGTAGTGTTCATGCGTACGTACGGCTTACCGTCTCCATGAACGGTACATTTCATTTCTTATCTCAAAATGTTATGTAATATTATAAGTACATATATATAATGGATATATATGTAATATATTACATGTAAATTATGGATATCATTCTGGAATTATAACATATATATATCTCTCTCATTTTGTTTTAATTCCATTAATATGACAAAAAATGAAAGTACCGTTCATGCGTACGTACGGCCTACCATCTCCATGAACGGTGCTTTTCATTTTTTATCTCCAAATGATATGGAATAGTATAAAATGAATATTTACTGGATATATATGATATTTTAATCATTAATACTATTCTGTAAATTATTTACTTATAACTACATGGGAAATATTTTTTCAAACAAGTTCATTTTTGACTCATATACCAAACATCGGCAAAAACGTCTGATATGAACTAACATTATTAAAAAATTATTATAACATTATAATATGTGATATGAACTGAATAATAATATCTAAAAGAGGTACTTAGGAAATTATTAATTGACCAAAGTTTATTATTCATGAATATAAATAAACGAACAAGACAAGTTGGACATGAGGTAAGGGATCTTACTTCTCTCTTTCTTTTTAAGTACACTCTTCTATGTCATTCCCTCTAAAACTCATCTTTCTTGTTATTGGGATGTTATTTTATATTAAATTTACTGTAATTTTTATATTAATGTGATGAGAGACCCTATTCTCTCTCATCAATCCATTTTGGAAGCTTTGAGTGGCGCAGTTCGGCTGCCGAATTTTCATAAGAGATCCAACCTCTCTCTTTCTTTTTAAGTACTCTCATTTATGTCACTTCTTTTAATCTCCCCTTTGTTATGTTGGGGGATGTTCTTTTATATTCCTCTTTCTATAAACTTGAAGTTAATATTATGAGATGCCCTATTTTATCTCATCAATCCATTTTTGTAAGTTTTATGTGGCGTCGTTAGGCTGCCGAGTTTTCGTAAGTGATTTTTCATCTCACTTTTATTCCCGTGAGATTTATGATACATTTTCCATAATTTCCTTTTAGTGGTGTATGTACTGCCCATTATTTTACTCATTGTGTAATATAATTTCTTTTATATGTATTTACATCAATGTTGTATTGTCCTTCTTTCCGGAGGTGTATGTTTCGAAAGATACCCATATCGGTAAGGGAACCTTTCACCCTCCTCTTTTTAAAAGACTTCATTTGTTGGGTCTTTTAATTTACATATTGTTATGTTGGGATATGTTCTCATATATCCTTATTGATGTAAATTTTATGTCCAAGTGATGAGATACCCTTTTTTTATCTCTCATAAACTCATTTTGATGTGACGCCGCTAGGCTGTGAAGGGAACTTCTTAACACAATTTCGATTTCTTTGGGTTCAACATGTAATTACTGAATATGTCATCCTTTGAATATTAATGAATGACCTTTGATTATTTTACACTTAATATCCACTTATATTTGGTGTATTCATTTGTCGCACATAATTATGTAATTGATTTATCCTTAATCCAAGGATACCATCTTTGTAAGGGACTTCATCTCAATCTCCTTTCATTGAGGCATATTCTGTTTTATACACAACCTTCTTTTATACGGTGTATAAACCCCTTTGACTTTTACGTTTATTCAAAAGGAATCTTTTTTATATGAAGTGTTTATTAAACGAAAAAAGGGAATGTTTTTGTCGTATGTATGCGGCGACAACAACTTCTCCACCGTCGTGACCATTATTTGAGTTTCGGCTTCCTCTACAAGCCATACCTTCTTTTTAAAAGAAAAATAAATACCATGTTTTACTTTTCTTTTATTTAGGTATTGAAAATGGTTTTCATAATGTTTTTATATCAATGTGTTGTATTGATATCTTGTGATTGAAAGGTGGAAATGTTATGTTTCCTTTATGCATGTTTTATGTGATACGATTATGTTGAGGTTCTTGGGAATTATTATGAATACGGGTGGTTCCGTGATAAACTAAGGGCGGGTGAGCCCGATATAGCTCTCCTATGCATTGGGTAACACGAAGGAGTGAAACGTTAAGGTTTCTCCAGAGAGATTTATGGAATATACTGTGGTGGGTATTCCAAATGTAACCAAGAGGGTTACGCCCTATGTAAGAATGTTATGAATGCCTAAAGTTACCTTTTATGTCTTATGATTTCTATGATTTATTCATGATTTGATGAGGTATGTTAAAGTGCCTATGTTTTATGGGTAGAGTATGATTTCATTATTATGTATATATGAACTCCTGTTTCCTTTACATATTTTTATAACCCTTACTGAGCTTTTTATGCTCATCCCATGTTTTTGAAATGTTTTTCACAGGTCAAGGGAAAGGTACATGATGTAATGATAGTGTCAAGGATGTGTCAAGAAAGAAACCATGTTTTATTTTAAATATGTTACCGTTTATGGGAAGAATGAATACTGTCTTTTATGTAACCACTTTGTTTAAATGTGGAATGTAATGCAAGTTTCATGATCTAATTCTCTAAAACTCTAAACCTGAAAAGATCCTCAATGTGTATTCTTGTAATAACTCAAGATTAAGTAAGGTTTATGGCAAGGGCCTTATAGTTGGTATCAAAGGTCGGTTTAGATAACTTTAGAGGTCAGGGTATTCTTTAAGCATAAGTGGAATTACCATAATGGTTAGGATTTCAGAAAGAGTCCTAGTTTTAGATAAAGTGAATGAGTAAGTGTATCTTAGTGTTTACCTTCCTCATTAGTACATGATGGTTTTGTTGATATACTCACACTGATATTTCTATTTTTAGTGAATGGATGGATCTAGCTGGCACCAAAGAGACAACAGGTTTGAAGGAAACTGTGGTGGTTCTATGATTAAGATACTAGATAAAATGGGGGATTCAATGAGGAAACTCGTGGTTGTTCTAAACCAACTATCAAGGAGTCATGATCAACCACTTGATCCTTGGTATGATCTTTAATGCATCATGTACGAGATGAACAATCGATGTGAAAGTTCAGGTAATAATTATAAAGTAAACCATTAGTGTTTATATGATCCTTACTTTTGAGGTAATTATGGGTTATTGTATGTTATGATGGAATAAGTAGGCATGAGATAAACTTGAGGAATATGTTATATTTATTTTTGATGAATTTATATCTTTTTGAGGAATGTTATAAAATTATATAGTTTTTGAAAAGGGATAACACGCAGACCGTGTGACAACCCGTCACGTCGGACGAAGCTGCAGGAATCAAACCCACAACCAAAGTGCAACTGGTATTTATCGCCTACCAATGGGCTATGTGAAGTCCCTGGTTAGTTTGACCAATTCTTTTTAGTTAGATGATTTTATGAATTAAGAGTAAGTTTATTTTGGGTTATTTATGAAAATGATTAACCTATCATGGAGGATATGTGATTAGGTTAATTACTTTTCAATACGATACTTTAGGAGCAACAGATGTTGTTTGGAGATAAATGTTACGATTTAACATGGAAGACTATGTGACTAAATCCTTCAAATATTTGGGTTTCAATCTTAGATTGGTTTACTTTGAAGAATTTTATGGAAAAATTGGTTATCGAATGGTCCTCTTTGAACTTTGGGTTTTGTTGGACAAATTTTGAGATTAAGAATAGATTTTCTTTTTATAAAGGGTTATCCTTTTCTGGATTATCTGATCTTGTAGTAACCTTTTTGGTTTTATTTTTGGTTATGGTTTGAAGACATGGGAAATGTATAGTTCTTTTTTTGGATTAGGTGCTCCTCTAGAAGTTGTTTATAGTACTCTTAATGCGAACAAATCTTCTTAAATACTCGTCTTTTGGAGAAAGTATGAGTCTCTGTGAGAAATCTAGTAAAAGTTGAAAGTCAACATGATAAGTGATTATGTTTCCTTATGAATAAATTCCTCAATAAAAAGTAACTTAAAACAAAAATGTTGTCTATTATCTTTTCCTACTGGGGAATCAAATATCGTTTAACCCATCACAAGTTTGTGATTTTCTTGTGGTTAACTTTCTCCTAAACATGTTTTCTATCACTCTCCATCAGAACATGACCCTATGTTTTCTCCTTCATGTCCATGTTTTTCTACATGGAATCCTAGTATGGGTTAACTCAGGTGACCTCTGTACTTATCTTCCTTTATTTTAAAGTGATTGATTTACCGACTCTTGTTCCGATGTGGGACTTTCAAGGATGTTTCCAAGCACAATTTTAAAAATTGCGAGGATGCAATTCCCAAAAGGGGGGAAGGATGTAACACCCTAGGTAAATAAAGAATATTACATTTTCATATTTATCCATATTTTTGAATAAAATATTAATATGACTTCAAAGGGGACTCTATGCTCGATGGCGTACCCAACACGCAACAACGAGTTTCTTGGGAATCTTACATTGCACTCTAATAATAAAATAATATTATTTTAAATGGTAGTTAACATGTAGCCATTGTATTGGTAGGAATGGATATAAATAACTAAAATATGATTATTTATGTTTTTAAAAGTTTTTACATTTATCCAATAAAAGATAAAGGCTTAAAATACAGAAAGAATTCAATTTTAGGCGTATATGCCCTAGTTTTCACTAAAGGTTCACTTATCGCCTTTTGCTGGCGAACCGTCATTAAATATAGTTTTTTTCACTCTTATACATTCTATTGGACCAAATAAAACTCTTCTTAAGAATTGGGACATCAAAATTTACTTTGTGTAAATTTTTGGTATCTTTCCGATAAAGTTCATTTTTTAATGAATAGTGTAAAATATTGTATTTTAATTCAAAACCTCTTTTTAATCTAATTTATTTATATGATTATATTATATTTTGAATTGGTTTTAAAGTGAAATTAGAATATATTTTTACCATTAAATCTAATAGTGGTTGTTGGAATTAATTTCACTTTGAAATCAGACTTAAACAAGTGTCTATCTTTGGAAAATTATTGTTTCATAAAAACACGCTATTTGCTCTGACAGCGGGAATTAATTATTAAATTAATTAATGTGACTTATATTTTATTATTTTTGTAAAATAGACTTCATTTTTGAATTCAGAATATCAAATATAGCTTAGGGTGAATTTTTGGGATTTTTCTGAAACACTTCAATTTTGATGAATAGTGAAACCACTAAGTTGTACTTATAAAAACTGATTTTTCCGTTTAAATGAAATTTTACCATCTCTGTGTTTTGAATTTCAAAAATCCGACATACATGGTTGTAATTAAGAAGTAAAATGTGGTTCAATGGGATAAAAATAATTTTTTGGTGAATAGTAACTTATTAAGTTTTTAATCGTGATTAGAGGTAATCAGTGTAGTTTATGGTAAGAATAATGTTTTAATAAAATGAAATGACCTAGACACATGTCCTACCCTCATTTTATGTGTCATGGCCGACCAAGACAATCCATGTGTAAACTTGGGGACCCCATGGAGCCACTTTGGTTGGAAAATGACATAAATATCTTTTTATTTAATGTTAAAGTAAAAATGACACAAACATGAAATGTTTTACTAAAACAATTTTTACATGGGGTTATACAAGTCATAATTTTGACTATAAATAGTAATTGGAAAGCTAAAAATATTTCCTAAATCATAGTAGTTTTTCTATAATTTTTAGACATTATATAAATTAAATTATTTATGAAATCATGATGATGCAGCGATAACCTCATTATTTAACGATTTAAATAAAATGGAAAGATAATGTAATATCTAAGACCTACACGTGTCAAAAACATATTGGATGAGTGGATGTAGAACCCTTATCACCTTATCATAGAAATAAATCAATTTGGTACCTTTAAAATCCTAAACTCTTTTGAAAATAAAGTAACATTTTGTAACTTTACAAGAGTGCCCCTCCTCTCCTCTTATAAAAGGCCCCCACCTCTACCTCCTTACCCACACTCCCAAAGCCTTTGGCTCGGCCAAACCCGGCCCATTTTGTCTCTCCACTTCCCTCTATTACTCCTTGAAGCCTCACGTTTGGCAGAAGTCTTCCCAAGGAAGCCTTTGAGCTCAAACCAATGGGAGTTACCCGATTTTAAGTTAATGTCTTCATTTGTGTCATTTTGTTTTATTTTGCTTCTCCAACCCACTAAACTCTTTTTATTCATTTATTTTGTAACAAATACAGTATCTTAAATATACTAGGATGTTTTTATAAGAATTATTCTAGATACACTTACACACACCTACATCGAATAGTTAAAGAACATACTGTTTCCGTGGATGACGAATTTCTGCCTCCCGAAACGATGATTGTTCAGCATTCTTCTAACACCATAAAACGTGGCCATTAAGATGACACTATATTTATATATGATATATAATATGTTTATATTTTACATAAGCTTATGTATTTTTTATTTATTTCGTACCTTTATGGTTTCCATTGTGGGTAAACATGATATCTTCATTTAAGGAAGTGCGGACTACCGCCCCCTCAAAGTGATTTGATTCGTTAATACCATATGTGGTATGTATAAAGGATATATTTAATATATATGATACCATACTGGAATTAAAATACTATTATGTATCATTATGTTTCAATTAAATTAAATATGAAATAGAAATGGAAGTAGTGTTCATGCGTACGTACGGCTTACCGTCTCCATGAACGGTACATTTCATTTCTTATGTCAAAATGTTATGTAATATTATAAGTACATATATATAATGGATATATATGTAATATATTACATCTAAATTATGGATATAATTCTGAAATTATAAAATATTTATATCTCTCTCATTTTGTTTTAATTCCATTAATATGACAAAAAATGAAAGTAGCCTTCATGTGTACGTACGACCTACCGTCTCCATGAACGGTGCTTTTCATTTTTTATCTCCAAATGTAATGGAATAGTATAAAATGAATATTTACTGGATATATATGATATTTTAATCATTAATACTATTCTGGAAATTATTTACTTATAACTACATGGGAAATCTTTTTTCAAACAAGTTCATTTTTTACTCATATACCAAACATCAGCAAAAACGTCTGATATGAACTAACATTATTAAACAATTATTATAACATTATAATATGTGATATGAACTGAATAATAATATCTAAATGAGGAACATAGGAAATTATTAATTGACCAAAGTTTATTATTCAGGAATATAAAGAAACGAACAAGACAAGTTGGACTTGAGGTAAGGGATCTTACTCCTCTCTTTCTTTTTAAGTACACTCTTTTATGCCATTCCCTCTAAAGCTCATCTTTCTTGTTATTGGGATGTTATTTTATATTAAACATACTGTAATTTTTATTTTCATGTGATGAGAGACCCTATTATCTCTCATCAATCCATTTTGGAAGTTTTGAGTGGCGCCGTTAGGCTGCCGAATTTTCGTAAGAGATCTAACCTCTCTCTTTCTTTTTAAGTACTCTCCTTTATGTCACTTCTTTTAAGATCCTCTTTGTTATGTTGGGGGATGTTATTTTATATTCCTATTTCTATAAAATTTAAGTTAATATGATGAGATACCCTATTTGATCTCATCAATCCATTTTTGTATGTTTTATGTGGCGTCGTTAGGCTGCCGAGTTTTCATAAGGGATTTTTAATCTCACTTTTATTCCCGTGAGATTTATGCTACATTTGCCATAATTTCCTTTGAGTGTTGTATGTACTGCCCATTATTATACTCATTGTGTAATATAATTTCTTTTATAAGTATTTACATCAATGTTGTATTGTCCTTCTTTCACGAGGTGTATGTTTCGAAAGATACCCATGTCGGTAAGTGAACCTTTCACCCTCCTCTTTTTAAAAGACATCTTTTGTTGGGTCTTTTAATTTGCATATTGTTATGTTGGGAAATGTTCTCACATATCCTTATTGATGTAAATTTTATGTACAAGTGATGAGATACTATTTTTTTTATCTCTCATCAACTCATTTTGATGTGACGCCGTTAGGCTGTCAAAGGAACTTCTTAACCCAATTTCGATTTCTTTGGGTTCCACATGTAGTTATTGAATATGTCATCCTTTGAATATGTGTGAATGACCTTTGATTATTTTACACTTAAAATCCACTTATATTTGGTGTATTCGTTTATCACACATAATTATGTAATTGATTTATCCTTAAACCAAGGATACCGTCTTTGTAAGGGACATCGTCTCAATCTCCTTTCATTGAGTCATATTCTGTTTTATACACAACCTTCTTTTATACGGTGTATAAAACCCTTTGACATTTACGTTTATTCAAAAGGAATCTTTTTTATATGAAGTGTTTATTAAACAACAAAAGGGAATGTTTTTGTCATACGTATGCGGAGAAAATGACTTCTCCGCCGTCGTGACTATTATTTGAGTTTCGGCTTCCTCTACAAGCCATACCATCTTTTTAAAAGAAAAATAAATACCATGTTTTACTTTACTTTTATTTTGTTATTGAAAATGGTTTTCATAATGTTTTTATATCAATTTGTTGTATTGATATTATGTGATTGAAAGGTGGAAATGTTTTGTTTCCTTTATGCATGTTTTATGTGATACGATTATGTTGAGGTTCTTGGGCATTATTATGAAGACGGGTGGTTCCGTGATAAACTAAGGGTGGGTGAGCCCGATATAGCTCTCCAATGCATTGGGTAACGCGAAGGAGTGAAACGTTATGGTTTCTCCGAAGAGATTTAGGGAATATACTGTGGTGGGTATTCCAAATGTAAGCAAGATGGTTACTCCCTAGGTAAGAATGTTATTAATGCCTCAAGTTACCTTTTATGTCTTATGATTTCTATGATTTATTCATGATTTGATGAGGTATGTTAAAGTGCCTATGTTTTATGGGTAGAGTATGATTTCATTCTAATGTATATATGAACTCATGTTTCCTTTCCATATTTTTATAACCCTTACTAAGCTTTTTATGCTCATCCCAAGTTTTTGAAATGTTTTTCACAGGTCAAGGGAAAGGTACATGATCTGATGATAGTGTCAAGGATGAGTCAAGAAAGAATCCATGTTTTATTTTAAATATGTTACCGTTGATGGGAAGAATGAATACTGTCTTTTATGTAACCACTTTGTTTAAATGCGGAATGTAATGCAAGTTTCATGATCTAAATCTCTAAAACTCTAAACCTGAAAAGATATTCAATGTGAATTATTCATTTAATTCAATATTAAGTAAGGTTTAAGGCCGGGACCATATATTATATGGAAATAATTATTAAAAATATAGGTGACCCCTTTATTCAATAACATTATAAAGGGAATTCACTATCCAATAGGGTTGTCTATTAAGTGTTTAGTATTGGTGGTAATTCATTGGATTCCTTTCAATTACATATTGTTTTGGAGAGGTGTAATATCAATTATCACCACTTTTTTATTATTTTCATTAATTTCATGATGGAATACCATAAACCTAATAAATATTCATGTTTCCACCATGAAATGACATTTTTGGTTGTTTATCTTGAAATTGTATTGATATTGTTTCATGAATACTAACTCAATATTGACAAGGTGATCATCTTTTTCTTAATATATGATCCCCAAATCATCCATAAATCTCTCCATGGTTTTCCCAAGAGGAAGTGAAAATATGTTCCATGGTACATTTATACCTAGTATCAACATTAACCAATCCAAATGGATTTATTTGTAAAACTTGTATTCCTTGGGGTTTCTCAATGGGATTTTCAACTTATTCTCCAGGGGGTTTTCAAATCACGTTTGATCCATAATACCCATCCATAAATTGGAGGTCATTAGAAATTTTATTTGCATCGGTCAGAAGATGGATGGTCAAGAATAAGAAATCATCCCTTTGGAACAGTGGTTCAGATCCATTAAATCGGTATATATCGGAATTTTTTCATTATTTTTGTTGTTAAGGATGATAATGGTTAGCCACATCAAGTACTGAACCTCACAAATAGTTTTTTATTTGATAATATTATCATATTCTTATTTATAATTGTATACATGGGCTTATTTCATACACCTTAATACTTGTTTATTATAATAATGGTATCCTACTAGACCAAAATTATGATTATTTACCTGAGGATCCGACAATGGAAATTTTATATATTTCTATGAAAAAAAATCTCAGTACTGATCCGAGAATGTAATTTAATTTTTCTATTTTCGAAGAGTCATTATATCACTTATAAATATATGGATCTTCCGCCATACATATATTATACATTTTTTTCTCTTAAACTGTGATCAATAAACCTTCTTTAAATGCTATTGGATCATCCTTTATCTCTTCACCTTCCTCTACCTATTTATAATTTTTTGAAGTGTAGCATAAATTGGAAATTTTAGATTAAGTTGATGATTCAAGGGTATTATTACTTTTATAAGTATTAAATTTGTTACGAAAGCGGTAGGGTTTTTTAGAGTATCAAAAATCAATAGAATTGAATAAAATGTTCATAATATTCATTATTTTATTCTGGGGTTCATTCCATTTGATCAAAGAGACTTGGTTTCACTTATTATAAATTAGTCAAACCCATGTTTACATAGAGGTAATCTGGGGTAATATTGATTATCATGGATGATGTGGGGTTTATTATTCTATAAGTTGTGTATTCTTAATAGAAATATCCAAATAAATAATATATTAGATTAAGGTGATTGTATGTTTCCAATGACTTTCCCACATGACCCATTGACTCCCTATATATGGAGTTTTTAACACTATTTGGAAGATGTGCGACCAAATAATTTCACTTAGTTCACTCCTTTGATCGATATGGTTAATTTATAATCCATTTTAAGATAATATAAATATATTATTATTTATCATTGGTTTCTTCCCCTATCTTTTATATTACCCCATATATTTTTATTGATATTCGTAAGGCTAAAAAGGTTAGATATCCCATATAATATTTTTCATTTTGATTCAAAAGAATACATCAAGAATTACTGATATTATGAGGGTACTAGGGAAAGTATATAGAGCCATGGACATTCTATAATGGTTATTCAAACATATTATTTGTGTACTACCCTGAATTTAGATCCATAAATGAGGCCTTTTAATTTTTTTCTCAATTTGGCCATCTTTAGGGGCCACTATTTTCACTTATCACACTCTTAAGATTTCATGTTGGATGGATATAATCCAATTTCACTATCATAGATATTTCAAATTAATTTTACCAGCATCATTTAGAACAAAAAACAATTATGAAATATGGGTTGATGGTTGATGTTATCATTTGTATTTAATGATATATTTAATGGCACGATGTTCCTATGGCTTGTAGGTTCCAATTCTGGTTCTATGAAAGAGATTATTGGGTGTAATATCATTGATCTCGACAATGTATGATATATCACATATAAAGAAACTTAAATCATACACATTTTATGTTTTTAATGTGATCAAATAAGGGCTTATTTAAGTTTTTTTTAATTATGATGGCTTTACAAGATTGATATATTTGTTGGTAAAGAAAAAATATTCTTTTAAATGAAATACTTCTTGAATAATTATATATACGTTATACCAAGGACTTTATCTTTATCCTAAATCTTATGGTCATGAGATAATTTTTTTAACAACTCCTTTCCTTAACTAGATTTATGGGACAACCTCTCAATCTATAGGTTGTGATGGACCCTCCTTCCATTGTTTTGATGATTATTGGATAATTATCTATCTTAAAGTGGATATTCTATTAAAATTGGTTCTGATGATCCCCACATGGTTCGTGATAAAATTTCATGTCAAACTATTTTTTGTTTTTATCTCTATATTTCAGCTATATATATTTCTTCCATAGAAAAAATTCCCATCCATTGGGGTTCATCATAGTTTCATCTTTCCCAATATTTATGGACACTTCCCCAATTACTGATGGGTAACATGGGTTAAAATGAGCCCCAAACATTGGACAATGGTTTTATCAAGTGGGTGACATTAATGGATCCAATTTTTGAATCCTCATTATATTAATTGTCAATTTTGTGATATGGATCTTATTTAACAAGTGGTGAGGATAAAAATTTAGAAATAGATTAGAAATACAAGGGTACCTAAAAATGTTATTCATTATTTTTCTTATTCCACCAATGAATGTTACAAAAACTAATGGATGGTATTTTTGATAAAGATGCCACCTGAGGTGCCATATAAGAGATTGGAATCCATGACTAGTTAATTTAGTTTTTCCTTAATTATGTCATTCTCTTAGTTTACCAATTTTATATCTATATAATGATCAAAATCCTATATATGACTATTTGGGATTTGTTTCCACCCCCATTCTACTTCTAAAAATATAGTAGAACGAATATTTACCTTTGAAGAAAGTTTTCACAACATTACATGAACAAATACATTCATATTCTAATGTATATCCTTGAATATGAAATACAACTGGAAATTCTTCCCTATTATTCAGTCAAAGAGTCGGTAGTCTGGGTGACCATTCGGATCACATTCATTGGATCTTTTGGTCTTTCATATTTTAATCATGTTATTCTCTAGGGTAGTGATGAAAATACCATGAACATTTTCCTATTAGAAGAAATATACCTTGTAATTATAGTTTATAAAGATGGATTATTTTTAATCTATTTCATATGTTACCAAGGGTTTAATTCCTACTACCATTGTATAAAAGGAGGCACCAGATGATATTGAGTGATCATAAGGGTTGGATATTTGAAAGCTTTTGGTTTTAGTAGGATGGTTTCAATTTCAATTATATTATATTTTTTCTATTATACTGATGGAATCAACTAAGATTTAGATTTGGAACACCAAATTGAATTGTCTAAGAGTTTTTCAATTTATTAAAACTCCCAAAAAATAAAAAGGTATATTAAGAGAATTAACGGTGTTTTCAACTCATAATAAATATTTTATATACATTTCTCCAATAAATTATGTTTGGGAAGCTACATATTTATAGAATATGTTAAAACTTTACACATTGCAGTTAAGAACAAAAAAATATTCAATTAATATTTATTGAAAATGGAGATGTTTATTACATCATTTACCATTGTGTGTGGTTGAATAAGATACAAAATTTATTTAAAAGTTCTTTACAACTATTGAAAAACTAGATTTTTCAGTTTTTATATAAGATGAAAAAAATTCCATCCAAATTTCATATAAAGAACATGAGTTTTGTTAACTCTAGTTTCCCTATTGTTCCCATTAAAGCATTACATTGGGGTAAAAATGAATTAGGTTTGGTTTTAGATCTATTATAAAGTTCAATATTAAAAAGCGTGATTCACAAATTTTGGTAGAGGGGGGGGGTCAATTACATCAATTCAGAATATGATTTATTCTCTGATTTTACTTGTTTGAATTTAATTACCATGAATCTCGTTAAATGATTGAAGAACTATATATAATCGAAGAGTTTTAGTGGAATTATTTTCCAAGATTATATAAAAGTTTAAGCAGTGGGTAGAACATGATATAGTTGGCTCACCTATGCCATCATCTCAAAAATATATTGAGTTATACTAGGTTAATTATACTAAAATATTGACTGATATTTCACCACTATATGGAATTCTTGATAGTCCATAACCTCAATGGTATAATAGGGAATTTTTCTAGTCCTCGGGATATATGGATAACTGGACTCTATTTTTACATACAATGTGATTCCCTCTTATTGAGGGTGATTTTATAAATGATATATACTAGCCTCGGCTAGGAAGCTTCAATCATTAAGTTGTTTTCCTTTTAGAAATTAAACATTTATTCACATTAGATTATTTTACTTAACTTGAAATTAGGAAATCCTCTCCTTCGTTGATATAGCCTCAACTCCTTCGCGTGGTGGGTAGGATGTGGATGCAGCTACACCATTTCTATAATCATTATTTGATGTGTGATGAGCACGAGGTAGATGGATATTCTTAAGATCACCAATATTTTTTTTATTTCCTCATATAACTATAATACAATCCATCATCATACATTTTATTATTGACTATATTTTTAATTGGTTCCTCCTCATCACATCCTTCAATTCCATTGTCATTCTCTATGTTATCTATAGGGACAAAATCAGTAACATTCGCTGATGAAAATCAATGTTCAGGGATAAATTCCCCATTTGTATAGTATTAATAATGTGATTATTTATCCAGAATATATATTTTTAGGGATAGGATAAAATCCTCCTTGATATTTTTTTTTGAGGATCCTCTTTAGTTATGGAATTTTCGAGGTTTTAGTTTCTCACATTGGTTGACCCCTCAAATCAATTTTTATAAGGTAATCCTAGGCGAGGCCTCAACATATTTCTTTGAATATACACCCAATGAAGAAGATAAGTAATAAATATGAAGTGAATGAATCCATGTTTTAGCTTATTATGAATCTGCACATAGCATAAAAATCCTAACTTCCTTGGTGGATTGAGAGGTAATAATTCATCTAAACATACGGTTAATGGTGTATTTTTCTTTGTTAACCTCACAATCTTTCCCTATTTCATGTTTTATGGTTTTGATAGTGGAAGTGGTGGTAAAAATGCACACAAATCTATATACCCGATCTATTTTTGTGCTTCAATTTGGAATATTATCATGGAATTGTAGGCCATTAGAGCCTATATACTAGAAAAATAAAGATTAAATTCCTTCTCTATGTGATATGTTCTCACCTTATAGGTTATATTAATGATTCCTGGTTTTATTTCCCTAAAATGATATGTCGTTTTTCATTCTTATCATCCTGATACAAATTCCTATCAATAAAATTCTCCCACCAGGTAAGTATTTTCATGTCTTTAAGAATAAATATCAATAATTGGATTAACCAATTGTAATACAAGATTGAAGATATGATATTTTTCTTGATGTAATCATATTACACTATTATTTCCTTCTAAAAATTATTATATTTTAATAGGATTGAAATTCATAGTTCCATATTCTCCACAACCTCAAATACACATGTTAGGCAGGGTGTTAGTGACTATCTAGAAGTTAAACTTCAAACAAATGTGGTAAGAATCTTTGAGATAGTCAAATTGTTTCCCCGATTTAGTAAATTAAGCCAAGGCACATCCTAGTCCACATTATGACAAATCTTATTTAACATCTCCATATTGTTTACATACTCTTTGTAAGATAAGTGTATAATATGGGGATAATAAAGAGTCACCAATAAGATATAATGAGTATTGGGTATGAATTCCATTTTCATTATCTTAAGAATATAATTATAGGGCTTTGTTAGGGTATAGAGAATACTGGAATTCTTCTCTCAACCAATTCATTCATCATGACCATAAATTTATTTTCATCCAACATGAGATATTTCTTAAACTAATTTGACAATAATGGTTATTTATCTACAATAATTTCATGGGTATTTTGTTCTTTTTTAATTTTCTCAATCATTTCTAAAAGTTCATGGTCTGAGGGAGGAAAAAATAATTATTTTTAGACTTGGATAAACTTTTTAACTGGATGAGACATCACGGATCAATGATGTGTCCCAATGTAGCTAGCCTCAATTTATTATTTTATTATCAATATAACGGAAACATCATAGTAATTTAAATGCATATAAGATATTTTTTATTAGAAGATAATTTGTCATAGAGAAGTAATTCACAATGGGAACCATGGTAATGACCCCAATAATTCATTTTTAATTCCACATTTTGGGGAGAAATTCGATTATGGATAACTCATTCATCATAGAGAGGACCTCTAAAAAATTACATGGGAATTAAATATTTTTGTATTTGATTTGTTTCCATGTGGATGGACTCTACAATTATTTTTTTTTGGATTATATTTTGGGGAGGAACTATATTCCATCAATTTTAATTATTGTAGAGAAGACCTCTATAACACATACCCAAGAGATATCCCCAAGAGTTATTAATTTGGTTTCCATTGGTAAGGCCTCTATAGTTACTTATTTTTTATGACTTAATGATGGGAACAACACCTTTTTGGAATGTCATTATTTCATGGGGTGTGATTTCATAGTTTATATCATGGGGAGGACATTCATGACCAATCTTCGCATTTCTATGAGGAAAAATTTTATGGTGGATTATTTGGGGACTACCTCTAAAAAAATCATGATTTTATCTAACCATGGGGAGAACATGCATGGTTTATGATCTGCTATCTGATTCCATGATTATGACCTTCTTGGATGATATGTTTGGTTTAATGTAGAGGACCACCATGATGGGTTCTTTAGAGATATCCTTTATAGTTATTTATCATTTTGATATGGGTAGGACCTTGAAAATGAATTATCTAGGGAGGAACTCCATACTTGTGGATTATGGAACATCAAGGGAGGATTTATAGTGAATATTTTAAATATTACCTATAGAGTTATTGACATTGGTGATGCATAATAGACCTTTATAGAGAATAATCCATGTAGTAACTCCAAATTATTTTATTGTATTGATGTGGGGAGTACCATCCCGTTGAACATTAATGGGAGGACATTTATATTTTTTTATGGTATAATGGGGATGAAAACCATGTCCATAGTTTATTTATCATATTGATTAAGATATGGTGGTTCCTAGGTCCACTATAATAATATTATTACGAACCTCAAGGATGTTAGTGTCTATTATGGAAACAATATTTTTAAAAAAATATATTATCCTTAGAAAGAAATAATTTAGAATGTTCTTCTTTCGATGAATGAGGAAATAATTTTTTCCATTATTTAGGTCAAAAAATGTTGAAATCAATATTCCAATGTTGAATCCCACTTAAGTGGATCATCATATTCTATTGGGATATTATTATAGGATTCACATGTGTGAGAGGGAACATGGGAATGGACTACTACCGAGTCTATTATCCAAATTCACATAGAAAGACCTTGTAATTGCTATCATGGTTTATAAAAATAGTGTTGGAATATCTGGGGTGACCTCCTCAACATATACATGACAGTGTAAGTCCATATTATTCTAGAAACAATAATGAATGGTAGGATCCCTCCATTAATTATTCCAAATAGTAGTATATAATACGAAGTCTCCCTGCTCTACCTCACTCTATTATGGAGTAAAATGTTTCAACACTCTGAATATAGACTCCCAAATAAATTGGATTTGGCTATTGGAATACTTTCTTCCCTATGGACTACGGTTGGTCGAACAACCAACAAGGATTCATCTATTAGAGGCCTTCACAAGAAGCCCCCATGCTTAGGATAGATCCATTAGGATGATGTTATTTCATGAAGGCATTAACCAATTGTAACAGGAGGAGATTGGTTCTTAATAACATCCATTAAAATTGTGGTGTCATGACCATCATAATAGTTATAGTGTATCTATGGGGAAGCAGATGATGGTGTGAGATGAATTGAGTTGTTTTGCAGTATCCACTAACTAGGATTAGAATTTTAACATGTGATTATTTGTTCAAGGATTCCATTTATATGTCATATGATATATTATGGGGACATCATAAATAATACCCATCAATGTATAATTACAAGTAAATTTTTATGATCAATTTGACTCTATTTTAGTTAAAGGATATCATGTCAAGTTTAATCTTTCCATTTCCCCATGGGTTTATATCTATAGTCTTGTATTGGGATGAAAATAAGATTTCCACATGTATGTATTCATTGGAATATTCTAATGAATCTACGAATAGGATGTTGGTTAAGATGATATGAGTTCTTCTCATCCATCAAAGTGCCTTATTTCGGTGACCGTGAATCTCTTATATATTTAAGACACATTCTTGAATTGGTTCTAATAACAATATTGGTTACCTTGGTTGTAAGAGTGATTGATCTTACTATGCAGTAATGAAAACATTTTTATGTATAATACGTTCTCCCTTGTTCCATTAATGGTTCATTATACTATTTTTAAGGAAATTAAGCAAGGTAATATGAAAATTATCTCTATCTATATTGGAATTCGGTGTTGTGGAGTTGGTATCACGGCCATGATAGGTTCTTCCAATATATCCCCATGAATTTAATCATAACCCACATAGATTGGTTTCATTTTATGGGAATTGTATTATATTATAATGTCATGTGAAAAAACATTGTGGTGCCTTTTAAGGTTTTTTACCCATGACCAATGATTCCCCTTTTAATGTTGTGTTATAGGTATGGATGATGCACCATTTGTGTTTTTGAAACTAGGAAAATAATTTCATGAAATTTAATTTATTGTAACTAGGATATATTTTGAATTATTAATTTTTTATAGAATGGACTATTTTCATTGTCATTTATAGTTTTGTATCTAGGGTGCCAATGTGTGAGAAACCTAGTAATGTTTTGTATGGGACTTAATCACAAATATACGTATGTAGTTTAACATAGTAAATTATGATGCTGAAGGTGGTTTAGGGGATTGTACCAAGTTATATCCTATTATATATATGACACATTAATGTGGGATATGGTTGAGTTAATTAATTATGATATGTATGGGGATTAAACCATGTAAGATTCCCTTGTATTCATATCCACATCTTATATGTTGGTAACAAAATGGTGAAGGTAGACTTGTCTCATGGGTTATATAACCTAGTGTGGAAGGGTTGATACTTACACTGGATTAGAGGCCCATATACATCTCTACATCATTGATTCAATGTAAGGAATATTACTGAATGCTTTAATGTTATAATGAATAATTTGGGGAAACTAGGATGAGAAACGTTATCCACATGGGTCTTCACTAGTAATATAATGATTATAGACTTGTTTTTTAAGGAATAAATGACTTTCAAATCCCAAAGGATCCTATCATCTTAGAGACACAACCATGGTATATCTTATCTAATGTTTTTTATTTCCATTATAAAAGAAATAAGTTATCAATAAAGGTATTTTTTGTGAGTAATACAGTGCTGAAAACCATGTGTCTATATATGTGTCTATGTAATGTGTACCCCATGGTAGGTTACTTGAGAAAATGGGGTACCCAAATTCACGACCTAGGTGAGTGGGTTCCCAGAGTAGAGGCCTGATCATCTATAATTCTTAGGTATGAAACCAAGGCCAATGAGGTGATAATTATTATACATGGGTTTTGATTTATTGAAGACTTCCAGAGCTCAATGTGGAGGAGGGATTAGAGGTGGAACACCACACTGAATTTGAGACATGAGGAAATAGGTGCTTAGTTGTGAGACCGATGAGAGTTGGGAACAATCCATTAAATATATGTCAGTTTTATCCCTTTAATAGTTCATTTCTATTATATATGACAATGTGGGGGCCTTTATATATCTCATCAATGTAATATGTAATTAATTATTCTATGTAGAAAAAATATTGGAAGTAACTAAATGTGTTATTTCATTGAACGAGTAATTATTAGGGTGATTATAAATATTATTCCCCAAGAAACCTTCATGAATTATGTATTTTCATTATAATTTTTTGTGATTTTTAATGTAACTATATTATAAAATAATTTTATATCCTATTTAATATGTTTTTTATCTTATCCAAGATTAATGTTGATTATTTAAAGGAAATAAAATTTCATTTATTTTCATGTGTTCTGTGGCCTAATGAGTTCTCTTCTTTTTGTACAACCCTTAACAAGATTTATATTGTTATCCCATGTTTTAATATAAATTTTAATGGTTTATGGGTTATTAGGATCAATAACCAAGTCAATGTTCTAATTATGGTGACTTTATGTTAATGAATAATGTATATAATTTAATGAACCAATTATTCTTGTAAAAAATATTCACTAAGTGAACATGTGGTTTTTGTTAGGTAGTGTATTTCCTAATATTATATATATATAATCTTAATGGTATTGGGAATTTTGAAATTTTAATATTCTTAGGGGATGTGTAAATATGGGATGGTTAGGTTTAATATATTACAAGTCGTATTAAAGAACATTTTAGATAACTATAGGTGTTAAGATATTGATAAGGAAAAAAAGTAAAACCATTTAAATAGATTAAATTGGAATAAATCACTAATTTATGGGTCTATTATCATGAGATAGATTTTATTTTATGGGTTTATAATTTGTTTCAACTAATATATGTGTATTTTTTAATGTTTTTCCATAGATTAAACAAGATGAATATTGTATAAATGGAACAACATGAAAATATCCTTCCAAATCAATGACCTGAAATAGTAAGAGTTACAGGTAAAAAATTATGATTATATTTACAAAATTAATAATGTCTATAAATTTTTGTACCAATGAAATTTAGAAACAAAATTCCCCACAAAGAAATACATCATTTTTAGATCAATTCATGTGACATAATCCTCCAATATTTTATAGGACATAAATCCTATTTCTTATTGAATGATGAATTAGTAAATTAGATAAGACATTTGATGTTTTGTGTTATTCAACGAATATGATGAAAAATATTTCAGTTTTTAATCATGAAGGTGATGAATATCAGTGAGATTATTTAATTAAGAATACCAAATAGAAGAATTAAATATATACCATGCAATGAAATCTACTTAAAGCTGTTTTTTATAAAAAAATATTCTCCTTAAGTATGTTCATTTTTTCACCACATGCAATTTCAAGTGTTGGAACAAATAAAGTTATTGTGTGCTATTTATGAAGAAAATTTTTCATTATTTTCATGCAATGAACCAAGTATAATTATAAATCATGAAATTGGGGTTTATAGATTTTATATACTTTTTGGAACTATTTTTTAAAAGGGAATTGTTCACTCGTGAATTTTAAAGTCATGAGGATATTTTTTATTGTGAAGAGAAGGTAGATATAGAGGATATTGACACCTATAAAACCCAAAGTCCAGATTATAATTACTGACCACTTTGGAAATAAATAAAATGTTATGGTATAAAAAATATTAATTTTAAGAAAATTTAAGTTCCTTTATGACCTTTATATGAAAAAATTGTTTAGGTGAGTGTCTTATGGAGTTTTATTTGGGTTATAAGTGTGCTAAATTTGGTTGTATGACACTAAAATTAAATGAAATAAATAATTGATGGGTTAATAATGTGAATATTTGTGAACCAAAACTTTACGAAGGTGCTTAGTCAATTTTGAATTATATTAATCACAATGAAATGGAGTATTATGTAAGTTAATTTCTTACAGGTAAGGTGAAATAAGTAGACCCAAAATATAATACTAGTAAGGTTTTAATAGTGTTTTTTCATTACAGGTGAATATGAGGAAGATTTTAATAATATATTGAAGTTTTTAAATGTTTTAATAAATTTCTTTCATATACTATAAAATAGAAAACATGATTAGATTAAGATTAATGAATCTTAGGAAAAACATCTTTATTAGAAGTTTAGGAAGAAAAAATTATGAAATAAGAAAAAATATTTTCTAATGGTTTATGTAGTGTTATATAATTGATGATTCAAAATAAAGGATTTCAATTTCTATAATGTATTGACATTTTTATTTGTTTTTTAGGGTTTAAAATAGTGTTTGGATGTAAATTATTTACTGTTGGAGGTTTTAATAACCAATATTTTTACTATTTACTTTATTCTCAGAGATTATATGTTTTCCATAAAAAATAGAATAGAGCATGATTATAAAATATTGGAAATGAATATTATATTATTAATGATATAAACTTAAATATGAAGCATCAATACACTCTATAATGACAATACAAGTACAAATAGACAATAAAAATAAGTAATTATAAAGAATAAATGATTGAAGTATTCAACATCATGGCCTTATCGATTCCTATATTGTTGTGTAATTTTTAGAAAAATCACTTTTTAAGGGCTGATTGAGAACCCACATAAATAGATGGCTAGATATATGAATAAAAATACAAAACCGAAACAAATTCAAATCTCAAAAATAAACAATTGGACAATATTCCTTAGGTTCATGTGCATTATATTGAGCCAAGAGCTACTTCTATTACCGACAAAAATCATTTCCTAGAGATATTCACTTTAAACCAACTAATTCTAACCACCAAACAAATAAATTCTCCACTAATAATTCAACCCATTGAAATCATGCTTAAATGGTCATCACTACAGAAGCCTCCCAAATTTTATTCAAGTAATCATCTTTGTTGTCCAAAATCATACACCATTGTACAGTATACCACTAATTTATATAAAAATAATATTAAATATCTAAAAAATATATCATAAAAAAAATAAACAATATGTTATCACCAAATCTAAAATGATATCACTACATCATCCATTAAGCATAATGAGCCATAAATGATTGTCTATAAAACCAATACAAACCAAATCATCATCTCATGCAGTGATAGAACAAAATAATGGGAAATGATATAAATGTGGAAGGAATACTTAAACATTAATTTGATGTAATAAAATACAATAAATAGAAAATAACATACAAACAACCCCTGAAGGATCACCACAAGAATATTGAAACATCCTAGGGGTTGATGACGCATCTTCATTCAAATTATTTTAAATTAATTGATATATTTTGTTATAGATATTAAATAGTTTATATTTCATTATATGAATCGCCAATTTTATCTTTTATTGCGATAGACATTGATTTTCTTCAAAAGCCTGTGTCACACGCAATGTTGAGTCTTACCGGACAATAATATAATATTGTTCTTATTTAAAGTGATAGTTATCACCTAGCCATTGGTATGAAGGGAATGAAAATGATTAACTAAAACATGAATATATTTTTTATAGATTTTTATATAATGAATCTTTTTTTCCAATTAATTAGAATTTAAAAAAAACAATTTAATATAAATGATGTTTTTTCTGAATAAAACTATTTTTATCCCCAAAAACTAATTTTATATTATTTAATTAAATTACTAAATATTATAGAATGATATAATAAAAAAATTTAATATTATATATTCATTAAAAAAATTAAATTCATCCAATTATTTATATAGGCTTAATATAAGAATATATCCATTTTTAAGTATAAAAACTGTATTTTTCTAAAATATAGTTTTTATCTTTTTAATGGACCACTTATTATAAAAATAAACTTTTACGCTTTTATAATTTTAATATGAAAAATTAAACTTCATTTTTGATATATTAATATAAAAATTTAAGTTGGATTAATTATCCGTATCTTTCTGTGAAGATTTATTTTTTAATGAATAGTTAGAACATTAAATTTTAAATAAAAACAAAATTTTAATCCAATTTATATATATAGTTAGGTTATATTTTAAAATATTTTTAAAGTATTATTAGTTAATTTAAAAATAAATAAATCCAATTCCGATCATTTTATTTGATTTCACATTTAAATTTGATATAAAAATTTTCAATCTTCTGAACTTGTCTATATTAAAACACTATTTTTTCATCAAATCTGTGGGATTGATTTCAAATTAAATCTTGAAACTTATATAATTAGAATTTGGAAAAATGGATTCAATATTTGAATTATCATAATTTATTATTTATGGTAAGGAAAACTCACTTTTTTACCTAAAATATAAGTTAAAGTAATTAAAATTAATTATATTGATAAAGGTAAAAATCAATTTACTTAGAGGTTAAAATTTAAACTCAAGAGAAAAAATGGACTACAAAAATGTAAAAAACATTATGGACATATATAGATCGTATAATCTCTCTTATCAAATTTCGTGTATTTTTTAAGCTCTTTTTAGGTAAAAAAGTTGGCACACCGAAGATTATTTTCAAAAATACCATGTGTATCCTCTCCCTTGGTTATAAAAAGGCACCACCTCTCCCCACCTCTTCATACCTCTCAATATCTTTGTTTCATGCAAACTCTATCCAAATGAAATCCAAACATCTATTTTATCATCTTATGATCCGCACATTGGTCAGAAATCAAACAAAGGTAGTCCATTGGTGAATACCAAAAAGTGTCACCGGAAGAAGAGGTCACATTAATCAACAAGGACTTTTGTTTTATTTCATTATACACCAATTAAATTATTATTATTTCATGATTATATAATAATATTATTATACTTAATATACTTGGATTTATTTATGATATGTTTTATACCTACACCTTTACAAACTTCCATCAAATGGGATGCGCAATCATCGTTCATGTGTCCGACAGACTACCGCCTCATGAACCAATATCATTCCTTCATCCATTATAACCATTAAATTTTGTTTATAATGGTAAATTTATAGTTTAATTTTAATAAATAAGATATTTAAAATTTATTATTCTTCATTAATTATTATATAACACAGACCTTCATGCGTTCCATTTTGTGGGAATATGACTACATCATTTGTGGACGTGTGGACTATCGCCTCTTCAAAATGATGTGATTTTTCCATGCACTACATGGAATGTGTTATGGATGGGTTTTATAAAAATATATGATATAAATGAAATATTTATGAAATTAATTAAATGATTTTGTATCTATACATATAACATATCATTTTCTTCCTTCCATTTCACACACTAAAAAGTGATAATGTCATTTATGGATGTGTGGACTACCACTTCCTCGATGAAATGTGATCCTCTATTTTTCTTCACCAAGTAAAAATAATGATATATATTAGTATAAATAATTAAATAATATTTATTTTATTATATATTGGTAATTTTTTAGATTTAAAAATTACATTCCTTCTTTCCACATGAACATTGAAAAATGGGAACGTTACTCATGCGTATGTACGGCCTACCATCTCCATGACTGTAATGTTTGTTCATTTTTCATAACCATATTTCTGGAATGGTTATAAAATATTAAATAATGTAAAAATATTATGATTATCTAATTATTTTTATTCTATATATTTTTAAATAATTAACCCTTTTAGCAAAGTTGACCTCTCAAATTCAATTTGGACACATAAATTAAATATGGTCAAAACACCTGATGTAAACATAATCAATTATGTAATTGTGTAAACCATGGTAATAAGTGAAATAAAATTAATAATAAACTTGAAAAAGGTTCTCAAGATAGTAAATATTTTACTCAAGGTTATTATTTTGGATGATAGTGGATAGTCATGACAATTTAAACTCATGCTAAGGGACTTTTATCTCACTTTTTTACATCTCCATGGTAAATGTCATATTCACCACATAATTTTTTTTATGTGGTGTATATACTTCCCCGTTGGTTATATAATATCATGAAATATTTTACCTTCATGGTATATAATATTTTCATTTTATGATTATTACTTTTGGGGCTTCTGTTTTTGATGTTACGATAGATGTAAGGGGTTTCATCTCAATTTACATTCCATTGAGATTTATTTGTTATTATGAACCTAATAAATTTTGTTTGGTGTATATAATACCCTATAAAATGTTATATCATTAATTTAATTTATTTCATGATATTTTATGTTTCAATTAATTTTATTCTTTCACATATCTCATGATACACTCTTCTAAGGCATCATTCAGAACACAACCCTACCATTGTTGAGATCTTCACTCATATTACAAGGTTAGTGTTTAGTCAAAAGATTCCTTAAAACATATTCACTCCATTATGTTTTGGAAATCAAAAACATATTTTACATAATGATAATTTGTTCTTTTAAGAAACTTTATGTTTGTTAGACTTATAATCATATTTGATTTTTTTGTTTCTTTCTGGCTAAGTCTAACTAAGATTTCAATAAGATCAACTAGACTATGAAATACATGAAGAAATGTTTTCTTACAAATTTTAATCAGATTTATTGTTTCTTATAATTAAATCAATTTTTTTACATTCCGATTCACTCATATTTTTTATTCTAAAACACCACATTTCTTTGAGTCCAAATTGCTCAAAATTTTGGATCTATTGGGTTTTTAAAATTCTGAAGCAATGCATTTCTTATATACTGAATCCAAAACAATTTATTTATAAATCACTTTCTCAATTTTGATTTACCATGTTCCTTGGATTTTGATTATCACATAATTGCAGATATAATTAATGTTTCTCAAAACTAAATTGCAAAAATATCAAATCCAATTTACCATGTTTATTAGAATTCAATTATAATACTTATATATTATGATTCTTAATTTTTTTTCCAAACTGATTCGCATTGTTCCTTGCATTTGTTTTTTATTAAGGATTTGATATTTTATCTTTCTTAAATTTATTCTACTTCCTTAATGTAATGTTTATTACACTCAAATTCATTCATATTATTTAATATTATGTTACTCTAACATTTTTTTTATCTATATGGTGTCATTGATTCAATTATAATATGACTGTTATGAATGCCACTTGTCCAAGTCCCTTTGATATTTCAGGTAAAATATGATAGTTGTTTGAAAATTAAATTGTTAGAGATCTCTCCTATAAATACCCAGTCATTTTGACCAGCTCATAAATTTTGGATTTTGATTCACACTAGAGCTCTACCAAAAATATGCCTTGTGTGAACATTCTAAATAAATTATGTTTTGAACAGCTTGCTCAACAAACATATGATCTTCAATAATCATTGTTCTACTAAGTGTGATTCTTATTGTTTCTAATTACAATCGAGGATATCTAAGTCTAGGAATATAGAGGTTCTCATCACCTGTTTAATAAAAGGATTCCATGTTGAATGAAGATAGATGTGTCGATCGCCTTACAAATTGTGAGCTTGAAGGGATAGCAAGACAGTTACCGATCTTCATATCAAGGGCTTATCCTGGTGTGGGTAAGACATACATTCATGAAATTATACATCAAGGGACCTTTTTTATAGGATTTTTGATATATAATCTTTGGGTTAAATGATTTGTCTTCTTTACATACACATTTATTTCTACTTCATTTTTTATAAATAGAATGTGCAACCTTGTTAAACATTCTCATTTTTTTGTAACTCTGATATAATATTCTTTATTCATTAATGTATAATCTTAATTAATTATACCTATGTGATTATTTCAATAAACTATCTTTTTATTTAGAATTTTGGACCATCTGATATCTTCATTAAAAATAGTGTTGGGTTTTGTGAATATTATTTTTTTTACTTTGTTAAACAATGATTCCTTAAGGTTAAAAAAATAATTTTTTTAAACATACAATCCCCCCATCTCACTCTTGTAATCGAGTGTCTACATATAATATTTCGATCCTATAATTGGTATCATATAAAGTAACAAAGATAATGATACTTATAAATAGTATCATAAGGAATATTTTAACTACTCTTTTTTACTTACAGTTTGTTTAATTCTGCAAGTTGTTAATTTTATAATCTTTTTGTTTATAAATACATACTACACTAAGTTTTATTGGGTGAAAATTGTTCTTGTAAGATGACAGGAATTAATGACAGATCCTTAAAAAATCTCAACACTAAAATATAACCATATTTTATTAGAATGATTAGTAATTTTGGAGAGACAAAATGAAGACTTTTTCTATCAAAAATTTTGTGGACAATATTTTTATACTTACTATATATTATAAGATACATAATAATGAAGTCATAACTTTTAATAATAAATAAAATAAAAATATCAACTAAACTATAAGGTATTCAATAGTTTTCATTGTTCTATGATAATTAATATATATAACCAAATATATTATTATGAAGAAGATAGCACCATATAGAAGAAGATTGAAGTTACACATTTCATAACATCGATGGTTATAGAAACTAGAAGACCTATGTTTAGAGAAAATTATCATGGTTTTGTTTTTCCTAATGGAAAACCTATAGATAATGTTTCATAAAGATTTATGACTATTGTGAACATTCTACAATCAATAGTAGAGAAAGGGATAGATGATGATATGGCTGTAGATTAGATTATAGATATCATGGCTAATGAGAGGGGATAAAAGAGAACTGTTATTGATGAGTCTCGGACTGTTATGAATGTTACTCTTAATGAGATATTTGGGACTCTATTGAACCATGAGAACAGATTGTAGAGAGATGATGAAAATATAATGATGAAAATTAGGAGTGTTTCTTTTACAACTACTTCAAATTAGATAAAAGGCAAGAACCTTGAGAAAGTTTCTAAGAAAAAAATTCTAATAAAGATCTTGTTCAATCATATGCAAGTGATACTGATCACTTAGAAAGTTAATTATCCAATCTTGCTAGAAGAATGAACAATATTTTTGGAAAGGTTATTTTTTAGTATAGATATGAGAATAAACATATGATAGATAAGAAATATTTAGAAGTTACATGTTTTTAATGCAATAAATATGGACATATCAAACTAGATTGTCCTAAGATGAAAAAAAGTACAAGAAATACAGACACTCTAGAATGATTCATAGAAGATACTATAAGTCTAATGGAATGAAGGTCCTAAAAAATGACACTCGGAGTACTGGTTGAGGAGCCTCATATGAGGAATCCTAACAAATTGAATCTTCTAGGAAAAATAATATTGGTCTTATCAAGAGAATACCAATTGAAACCCAATGTTAGAGGGCTATGTTACACACTATAGAATAATTAAAAACATTTCCATATGTTATATTTATCCTAATGCTGAAATTTATATATCATCAGATGAAGAATCATCCTCCTTAGAATATAATATTTTACCTTATTTTGAAGAAGTACTTAGGTTTTCCATGTTCCATGATATTTAATATAGTATAATTAAAAATAAAAATGATAAGTAAAATTCTAGAATTAGAAATTTAATAAAATAAGTGGAATATCATTAAAAATTTCTTTATGAAATATATTTTGAAATTATTTATCTTTCATAAAACCGAGAGGAAGTTAATTCTAAGACGGATAAACATTATAAGGATTTAGAAAATATTATTTCTATGAAAAATGTTTTAGAGAAAAATATAAATTATATTATTAATAACTATGAGGATAATAATTTAGTCATTGGACTAAAATCAAAAATATTTTTTCCTCTTCGGAATAGTTTTGGATTTCGTAATTCTCACTCAAAAATTGTTTTTAGTTATAACCATTTTCTTTCTAAAGTTCCCCTTTTCCACTAAGTTTCAAAGAGGGGGACATTGGGAGAAAATTATTTCTTTAAATAAAACTGAATACTTAGGTTTTCATAAATCCAACTTTTCCAATAAAATTTTGATTCCAAATATTTTATTTTCTAACATTTATGGATACAAGAATGTCTGGATTCCTAAAGTCTAACTGTTTAATTTTTAGGAAAAGAAAGGAATTACCAAAGAAAACATATGGTACATGGTTATTGGATGTTCCCGAAACCTGACTGGTTACATAAAATCATTAAAAATTTTATTATGATAAAAGGTGTAAGGGTCACATTTGGAGATAATGATCAAGGATAGATTGTTGTCATTTGTAATAACATTCTTATTGGAAAAGCCTTAATTTCAAATTTTTTATTTGTTAAAGGTATTAAGAACAACCTTATAAGCATAATACAGTTATGTGATGAAGGTTACATTTTAAATTTTAGGAATGATAAATGTTTAGTACGCAATTACAAGGATGAGTTCATTATTTATTCCCATCGGCATGAGAATATTTATACACTTAACTTATAGGACCTTAAGATACATGAAATACATTTCCTTAGTGAAATGGTAGAACAATCATGGTTATGGAATAGAATATTAGTAAATAGTAACCATTGTAAATTAAGTAAACTATCTAATAAAATACTTAATAAGTATCTACTGGATAATGTATTAGATTCATTAAAAGTATATGACCCTTGTCAATATATGGAGAAACATAAGTCAATTTTTTTGTCTATTAGTTAAATATCAACTTATGAAGGATTACACATTGTTCGCATGGACTTTTTGGTCCTACAAAACTGA
Source organism: Viscum album (assembly GCA_963277665.1). NCBI lineage: Eukaryota > Viridiplantae > Streptophyta > Magnoliopsida > Santalales > Viscaceae > Viscum > Viscum album. The sequence goes on from OY728142.1 coordinate 1,548,468,381, forward strand.
AAGTATTAGAGGAAAATACTATGTATTTTTTTTAGTTGATGATTACACTAGATTTATATTGGTCAATTTTCTAGCAAGGAAATCCAAAACATTTTATTATTTAAAATATTTTTCAGCCAAATTTAAAATTAAGAACAACCTTCTATTGAAAAATAAACATAGTGATCATGGTAGAGAATTTGGAAATTCATATTTTGAAACTTGTTCTAGTAAGATAGGAGTTACTCATAACATCTCATCTCCTAAAACTCCCCAACAAAGTGATGTTGTTGAAATGAAAAATTCAATTCCTTAAGAGATAATAAGAACCATGTTGAGTTAATATCCAATTACTAAACATTTTCGGGCTGAATTTATAAGTACTACATGTTACACTATAAATTGAGTTTTAATAATACCCTTTCTCAATGAAACACCTTATGAATTATGGACTAGCTAAAAACCAAAAGTTTTATACTTCTGAGTATTTAGATACAATGTATTCATTTTGAATATAAATGATAACTTTCAAAAATTAAAACACAAATTAGATGAAGGATTTTTCTTAGACTATTCCTATACTTCTAAGGCCTATAGAATTTTAATAAAAAATCAAGTAATGTTGAGGAAAAAGTACATGTAAAATTTGATGAAACTGATGCTTTAGTTTTTTAAAAAAACCGCAACCTGTATCTACTGATGTGTTTTCACAAATTTAATTATCAAAAATTAATAGATTATTCTTCTAATCATAATAAAGCACAATAAAATGTGTTTGAAGTATTTACTCTAGAAGATTTTCTACCCAATGTTGATGAACAGGTTTTACAAAACCCAAGTCTGTTGTTTCTAAATAATCATCACAGTGATAATATCATTAGTGATGTAAATAAACTTGTATGAACTTTATGTTCCTTGTTATTTAACAATTTGAACCTAAAATTACTGATTAATATTTAGGTGATTAATGTTGGATTAAATATATGCAAGGTGAAATAAATTAATTTGAAAGGAACAAAGTCTGGACCTTGGTCAGAATACCTATAGAAACATATATAATTGGAGTTATGTAGGTATTCAGAAATAAATGTGATAAAAATGGAATCATAGTATGAAATAAATAAATATTATTTTTTAAAGTAAAATAATCAATAAGAATAAATATATTATGATGAAACAGATTCTCCAGTAGTTGTACTTGAATTTATTCATATTTTATTATCCTTTGCAGCATTCTCTAATTTTAAACTTTTTTAGATGGATGTTAATGGTTCATTCTTTAATAGATATGTTCAAGAGGAATTTTAGGTTTATCAACCTCCTAGTTTTTATGAAAAAAAAATCATATACAGATTTTGAAACATAACAAATCATTATATGGTCTTAAACAAGCCCCTAGAGCATGGAATGATAGTCTTACATGACTTTTGTTACAAAAAACTATTTTAAGGGAACTGTTGATCCAACCCTTTTGATAATTAAAGAAAAGAAAAATGTTTTAATAGTACAAATCTATATTGATGATAATATATTCAGATAATCTAATAAATCCTTAACTGATTCATTTGTGAATTTTATGAAATCAAAGTCTGAAATAAGTATAACACGAGAGTTAACATTTTTTTCGTTGTCTTCAATTTTCCCAAAAACCAAAAGGAACATATATATCTAAAAAGAATTATACTAAATATATTCATAAAAATTATTTATAGGAAAATAATAAAATTTTATGTACAAAAATCGGTACCTTGAATACACATGATATAGATGAAGCTATGAAACCAGTAGATAAAACATCTATTATAGGTATGATAAGAATCTTTCTATACTTAATATTTAGTCATCCAGACTTTATCTTTTCAGTATTATTATTTTCAAGATATTAATCAAATTCAAAATAATCCCATTTGAAATTAGTGAAAAGAATTTTTTTTAAATAAAGTTAACTATAGACTTAAGAAAATTTTTTTCTTCTTGAAATGATTCTATTTTAAAATTATTTTCAGATAGTGACTTTAGTGGTTTTATAATGGAAAGGAAAAGTGCATCTGAAACATTTCATTTCTTAATAAATTCATTAGTTTCGTGTTCATGTATGAAAAAAAATATATGGCACTCTCCACTATTGAAGATGAATATGTAGTAGCTGGAAGTTGTTGTGATTAAGTGTTATAGATGCAACACACACTCATAGATTATGGCCTGAGTTTTATTAAATCCCATTTACTATGTGATAACACTAGTTCTATAGCCTTAAGAAAATACCCTTCAAATTAATCTCATTCAAAGCATTTGGATATTAGAAATCACAATCCGATGTATCACACGCTAAAGGAATATATTATTTTAAAATTTATCATAATGAAAGAAAAAATTGCTAATATTTCTACAAAATCATTACCATATGATAGATCTGAATACATTAAACAAAATTTAGGATTCATAACTATATTGTAATCATTCATATCTAATTTTTTTTAAAAAATATCCTAACATTAATATACTCTTTTTTCTAGGGGGAGTACATTTGTTTTCTATAAAAATTATCTTTCAGAACCTAATAAATTCGTTTCCCAAAACCATGAACAAATTGGAACCATTAATAAGTTTCCAGACTGTAAAAAAACTTTTCATAATCTAATATTTCTAAGAAACTTATCTAATACTTAAAAATCTTCTGACAACTCTAAAAGGTGCAATTTATTACATATTATTTTTTATGGTAAACTTATGTTTGTTGGTATTTCAAATTTGTTTTAAAAAACCCTCAAAAGATTTGTCTTTACTTAAATCTGGTTTATTTACTTAAAACCTCCAAATTTTGGAAGCTAAAAATATTATTTGTAAAAATTTCAACGGTTGGATCAAATCATATTGATACCAATCATTTTATTCTATTTGTAATATGAATCATCACCATGAGATCTATATAAAGGGTACCCATTTCCACGTCCCACTTTACTTTCCATAGGAATTATTGTTGACGATATGCCTCCCTTCAAAGCATGTGTTCCTATTTCCTTCATCTTCTTTAAGGTCCTTAGTGTCTCTCTACATATCTTATAAAAATTCAATGATTGTGCCAAATTATCTTAAAAATTTGACAATATTTAGGGATATGTTATTTGATCATATTTTCATTTATAATTATGACCCCTTGAAATAGAAGATCTTTAAGTTTCAAGAATGGGAAAATGTATGAATTATAAAGGATTAGGGGGAGAACGATCAAGTATATGCGGACTTGGTAATAGAATTCTATCTTCCAGTTGAATTCCTTATTTAATGTTGTAAGGATAGGGCTTAGTTAAAGTCTTATAGAAAGACATATTCATTTACTTTTAAGGAATATTTGGATGTTCTATAAATACCTTATGGTAGAAAAATGTATTACCCTTCCCATAAGATATCGTATTTCGAAGGATCATTTGACAGAGTCAAGAAAATTGAATCCTTAGGATTTCAGGGACATAAGTAACCTAAGATTTCTTATCTTTTATCCAACCATAGGATAGTAACCTTACGGTTATAAGGATTTTTTATATTGAGGAATGGAGATAAGGATACATCGAAAATCATATACATCTTCATAATGGACTTTATAGTAAATATAAGGAAGATTATCATGGTCAAGATTATCATTCATACAATCATCAAAATAAAGGATGAGTCTGTCAAGTTAAAAATACTTTTGTTTCCATCAATTTTGTTAAAGTTTATAGTGAAGTTCTTAAAATTATTCAATGTTCCTTGTAAGTAGATTCCTAGGAAGTTTTAGATTCTTTTGTTAAGTTATGACACACTAAATAGAATGAAATATTATTTCAGTGATAAGACGCATGAATTTTTTAATCTTGTATGAAAGGCAAGCCAAATTGGAGAAATTTCAAAGTCTGAACAGATGAAAAAAAATCATTAGGAATCCAAAGAAGCTTAAGCATTCAAACCTCCAAATTCCAAGAAACAAAATACATACTCAAATAAATTTGTAGAAAGATGGATAAAGATCAAAGAGTAATGGAAAGAATGAGAACCCGTGTTTGGTATAGATCTGACAGAAGCTAATGTTGTCAATGTTCAAGATTCTAAAGAGCTTGAGAAGCAGGATAAAGATTAGAATCTTAGGAAGAATCTTTATGAATAAGAAATAATTAAATAGTTGATGAAAGATATGGAAAGTGAATCAAAATATATTCACATTCCAAAATAATTTCTCTAAGAAACAAAACATCCTAAACATTCTCAACAAATGATAATAGAGTTAACCCCTTTATCAAAATGAAAAGATGTTTTTCAAGGTTCATATCCATATATTTAATAGAAATATCTTGAGGAATTAGAATAATTTTAATAATAATAATAATAATAGGATAACAAAGATAAATAAAGTTAATGTGAGATTCGACAGATCGAAGAAACATAGAAACAAGGTTAGTTTGATAAGTTTTCTATAAGAACCTCCCAAGCCCCATATTCTAAGCTCAAATAAGTTCATAATTATGTTCATCAAGAGGAAAATGTTGCTGACACCAAATTCCAAACAATTACATCTTATTTAGATGATGTTTATAAGGATGTTGATGTTGATTGAAATAATTTTGGTAGTAATAATGACGATGATGATGATGATGATGATGCCAAGGTTGTTCAGATTCCTGATCAAAGGCATGAATCTCAGATTTCTATTAAGTTTGACTCAAAGAAAGAGAAATGAAAATAAATAAATGTTGTTACAAATAAGAATAATGGTTTAGAATCCGAGATATCTTCATCCTTCTTAAGAGAAGAAATTTTCATGTATTCTTTGAAGAACTTGGTTGACTCCAATCCTTATATCCACAACTTTGAGTCAAGATTCCAACTTATTCATGATTTGGTGAACCAGAAGTCATAATCCTTAACCCTCTTCATAAAAAAGTTAATAAAATTAGAAATAGAATTCAAATATTTTGTACTAAGATAAAATTCTCAGAGAAATTCTTATCAATAAATAACAATGTGGTCATAATTCGGCCATAGTGATCTTAATGTTTTTTTAATGTTTGATATAGTTAAAGGAGCCTTCAATGAATCATAAGCCTCAGGGAAAAAACATTCAAGTATATTTTACCATAATTTTAAGGATGAAAATAAATTTGGATGTCAGAAGATAAATACCTGAATGGAAAATTTAACTTATTTGGTATTGACATAAAATGGTTAAAGTAAAGGATAGAAGATTTGTTGGAGAAACAAAACTCTCTAGAATAAATGTTTAAGTCTCAAGAAAATAATATTAATAGCAATCAATATAATATTGGTAATATTGAGAAGAAGAATCTATAGAAAGAAGTAATTATGGTGAACTTACAAGAGGACCATAAGGAGTTAAGGAAGCTGAAATCCATAATCCATAAACTTTTTCCAAATAAGGATTAATTATTCTTTTAATATAATATTTTATTGTGTAAAAAACCTTTTCAATATTAAAATATATTTATCCAGTGTTCAAAATTGTATGATTCCTAGATTTTTCAGTTACCTTATACTACTATCCATTCCTTTTGTAAATAAAAAAGGGGGACAGAGAAGAAGATGTTATAAAAATATTATAAATCTAAGGAAGATAATGTCTATGTTAGTGGGGTATTACTTAAATAATATACCCTTAATAAAGGGGGGAATTGATTCCTTAAGAAAAGATGAAATTTTTTACAAAGACAAGAACATGATTTTTAAGGGCCATAACCTTGGTAGATTTTAGTCATATTCACTGAAAGTCATAAAATTAGGGGGAGATAATTATTTCATTAAATTTATAAAATAAATATTTTAGGTCTAAATATTTTTTTTTCTAATAATTTTTTTTTGTTCTTTATAAAAAGAGGGATATTGTTGTGTTAAAAGTTTTTTTATTACTTTTTCACTCCGTTATATTTTGAAAATCTCAAACCTATTTTCCAAAATGATAATTTATTTCTTTAATAATTTTTTTCTAGACTTATACTCATATATGACTCTTTTTATTTCTTTCCAACTAATTATAACATAGTTTTAAATAAAATTGAGTAGACTCTATAATACATGATGACCTATTTTCTTACACATTTTATTCAGATTCTCTGTTTCTTAAAATTTGAATCACACTATTTATTACTTTATGATTCACTCATTTTCTTGATTCTGAAATACCACATTTCTTGGATTTTGAATTGCTCAAAATTTTTGATCTACTGTGTTTTTTAAATTTTGAAACATTTCATTTCTTGGATTTTGAATAGTAAAAAATTTTGTATCTACATCACATTCCCAATTCTGATTCTCTATGTTCCTTGGATTTTGATTCTCATAAAATCACAAATCCGATTCATGTTTGCAAATATGAATTGTGAAAATAAAAAATATTATCTACCATGTTTATTAGAATCTGATTCAAAATATCATTAGATTCTGATACTCAATCTTTTCAGATCTGATTCTCATAGTTCCTTACATCTATTTTTTTCTTAAGGATCTGGTTTTATATCGTTCTTGAAGTTAGTATATTTTCTTAATTTAATGTTTCTTACATTTTTATTCTTACATATTATTTCAAATCTAATGTTACTTGTTACATGTTTTGTTATTTAAATGGTGTTGTTGTTTCAGTTTCAATATCACTATTACGAATGCCACCAGTCCAAGTCCCTATGAAATTTCTGGAAAAATATAATTGTTGGAGGAAATTTTGATTATTGGAGATCTCACCTATAAATAACCAATCATTTTGACAATCTCATATATTTTGGATTTTGAGACACGTGAGAGCTCTCCTAAAAATATGCCTTATCTGAAGCCTCTAAATAAATTATTATTTGAACGACTTGTTTAACATACATAAGATCTTCAAAAAGCTCTATTCTGCTTAGTGTGATTTATATTTTTGTTGATTACGATAAAGGGATTTAGAGGCTAGGAAAAAAGAGTGTCCAACTACCTAATTAATTGACGGCTTCTAATATAAAGGAAGACAGAGGTGCCTATCACCTTATAGATCAAGGGATTTTGGGGATAACAAGATATATACTGATCATTATATCAAGGGATTACCCTAGTGTGGGTATGAATGAATTTCATGAAAGTATAATTCAATGGAACTTTATCCAAGGTGTTTGGATTCCCAAATCTTTAGATAAAAAGATTATTATTCTTTACATGTACTTTTATTTCTGTTGCATTTTTTTATAAAAAGAAATTGTAACTTTCTAACACATTTTCATTTGTTGTAACTCTGATATAAGATTCAATAATATTTAAGTTATAATCTTACTTAATTATACTTGTGTAATTATTTATTTATAATATCTTGGTATTTAGAAATTTATCTCTTCTTAGATTTTTTATTAAATATATTAGAGGGTATTTGAATGTTATTTGTTTAATTTTATGAAATTTTTTTTTTCTTAAAGTTAAAATCAATGTTCTTAAACATGAAATCCCCCCCCCCATAAATTGAGTATCTACATCTTATATTATGATCCTACAATGAGTACCACTCCCAATTAGTTTCAATAATGGATGTATTTCCACTCTTGGATATAGGGAGGTTATTTTAGAGTCTTGGATAATCTAGCCAATTGGAAGCTCACTAAAAATGATTGATGAGAAATTAAATTACACAAAAGTATTACTAAAGGAATAGAGGAAAAAATGATCTCTAATATTGATCATTACATCAAGGAGGATGAAAGAAACCTCGAACAATTCCAAATCATGGAAAAATATAAAACTACTCTTTCTAGATAGAAAATACTATCTCACTCAATGTTATATGGAATTATCACCATTAAGGAGAGACTGGACTATATTCAGAAAATTGTAAAATTGTGATAGGATAGAGATAAATTTTCAATGTTTTTTCACATGCTACATAAGGAGAAGATAATATGAATGGGTAGTAATTCCATGAGTATAGATGGATGTATGTAAACCACTAAAAATGAAATATATAAGGTCATGGTGAATTATTTTTATAGATTTTACTCGGATGATAGAGGGAATAACACATAAAAAATGTTTAATAATATAACCCCCTATATTAATATGTAGTAGAATAGTGAACTATATAGAGAACCTTCCAAAGAGGAAGTCAAAGTGTCCCTCATTTCTCTTAATGTGGACAGTGAGACAGACCCTAATGGATTCACTAATAAATTATTTTTGTTTTAATTGGAGTGGTACAAGATTATTTGGAAAGTGCGGTGAGGGATTTTTTTATTTATTACTTCATACATATAGTGTTAATTCACTCTTTATTGCATTGGTTCCAAATAATGAAGGGGATATTGATATTAATGTTTTTCGGACAGTTTTATCTAAGAGTACAATATCTAATATTATTATCAAGATTCTAATGACCAGGTTGGGGTAATGTTTAAGGACCATATCAATCAAAATCATTTTGTGTCTGTTCCATAGTGAAAAATTCATATTTTATTATTCATGGCCTCAGAGAGTTTTAATATGATGATGCGAAAAACAGAAGGGAATTTTTATCGCAACATTAAGATATCCAAGGTTTTTGTCACCTTGATGTAGAGTTGTATGATTCTTTTTCATACAAAGTATGGGTCCTCTAAGGGATTCCATAAAATTTTCACCAGAATTCTCAATTATACTAGGTTATCAATTGGTATCAATGAATCACTAAGGGGTTATTTAGTGTAACAGAGTAGTTAGATAGGGGGATCCTATCTCAAGGATTTTTTTTCAATTATTAAAGATTATATGTGAATATGTATTATTTACCTTGATCATATTGGTATTTATAAGATAACTATGGATGGTATAGGTGACTTTACTCCATCACAAATTTTATATGAAGATGGAGTTATCATCATTGATCAACATTCAAAGAAAAATATTTCTTCAATGAAGGCCATGTTTTTCCATTATGAATAAGTATTAGGAAAATCCATAAATTAGAATAATTATTTTATTGTGTTTAGTGAGGGAAATAATGTTGAATAAAAAAATGATTAAGAGAAGACTTGGAGTAAAGAAAGAAACCTTACCATTTAATTACCTTGGTGTTACCTTATTTTGGGGAAAGGTGAATAGTCAGTACCTTGGGAAAATATTGTCTAGATTCATCAATATAATGTCTATATGGAAAGGGAAATATATTTCTTAAGTGTGAAGGGTGTGTCTTGTCAAATTGGTGATTAAATTGAAATTTTTCTTTTCACTCTCTCTTTATCAGTGGAAAATAATCCTTCTCAATTACCTCCAGTAACACCCTAAGCTTCCATGGTACGATTTTCTCTGAATAATACAATACTGTGTGTTGTATGCAACTTTGAGTTCTAAAACACACCACAAACAATCAAACTAGACATTATGAATATTGATACATAATTTTTGAAATTTTATAAATTTTATCTTTCAAAATGGACTTCATTTTTTGATTCAAAATATCGAAATTATCCTAGTGTAAATTTTTTGTATTTTTCTAAAAACATTCAATATTTTAGGAATAGTGAAAAAAACAACAAGTTATATTTTAAAACAAATTTTTTTTAAATAATTATTTATTTTGTTTAAATTTATTTTAGGTCAAAATATATACATATTTCCTATATAAGTTCAATGTAATTCATTGGAGTTAGTTTATAATAATTTTAGATATATAAAATTTTTATTGAACTTTTCACCATCTTTTAGCCACCTCCTAGAAGAATTTGAAATTTCCCATAAAATATAATTTTATCACTTCTGTTAGTGGAATTTCAAAAATCTGACTGACACGGTTGATATCAGTATGTAAAATTTTGTTCAATAAGATAATAATATTTTTGGGTGAAGAGTAACATTTTACTTTTATTTACCACGGTTAAAATTAAATAGGGTAATTAAGGTTAAAAATTATATTATTGTTACCCTAACACATGCCCTAATTATATTTTATAAGTATAATTTGAACAAAAACATCCTTATGAATAAAATATTAACTGCTTTGGCCACTTGGATTAGATTAGGACATTTATTATTATTTAATTCAAAGAAGAGTTAAAAGAGTTAAAATCAATGTTTAAAAACTAAAACATTATTAATATAGGGTTATACGAAAGATAAATTCAATTATAAATATTCATTAGAAAGATAAAAATATGTTCTACACAATTATATATTATTTGTATTTTTTAGATATTAATTAATTTAATTTATGTATGACACAATGACGATGTAGTAATTACCAAATTAATGAAATATTAAAATAATTGATCTTATTTCTTTCCAAATAAATGTAATTTGAGACTTTTAATGAATTACAATACTTTTATAAGTTACTATGACATATTATGGTTGGTTATATGAATTTATTTTGAATTAATAATTCTTTTATGAATTTTTTAAAAACAAAAAACCAAATAGTGTCAAAATTGACATAAAATAGTTTTTAAAACAAATATTATATTATTAATTGATATTCTATTTCTAAAAATATAAGGTTAAGACAAAAGACTTATATGATTATATTTTTATCATTCCTTAACCACTTGGGGTTCCCTTGGAATTATATACTATGTTTATTAACCATATAATATAAAAATTCAAAAAGACATGGTAAATGTCAAACTATTTAACTAAGAGATAAATCTAAAAGATAAGGTTAATATGGTGACACAAACCTATCTAAAACCTATTTGTTGAGTGGGTTTCGACCCATACCCTCCATATAAATTAAATAATACATTTTTTAGCCACTATAAACCGAAATTTATTTTATTATAAAATAATATTTCTAGCTTTTCCTATGGTGCCCCTCAACCCTCTTAAAAAAGGGCACTCACCTTTCTCTCTAATTCAAACCTTCAAAACCATTTTTCTAAGCCAAAACTTGCCCATATGTCCTCTAAGATTCCCTCACTTCATCCTAGAGTTCTTCCTTTAGTAAAAAATCCAACTTAAAGAGCCCTTTTTCTCAAATCAAAAGGAATAACGTGAAGAAGAGATAATAATTTCACCACCCTCTTTCAAATTCTTTTCTTCGTCCACTTCTTCTTTATTTGTTATTTATATTCTAAAATAATAACTCATGTATATTATATATACTGTGATTTTATTATAAATATTGTACAACAATATTCATTATTCTATCCATCCTTTGAATGGAATGTCACCATACATGCGTACGTATGGATTATCGTCTCCACGTCTTGGTGTAATTGTAATTCAATACATTATTATTTTGGATGGGTATTATAATGATGTGTAATTCATGAAATTAACAAATATAACACAATAATGATTCTTTACATATTATATAACATCAAATTATATATTATTTTAATATCAAAATAATGATATAGTCCCTCGTGCGTACGTACGAATTACTTTCTCCACGAACCCGATGAGATTCATTCTCCATCGTATCCATTCATGACTAATATTAATTATAATATTAAAATTAATGTTTAAATACTTAGTATCATTATGAATAAGAATAAGATATATCCTATCCATATAAAACATTACTTACATAGCAAAAAAATATAAAGGAAAACGAATCAGTTGACACCTAAAACGATGATAATACTAAGACATTATTAACAAAGCAATATTAAAAGATCATATATGATATAATATTAATGTATATGATTCTTTTTTAATTTAATAACAATTATATCACCTTTATACAGGAGTATTACCTACCCTCGACCAAGGAAAAGTATGAGGTTAGGGTTTATTTCACAATCTCTACATTATCCGAGGTTGTTTATATGTAATTATCTATTGAGACCTCTTTATCATCCACATCAATTTTTCTTAAAAATTTATTACAAAACATTCTTAATATTTTATATTCTATGGGTTAAATTCATGTATACCCTTTTTTTACTTTTTATAAGATGTTTATAATGGAATATTTCCGTCTTTTTCCAAAGACGGTCGTTTTTAACCTTTTCGACCAAATTAATGTAAGAATGTTTTTTTAACTTATACATCAGGTGAGGCAATTTTCCCCCATTATAAAATCATTTAATCTTAAATTACAATATTATAAGAATATATTCAATGTAAATGTTTAATTTTATAATTATGTGACTTTTACATCATTTCAAAAAGAGATATTTCTCTCAAATTGTTTGGATTTCATCTATGTCAACATCCTTTGATGGATTTTAAGCTTATTTGAAGTTGATTTATTATTATAAAAAACATCCATATTGTATTGAAGTTTTGTGATATGTTTGACTGTGGATGTGTTATTTTTATACCATTCATGGTTTATGGAAAAATGTATTGACATTTCATATGCTAGTTTTAATACAAATATTTTTGGCATTTTTAAACCTGGTCATATGAGGAATGCATTGGACTTAGTAAGTGATGGGTGGAGCCCGCTATAGATCCTTGATGCATCAGTAGGTTTCATGAGAAAAAATATTTTCTTGGTTCAAGGCCTTTAAAAAATCTTATTTGTAGTCTTGGCATAAGGCCTTGACTACGTGGTTATGAAAGTTTCAAATTTTGAATTCCATCATTAAAAAAGTAGTTATTGATATTGCATGTGATTATTAGAATAGTAGAATATCCTTGTGAATAAGTAAATGGCATTATTTTATTTTATTTTTTCCATATTATGCTGAAATTCAAGTTTAAAAGGCATTTGTTTTAGTTAAACATTGCCTAAAATTTTTATGCTTCTTTATGAAAGTTTCTACTATATTGTTATCCTTACTGAGCATCTGAGATCACCCCTGTCTATGTTTTATTTTTCCCAGGATGGGAAGAAGTATTTTTTAACTGACCTGTAGGGATAGTCTGAGGGGATATGAGAGTGGACTATGGAGACTATGTTGTTTTATTTTTTCACTTTAGGATATAATGTAAGACTTATGAATGTATCTAGTGATTCCAAGGTTACTAAACTAATCGTTCTTTCGGGACATGATCTTTTGTGATCATGCCAATGTTATGTAATATTACCCAGACTCTGGGTAAGTGGGGTAGGTGCATTACAGTTTGTATTAGAGTAATTTTAGTACAAACCTTGGATACTAGATTTAGATAAACTCTGATTAGAGCACATAGCCCTAAGATAGACTTTGAGGGTTAGTATATAAGAACTTCCTAGTATTTTGGTATTGTATAGATTTTGTGATTTTTCCAAAAAATACATCTGCATCTAGATATGAGCAGGTAGAGGCGGCTCCGGCATAGATGTACCTAGGGGTAAAACATAAAAACACCACTTTGAGCTAGACTCTAACGGGAAATGGTGCATGACAATGGGCTTTGGTGCACTCTTGGTTATGACACTCCCAGGGGATATGATTAGGATAATTCTCATTTTATTTACAAACCATTATGAAGGGTTTATGAGTATATACTTCCTCAATGATTTTTTTATTATGGATTATATCCATAAAATATTCAATTTATGTTAATTGTTTTACAAGTTTGGATTTATGTATTACGATTCATAAACTAAGTTATTTTATGCCATTGTTTACAAATTGAGCCTAGTGGAAGGAATAGAATCCGTATCAATTCACGAACTCCATTTATGGATTTCCCTCCTACTAAAGATAATTATAGTGGATCTGGTGATGCCACTGGTGATAATCAGCTAATCACCATACTGGGACAACTCACTTAGGTTATGAATAATAACCTTACCCATATGGAGCACCCTGATCCGTAGCATGGAGGATAATTGTTATATCTCTTCATGAGGAAACAACCACCAACATTAAATTGGGGTAAAATACACTAGTAGCTGAGAAATGGGTAAATTCCTTAGAGAAAATATTCCATGCCTTGGGGAGTAGTGAAAGGGAAAACGTTGTCATCGCAGTTTACCACCTCACTGGAGATACTGATCAATGGTGGTCATTGATTCAAAACACGAAGGAAGATAATGAAGTATCAAAATTGAAATGGAGGGAGTTTGAAGATATTTTCTTAGAGAAATACTTTCCTCATGACCATTGAGCATATATAGAAAGATAATTTCTGAGTCTGAGGAAAAAGGAGGACGAGAATGCTACAAAGTATGAGTCTAACATTACAAGGTCAGAATGCATGCTGCAGATTATATACATAACCCAAGAAGTAAGATTGATCATTTCTTTGATGGGTTAAAACCATTTCTCTGTCGAGCATTAGTCACACAATCCTTCTCATCGTATGAAGATATTGTCTCATGTGCTATCAAGACAGAAAAGTAATTCTCTATGTCTTACGACTTTAAAGCAAAGCAAGAGAAGAAAACATATGATGATCACTCATGAAATGGAAATAAAGGGAAGAAGGGAAAAGTTGAATATCCATCCTGTGGTAAATGTGGGAAGAAACACCCTTGTGCTTACATGAAGGGAATGGGAGTCTGTTACAAGTGTGGTGAAAAAGGCCACCAAGCTCATGATTGCAAAGGAAAGAAAGAAGATATCGATGTTCAATGCTACAATTGCAGGGATATGGGACATTATGAAAGTGGATTGACTAAGTGTCAGAGAAAATTACCTCAGAAAAGGTCATGTGATCAAGGCCAAGCATATTTGATCACTACTACTAAGGATGAAGCTCTGAAAGACGTGGTGGTAGGTAATCTAATGGTTTCCTCAAGTTTAGAGAATGCTTTATTTGATTCTGGATCATCGCTTTGTTTCTTATCTTCCCAATTTGATAAGAAATTTTGATATTTCCAATTTGATTTAACAAGTGAGTTGTCATTCAAAACTCATAAGGGAAGTATCATTGCTACAAAGTTCTATGAATCAGTTCCCATTTTGGCATATAAATTTCCTTACTTGTTGATATCATCGTCATACACATGATTTAATTTGATATAATCCTTGGTATGGATTGAATTTCAGACCATGATACCAAAATTTATTATAAGAAGAAAGATGTTACAATTTTTAATGATGATAAGGAGTACCTTGTATTTAGAGCAGAAATTTCACCACCTAATTCTCATCTAGATCTACCCCCAGTAGCTCAATTAAATTCTATTATTGGTGAGGAAGAGAATGAAATGATTGTGGGTGAGGAAAAGAATGTTCAAATTGAGGATGTACCTATTGTGAAAGAATATGTTGATGTGCTTCTAGAATATTTACCTAGACATCCTCCAGAATGATAAATTGAGTTTTCCATTGATTTAATTCTTGGTTCAAGGCCAATATTGAAGACCCCTTATAGAATGGCCATTGTGGAATTAGTGGAACTAAAGAAACAACTAGTGAAATTGAGTAATAAGGGATTTATTCACCCTAGTGTTTCTCCATGGGGAGCCCATGTTATTTTTCTTAAGAAGATATGTGGATCTATGTGGTTGTGCATTGACTACATAGCTATCAATGCTATACCAATAAAAAACAAGTATCCCCTACCTCGCATTGATGATTTATTCGGCCGACTTCATGGAGATCAATATTTTTCAAAGATTGACATTCGATCTGGATATCATCAGTTTTGTGTGAAGAAGGAAGACATTTCGAAAATATCATTTCTAAGAATGTACGGGCATTACGAGTTTATGGTAATGCCTTTTGGATTGACTAATGCACCCTCTGTCTTCATGGATCTAATGAATAGAGTCTTCAAGGAATATCTCAGTGATTTCATAGTGTTATTTTTTGATGATATCTTGGTATACTAAAAAATCTATAAAGATCATGAAAATCACTTGTGCATTATCCTGAATAATCTTAGAATACATTAATTATATGGGAAGTTTAGAAAGTGTGAATTCTGGCTTCAAGAGATTTATTTTCTCTAACATATTGTCTCTAAGGATGGAATCTTTGTTGATACTTCTATGAAAAAAGCAATCCAATAATGGCCAGAACCGATGAGTATAACTAAGGAACACAGTTTTATTGGTTTGGCAAGTTATTATCGATGTTTCATCTAGAATTTTTTCCGATTGGCTAACCCATTAAGGAAGATCACATGTAAAGGGGTTAAATTTGATTAGAGATAAGATTGTGAATAATGATTCGAATAACTGAAGAGAATATTAGTCAATGCTCCTATCTTGACTCTACTATCAGGGAATGATGGGTTTTTTATTTATAGTGATGCTTCAAAGAAAATACATGGTTGTGTCCTTATTCAGAATGATAGGGTTATTGCCTATGCATCACGACAGCTCAAAATTCTTGATCAAAACTATCTTACTCCTGATCTTGAGTTAGCAGCTGTAATATTTTCTTTGATGATATGGATACATTATCTCTATGGTGAAAAATGTGAGATATATATTAATCACAAGATTATGAAGTATATTTTCTCACAGAAAGAACTCAACATGAGGCAAAGGAGATGGCTTGAACTTCTCAAGGATTATGATTTCACCATACACTACCACCCAGGGAAGGAAAATAAGGTGGCAGATGATTTGAGCAGAAAGGATCATGGAGTTTTGAACAAGATGAGTGTTTAAAGGGATCCTATTTTCATGGATCTAGTAAAGATGGATATGGTAATAACCATGGAAGGTGAAACATCAATACTTTTTCAAATGGTTGTCAAACCATCTTTACTAGAAAGGATAAAGTGTTCTCAGACCGATGATGACGAGTTTCCAAATAAGATTAAAGTTGTAAATGATGGTATATTGAGTGAATTTGTGTATGAAGATGGAATTTTAAAATTTTGGAAGAGACTTTGTGTTCCCAATATACCTTATCTAAAAATGGAATTGTTGGATGATACTCATGGTTCCAATTTCCCTATACATCCTTGTAGCACTAACATGTATAGAGATTTTAAGGAACATTTTTGGTGGGATAACATGAAGAGAGAGATTGCTGATTTTGTGTCAAGATGTATGGTTTTTCAACAACTGAATGCTGGAAGGCAACAACCTGGAGGAGTCTTGAAACCTCTTCCCATACCTATGTGGAAATGGGATAATATCACGAGGGACTTTGTCATGGGACTACCAAAGACTCTTAGAAGGAACGGTGCAATATGGGTCATTTTTTATCATCTTACCAAGTCATCACATTTTCTTAATATAAGAGAAGATTTACCACTTGAACTTCTAGAAAGACTATATATTAATAAAGTAGTGAGACTTCATGGTGTACCACTATCAATTGTTTCTGATCGTGACCCACATTTTTCAACAAGATTCTAGAAAAGTCTTCAGAAAGCCCTGGATGCTGAACTTCGTTTGAGCACTGCCTACCACCCCAAAACTGATGGACAATTAGAACGGACTATTCAAACCTTAGAATACATGTTGATATCATGATAACTTCACTCTCAATGTGTGTGGGATCAATATTTACCTGTGGTAGAATATTCTTATAACAATAGCTTCCATTCAAGTATTCAGATGGCATAACATGAAGCGTTATATGGAAAGAGATGTCACACACCAACCTGTTGGAATGATGTCGGTGAAAGAAAACTCGTAGGCCCGGAACATGTGGATGAAATGATGTAAAAGTTGAAGGTAATCCAAAACCACATCAAAGCAGCTCAAAGTAGGCAGAAGAGCTATGCCGATAACCGAAGGAAGGATTTGGAATTTTAGGTAGGAGATCTTGATTTCTTGAAGTTATTTCCATGGAAGGGTGTTAAATGTTTTGGTAAGATGGGAAAAGTGAGTTCGAGTTACATTAGACCTTTTGAAATTATAGAACGAATTGGGGTTATAGATTACCGTTTGGTAATGCCGCTAAGTCTCTCCAAAGTTCATGATGTATTCCACATATCACTATTGAGAAAATACATGCCTGACCCAACACATGTACTCCCCAATGAAGAATTAGAATTGGAACCTGATCTATCATATTGCGAAGATCCTGTCAAGATTCTTGATACAAGAGAACAATTGTTGTGAAACTGGATGACTCGTCTGGTAAATGTTCTATGGTGAAACCATACGATGGAAGAGGCAACGTGGGAACCCGAGGAACTTATGATGAAGAACCACCCAAATATTTTTATACAGAAATATTCTATAAATTTCTAGGATTAAATTATTTTAAATATGGGAGAATGTAACACCCCAAGCTTCCATGGTATGCTTCTCTTTGAATAATACAATAGTGTGTGTTGAACGCAACTTCGAGTTCTAACACACACTAAAACCAATCAAACTGGATGTTATGAATAGTAATACCCACTTTTTGAAATTTTATAAATTTTATCATTCAAAATTGACTTCATTTTTGGATTTGGAATATCAAAATTATCCTAGGGTGAATTTTTGGTATTTTTCTGAAAAAGATCAATTTTTGATGAATAGTGAAAAAACACTGAGTTATAGTTTAAAACTGAAATTTTATTTAAATAATTATTTTTTTTATTTAAATTTGTATTAGATATAAATAGATACAAAATACCTATATATGTTCAATGTAATTTATTGGAGTCAGTTTATAATAATTTTAGATATATAAAAAAATTTAGAACTTTTCACCATCTTTTACTCACCTCTTAGGAGAATTTGAAAATTCACATAAAACATAATTTTTCCACCTCTGTGAGTGGAATTTCAAAAATAAGAGAGACAAGGTTGATATTAGTTACTAAAATGTGTTTCAATAAGATAAAAATATTTTTGGGCAAATAGTAACTTTTTACTTTTATTTACCACGGTTAAATGTAAATAGGGTATTTAAGGGTAAAAATGATATTATTATTACCCTAAAACATGTCCTAATTCTATTGGATAAGTATAATTCGACCAAAAACAACCTTAGGAATACAAGATGAACCTCTTTGGTCCACTTAGATTAGATTAGGACATTTATTATTATTTAATTCAAAGAAGAGTTAAAAGAGTTAAAATCAATGATTAATAACTAAAACATTTTTAATATAGGGTTACACAGAAGATAAATTTGATTATAAATATGAATTAGAAAGAAAAAAATATTTCCTACATAATGGTATTTTATTTATAATTTTTATACATTAAATAATTTAATTTATTTATGACTGAATGGTGATACAGTAATTACCTAATTAATGAAATATTAATATAATTGATATTATAAATATCAAAATAACTGTAATTTTAGACTATTTATATATTCCACTAATTTGATAGGTTAATATGAAATGTTATGATTTATTAAATGAATTTATTTAGAATTAATAATTTTTTTATAATTTTAACAAAAATAAATTATTAAATAGTGTCAAAATTGACATAAAGGAGTATTTAAAACAAATATTATATTATTAATTGATATTCTATTCCTAAAAATCTAAGGTTCTTGAAAATGACTTAGATAAGTTTATATATATTAATAATGAACAACTTGGAGTTCACTTGGCTTGTTATAGTAATTTTATTAACCATATAATATAAACATACAAAGATATATGGTAAATGACAAACTATTTAACTAAGAGTTAAATATAAATGATATGGTTAATATAGTTACCCAAACCTATCGAAAATATATTGGTTGAAAGGATTTCTATCCATACCCACATTATCCTCGAAATAAGTCAATTTGGAGCCATTATAAACTGAATATGAATTAATTATAAAATAATATTTTAACTTCTTTCTAAGGTGCCCCTCACCCCTCTTATAAAAGGGGACTCCACCTACTCTCAAATTCATACCATCAAAGCCTTTTGGTTCTTCCAACCCCCGCACAAATATCCTATCAACTTCCCTCAATTCATCCTAGAGGCCTTCCTTTAGTCAGAAAGCCAACCTAAGTATCCCTTTCGATCAAATCAAAAAAAAAGAACATGAAGAAAAAGGTAATGATTTCACCACCTTCATTCAAGTTCCTTTCTTCTTCCACTTCATCTTTATTTTTTGTTTCCATTATAAAATAATAACTCCAGTATCTTCTATATACTGTGATGTTATTATAAATATTTTACAACCATATTTAGTATTCTATCCATCCATTGAATGACATGTCACCATACGTGCGTACGTACGGCTTACAGTCTCCACGTCGTGGTGTAATTGTTATTCAAAACATTATTATTTGGATGGGTATGATAATGATGTCTAATTTAAGTAAATAATAAATATATCATTATAATGATTCTGTATATATTAAATACTATCCTATTATATATTATTTTAAGAATGATATTTTCGCTCGTGCGTACGTACGGGCTACCATCTCCACGAACACGATGAGATTCATTCCCCATCATATCAATTCAAGAATAATTTTCATTTGATGGTTAAAAATATTGTTTAGTGACTTTAATAACATTCTGTATATTAATAAGATACAACCTATCCATAAAAAACACAACTTACATAACAAATCAAATAAAGGAAAACGAATGAGTTAACACCTGAAACAACGATAATACTAAGATATTATTAACAAATCAATGTAATTTGAGAATTGTTATAGATTACACTAATTTTCTAAGTTAATATGACATATTAGGTTTTGATAGATCAATTGTTTTCGAAGTAATAATGCTACTATGAATTTACCAAAAACAAAATATCAAATAGTGTCAAAATTGACATTAAAGAGTTTTTTTAAAAAAATATTATATTATTATTTGATATTCTATTTAAAAAAATATAAGGTTCACCCAAAAGACTTATATAATTATATTTATATCATTAATGAACCACTTGGGATTTTCTTGGATGTATATAGTATGTTTATTAACCATATAATATAAAAATACAAAGAGACATGGTAAATGTCAAACAATTTAACTAAGAGTTAAATCTAAAAGTTATGGTTAATATAGTGACCCAAACCTATCTAATACCTATTGGTTGAGGGTTTTTAGACCCATAATCACCTTATACTTTAAATAATTTATTTTGGATCCATTAAAAACCGAAAATTATTTTATTATAAAATAATATTTCTAACTTTCCTAAGGTGCCCCCCACCCCTCTTATAATAGGGCACTCCCCCTTCTCTCAAATTCAGACCTTCAAAGCCATTTGTCTTGGACAATACCTGCCCAAATATCCTCTAAAATTCCCTAAATTCATCATCGAGGAATTCCTTTAGTCAAAAATTCAACTTAAGAAGCCCTTTTGATCAAATCAAAAGGAATAACCCGAAGAAGAGGTAATAATTTCACCACCCTCTTTCAAGTTCTTTTCTTCTTCCACTTATTCTTTCTTTGTTATTTACATTATAAAATAATAACTCTAGTATATTCTATATATTGTGATGTTATTATAAATATGGTACAACCATATTCATTTTTCTATCCATCTTTTTTTAGACATGTCACCATATGTGCGTATATACGGATTACCATCTCCACGTCGTACTATAATTGTTATTCAATGCATTATTATTTTGGATGGGTTTAATAATGATGTGTAATTCGTGTAAATAATAAATATAACATGATAATTATTCTGTATATATGATATTCCATCCAATAATATTTTATTTTAATATCAAAAAATGATATCGCTTCTCGTACGTACGTACGGATTACCGTCTCTACGAAAGGGATGATATTCATTCCTCATCGTATCCATTCAAGACTAATTTTTATTAGATGATTAAAAATAATTTTTAAAGACTTAATATCATTCTTAATATTAATAAGATACATCCTATCCATAACAAACATTACTTACATAGAAATGAATATAAAGGAAAACAAATCAGTTAACACCCGAAACGAAGATAATACTAAGACATTATTAACAAATCAATGTTAAAAGATCATATATGATATAATATTAATGTATATTATTATTTTATAATTTATAAAAATTTAATCCAAAATTATACAGGAGGTTAACCTACCCTCGACCAAGGAAAATTACATGGTAAGGGTTTATTTCACAATATCTACATTATCTGAGGTTTTTTATATGTAATTATCTACTGGGAGCTCTTTATTATCCACATCCATGTTTCTTAAAAATGTATTTCCTTACATTCTGACTATTTTATAGACTATGTGTTAAATTAATTTCTACCCTTTTTTGACTTTTTATATGATTTTTATAAAGTAATCTTCCTGTCGTTTTCTATACAAGGTCTTTTTTAACCATTTTGATAGAATTAAGGTAAGAATGTTTTTTTATCTTATACAGCGGCTGTGGCTATTTTCTGCCGTTATAAAATTGTCAAAGATTCCCTTAAAATCTTATATAAATATTTCCAAAGTAAATTTTTTATTTCATAATTATGTGACTTTTAAATGATTTCAAAAAGAGATATTTCTCTCAAATAGTTTCAATTTCATTTATTTCAACATCCTTTGATGGATTTTAATCTTATTTGAAGTTGATTTATTATGATGAAAAACTTATATATTGTATTGAAGATTTTGTTATATGATTGACTGTGGATGTGTTATTTATATACCATTCATGGTTTATGGATAATGTATTTACATTTCATATGCTAGTTTAAATAAGAATGTTTATATTATGTTTAAACCTGTTCATATGAGGAATGCATTGGACTTAGTAAGTGACAGGTGGGGCCTGCTATTGCTCCTCGACGCATCGGTAGGTCTCATGAGACAAACTAGTGTCTTGGAAAAAGGCCTTGACAAAATCTTATTTGTATTTTTGTCACAAGGCCATGACTATGTGATTATGAAAGTCTGGCATTATGCATTCCATCATTATGAATGTAGTTATTCATATTGCATGTGATTATTTGACTAGTAGAATATCCATGTGAATAAGTAAATGGAATTATTTCATTTTATTTGTGCCATATTATGCTGAAGTTATAGTTTAAAAGGGTTTTGATTTATTTATACATTTAATTAAATGTTTATGATTATTTATAAAAGTTTTTGCTATATTGTTATCCTTACTGAGCATCTGAGCTCACCCCATTCTATGTTTTATTTTTTCAAGGATGTGAAGAAGTATTTTATGACTGACCTACAAGGATATTCTGAGGGTATATGAGTGTGGAATATGGAGACAGTGTTTTTTTAGTTTTTCACATTATGATGTAATGTTAAACTTATGAATGTATCTAGTGTTTACAAGGCTACTAAACTAATCGGTCTTTCGAGACATGATCTTTTGTGATCATGCCAATGTTATGTAATATTACCCCGACTCTAGGTAACTTGGGTCGAGGTGTTACACTCCATGTTATGATAAATAATTACATCTAGATTGGGTATTTTCATGAGATGAAGTTGATAACTATGGTATGTAAGGATTTCATCAAGCCTACTAAAAGGGGATTCCTTGGAATCAAAGATCCAAGGATTTTCAATGACATACTAATTAGGAAATTCTCAAGGAATCTCATAACTTCTAAGGAATATTATATTTATTTCCTCTTAAATATGTTAAAAAAGAAATTTCTTGATAGATATTCACATCATCTGTCATCTTATGTTTGGATCTCCATTAGGCATTCCTTCAATTCCATTATGAACAACATTATTTGGATAGTGATCATGAAGCCTTTGTTAAATTACTAGAATAACTTATTTCTCATAAATCTACTTAGGGATTTCATTAACATTACAATTGATAGATTTCATATGTTTATTAATATGTTCCTAGGGCACATGGATATATTTGATGGATTTTTACTTGAGAAATCGAGGGTGGGGATTCAAAAATATTTCTTCATAGATGCATACACTATAATCTAGAGACCCCACAATAATGGTAATTTTAAAGTTTAGAGGTTTTAAATATTGGAATGTGAATTCGCCACTAAACTACCAACATTGGGGAAGAAATTCAAGGTACATTTTATACATCCATCTTGATTTCTTCTTATTTGGAGGATTTAGGGGAACATGATTCCCACACAAGATCAGTTAAGAAGTGTTGGTTAGTACATTTCTTCTGATTTCCCCTTTATCCTGCAAGAAGAAGTGGGAATACATCACCTCTTTATAGAATTTTACATTTCACATGATATCTCTATGTATGTTGGATATATTTTTCACTATTAGTTACCTACAAGTTTGCAGTTGGGAGACTTCATCTTTTTTATTTTCGTGGCTAGCTGAAGTGAATAGGT
This sequence comes from Viscum album, assembly GCA_963277665.1. Lineage (NCBI taxonomy): Eukaryota > Viridiplantae > Streptophyta > Magnoliopsida > Santalales > Viscaceae > Viscum > Viscum album. Next base: position 1,548,492,290 of record OY728142.1, read on the forward strand.
CGGTAACCTGTTATTGGATTCTGCTGAATTTTTTATATCTATGGTATAAAAGACTAGGAATGATGTAACCTTTGATAAAATTTCATCATTGGTGTATTTTTTTCGAATTATGATCCATAGGGAAATTTTTTCATTTGTAAGAGTGAAAATAGGATCTATGTATAACTACATTGATGGTCTTAATATTTTGAGAACTCTAGGTGTTTTGGGAAGTCCTTGGAAGCCTCTTATTCTTAGATAAGTTCAATGTATTCCTTCTATATTTCCATAGATTAAAGTCAATGTTGATGGTGTTTCCTATGGTATAAAAGGTCTTTCAAGGTGTGGTGGGGTTTTCTACACCCCCCACGGCTTTGTAAAAGGTTGTTTCCATCATTATACAATCATTGGAAATATGTTTGAAGTTCAATTGTGGGCCATGGATCATGTTATTAACAATGTTGTCTACCATAAATATACTCAATTATGGATGGAATCTGATTTTGAAATTTTAATGGGAACTTAAAAAGGAGGAAAATGATATGTACCTTGGAGGATTTCCGAGTACTGTAGCAAGGCACTGTAGTAAGTATTGTAGCAGTAATGTAACAGCGGAGGACTGTAGCAGCAGTAGCACTATAGTAGTGGAGGGACTATAGCAGGTACTGTAGTGTTTGTGGTAGTTTAGCAGGTAATGTAGCAGTGCAGGTACTGTAGCAGTACTGTTCACCAAGGGGTCCTTTGTGCCAAAAAAATGGGATTTCTAGCTCTGTATGTAGGCCACTTGGCCTTGGGACTTCAGGCTATGTAATGGGTCACCCTCTACCCTATCTAAAGAGGTATTTTCTTTAATAATAAATTTAGTGTTCGACCCCAACCTTTTAACAAATGTGTCAGAGACCTAGTTAATGAATTCAATTATGTAAACTGGAATGATGTGGTATTTCATAGAACCATACTAATACTCACAAATGGTGGAGGATAATATATGGGTAGTTATTCAGTATCATCTCTGTAAAACTCCTTGTAACGATTTATCTCTCTTTTTTGTATAATTAGTTTTCAGGGACTAGCTTTGTCTTGATCCCAAACATTCGTTGTAAATATTATTTTCATCAAGAATGTTTCCAATAATATTTTAACGGATTTACCATTCATCAAATTCTACAATATCTTATGTTACTTAACCTCCATTAGGGATATTTTTTATTAATACCATCCTCATTCTTATTTTGGATGGGTTAATATTGTTTCGATGAGATTGTAATGGAACCTATTTCTTTTCCATGGAATGATTATGTATCAAAGATATTTTAATTTAACCCATTCCTTTTCCATGCGTTATTCACGTTCCAAATATATTTTTATGGAACCTATTCATGTTTCACAAGTTAATTATATTTCATAGATATTGTATGGGATAAAAATTCTTTTCCATGGGTTAAGAATGCTTTAAAGAGATTTTTATTTAACCCATTTTTTACATGATTTAATCATGTTCGAAATAGATTTTTTATGAAACTTGTTTATTTTACATGGGTTAATCATTTTTCATAAATATTAATTTGACACGGTTTTTTTTCCATGGGTTAATCATGTTCCAAAGAGAATGTTATCGAACTCATTTGTTTTCCATGGGTTAGTCATGTTTTATATAGATTTTTATACCACCCATTTATTTTCCATGTGTTAATCAAGTTTCATATTGTTTTTTATGGAACCCATTTCTTTTCCAGGTTAATCATGATTCAAATATATTATTATGGAACCCATTTCTTTTCCATAGGTTAATCATGTTTCAAATAGATTTTTATAGAATCCATTTTGTTTCCATATGTTAATCAAATTATTAAATGGATAATGGTTTTCCTATGATTTTTTTATGAAATGAAATATTTTATGTGTTGTGATTATTTAATTATTCTTAGAAATTATATGGTTTGTAACATTATGAAACAATGGTGGGTAGTTTCATGATAAAAAAAATAATGGGTAGTTTTGTGAAAACCTAATGATGGGTGGTAACATGATAAACAATGACATTTGGGTTATTAATATCCCTCCAACGAATTGGGCATGGAACTCAACTGAATAGTTATTATATTTGTATGAGTGAATATAAGAGAAAAATAAAAAATATTTCCAAAGTACCTATATTTTTTCTTTATTCCGGATATTGGTTTATATTATTTATCATGATTGAGATTTATATCATATGTCTCATGATTATTGACTTAAATAACTGTTTCCTTTTCCATGATTTCATATTTAATGGTCTAGTTATTTATGTGTATAAATTCCTTTATTATTTTCTCATGAAATTTTATTATTTCATCATACCCTTATGATATTTTATCCTAATTTATGACATTCAATTGTTAATTCTTATGTTTACCCTTATTGAGTATTTGATCACACGCTTATTATGTTTCATTTTCCCTAGTTTATAAATAATTAGGTTTAACTATTTCTATATTTAAATGATTTTACAAGGATGATTTTCATGACCTAATGTGAAATAAAAAAAATATGTGTATAACAGGATATGATGTTAAAAATTATAAAACAGTTGTTTATAAGTCCAATTTGATTTGTGTTGTTTATGTAGGAGTTTTTCCTAATTATATAAAAGTGTAAAACTAAATGTTCCATGAGGTTGTAAGTTACCCATGTTTTCCTTTGGATTTTTTATGATTTGGATGGAAAAATTTGGGTCATAATTATCTGCATCAAAGCTAGAAATATAAAGTTATGTATTTTGACACAAAATATAGAAGTGTGGGTCATGGGAAATTATATTTTGGTATTAAAGTTATATTTAGATATATCTAAAGATATTTATATTTTCATGTGAGGTTATCTTAATATTTATAGATAACATCATAGGTCTATAAGATTAAGTTTGATCAAGTGTTCATAATCTTATAAACCCCATTACGGTTTTAAGTGATGAGATCTTAAATTTATTAACGAAAATTTGTGGGAGAATTTTTTTTTTGATTGGTGTATTTTTAAACCCTGGAATAAAAATGAAGTTTTTTAGGGAGGAATTATATTTTGTATTGAAGAAAAATGGGGACAACCCATATGCTGGATGACTACCTGTCACATTAGGCTTGGTGGTATAGATTAAACCCATGACTGATGGAAAATAATGGTTTCACACCTACCACTAGACTACATGATTTCTTGGTTGGTATATATTATATTTTCAAGTAATTATTGTATTTATTTGGAAACATATGGTATTAAATATTTCTAATAATGGTTTATTTATTTTGGATGAATATTGGATAAAATCCTTCTAATATTTGGGTTTCAAACATAGTCAGGAAATGTTTTAAGAATTTTATGGACATTTTTTTACATATTTTTTTGTTTAAACATTGGTTATTACTTTTGAAGATTAATTTATTATTAGAAGGATCACTAAAATTTGGAATTATCTTTCCATGTTTTAACCATTTTTGGTTTTTTTTTAATGTCTAAAAAATGGGATAATAGCTTGAAGAAACCTTTTGTGGTTATTTGGTATTTAAAATTTTATTTTATTGTATCGAAAATTAAAAATTCTTATTCAGAACTCATCATTTATATAAAAAGATGATATTTCATAAATAGATTAATTGATTAAATTATACACATCAAGTAAGTATATTTTTATTTTTTCTCTTGGTCGATATTGAAAAAGAATTATTTAACCCTAGGAAAAGGATTGTTAATAAATTTATTATCATATTAACTTCAATTATGAGGAAACAATAGTATTTTAATTCATCATAGATTTATTTTTTTGGCCCTTAACATTACATTGATCGTTCACTTTTTTGTGATCAATGGCTGAAGTCACTCTCTATAATTATTTGTGTTTTTCCTTCATTCCGAAATATGTTCTTCTAATGTGGAATCCTACTAATTCATAATATCTGGTGACCTTTATGATTCCAACATTCCCATTTTAAGAGGATGTTTTATTAACACTTTTCACTATGTGGGTTTCAAGAAATTAATTCTTATAATTTTAATCCTTTCATAACAAAGTTGAATTTGGAGGGTGAAATTCATTTTAATTGGTGTAGGATGTAACATCTCATTATTATTTTCTGTAATATATTATTTAAAATTAATTTAAATTATTTTATAGCTTGTGTTACATGAAAATTATTGTTTTATTTTTTTATACTCATAACTATATATATCTTTTGTATCATGTAATATTTCTTTTCGTTGATAAATTTAATTACAAGCAATGTCATGTCTTACCAGTAAAAAATGTCATATAAATATAATTATTTAACATGTTAGTTTCCACCAAGAAATTGGAATGGCAGGAATAAATAAGATTAAATAAATTATGAAAATATTGGTTACACATGATTATATATAATGAAAATAAAAACCAATTGAATATAAAGGATGTGTTTTGATGAAAAACTCTTTTAATTCACTCAAAGATTTTTTATCTTAATAAATTAAATTAAACACTATTATTGAAATATACTAATTAAATTTATATATTTTATATTAAATCAAAAAAATTAAATACATCCAATATATTCTATAGAATTATGATAAAAATAAGTCATATTTTAAGCATAAAAAGGTTTATATTTCAAAAATACAGTTTTATCACCTTTTGATGGAGAAAATATTTTAAAACTAAATTGTGACAATTTTAAAAAAATTCTCTAAAAAATTAAACTTCATTTTTGAAATATTTATAAGAATATTTACTGTGGATTATTTTTTTGGTATTTTTATATGATGTTTTTTAATGAATAATGAAAACACAGAACTTTAATTGAAAACCTTATTTTAATATAATTAATTTTCATAGTTAAGATATATTTTAAATTGGTTTTAATGTATTATTATTTAAATTATACATCAATCAATACAATTTAGGTAATTTTAAATAATTTCTCATTTAAATTGGATATAAAAATATTTCAAACTTTTAAACTTTTTTACTTTAAAACCTTGTTGTTTTGTACCATTTATAGGATTAATTTTAAATTAAATTAATACAGTTATATTATCAGAATTTGTAAATATATATAATATATTTTTAATAATAATTATTTTTATTTTATATTAATATCAACTTATTTTTTTACCAAAAAAAATATTAGTGAAAATAATTAAAATTAATTATAGTGATTATGGTAAAACGTGTTTATGTAGTGGTTAAACATTAAATTCCAGAAGCAAAAATAGCGTAGAAACATGTCCAAAACCTATGTTATGGAAATATTTCAATCATATATACTCTATTATATAATTATTTGTGTTTTTCAATCCATTTATTATATAAAAAAGTTGGTTATCCTAACTTTATTATCAAAAATACCATCTGTGTCCTCTCCATCACTAATAAAAGGCCACCACATCTCCCTGTCTATTATCACCTATAAATAAATTTGTATTATCACAACCCTACAATGATAAACAACCTAAATCACTCTTATAATCCATAATCCCCACTTTTGTCAAAAATAAAACCAAGATAATCCTTTGGTGATACCCAAAAGGTGTTAGTGGAGGAAGAGGTAACGTTCTTTAATGAGAACTTTTTGTTTTCTTTATTTCTCTACCTATTAAATTAATATTATTAAATTATTAGAAAATAAAAATAGTATAATAAATAATCTAATATTTTTTTATGTTAATTTATCTACCTAAAACTTCATACACTTACGTAAATGGTTTACACAATCATCATTCGTCTCTAGAGAGGACCACGGCCTCGCGAACTGATATTGTCTGTTCTTCTATTAAAAATATTTGAGGTTGTGAATAATGATGGATTTAAAGTTTATTATTGATATATATAATATTTATAATTTTTTTATTTTTCTTTAATTATTATATAAAACACACCTTCATGATTTCTATTACATGGGAATATGATAACATCGTTTGTGGACGTGTGAACTACCGCTTCCTCAAAACGATGTGATTCATTCATTATTTACATGAAATGTATTAAGTATGTGTTTAAAAAACATATATTATATAATTTAAAACTTTATGATATTAATGACATAATTATCTTTCTAGGTATATAACATATTATTTTAGTCTTTCAATTTTACACACTAAAAACATGATAACTTTGTTAATGGATGTGTGGAAAACTGACCCCTCGACGAGATTTGACTCTTCCTTTTTCATAAACATGCCAAAAAAATGAAATATTAAATTATATATAATTATACAATATGTTATTATTGATATAATTATTATTCATTAAACAAGCATTACCTACCTTCTTTTCATAATGATCATTGGAAAATGGGAACGTTACTCATGTATACGTACAACCTATTTCCACCCTGATTATACCCTTGGTACATCTTCCATAACCATATTAAATTGATAATTATAAAATAATCTTTGATTTAAAATATTATTATTTAATTTTTATTATTTATATTTTTAAATAATAAACCATTTGACCATATTGGCCTACAAAAGTCATTTTGGACACATAAACAAAATATGGTCAAAACACCCGATATAAACATAGTCAACTATGTAATTTTATATAATATGATAATAACTGAAATATAACTAATAATAAAATTTAAATCGTCTCTCAATAAATTAAATATTTTTTAAAAAATATTATTTAAAAAGATAGAGGACAATCAAGAAAAATCAAACTCAAGGTAAGGGATTTTCCTCTCACTTTTTACATCTCGTAGATAAATGTCATATTCACCACTTACTTATTTTATGTGGTGTATATACTATAAATTTTAATATATAATATCATGAATTATATTTTCTTAATGGTATTTAAATATTAAATTTGATAAATATTACTTTTGGGGATTCTGATTCAGATGTTACAACACTTATAAGGGGTTTTGTCTTAATATAAATTCTGATGATACTTATTTGTTATTATCCACCAAATTAATTTTTTTTGATGTATATAATTCCCTATGACATGTTACATAATTAATTTTTTTATGGTATTAATCATTTCAATTTATGTTATTATTTCAGAGATCTCATGATTCAACATTTACCCAAGTAGTAAGGGGTTTCTCGTCTCACTTTTATTTTTGTGAGATACATATCATATTCAACAATAATTCTTATTTTTTCGTTTATTTTTTCCATAAATTTATTATATGATTATTATACTTGAAGTTTTTTGGATTTAAATACAATTTTACGATATCGCTTTCATGGGGTTTAAGGATCCAATGTTTCCAAAGCAGTAATGGATTTTTGTCACGATTTTCCTTCTTTGAGATGTTTGTTATGTTATTCACCTATAATAATTTTTTTAAGTGAATGTAATGATATTTTTACATGTTATTTCATTAATTACCTTATTATAATGATATTATAAGTTTAATTTAATAATATTCATTCATGGTTATTGTGATTAAAACATTTCAAATTGGTTTGGGACACTTTAAATACTTAAAGATTGTATTACTCAAGATTGTTTCTAATGATATTATAAGATAATTTACATTCATAAAAATAAACATACCTGATTGTTACTTTTCCTCAAATGGGGATATTTTTTATTGATTTCATCCTAATTATTTCATTGGATGGATTTATCATGTTCCAAATATATTGTTATGGAACTGGGTTCTTTTTCGTAGGTTAATCATGTTTCAGAAATATTGTTATGGAACCCATTTAATTTCCATAGGTTAATCATGTTGAAAATATTTTTTTTATGAAACCCATTTAATTTCCATAGGTTAATAATGTTTCATAGAGATCATTATGTAACCCATTTATTTTCCTTGGGGTAATCATTATTCACATAGATTTTTATATAACCCATTTATTTTCAATTGGATAATAATTTTTCAAATAGATTATTATTTAAACCATTTCTATTATATGGTTTAATAATGTTCCAAATAAATTTTTAGGTAACTATTTCTTTAATAGGGATAATCATATTTCATAGAGGTTGTTATAGAATCCTTTTATTTTCCATGGGTTAATCATGTTCCAAAGATATTATTATGGAATTGATTTATTTTTCATGGCTTAATCAAGTTTCATAGAGATTTTTATGGAACTAATTTATTTTCCATGGGTTAATAATTTAACATAAAATATTTTAGGGAACTTATTTCTTTTCCATAGGATAATCATGTTTCAATGGGATTGTCAGTGAACCCATTTTTTCACAAGTTAGTCATGTTTAAAATAAATTTTTATAGAACCCATTTCTTTTCTATGGATTAATCATGTTATGGAAGGGTTAATGGGTTTTCCTATGTTTTTTTATGGAATTCATGGTTTTATGTGTTATTATTATGTAATGGAACTCGTAAACTTTATGGGTGTTTACATAATAATCCAATGATGTCTGGTTATATTGTAAACCAATGATAGGTGGTTCCATGATAAACCAATGGAGGGTTGTTACATGACAAAACAATGATGGTTGGGTCTGTGATAAACCTAAAACGTATTGGGTATGGTAGTTTAACATATGTTTATTCCATTTGTAAGAATAAATGTAAGAGTGGAATTAAAATATTTTCTCAAGTACGTACATATTTTATTTTACCTTTCTATTGGATTATAATTCTTTTCATGATCGATATTGATATCACATTGCTCATTCTTATTGATTTTCATGCCTATTTACTTTTCTAGGTTTTTATATTTTATGATACATTAATTTATGGGTATAAGTTACTTTATATGTTTCTTAACAACATTAATTATTTTATCATACCCTTATTCACTCGTATACTCATTGATGGCATTCAATTGTTAATTATAATTTTTACCCTCATGGGGAATTTGATCTCACCATTCTTACATTTCTTTTTCCCCAGGTTATAATCAATGAGATCAAATGATTTCTGTATATAATGTTTTTAAATGGGATGATTTCTATGATGTAATGTAAAATCAGAAAAGATCGGTATTATGGGAGATGATTTCAACTTTATGAACTAGTTGTTTATAAGTCCAAGTGGATATGAGTTGATTATTTATGAGTTTGCCCAATTCTCTAATACTCTAAACCTAATGTTTACTCATGATTTTATGTGATCCGTGTTTTCCTTTTCACTATTCAAGGTTTGTATCTAATATTTTGGGTCACAATAATCGATATCCAAACCATAAATGTAATGTTATGGATTTCAATATAGGATCTGGTAGTGTGGGTCTTGGGATATTATATATATTTATCATAAAAGTCCCAAGATACCCTATTGTACAATAATTATTGAACATAATAGATTATTTTGGGATGGGATGGCCATTAAGTGAAGTGTATTTAATGATGAGGTCCGCACAACCATAAATGGAAATAGGGAAAAGTATAAGGAGGGAAAACACCAAAAGGGGGAAACAGTTGGGCACTACCACCAGTAAATCACATATCACTGAGACCAAAGTAAATTTAGAAAAATGTTGTGGTACTATATCCGAAGGTTTAAAATTCAGAGAAGTAGTGATGTGTGAGAGGAAACATGATAGTAAGAGGCTTCAAATCAAAATTCTGAATAATATTAAATTGAATAAACCTAGGTAAAACTATATATGTAAAGAAGAAAGTATTGGGAATAAGGAATATGATGAGACACCTAGGTGAAGAGGATAAGAGGAATCAACATGAAGAGAGGAGTATATCCATCACTTATGGATATAGCATTGGAAACCCTAGTAAGGGGAGGGTTAACTCCACGAGTGAACAGAGGATCTGAGAGAGAAGGCCTTAATTCAATCCATCAATAAACCATTTGAGAATAATCCCACTAAATATAATTAAATAAAGTAAAAAAATGATAAAATGATATGAATTTATAGAATTAAATGATATAATATATGATATAATTTCTTTTGATATACAAGGCCATATATAAGGAAAAATATAGTTGTTTAAGTTACTGATTATATATCTTTTGGGTTTGTCATTATGGGTATCCAATATATGATCATTGGGGTTATAATTATATGATACCTATAATTATTTTTATGATATAAATTATATTATTAGGTTAATTTAATATGATCAATTAGTCCCATAGAATATTATATAAATATTATCCAATTATTATAAATATATTTTTATGTCAAGATAAATATGAAATAATTTATTGATGAAAATGTAGTGCTTTTACAATATTAAAAAAGGCCAATTGATTGATAATGAATATATATAAGGTTATTATAGAAATTAACACATAAATATTAGGACTAATCAATGATTTCAAAATATATTTATGAATTTTGAAAATATATATCAAGTTTACTATCCTAATTATTACAAAATATTTGTGTGGGGTAATAAGATTAAAATTTATTATCTTAAAAATGTTATCATGCTATAAATGGGAGTAAATAATTTTATTAATGGTTTTTTATTATTTTAATTACAAATAATTAATTCCTTCACTTATTTACGTGGATAATTAACCATAAAAATTACATAGATTCGATGTGTTGTTTATGTATATTGGTGAAAAGTAAAAAAAAATTGTGGTTTTAAAATCATTAATATGATAAGGATTAGTTAAAATGTTTATTTTCTCAATTTTTTAGGATAAACATGATATGAAATAAATTATTTAAATATTTATAGTTTAATTCCATTACATTCCAATTATTTTTAATTTCAAATTACAAGATTAACCCTTGAAATGACATTAATTGGTATTTAATGAGAAAAATGATTTAAAAACTAATAAAAAATCATAAAAGCTTATCCTTATAAATATTATGAATATTAAAGGTATAAAATATATTTTATTCACCATTTATGATGCACTTGGAATATAGAAATTACATTTTGACCCATAAAGATAGAATATTTGTGTAAATGCCATCAAATCATGTCTGCAATGTGGACTCATTATACTCTTTGAAAAATACTCTTAATATTTACATTTATCTATATATTCATTCCTACTCCCTATTTAATATTACCATTTCCATGTTCATAATTTTATGATCTAGCCAAAAGTCACCTCTCCAAAGGCTTTAGACTGTATCCAATGGAGCTAAATCGAAGTGCAAGGTAATGGTTCCCTTGTCACTCATTCATTATTTTAGATTTTTTCACTAAATTTTTTTAAAACATACATAATGTTTAGTAAATTACTATATTTTATAATTATAAATACCCTTTTTAACCATTATTGGTGACATATCACTTTTTTCCTCTCATCAACCCCTTTTCATAATTTGTATTTATTTCAAAATACAAGTTTGAAATACCAGGAATTTTTTTTCTATTATCATTTTACACTTTCAAAATTATGAGTTTCTATTAAACATATTTTTAAACATAATTATTATTTTATTATAATGTTTTTTCAAACTAATACATTTATATTATATATTATGATTAAAATTTCTTTAAAAAACAATGTTCACTTTTGGTGACATAACACTACCTAAGTGAATGATGATGATTAATTTCTATTTTAATAATTTCATAGATATTTTTTAAAATTTATGTTATGGAATAATATAACAGAAACAATCATAAAATTTATTATTTATTCTTTTTAATGATAAAATAAACATGATGATTATGATATTAAACGAAAAAATTCAATATTTTTAAGCTTTGAAAACCGGATTACAATAGAAGATTTTTTAAATTATTACAATTTATTATTATAATAATTTCTTATTATTATATAATAATATCAAATACATATCGAGTAACCTTCGTAATTATGAAACCATTTAAAAAGGATCTATGATTGTTATAATTACACTGAATATGTTTTGGAACTATGCACCACACATCCCCAACATGACACACAAAAGATAAATTAATCCAATAAATAAATAACACATGATACTAAATAATAATAGTAATAATAATGAAAACTTTTATGAGTAAAATAAATAAATAATATTTATTTACAATTAATAAAGTTATATTATGTACAAAGAGAGGTGAGTGTTGAGGTAAGGGGATTCTTTTCTCGTTTTATTTTAATTGAGTAATATCGTTTGTTATTTGATTATATTATTTTAAGAATTAATATTTTATAAAATTTTATATTTTTATATTTTATATCATTCTATTTTATGATGATTTACTATTCAATCACTTAATCTATTCCTTTAAATAATTTTAATTCATAGGATATGATATTTATAAGTGGTTTTCTTTTAATCATTTACTCTAAATGTTTTAAATTTTTTATATCCAATTTGTATCTGATTTTTTCCAAGAATTTAAAGTTCTATCATCATATTGATATTTATCAGTGTTATTTGTGTCTCTTTCATTTTACTCTCAGTAGGTAATTATTTAAACCATTATACTAAATTAATTTTCATTATATGGGATAACTCAAATGCTTGTGTATATAGTTTTAAATGTATATTTATATGGATTTTATTCATGTTATAGTTATTATAAAATTAATATTTTGATGGGTGATCCAATTATATATCATTAAAATTAATTGGGAAATGATTTATTCTCTACATAATATATATTACATGTAATAAAATGGATTATTTTATTATATGAGTGATTTTAATGGTGATTATGAATATAATATCCCAAAAAATCATTAATACTATATTTCCTTTTCATTATTATGTTTTTGTTTTATTTAATTACTTCAAAATTATAATTTTAACTCATGTTTTAATATTTCATTGTGATATTATATGAGCTCAAATTAATTAAAATACAACTTTTTCCATTGTTTCAAAAAAAATAAGTGGTGAAAAATTTTATATTCATTTTTTCAACAAACTTTTAAGCAATATATACTCATTATAGGTTTTTAAATATTTTTTATAAGTTTTATGGTTGATTGAGAACAAAAAAATGCATATATAAAATTATGATTATTTTTGTTGAATAAAGTAAGTTTATCTTTTAAAAAACCCATTCTCAGTGAAAAAAGTACACTTAGTGATAGTATGGGTTTTTTATGTGATGGATTTCTTAATCCTAAAAAAATAAACTAGAAATTATTTATAATGTTGATATTTTAATATTCATTAGATACTTGTAAATATGGGGTGTTTATGTATGGGATAATATATCTGGTACTTGATTAGGGTTCAAATAACTTTTGGGTTTATGATATAGGTAAGGACACAAATGAATGATAATTTAGATATATCCAAATAGTCTAAATTAGTATAAAATAATAATATTATGATTATATTATCAAGAGAGAGTTTTGTTATTATTTAAAATTATTTCAACTAACATATACCTATTTTATTGTGGTTTTCTATAGAGGTAACAAGGTAGATAAATTTAGTAGGAAAAATGAGGGAAATATGCATCTAAATTCATAACCTAAAATAGTTTGAGTTGGATATGATAAATCTATGAAAATACTAAAATAATAACATCATGCTATAAAAAATGTTACCAATGTAAGGGAGTGACCAAATTCTTCGTAAAATTATATTTTAATAGTTTATAATTTATTTGACATCATCCTCTTACATTTTTCAGGACATCTTACAATTTGACACCTGGAGGATGGATTAATTCTTTAGAGAAGTTAATTGAGGTTTTTTGTTGTTCAATGTTTCAGAAGGTAACCCTAGTAGTTTATCATCGTAAAGGTGAAACTATTTTTTTTTCTAAAATTATCATTACCAAGGAGAAGAAATAAATTGATACCTATTAGTGGAAGTTATTTAATGATATTTTTCATAAAGATTATTTTCCTAAACTTCTTTGACATATAATAGAGAGGAAATATATTGATTGGAAATAAAAGGGAGAGGAATCAATTGAAATTTATGAAAAAAAATAATAAAATTGAAAATTTATGTGATGAATATTGTTCTTAACCTTTAATGTAGAACCGATATATTCAATGGAAGTTTGAAATTTTTTTAGAGCACATTGGTCCGTTATGAATTTTTATATTATGAATAAATTGATCCTTTATTGGATAAAGTGGATATGGATTGTATTTGATCCTTTAAAACTCAGATTCATGAATAAAATAAGGGATTGATTTGAAAATATATAAAATGTTTTGGAATTAAAAACCAAATATTAAGTGAATATAATTATATTTATCCCTTAAATGTGGTAAAAATCATTCAAGTGAGTGTCTTGTAGGGTCATGTAAGTATTATAAGTGAGAGAAAATTAGATATAAGACTATTTATTTCAAATAAATAAATAATGTTTAGACCAATAATGTGAAAAAGGGTGAACCAAAACTTTATCAAGGTGCTAAAAATAATAATGAAATATTTTTTATTTCAAGGAAATGGGGCATTTTATACCTTCATTTACTAAGATGATGGTTTGATAAATAGATCGAATGGATTTTATGAATAATGTTCAGAAACATGATTTTATATTATAGTTGAACATGAGGAAACTATAGATGGAATATGGAAGGTATGAATTACTTTCATAAAAAAATTAACATATATTCTAATATAGAAAACTTGATAAGATTTTTTTATTGAATCATAGTAATAAAATTCATAAATATCACTTACATGAATGAAGAATTTTAAAATAAGATAACATGTTTAGTCAAAGGATTATAAAAGATTAATATTATTGATGAGTCTACATTAATGGTTCAAAGTGACAAAAAGTTGTGATATTTGATTTATTTAGGGTGAAAATAATTGCGAGGATTCCATTTCTTTAGGGAGGGGGATATAATAACCAATTTTTTAGTATGTATTTTCTTTTCCTAGTATATTTTTAGTGCATGAAAAAAATATAATAGAACATGATTATACAAAAAACAAATTTACATTATTTTTATTAGTAATATAGAATTAAATATGATGTATGAATAAACTCAATAAAGTAAAAAAATGTATACTTTTACAATAAAAATATATTAATATAACGAATACCATAATTATGTATTTATCAACTTATTCCCCCTGAAAATCATCACACCGAATATAATCATTAAATGAAGGAAATATAATAGTAATATAAGAGTAATTTTGAGGATTAAATGAGAAATCATAATTTATTATTTTTATATTAGTATGTATGATTATATATAGGTAAAATATAACCATTTAAGGTAGTTGTAATATATTTGTTGCGGTAGACATTATTAGAATCCAATGTATATCAATTGAGGTTATCCTTATATAATACCTAAAATAAGAGATGTAATTCCATTTATATGAATATATAAATGTAATGTGGTCATTTAAATACTAAAATGATTATATTATTATAATCTAATTAACATAAATGAAATTTTATATTAAGACAAATATGAAAAAAAAATTGTTTTGGACTCAATGCATGCAAAACATAGGACAGTTTATAATTGTTAGATATTAATAAGCGATAAGGTTAGTAAAAACATTAAGTTATAAATTATATAAACAACAAATATTTTTGGCATATATTCACGAATTTAAATATTATATAACAATTTTAACTATCAAAATTCCAACCGGGTGATTGTAAAATTTATGAAAATTCAAAAGTTTAATCTTAATAACATTTCCATGATAAAAATGGGAAAATATAATTTAATAAATGTTCCTAGATGATAATAACTATGAAAAATATATTTTTATATATTGGTAATTTATATTTAATTAAATAATATAAATGTTTTTAAAAAATTCTAACAAAGTGTTAATGCATCACTAGTGAAAAGAGAAGAAAAGTAAAAAAATGAGGTTTTAAAATATTTATAGTAATATGGTTTAGATAAATTATGGTGTTTCATTATTTTTTATTATAAAAATAATATTTAATATATTATTTAATTATATAAATTTTTATTAAATTTTAATCTAGTTATTTTTAAATTCAAATTAATTATTAACCATGAAAATGAATTTAAATATTATTTAATATCAAGAAATTACTTAAAAATTAATAAAAAATCATAAAAACCAGTCCTAACGCAAATTTGAATGAGTTATTATCAAAAATATATTCTATTTTGCATTTATGAAAAACTTCCTACATTAAAAATACCAAGTCAACCATTAAGGATTGAATATTTGTGAAAATTACATCGGATATTTTCAAAAAAAGGGTTACTCATTCCACTATTTCAAAACCGGTATAATTTTTTTTATATTTATATTATTCCCAAATACCTTCATAAACGTCACTTTTACTATTAATAAGGCTATAATTTATCCATATTTCCCCTCACATAATGAATTGGACTCAATCCAAATGAGTCGACTCAAAGAGAAAGGTAAGGTTCTCGAGTCACTTTCCATCCTTATAAAAAAAGTTTTTTTTCCAAAAAAATCTTATAAAACAACACTTTTTTATGAAATGATTCAAGTTATACATTATCAAAAAAAATCTATTTATGACATATCACTCTATCTATCTCATCATTCCATTTTCATAAATCATTCTAATGTTGAAGTAGAGATTTCAAATTACATGTATTTTCTAATCTATTCACCTCTAACCCTTTCCAAGATATGGGTTACCTTTAAAATTTATTATTAAACTATTATTATAATTATATTATAATGTTTTTATGTAACCAAAACATCTATTAGTCACTCTATTATTTCAAAAACATAAATAAAACATTATTCACTCGTGGTGATTGTACGCTCTATATGAGAATATTGATGATTTATTTTTTAAATTAATACTTCAATTGTTGTTTTTAAAAATTTATATCACTATTAAATATAAAAAAAATGTCAAATAATGACTCTATTATGATTCTGTAATGATTAAATATACCTGATAATTTTAATATTAAATGTAATCATTCAATTTTATTTTTAAGCGTCTAAAATAAGATTATCGATGATGATTTTCTAAATTATAATTATCTATTAATATACTAATATATTAATATAATGTTTTTATAAAATATGATAATAAATATAACCAAAAACATAGAGGACTTTTGGAAAAATTAAAGAATGATGTTTTACCATTAAAATTATTCCAAAGATGTTTTGGAACTATAGATTAAATAACCTCAAAATGACCGATGCAATAACAATTTATCCAATAAATGTGTTATACAAGATAATAAATAAATAGGTATAATAATAATGAAGAATTTTATTAATCCTGAAAATAATTAATATAATATTAGTATTCATAAAGTTATAGGATGTATGAAGTGAGTCATGACTGTATGTAAGAGGTTTCATGACTCAATTTCCATTCATTGAGTTATATCCTTTCATCTTTGACAATATTCTTATATGATTATATATATTCTACCCTTTTATAATTATATATTGAATTCACTGTTGTTTTATGAGGATTTACATTTCAATCACAATGTATCTTCCCTGATTGATTCTTATTAACATAATATGATCTTTATAGGGGATTTTCTTTTAAACTATTACTCTAAATGTTTTAATGTTTTTATTTCAACCTATATTTTAATTATTTTGAAGGAATTTTATTCTCATCATCTCATTAAGGTTTATCAATATTCCATATTTTTTCATCATTTCTCTGTCAACATGTCATTATTTAACTAAATGTATTAAAATAGATTTTTTATAGGATAATAAAAATTTGAGTGAAAATGAATTGAAATAAATATTTTTTGGGTTTTATCCAAGTTATGGTTTTTTAAAATTATATATGGTGATTTTTAGGCCTAATATATATCCATATGATGCATTGAGTAGTTATTTATTCTATTGATAAAATATATTTTATGTAAATGAATTGGTTATTTATTGGAAAGGGCGATTTTATTGTTAATTATGAAATAAACCTTCATGAATATTATGTTTAATTTACGAATTATCATGTGTTTATTTTTTGGAAATCATATTTTAAAGATGTTGACTTTATAATTGAATATGATTTTATGATCTAATATGACCTTAAATGTTTTTATTTTAAGGTAAAAAATTTCATGTATTCTCAAGTATTTTATGGATTAATAATGTTTGTTCTTTTTTTATACCACTTAATGAGATATATATGGACACACTATGTTTTTAAATGATTTTTATAGGGTTTTAGGATGTTTAAAAAATAAAAAAAATTATATTTATAATTATTGTGACTTTTCTTGAACAGTTAAAGAGTATAATTTAAATACCCTCTTCTTGTGGAAAAAAAAAATACACATTGGGTGATATCAGGTTTCATTATGTAATGGATTTAGTAATACAATAAAAATCTAACCATAAATCCATTGGGAATTTTGATTTTCTAATATTCTTACTGATATATGTAAATATTTAATTGTTAATCATATTTTATTACATGTAGGGTCCTCATAAGTCGGAAACCTTCATTGAATACACTCTATAGAAAAAAAAATAGAAATACCATAGGTCCATTTAGTAGTTATGAGTTACTGAGAAGGAATGTTTCTATATATTTTTTTTCACAAAAAATTCATCCACAAAAGAGGGATAACAACAAATATTTTTTTGAAATAAAAATTACAGTAGTCTAATGTGAAGGGATGAAGAAACTAAGTAAATATGGAAACATAGATATTTTATTACCATAATATAAAAAAACTTCCTCTAATAATTCTTATGTTCACCTTATACATGGCGTACATATTTGAAGTCATATAATATTTTTTAAAATAGGTATAAAAATACTAATAGACTAATAACCAAGTTCTATGTGTCCCAACCATATTTAAACATAGACCCCAACACTCTTTACATAAATTATATTAATCCAAAAATACATTTTCATTTGAAAACAGTATTTTACATAAAGTATATTCCCCATATGGACTATATAATTTTTTAAAACTAACCCTCATAAGTTTATCCATTGAAAATCTTCCATACATGGTCTATCCATGTACATTATAATAACCAATCATGATATCTTCATCAATTTAATAACTATCCAGGTTAGTATTTTCACATAAATTATATATTAAGAATATATTCTTTAAATAATTCATGTTAGTATTATTTTATTCTAATCAAATTGTTATTAATATCATATAACATAATATGACACACAAGTGATCTTGGGATCATATCATACTTCTCTTGAAAAAAAATTAATTCATATAAAAGTTCTCTTCCCCATGTTAAAAAAAAGGTTATCATTCAATCCAATAATAATAACTATAATTTTAGATAAAATCTATCCTATAATCATAGTTTGGAAAGTAAATAGATGGATAACATGGTAGGGAACAGAAGGAGTGGAGTAAAATTGTGTGATTAGGATTATCATAATATTTTTGATATTGAACATGGTAATCCTACCAAGATCCACTAAATTTTCATCAATAATGATGATGAAAATGTTCATTATCACCCAAATCCTCTAGAAAACATATTTTAGAGTAAAAACCTCTAAGGAAATAGTATCTAGATCAAAATAATTTTCTATACATATTTTTAGAAAATTTTATTTTTTTATCCTTTGAATAACTCATGAATCATCCTCTAGATGTATGTGTTTTAAAATACATTAGAAAAAATATTTTTTATCAAAGTTATTTTCCTTACTGTTTTTAGAAAAATAATTGAAAAATATCATTTTTTTAGTTGAATAAACAAAGGTTGATGACCACGAATTGACTTACCATTAAAACATAACAGAAAGGTTAAAAATATGAATGAAAGACATTAAATAAGAGATATAATTTTTATAGAATAATATTTCACATTTAAACAATATTTACAAGATTATAAAAATATCAATAATTTAAAATAGAAGAATATTAAAATATCTACAAAAATTATAAAAAATATATATGAACTCTATTTGTTGTTCCACTAAAAATAGACCTTGAAAATTAATAGACCTTGGTGATTAAAATGGGACTAAAAAACTATTTTTCTCTTAAAATCACATTATAATGAAAATATTTACAAATAAAAAGAATTTAATAAGATTAAAAAAAGGTCATAAAAAATTCCTATTAGCTACTATTGTATTCCTCTGTAAATTTTTCCTTCATTCCTTATGAATAGACAAGTATTAATGATAAATTATTGAACATTTTAGATCGTTAGGAAAAACAATTATACAAGGGATTTAAATATTTTGATCTTTTTATTAATGAAATCTTTTGATTAAAGTGTTTTTTATTAAAAATTAAGAATTAATTATACTCAATGTTTTCTTAATCTTCCCACATGATCCTCACCTCATTTAGATTAAATGTATTTATGTTCTTGTGGATCCCATTTTTTATATAAAATATGGAAAATATGGTATTCTTATAATTAACCACTTTATAATTTCCTATATTCTATCTATTTAGAATTTTTTTCAATTTTTTATTTATTTTAATTTTTTTGTGTCTCTATACATTTTTTATTTCTATATTATTCTATAATATGAATAATAATAGATATTGGTCATAAATGTTTACTCAATATCCTCTAGGGTTTATTAATATTTTAATTCTTTCTTTGAGTTATCTTATTTCATATTTTTATATTAAATGGAAGTTATAGATTTATAAATCACATAATTAAAAATCTTAAAATTATTTCCTAGACAGTTAGTATTCTTTGAATTAATGAGAATATCTTCCTTAAATGTTTATATTTTTACACATTAAAATTTATAAAATATAATTACTTCTTATCCTATGATTTAATTTATCTATGAATCCATGTTTTCAAGAGGGTTTCTTTATATGTTTTTAAATTCACCCCATATTGATGGTTCCCTATGGAATTTAAACGCTCAAAAATCTATGATAATATTTTGTATCATATATAACTCTTATAAGATCATATCTATTTATCTCTAATAATTATATTGAAAATATATCATAGAAATGGTTTTACTCTTCCTAATACTAACAAGTTTTTTCAAAAAGTAATTATAAATCTTATATTTTACATCAAAATAATTTTTTTAATTTTAAAAATGATTTTTAATAGGTTTTTCAAACCTATTCCCACTACTTTGTAATAAAAACTATTTTTATTATTAGAAAAACATGATGCAATCTTTTCATATAAGTATATGATTTCCTTGAATTAATATAATTTGTAACCTTATAAAAATATTATGGGGTTAAAATAATTTACTCTTAAAAATATTTTTTAATTTTATTTCAATAGTTATGTTCATGATATTATTATATTTTACATGATTTTGGATGTTCTATGTCTTTTTTTAGCACCCAAAATCACACATGATATATGGAATCTTAGAAATATTATCGTGAAAAGTAATATACTGGACATTAAAATTAATTTTGATGTAGAATTATTCATTACTCACTTCCATTAGAACCCCATGTGGGAGGGTTATGAAACCAACTGTGAACCTCTTATACCACCTCAAAAAATCAATCGGATAATAGCTTTGAATGGGGGTATAAATTATAAAATAATATGAATTTCCCATTATGTACACAATATAAGATTATAATATCAAATTAAATCCACCAACCCATAAACAATAAGAACCCATGATCAACTAATATCATAAAAAATGAACAGTGATTTAATAACATACAAATTAACCAGAATACAAGACAACCATAATTGTAGAAAAACTAATAACTATATTCTAACAATGAAATAAATCACAAAAATAAATAAACCTTTATTTTACATGAAATAATTACCAAAAAAATCATTAACTATCAACTCTATTCATCGAGTTAACACTTCATGAATACTCCCTCAAGAATAACTTCAAACCAATACGGGAGGCATTGTCCTATAAGAACATAATAGAAAACTATAAGATAAAATAAAGAACCTAAAACTGTAAATATTACGTATCCATGATCAAATAATATCATAAAAAAGGTATAATTAATGAATTTTATAAATCTCAACCGAAATCCATGATAACTACGACTATGGTAAAATAAATCACAAAATCCCATGAATTTAATATATCACCAAAACGTGTATACCTTTATAGATTATGATTTAGTCCATAAACACCAATCTCAATCTGTCAACCTTAGTCCTGGAGATAATATTCCTGATAACCTATATGTTAAATTAGGGGTAGGTGTACTAACATACTCCATGGGATATCCTTAAAAATACAAAAAAAACATATAAAATATTGTGCATTCATTATAATGAAAATTTTAAAAAATATATGGCATATTGTTTTTATCATAGTTCACTAAATATCCAACCCAAGTGTCTACTAAGTCATCATATAACACGAATTATAATATATAAACTAATTAATTATCATATCCTGAAGTATCATTATATAATATATAAAATTTTATTTCATTTCTTATTATATGTGTTTGTGATAAGAAATATAGATCATCCATGTATTTCATTGAAAATACAAATATAAATATTAATCTCTAAATAATAATTACATTTATTATAATTCATGCCATAAAATATAAACAAGACCATGTTAAATAAGTCCCACTAATTGGTGCCCTGTATTTTATGAATTTAAAATATCATTTAACCATACCACTATCATAATCTCGCCAAATTAATTTTATAAAAGAAAATTTAATCCATAATAATATCCCATTGAGATTAATTACACAATCAACAACTATAACTAATCAAACTAATAAGTGGGGGGCTGGGTGGATCTACTAATTAGGTCACTCTGTCACTACCCATGGAATAAATTCTTGGTCTATCCTGTAATGACATAATCAGGTTTTTGGATACATATAAAATAGTATGTCTATCATTGATATAATATAAAAAATATAATAAAAATATTTCTCATATCGGTCTCCCTGAAAAACCACTAAACATGGTTACTTATTTTATGAGACTATCCAATCAACCACATTAACTATTCCACATGATTATCCAATAAGAATGAAATATATTACTCATGAATATCGATATCATCATTTCATTCTTAATCATGACTATAAAAAGGTTAATGTATTATTATTAGAAATCTCCACACTAACCTAAATCTATGTAGAATCCTATAGGAATAATTTTGGAAAAATCATAATCATACATAATCAATCTCATCATCCCAATGATGTAACATGGAGTACATATCTTTATGTAAATACACAAAATTTAAGCACATTAGTCAATGACCTATAAAACTCATCTCAATCATGAGTCAGCTGCTCAATCCTCGTTACCCAGTGATCCATTAGATAATCCCTCACTAGTTAAAAAAACACACTCTTTATACACAACCCTCTTTCTAGGAAAACCCTAGAAGGAGACTATATATATCCAACATATATTTAAAAAAACTATCAACAGGTATAGATTAATAAGACCATCACATGACATATAATGGATTTAAATTTATCATCAATCAATAGACTAATAAAATTAAAAAATATAAAACAAGTACATTGTCCTAAATTTCATTATTATCATCAACAAAATCATAAAAATAAAGATCTTATTTATTATCAAGTGAGAATCATTATAATTCACAAATAATGATTCACATTATTGATTAATTATCATACGTAATGTTACATCATCATTACATTCATTATCAATATGGGAGCCTAGATTTTTCATTCAGATCAGTCCATTAATAGGATCATCTTTTTAATAATGAATTATTAATATGTAACATCTATTTTTATCTAAGCCACCATCATCAAATGTCAAACAATATAATTTTTAAAACATTCACAATGATATTGCTTAAAAAATAACTTAATTCTCAAATAATAATTTTTCATTTCTATAATGACTTAGAACCAAATGCCCATATAGTAAATAAATCATTTTATTACTCACCCAAAGAGAATTCCTTGATCCCTAGTGGTTGAATAGTGGAATTTAAGATATTAATTTATCATTGGTAATGATTCACCATCTTAATTTAGTATAATAATTCATAAATTAATTAGATGGTAATTTCAAAATGATGAGTTCGTATGATGTACATTTCCCAAATAAACATATGAACTAATAATGATATGGGTAGCAATTTAACCATTTAATATCTTTTATTAGTATAATAATTTATATAAATTATTCAATATAAATGTTTCAAAACACTATTCTGAACTATAAAAATATAGGCTAATTCCCAACAATTAAAATCAGAGAATTTAGCTTATTTAATAAAATACTAATGAAATGGTGATGTGTCGATATTGATATTTCCTAACATTTTTTACTACTCTATGATCTATAGTGGAGATAAACCAAATCATATGAAATCCATACCAATCTTGTCCTTGAATATCCCACAAATATAAGTATACATTTTCATAAATGAAATGTAACAAGTAAAACGTATTTCCTACAAGGGAGTTGATACATGATGTAAATATTAATACTTAGTAAGGTTCGACCAATACTGCATCAACTCACATTATGAATCAACATATGTATGAATAAACTGGTCTACTCAAGTAGTTACTTATATAAAGAAATATATATTCAGAGAATATTTAATGTTTGAATGTATTAATCAACTATAAATAATATATAGATACAAAATGTAACATAAAAATCATATTAAAATATATTAAAATATCAATTATTAAAACCCTGAGAAAATTGTTATTTTATTACATTGGAAAAAATAAACGATATAAAATTATATAGAATCCAAAAATTTAGTATTCTTATAAGACTACATATATCCATGATCATTACATAAATTTTTTAATCCTAAAATACATACTAAAAATTTAATGAAAACATTATTCTTCCTTTAGGATTATCCTTGGGTAATTCATAGTTCTCTTATTTGTTCTATAATGAATAATGGTTCATCATTATATTCCCAGTAAGAGGTATTGTACAACAAAAGATATCATGTAAAAAACAAGGAATAGTTAATATGGGAGGAAATTTTTTGATAATTCCATATAAACGATAACATGATAATATAATAAATCCATAGATTACATAGAAAAAAATAAATTAACAAATGGATTATTGTAGATAATTTCTTACAAATGGAAGAATAATTTCAAACATCATAAACACATTAGAAAGTAAACATGCTATGAAATCATATATAAATTAGTAAACCATGTACCAAATACCTGAGCTAGCTTGTCTCATGAGACCCATTCAAGCTTCATTGGGATATATAATTCTATGTACCACCTATCACATAATTATTCTAATTCCTTCATTATATTATAATAGTTATTTAATAATGCATTTCATAATATTCTAATAGGAATAGTAAATGCATGTATTAGTAATGAATACTTGTCTATTTTGATGTAACGGGTATATTGATTTTTAATTTTTACCTAGTAAATTGAGTTACACGGTTATATAGGTAAATATCCTTTAATATAATAGAAATTATATTATATTCACACAGAAATGGGAAATAAACTATAAAATTGTGTAACTGGGTGGTATAAATTCATTTAAAATGGGTATTAATATATTTCAATGAATGTAGTGATTACGGAAAAAATGGTAGAGAAATATTCTTTTATAGTAATAATATATTTTAGATTAATTTAATGTCTTATGCCAATAGTATAGTAAGAGGATAATATAATTTCCAAATATAATTTGTGATTTTTAATAATAAAACATAACATCATTACACAATGAATAGTTCTGTAATTCATTGAATTTAAAAAGTGAAAAGACTGATAATATATAAAAACCATTAACATACAATATAATTTAAAAATATTGATAATAATCTACTTATTTCCTTTCAGTTTGGTCTATTGGTAGAGAATTATAGTTTAGTATTTGAGAATCCTTTTCTAACCAAGTATCTTGAGAAAAAATCTTCACACTATATTCATGAGGGAAATAGATATATTGGTTGGAACTAAAATATACTTAAGCCTCTTCCCAAATATCTATAAGAGGAAAAATGATAATAAAACCATTATAAAGGATTTTAATATCTATAATTTAGTTTAATATTTTCATCATTTATATATTTTTTAAAAAATTTATTTGATCCAATTTAGTTTGTATTTATTTATATTATGTTTGGGAAAAAAATTTGTGGAATTTGGATGGATTTGGTAAATATTTAAAGGAAAAAATAAAAATTTAAAAGTGAAAAATTAAAATTTAAAGATGGATAAGAGAATATATCATCTTTAGACATCGCTAGGAAAATAGATCTACCACAATTATAATGTTTCGATGCTCATCGACAGTTATCCTGGGTGTTAGGATTATAAGAGATCTATATATCTATATTGAATTGTTTTTGGGTGATAAGTAGGATTGTTATGGGGAGAAACTGAGGGGGAATGTGGTGTAAGTATGAGGTGAAGCTCCAAGATTTCAACACTGTGGTCATTCATAATGAGTATGATAACTAAGTAACCACTAAAAGTATTGTCTGATGTTAGATACATGACGGGAGGAAAATATTATTTTTTTTAAACAAGCTTGTAACTAGGGGTGATAATACATCATCCATTTCATATTTTCTAATATTGTTTTGGTTTTCTTAATTAGTTCACATTGTGATGGTGACACTTGTGTCATAGATTATGTAATTTTCATGGTGGATATAAAAGGTTCTTGAGCCTAAAAAAATACACACCATAAACATGGAATGAAATAAATAATGATATAATATGTAATGAATGGTGAGATTAAACATGAAACAATATGATAAGGTAAGGCTATCAATAGATAAGATGTCTCATGTTGTATGTAACTATCACATCATAGTGGATGATATCACACTATGATAGAAAATATTAGATAGATCAGGATAGAGACAAACACTTTTAGGGAAAGGGTTATACAATAATAGAGGTAAATTCATCATAACATATAAATTTTCATGAAGACCAAGGTTTTCATGGAATCTATAATACTAAAGGAATGTGTTTTTTCATCATGGTTGAAAAATTAAGAATACAATGATCATTATATAGATGGTGTCAATAGTCTAATGTTCTTCACTATATCGCGGATTGTGAAAATTGGTAGTGGGTTATGTTTTGGTATGAGGGTCTTCATTACATAGAACAAGATACCTAGTTTTTCCTAGATTCATGAAGAAAATAATAGAGTTAATAATGAGTGAGATTAATTGTAAGAATAAATATTTAACTAAGGGATATTAAGTAGATATTTTCAGTGATTTTCCAGTTATTTTGAATTAGAGTTTCATTTTGAATCACTTAATCTTGAACCACGGTAAGAATTAATAATATTACACTTGTAAGTTGGGTTTTCCAAAAAATTTATACCCTCAATCCTAGATATATTCCATTTTTCATTAATGAATATTAATTAATACCATTATTAAATTATAATCTCTATATTATTGGAATATTATAGTTTTCTTATAAGAGATAATTTCACTTGAAAAAATTAGTAATTCAAAGGTTTATTTTACCAGATGAAGGTGGAGAATAAAAATAGAAACTTCATTAAATGAAAAAATAGATTATTGAATAAAAAACATCTTTTTTGGAACCACATCGACAACTTAAATCTGTGTAATTAGAATTTTATTTTATATTTTTCATTTAATTGTGTAATCATGGGATTTATCTATTGGTTGTTTAAATAAAAATAACATATTTCTTCCTTTAAAACCCAAAATCATTTAGATTTTAGTCTATTCAATCTTATTTGATATTTATTCAATTTTTGACTAATGAAGACTCAACCATGAGTATCTAGAGACATATATGAGCGTTGAATTGATGAAATATGGTGGGTTCCTTGTGTTAATTTCATTATTCAAGGTATGTGGGATTTTATTATTAATAAGTATTTTATTTATATATAAACAAATAATATTCCCTTTCCTCATTGTTATAGTGAGAGCAATTAAGGGATATACCACAATGTAATTGAGGGGAGTTGGTGAGTGGGGGAATACCGTAACTCTCCATTTTTCTTTGAGTCCAAATACATCTTCACCTCAATCGGTCACTTAGAACAGATTTATTTACTGATATAAGTTAGCCTAGATCATAGGAAATGTTTTAAATTGAAATGTACATGGAGATGTTTTTTAGATAATAATATCTTCTAAAATAATAAAATTATACCATGAATTTTTTTTCACAAAGGATGATGTGACCATGGGTATTGGATAATGGATTCTCTTTATATACAATATGAGAATGAATTCCTTCCAGGTATGCTAAAGATTTAAAAGAAGGATTACTGACCTTTGGGAATGATAAATCAGTCAAAATAATAGTATTTGGTGAACTATGATTGGTATAAAAAATTTCAAACCATAGAAACCTATATATGTTGATCAACTAAAACAAATCATGTTATGTATTTATAAATATGGTGATGATGGGAATGGTGTTATATTTTGAAATAATGGTTCCTTGGTAAAAATAATTAAATATGGGAGAATTTGGATAAGAGTATTATGAAATAATGGAAACTTATTTCTAGTGGGACATACATAGAATTTTTGTTAATATAGTGTAAAAGAATAAAATTAATTGTGTTATATAAATCTTAGACATATTTTCCAATTAAATAACATAATTAATAGGGAAATATAATATATTTGTGATGTAATAAATATTAAAAATAAGATTAAAAAGATAAAATCCATGTTTTATATGGGTATAATTACTAATTATTCTCATATTAGATTTGAAATTTATACATCTATTTCTTTAGATCTTATTCATTATAACATCTACGGACTCCTGAGATATAAATCAAGAAATAATGATAAGTATTTTATCTTAATTATTGATGAATTAACTCAAATTTAATGAATATTTTTTCTGAATAATAAATCAAATTCATTTAACATATCTATGTTTTTTTGAATAATTTATAAAAAAGTGTATTTCCACTCCTAAGAAAAGAACCAGTTAGATAATGGTTCTAATTACACTAATGGTAATTTTTAGGATAAACATTAGAAGAATGGTATTATATATAAAGTCAGTTCACTATATAAACCTTAAAAAATGGTGTGGATAAATATAATAAAGGAATCTTAGTGGTGATGGATCAAATAATTGTAACACACCAATATTTTTTGAAATTTTATTTCATTCTATTAATTTAATATGTTTGATACTTTTCATTTCACAAAAAACTAAATATAGATTTTTTTTTATGAAAGAAATAATTATGTGTTTTACCATGTTAATATCTTTTATATGCTACACCAAGATAATATTTTTCTATATACAACACTGACATGGCTTGCATTATAATTAAAACTGAGTTTCTATGAAAAGAAATTTTATTATTATAATTACATATACGAGATATTTATAAAATAGCCATTAAACATAGTAATATTAACAGTAATATCTAATTATAAAATATTATTTCTAATTTTTTTATAAAAAACATATTTTTTATAAAAATTATATTTATTTCTCAAGTTTTTATATGTTTGAAAATACTATTTTCTCAAATAAACTGTTTTTATATCCTTTTGTGAACAATAATAAAATTATTTTTATACACTCATTGAAATTTAACTTGATAAAAAAATTAATTTATAATTTGAAAATTATCTTAGGTTGAATTTGTTATATTTTTCTGAAAAACATCATTTTTTGATGAATAGTAAAAAATGATGAATTTTATTTCAAAAATTATTTTCATTCTAATTTTATTATATAGTAAAATAATATTTTAATTTGATTTTATAGTTTAATTAGATAACATTTACAGAAATTAATCCAATTTTGTTCATTGGAATAAATATCATATTAAAATTGGATATAAAAACATTTCAAAATGTAAAACAATTTTTCTTAAAAAATAGATGTCGCAACACGTCTATGGGATTAATATTAAATTAATTTATGCCACTTATGTGATTATAATTTGGTAAAATGAATTTTATATTTTTAATCATAATAATTTCTATGTTCTAATAAGTTCAAAATAGTTTTTCACCAAAAATATAGAGAAAGTAATAAAAATTAATTAAATAAATTAATGCCAAAATTAGTTTACTTAGTGTTTAAACATTAATATTAATGGAAATAATGACAAAAAACTTGTCAAAAATAAATTTTATGCTGACATTTAGACCATATCCCATATTTTTTCTAAATTAATGAGTTTTGGGACATTATTTCACGAATGTGACATTTAAGAAAAGTTATTTAATGAAGAAGACAATAAAGGAACCTTCCATTCCTTTAACATTTATAAAGCCTTCAAATATAGAAAACAAACCACATTATTTCGATTTTACACATTATTTTTCAATTTAATGGATTATTTTATCATATTGATTTATTTTTAAATATTATAGATGAATTATATTGATTAACTTCTTAAGGAATTCCAAATGTGGAAATTATTTAGTAAATAATTAACTAAAATAAATGATAATAAAATTATTAAAAGTTAATTAAATTCATTGAATTATTATAAATATTTTTTTTGAAAATTTATTATTAACTATTTGTGTAATAAATATATCCAAATTGAATATTTTTCTTGATATTTTAAAATTTAAATTATTTAAATATTGTCAAAATTGACATTAATATTATATTATACGAAATGATATTTTTTAAACAAATTTAAAATTTAATAATGATAATATATTTTGAAAATTTATTTATAAATTTAAATAAATATAAAATATGTTATATTAATTAACCAAATTATCTTTTATAATGACCATATTTACTATTAAATAAAAAACAATGTTAGCACACATAGGGTTAAAGTAGTGTTTTTACGTGTTACATGCGCTTGTTTTAAAATTAATGTCTTACTCACATGGGATATAATTTCTGTAAATTTGATATCTTATTTATAATTAATTTGGTCTATATTTTCTAATTAATATAAATTTTATTTGTTATTAATGGTTAAATAACTTCAGTTAGAAAACTAGTTACCTTAATAATGACCAGAATGATAAAAGTGGGGAAACTATGTTTTTAAGGAAACATTTATAAAAATTCACATATTTTTTGATGTTTTTATAATTAATAGTTGACCTTTAATCGATTATTTTTCTATTTTTAAGCACATTATGTTTGGGAGACCTCTCAATAGTGAATACATTTTGGTATTTACAAGAATTTCACCCATCCTCCTTTATAAAAAGGCAATCACTCTTTCCCTTCCTCTAACCTTTAAATTCATTTTTTTTTATCCAATATCTACCCAAATAAGATCCAAAATAATATACTCTCAAACTAGAAGAAAACAATTTGGAATAAATCTATCCATGCAACCCCTTTGGTTCAGACCAGTAGGAGTTAACCAAAGAATAGGAATCGTTCATCCATAATCTCTTTTGTTTTATTTTCAATCTCCACCCCCTCGACACTTATTACTACATAATTACAAAATTACATAATAACATAATTATCCAATGTATATTGATATTTTTTTATATTTATGTTTCGATCTAAACATACACACACTTCCATCATATAGGTAACAAACATATCGTTTATCTGTACGGCAAACTACCGCTTTGTGAAATGATGTAGTTCGTTTTTCCTTCACCACATATCATGGTTGAGAATTATAATGAACATGATATTTTATATAATATATAGTATATTTATGATTTATTTAATCTTATATAATTTATATATGAAACATATCTTCATGATTTTCATTTTGTGTAATACGATAACATCATTTTTGGATGTGTGGACCACCATCTCTTCAAAGCGATGTGATTTATTCACACTTTAGATGGATTGTATTAAGGATTGGTTTAGTAAATATATATGATATATATGAAATAATAATTCTAGTTGAATAATAATATATATATTCCCATAAATAAATGACATTAACTTTATTTCATTCAATATGAAAATAAAACAGAAACAGTGTTCCTACATACGTAGGACCTACTGTCTCCATGAACGGTGCATTTCAATTATTATTTTTTTAATTTATGGAATATAATAAATAGTTATATAATTAATATATATGATACTAATATCATGATTTAAATTCCTCAAATAATTAAATCGGGATCTATATAAGATAATAAAGAATAAAAAGTCCAAACATATCCAAAAAACAAAGTGGACATTACCCAAAACGTATCATTAACATGGAATTATTAATAAATGGGTAATATAAAGTCATAAAAAATAATATATTTTATAAAATATAATAAAATGTTTCTACGTTGTATTTATAATAAAATTATATTTTTTATACAATAGGCATGAATGTGTATGAAGAAATTCAAGGCTTAAAGAAAGGGTTTTCTCATCTCACTTTTATTTCTATCAGAATTATGCCTTATTCACCACTCATTTATTTTGTGTGGTGTATATAATACCCATGAATGTATTTTATTATTCTCATACTTAAAATTATTGGTATTTGAATATATATTTTGTGATATTTATTTCATGGGGTTTGTGGTTTAAAAGATACCAAATCAGTAAAGTAAATTTTCTCTCAATTTTCCTTCATTGGTATATACGCCATTTTATACACCTATATTTTTATTTTAGGGTTTATATAATTACCTTTTAAATGTTATATCATGAATAAGCTTATTTTATTGACATTTTATACTTCAGGTAATGTTGTTATTCGGTTGATATTATTATTCAATGTTACCAAAGTGGTAATAGTTTACTCCCACAGTCTCATTGTTAATTGGGATTGATTATGATATTGAATCTATTGATGAAAATTTATAATCCATATTTCAAGAAAAATTATTAATTTTATTATACACTATTTATTTATGTAATTTTAAATGAATGATTCCATTAAACAATCTTTCATACATATGATAATTATGAAAATATTTTCTATAAAATCTATCTTTATTTCTCTTTTCTATTAAAAATTTGTGTTCTTCTAAAACCATGATTTATACAAATGTTTTGAAATGTTACTTATATATTTTAAAAGTAATTTTAAAAAAAATCGAACATTTTTCAGGATTAATTTTTAATTTCTCAAAGTTATTTTCAATTAATATATCTTCAAAAAATTTCTAAGTGTCTTTTATATGTTTTCAATGTTATTTTCAAAGAAAAGGGATTCAAAAAGGTTTTATGTTTTAAAATTTTTTTAACAAGAAATGATATGTTTCTCAATAAATTTTTTAGCGGTTTCTAAAAATCATCCATTATATTTATTCAATTTGGTTTTCAATGAAATTAATTTTTAAAATATTTTATGTTTTAAATAAGATTTTATAAGAAAGATTATTTTCTTTTAGAAATGTTCCATGTGATATTTCAAAATCCGTCCCCATATATATTGAAATCATCTGATAATGTTTATTATTTATTTTGGATATTATTCAAGGACACCTTTATTATTCTTTCTCTTAATGGTTTATGTTATGATGAAAAGTTGTTTATGAACCAAGTTTTTCCATTCACAGGATATTCTATCACGTAATGTTCATCAAACCTCCATCTTTTTCAAAATTTAGAATGTGTTGAAATTTTCATAATACCCATTTCATTTCAGGGGTTATGATGTGGTTTTTAAAAAACCATTTCTTTTTATTTTTGACGAAATGATGAATGTTTTTTTATCTAGTGGCACATGCATGTCTGATTTCATTATGTAATGGGTGGGACCTATATATCCCTCAAATGAAATAGGTAATGATAAATGTTTCATGAGATAAAAGGGTACATGAGAGGGCATACCAATCCTGAGACAAGAGGTAATATTAATCATCAAATAAGAGGGTACAAAAAAGGTCATCCCATGCCCAAAATAATAGGGTAAATAGGAGGGTATTTCAATTCCGAAACAAGAGGGTGCATGGGTGGGAATCCCACACCTGAAACAAGAGGGAATATTAGGCCCAACACAAGAGAGTACATGGGAGGGAATTTCATGAATGAATTAGTAGGGTATATAGGAGGACTTCCCATGCCTAAAATAAGAGGGAATCATAGTCCCATACAAATAGGGTACATGAGAGAGCATCCCAATCCCCAAACAAGAGAGTACATGGGAGGGAATTCCATACCTGAAATAATAGGTACCATGGGAGGGAATCCAAATCCGAAAAAAATATGGTATATAGGAGTTAATTATAATCCTGAATCATGTACACTGTTGATTATTCTAATCCTAAAATGTTAGATAGGTCTTGGTAGGTAGACTTGACATAGGATTTTATGTTCTTATGTGTATGCCATAATTTCATGTCTTGTTACTATGTAATGTTTTCATTTATTATTATCTTTATTACCTTATGATTCATGTATTATGAACATCCAATATTTATTCCATGATTTTGGTTTATGGTCTTTCATATGCAGTTTGTGATTTTTTAATGTAATGATCCTGTTCTTGTACCCTTATCTTCATGTTATACTTACATATCTCCCTTGTTTACCCTTAATGAGCATATGAGCTCAGCCTTTTATTATGTTTCCTTTCCCCATGTTATGAATAAAGGTTTTAAGTAGATGTATAAAAATTAATTATATTTAAGGGAGATATCAAAGATCTTTCACCAAGTTAGTAGATTATGTTTCCATGTATCCAAATACACAAGACTATTATGGTCCTCATCAATTTACTTTTATAATGTTCTGAATATTACTCTAAATTGATGTAATATCAATGTATTTTAATCTTGGGATTCTATAATAATGTTGTCAGAGCTTGATATATCTATTTAGATTTGGAGACACTCTATTATAGTAGTAGTTTATATTCTTATAAGTTAAAAGACTTTATATACTAAAAGAATAGCCAAAGCATTTGGCTTGTAAAGATATTTTTCACCCTCTAATATATCAAACTCAATGGTGAAAATCTTAGAAAGAATGATAGAATATGAATTGAAATTATATTTCTAGGTTATTCCCCAATGAGAGTATGATATCTATGCTAAAAAGGGTGATAAATAATATAATGGATATTTATGATTTTAATTTGATGGAACATGAAAATAAAGAATAAAAACAAGAAACAAATTGTTTCATATGTGTGGAGAATAAATCTGTTTTGGTTAAATAGTAGGATGATGTAATAGAAAATGGTTGGAAGTTATAAAAATTTAATGTTAAATATGATGAATTATCCAACTCAAGTGATGAATAGAAACCCCACTAATCTCATCCAAGTTTTATATGATATTTTACATTTCAAAACATTATTAGTGATTAAAAAAGTTTAAACTAGGAGAACCTTGAGGAAGACATCACATACCTCACACTTTTCATAGTTTGAACCAATATATATTGAAGAAGATTAAGAGAATCAATAATTGATTGATTAAATTATTAAATAATTAGATTTTATATAAAATAATGATATATGGTAATTTTATCCAAACCTATAGACAAGAATATTATTGAAACAAAATGGGTACTCTGAAACAAGTCAAATGAAAAATTTATCTATCTAAGATTTTTTTATCCTTCAAGATACATACTATAGATTGTGCCACATGATAAAACAATGTAAATAAACCAATAAATATAAATTATAAATTATAAATATATCTAGAAAAAACACTAATATAGTAAGCCATTAATAATTATTACCTTTAGAGGATAAATTGTTAATGTGAGTTCATGTTGAAAAAATGTATATATTTGTATTTTTTCTAATAAAAGGTACATTTAAAAAAAATAATTCAAATTATTTAAAATAATCGTTATTTTTAATTGATTTATTAAATTTTTTTGAGTATTATCTAAAAGGTTATATTTTTATCCAAAAAAATAAGGATTAAATAAAAATATAATTCAGATGATTTTATCAATATGTATAAATAACCTAGAAGATTTAAAAAATTAAGGAAACAATTTAAGAAATTAAGGAATAACATTATTGATTTTTAAAAACATATTACCACATTGAAAACCTATTCGAAATATTTCTTTAAACTAAATAGAAATGTTACACTTATATAAAAAACAATTATTGGTATTTCTTTAAATTAATTATTTTAAGGCGACGTTTTTTTAGATTGACGATATGCTTTGAGATGGTTTATTGAATTATTCGGGATGTTTGGATCATCGTATTTCTTTGTATGAGTTTTCTTATATTAAAATTTTTGATTCTTGTATATATATGTCATTATTCATGGAATTAAATGGAATCTAGTGTTTTACCCCTTCTTCTGATGAATTATTTGAAATGATGTTCATGAGACAGGAATAGGTTGAGGAGATTATTGATAATTTAAATGTAATTCTATAATATGTGAGGGTGTCTCAAAGTATGAATAAAATTTATATGGATTAATAATGAAAATATATTTATTTCAATGTACCTGATCCTATTTTTATTAAAGTATATCCATGGAAAAGAGTGAGCCATTTTGGTAAAAAGGGGAAGTTAAGTTTGAAAGTAAGTGGTTCATATGAAATCCAATAGAAATTTGGATTAGTTTTCTATTGGATGGACTTTCCACCATTTTTATCCTTGGTACACAGTTTTTTCATGTTTTGAAACTAAGAAAATATGTTCCAAATTCATGTCATGTTTTGAGACCCAAAGTATTTTTGTAGGAAGATAATCTTTCTTATGAGGAATTTCCTTTTCATATTATTGACTATAGAGATAAATTAATTTTACATATGTTAATTCATCAAGTAATAGTTTTTTGGAAAACATATACAGTTGAAGAAGCAACATGAGAATCTAAAAATGTTATGAGGGAAAGAATTCCCCATATATTTGATAAGTTAATAAAATTGATAGGAAATAATTTCAAGAATGGTGAATAGTCAAAAAAACCTAGGTAATTATTTAATAAACCATCTTTATATTTAATTTATTCCATATAAATATGATATGTAAATTTTAAATAAAAAAGGAAATAGTTTTCTTAAACTTTTTTCTAATAATGTTTTAATAAAACTAATAATTTTCAAATTATAAAATTTGTATTTGAAAAAATCAATTTCAATTTTTAAATAATATTTTCAAAATTATCTTATCTGTAATTTTTTATAATTTTTTGAAAATAATAATTTTTTTATGAATAGTGAAAACAATAATTTTTTAGAAAAAATTATTTTATTATCAAATATTTAAAAAAGTAATGTTATATTTTAGATTATTTTTAAAATTTTATTAGTTTTGTTTTGATTAAAAAAATCCAATTATGTTATTTTAAATTGATTTTATACTAGAATTTAGTATATAAATATTTTCACATTTAAAAGGTCATTTCTCTAAAAAAACAGTATTTCATCATGTTTTGTCAGTTTAATTTAAAATTAAATTATGATACTTCTATGAATTGAATATTTAAATTTTGATTTCATATTTTTAATTATTGGTTAAAAATTTGATAAATATTTCCCTTTTATATTTAGATAATTTGAATAGTAACCTTGGTAATTTTTTTACCATGGTAACAGACAAATTAGGTAATTATAGGTAAAAATAAAATTTTAAGAACAATATAATGATCCTAAAACATGAATAACTTGTATCATATTATTATATTTTAACCATTGTCGTGTAATGTTTAATATATGACTTTTTTCCATTTGGATGTGATTATAACAGAAATAATAATTTAATTAACAAGGGGATAAAAATGTGACACTCTAGTTATTAATAATTATAGTATTTGTAAAATTGAGATATCCAAGGGATAAATTCTTTTATAAATATTATTTGGAAATATATATGATTTACTTTAATGAAGATAATTTCTTTAAATTTTTATTGAATAAAAAATTAACTCAAAAACATACATAATGTTGATTTAGTATTTTTTTAATCAAATATATTACAAGAAATATACTTTTAGAGAATTAATGTCATCCATTAATTTTATGGAATAATATAACATTTTAGTAATGTAATTGTTTTTTTAATATTTATTTTTTTATCATGATGTTATTAAATTCAATGTGATGAATCGTTCTACAAATTAACATTAATGTTATTTTAAAATGAATAATATATTTTTAAATGAGATAAAATTAATAAATATATTAGATTTATAGGATTTATGGTAAAATAGTTAATAATATTAATCATGTTCCATTTATAGGCCTTATTTTCATTCATAGTAACTATAATGACCCTCAATGTTTACAAAACCTTGTTGTTGCGGTAAGTGTGAAAAGGGTTAACGGGTTGTTAAAAATAAAATAAATGGAAAAAATAGTCAAAACTATATAAATTTAATTTTATGTGAGTATTTAGACTAATAATAATTTCACCATTAAATTTTATCAACATGGATCCATTTTTATATAAAAATAAATTTATATTAATTTAATATTAAAATATATTCCAAGAGTTCCCATCACCTATCTTTTTACAGGGAATCTATTATTATCTTTACTTCATAGTTAAAAAAGCATTTTAATTGGACAATATATATCATAATATCTTCCTAATATCCCTATTCATGTTATATAAGCCTTACCTTTGGAACAAACCCAATATTTAAGGTCTTAAGGTGTTAAACAAAGGAGATTTTCTAAAGAAGATGTATAGTTTTTAACCACATATTTAATTTTTATTTCTTCTTCCTCATTTATAAATTATTATTTAACCATGATGAAGTAATAAAACCATTTTATAACTTATTATAAGGTTTCTCTAGTTTAATTTTAAAAAATATATCGGTCTCCTCTTCCATCAAATGTGAAATGAATCCATCATTCGTATGTACGTCAGACTACCTCCTCGCAAATCGGTGCACCTATTTTTTCAATCACTATCTCTAACTACTATTAATATTGATAGAGTTAATTTATATATATATATTATATTCATTACATATTTATATTTATTTAAATATAATATATCATTTACTTTATTACCTTTAGGTCCACCAAAAATTTGTTAATATAGTTCATTTTTACATGTGACCTAACACCTCCACGAAGCGATATGATTGCTTTTTCATCACCACATCACATAGATGGTATATATAAGTATGTATAAAAAAATAAAATATTATTCATGATATAATTATAAATATATAAAGATAAAATAAAACTTCATATATCTTCATCGTGATCACTGAAAAATGGTAACAATACCCATGCGTACATATATCCTACAATATCCATAATTGAAATGTAGTTTATTTTTCCTAACCATCATTCATTATTGGTAATGAAATTTTAATTAATTTATAAAAGAGTTAATTATTTAATGATTTTTATTATGGATTTTATTGAATAATTACCACTCTAACTATATTCAACCTATTAAATTCATTTTCGATTATGACTCGAATATCACCAAAATGTATGATATAAAAATAGGGTGGATGGATCCTTTATATCTCAGCATACTCTGTATATCACTCTCAGCTCTGCCTAGGGATTCATCTTTAAATCTTTTTATTCAGACTTAGCAGCACATCTGAGCACTACCCCTCTTCTTTTATTTCATTTCATCCTGTCTTTTAGACTTCTCCATCCTTATCATACTTATCTGCATGGTTCTCCTTGGGTTCTTCCCCTTGTGTTGCTTTCACGTCCTTCCAATAACTAGTTTTTTTATTTCTATTTGGTCTTGTTTATCTATTTATCTATGGTAATGGTGCTTGGTTTCCTTATATTTCATGACTTCAACTTCTTCTCCATGGTGGTCTTGGGGTTTGAAAATGGTTTCCTATTAAAGAAGCCTTCAGATGCTCTTTTTGTGGTTATAACCTCCTATTCCCTTCCACCTATCCTGTTGAGATATGGTGTAGTAGTTGAGAGGGGTTTTTCTTTTTTCAAATTTTAATTCAATGGAACTCAAGGTAATGAAGGTTAACTTTCTATTTTTTCTCAATTTTATTCATTGTCATTATTATTGCCGATTAGATCTATCAGCCACTCAAACCATAGATTTAAACTCACGTTCTTCTTCTCCTCTATTGTTTGAATCCAAATAAATTGAATAAATCTTGTTTTGGGAGGTTTGTTTTGGTATACCATAATATTCTAGGTGTGGCGCTTCAATTCTGGTTTTTGATTTTCAGTTTTCTTCAAAATGTCTTTAGAAATGGTTTGTTTTATTTTTTTCTCAACAGTTGAGTTTCGATGGTTGTTTCTTTTCATTGAGGTGTGATTTCTAGGATTTGGTGTTTTAGTTTCTGTTGGCTCGATGGGGAATGATGAAGACATGGTTCAATGTTTATTTTGGCTCTGGAAATCTTTTATGGTCTCTAGCGTTTTGTGTTGTGGTTTGACAGTGATGATGAAATGGCTATGGATGGCAATGATGACAGTGGAAACTCATAATGATGATGAATTTTGATTTAAATTTAGATGATGTAGAAGAATATCATATCTTTATCTCTGTGTATATTGTGGAATTTTACTATTTGTAAATGTGAAATGGGGAAACATAAATTTTTTGGTTCCCACTTGGTATATAGCTTATTGCTCAACCATAAAGTTTATTTTGAAAATCAAATAAAAAATCACTTTTATATTCATATGAACAAAACAAAAATGATTAATTAATATTATTTAACATGGTATAAAATAATAAAAAGTCTAATTAACATGAAAAAGTTTGTTTGGAAATTTAATTTTATTCTCTTAGTTATTCAATAAGATAAATAAAATATGTGATGAATTGGACTTGAAGTAATTTAAAATTTAACTTAAAACCATGTTTTAAATGTTATAATGATTCATTTTCAAAAAAAATTGTTCATTTTACCTATTTTTAAAATTATTTAATGAATGTATTTATATGGAAATTAAATAACTATTATG
The DNA here is from genome assembly GCA_963277665.1 of Viscum album. Taxonomy (NCBI): domain Eukaryota; kingdom Viridiplantae; phylum Streptophyta; class Magnoliopsida; order Santalales; family Viscaceae; genus Viscum; species Viscum album. Next base: position 1,548,532,693 of record OY728142.1, read on the forward strand.
GAAATTTTATTCTACTCCATATAAAAGTTTTTAAAAGGGGAATATATTTACAGAATGTTTTTACTTTCTTTACAAAAGGAAGATTCTATTTTTTATTTCAACATATACAGTGACTATGGATTTTGTATCCACCATAAAAATTTATTGATTTTTGGATTCCTTAACATGATTTTATATTTTCTTCAATAAGAGACCATATTTAACCTTTCATGGGTATTATGGTATTGAAAATGGGGGTTTAAAAATAAATTGGTATTTTGACATCCTACATCATTGTTCACATGGGTTTAAAAGTGTTTTCCAATTGAAATATTCATGAGATGAAGGGCTGATCCCCATTATAACTCATAGGTGATCCCACTACAAATTATATGTTGGTTTTATCCCAATTATATTTCATGTGTGATCCAGATATGTCTTATATAATGGGTGTTCCTAGATATCATCGTAACACATTTGCTAATGATTTTATTCCCTAAAGAATTATTTCAGATATCGGCCTTTTGGTTATTCCAATTATAAGGGTTTTGTAATATTTTCATTTGATGATGTCCTAAGGCACATACATGAATTTTCTATTCCTAATAATGAATTTTATTATAAATTATATGATTTCAAAATGTAAGATAATGAACTTTTTTAAGGAAAATTGATTGTCTTTTTAATAAAATTGTATGTTTTCTATGAAATTGTTTTTCATGCATTATATTTTTTTCACTAGACTGATTGATTTATTCGTTTTTATTTATCATCCTAAGATTCATATGATAATACCATTTTTTATAATGTCTTTTCACAAATATTGAAGGATTGTTAGGAAAAACGATGAGTTAAAGATAAATTTTTTGATGATATGTCATGAAAAGAAAAGTTATTTGTTTTAAAAAAGAATTGGTATAAAAAGGGATACTGAGTGGAAGTGTGAAATTTGTAATATTTATCATTTTTATCTAATAGTTATGAATGAAATCTCTCCCTAAACCTAAAATATCATTTTCAATGTTTGAAATTGAATTCCGGTATAAATTCACTAGAATATGTATGGTTTAAGGCTATGTCCTTACAAAGAGAGAGACCAAAATTATTTGGAGAGAGATCATAGAATGTTGTGGGATAAAGAATGTCTTAAATAATTGGAAATTATGAGTGGTTTTGGGATTTTAGAAAAAATGGCATAAAATATAATTCCCTTAATAGGCTTTAAATTGTGCCACTGTCTGGCCGGTGGGTTCTTTGTAGAATTTCCTCTACTTGGGAACCCCATCACCTAGACAGTGGGATCTTTAGTCAATATGAATACCCTATTGACTCAACTAAGTGGTTAATGGTTACCACTAATGATTTAGCAGAGATACTATAGTAATTTACTGCTATAACATGCCCACCACCCTAGCACCTTTTAATTTATAACCTCCCAAAAATATATAACCTACCTAAAAACACATAGAAAATATTTTAAGATATATAAACAAATATAATTGAGGAATAACTTGAATAGGGTATGTCATAATTATCTCCCTCTTATAATTTCGCTTTCTCTTAATGTATCCATATATGTTTTTCTAAACAACACTGGCCACTACACTGAAATGTCTATCTCATGATCCTATATCTCTGCCTAAATACACATATGATTCCACTAAATCTAAACAATAGTAGTGGTATTACCTCTCAAAAACTAATTATATAAGTTTTCAATATAAATTTTACAAAACAAAAAATGTTGCATTTGGATTTATCTAAATATCCTCATAGTCAAGGACATGTGTGTGATCCGGCCCACACCATTGATGTTGACACACATGAAACACATTATGCATGCATCAATACCATGGGGTATGATTTAACAGATAGACCACTATATCGATTCGTTTGGATGATCTCAAATGTCCCAACATGACATGGTGATAACTTCCTTTCTCTTCATTAATTTCTAATCCCTAATCAAGGGCACACACGGAATAAAACTTAGTCATACATAATGAACTCCAAGGGTAATATCATATGGTCATCATAATACTGATGTTTGTTCTAAGCCATACAAAACTTTTTTCAATAAATTCCACCAATTTTGAGGTACCCTATACTATAATAGTCCCAAAAACCAAATATTCATTTTTCATATTCCAAAATGATGGTGAACAACATGTCCTCGAATAGAAATCCTCTTACAGAGCCAGTTGAATTGAATACTAGATGTTTTTCTTGCTAGAAAAATATAACATAGCTAATTGATCATCCATAGATCTTGAAAAATCTTGAACACATGCATGAAGTAAATCCCCTCTATTATAAATTGTTCTTTGTGACTTCTCAGTATTATATGGATGGAAATAGATGCTTAGTTTCAACTGAGCCCCCATCACTTTACTTACTCCTCTCTATAACTATGATTTTAGGTAGAGATATTTATTAGATACCATGCTCAAAGGCACTCCATGTATCCGCATGATTTTTTGAAAAAAGATATTTCCAATCTCATCTAAGAAGTTATTCTCTAAAAATAGTTTGAAATGATCCGCATTGGCCAATTGATGAACTAAAACTCATATAGTATTCAATCCTCTTGGGATCCTAGTAAAACCAATCACAAATCCCATGGTCACCCCTTACCTCATGGATATAGGAACTAGATTTGGCTAGATTAACCCTCTAGGTATTTGATACTTAAACTTCATCATCTAAAAAGTCATATAATTGGAGACAAAGCCTAAAATATCTATTTTTATACCAATCCATCATAATTTTCATCTATTGTTGTGATACATTTGAGTCAATCCTGGGTGAACAACCCAATATAAAGCATGAGAGGATTTCATCACCTTTTCTCTCATAGAATAAGGAACCACTAATTTGCGATGAAATAGAAGCACAACACATCTATCTATGAACAACCCTTGAATGATAACATTCACTAATAACCTATAACACATCATGACACACTCTATATAATAATCATAAATGGCCTTCAATTTCTCTATTAATGAGGACATGATCACCAACTGGGATCACACCACAACCCCTTGATCCCTAGTTATTACTACCTAGAAGTCTTCCAGCAAAGCTATTAGGTTCTACCCTTTTTTTAATTTTTTATTTAACTTACCTCATCTTTCTACACTAAGAATATTAAATTAAATTCCCTTTCCTTAGAGAATACACTATCTTAATGTTTAATGTATGAATGTATTCCACCCAATGCCTCTGATGAAGATTTAGGTTATTCTTGGATAAAATGGAAAACAAACTCTTCTAGTTTATTTATATGAAATATATATCACTACAACGATTAATTCACCATCATTTGAATGCATGAACAATAGTTCCAAACTCTATATGGTGAGTATGGTAGATCTATTAGTGGAATCACATATAAATATAACTATAAAAAACTACCTAATAACTCTACATCAAAAAAAATTCCCAATAAAATTCTAGATTCATCAAAATAAACTACATACACAACTCTGTTATCATAAAGAATCAAAATAAGATCCAATAAAACCCACTTCTTTAACTCTAATATGTCTTACTTACGCTAGTCTATTCATTCAAACTTGTCTCTCTTCTTGATAAGCACAGCCATAGGATCTTCTAACCAAGAAAAGTCATGAATGAACATCATATAGTACCAAACCAAACCAAGGAAACTACAAATATCAAACATGTTCCTTATTCATGATAAGGATATAACTACTTATACATTCTCTAAATTAATAGTTTTTCCTACTTTAGATACCTTTTTACCAAGAAATAACACCTCCTGATAAAAAAGTGACACTTAAATAGCATGGTTTAAAGCTAATGTTCTTGAAGTGTTATCAGTAAGATCTCAAGGTGTTGATAATGTGATTCCATAATCTTGTAATATATCATTATTTAATCAATAATAACACTGATTAGTAAATCCATGTTTTGGTTAAATACCATGTTTACGAGATCCATGAACACATCTAGACAATTGTTCAGTCCAAAAGGCATAACAAGATGCCCATTAAACCCATATCTTCTCTTAAATTATGAATAGATATGTATTTTTCTCTAACATGAAGCTGATGGTAACTAGAATGATAATTAATATTTAAAAACCACTATCCTCCCCTTAATTGATCAATAATTCATCGAACATAGGAAACATATACTATTTTTTCAGGTTCATCTTTTTTAACTTTTTATTGTCCAGAACAAGATCAACTCTACTATATAACGTCTTAGAGAAGAAAAAAGCAGCACCCCATGGGGAACTAATCAGTCTGATGATGCCTTTAGATTCAAGATATTTAAGTTATACCATGACATATTTCAACTATCCTACTTCTATGCGATATATTGGAATTGATATCGGTCAAACACTAGGTATGGGCTTGATCTCAAAATCAACTCCACCATCTAGAGGTAACCCTATGAAATCATCAAATAATATATCTCTGTACTAGTCTACCACAAGAGTAAAAGAGGAGGGATGACCATTTTATCCACCATAAGGATCATGATAGCCCCACGTACTGAAAATAATTCTCTCTAATGAGGATTTAGTCCCACTCTTCCTACCTTGTCGTACCACTCATTAATCAACATGAATATATCACCTTTATGTGATTTAAAATTCGCTAACCTCTAATAAAATTTCAGGTGTTTATAATAGTTGGTAACTGGTCTATTCCAAGGATCACATCAAAACCTGACAACCCTATAATTTTGAATCTCCGCACATGTCCATAGCCATTAATCACTACTGTACATTCTTGGTAGTTATGAATATTATCCACATTCCTTCTTAGGGGTATATTGATATAAATAGATCATAAGATAACTCAACTAGTAAGTCTCACCAATTCACCACTTTATTAGATATATATTATTTTGATGAACCTATATCAAACAAAGAAATAGTTAGTGTAGAGAAAATCATGACTATATAGAGAACTTCCAAAGGGACCTTTCCACCATCAACAAAAGCATGATCAATTACATAATCCTTGCTAGAAAAAACTTAATAATTCCCTAGATCCTCATGATCCACCTAATACATTAACCATTTTATGGTTTACTCTTTCTGCTATGGTCCACGACCCATACCATATCTTGACTTTACTATTTTCATTCCGGATTACTTATCATTGAACAAATTTAGATGATCATTATTTCAACACAAATGAAATTTATTGGTGAACCAACACAGTCCTTCAGGTAATGTATTAACAACCCATAGTTATAGTCCCTAGAAGATCCATCTCCCACAGATGGAGTAAAAGGACCTATGATATTCTCTTACTATTGAATTTTTCCCTAGAATTCATCCCCTAGATTCATTTTATTATTCCAAGAATAAACAACATGGCCAATGCAGGAAAAGAACCTTACAATCCACTATTATCTGGAAGAAGAAAAGAAAATTTTTCTTCCCTTATTCCATTCTCTATCGTTAGAGACTTAAAAATAACTATAACATAGTTCATTAGATCAATGATCCTAACATAGAATTTTATCTATATATGAATACTTATCTTGAAATTTTCGGCCTTATAAGCCTTATTACTAGATATAGGAGGAGAAAATAGAATCAACTTGATGAAACATTTTAAATAGTTAGACACTATAATCATCCCCTACTATAGATCCATAAACTATTGAGTATATCCCAACTACATTTCATCATGTATGAACTCCTCAAAGGATTTGTCCTTCGAGGTCACCCTCGTCATGCCTTCACATATACTAGCTTGAATCATAATATCTCATTATTATCCTGTAGTTACCTAAAGTAAAAAAGGTCATAATATTCACCTTATAATCCATTGGATTATGAACCATGTCCAATATCCCCTTGATGACTTGTATCTATTCTATTTTATTCTAATGGTATACATTTCCCTAGATGGATGGGGGATTCTAGAGTTGAAAAACTCGAGTAGATTCGGCCATTGTCAGCCCCCCCCCTATTGGCTTCTACACACTAAACAAGTATGAGATGGAAGATTCAGGACTATATTAGTTATATAGCTTGAGCTACTATAACATTCATAAGGATATACTCATAAACATCCTTCTTCACAAGGGGAAACACAACAAGATAAACAAACATTTTTGAGGAATCATTACCAAAAATGCATGAATTTTTTTAATGAAATCCAATAGTTATCCAAAATAATGATAATAGATCATAGGTACACAAAAAAAGTGTTTAAAACATGGTTGAACCTAAAAGGATGTCCACAAAAACAAGGCATGACACCATAAAAACTACCTAAGGCCCATTTTAAGCATTCAATATGTGCATGTTTTCCACAACCATACACACACACACAGACAAACACGCTTAATTATATAAAACTCAGTCCCAAATAAAATAATTCAATAAATAATGCACTAAAATCACATATAAATTATTTTAACAATAATTTTAATTATTTGGACACTATCTAATGCAAGAAACATGCAAAAGACATGTGATCCTACATTCCTAAAAATGATACATAAACAAACATCTAATCTCATAGATTATTATACCAATATCATGTACATCACCTAAGGTGAATTTTTAATCTAATGTAAAATCAAACATAAAGAGAATTAAAATAATTAAATCATATTTCCATGGAAACTCATAGGTCCACTATTCAGTGTTGGCTAGAAAATGACACAGTTTACCAACTCAATTTCTAACTATCCTATTGTCTATATCCCCTTTCCCAAATCAAGGAAATAAAATGAATAAATTTAGTGTACTTGGTTCTATGATATTATTTTATAATAACCTAACCAAATATAATATGGTTAAATCCATAATACAACCTAAAATCAAGAACACATCTCCATACACAGGAAGTTTCTAACTAGTGGTGAGGGACAATAGGGACATTTCGGGGATACTATACCCTTCATATCATGTAAACATAAAAGTATAATAGAATTGATAATATTGAAGGTTAAAAATAAGGAAAAAATAATCATTAAAGTAGCTATAATTAAAATAAAGTACCATCCCATTAAATAGAAATATGGAGTGTTTTTCACATAATATAAAAATGAGATAGTAAGGACCCCCATAGGTAGTGGATCAAAGTATGATAAAAATATATCCAACTAAAAAAATAGCATAAATCTAGCCCGAAGTCCATCTTATTATTTATGTATCCTCCTATTAAACCTTCTCAACTTCTCACCATACGGAATTTTCCCTTCAACAGATCCTTGGTCATGAAATACAAATGTGCACTAAGTTACTTGAGTATTGTGTGAGCATAAAACTCCTTAATACACCATAAATGACCATTAACATAAGTGTATAAGATATACTGGTTTATACCAAGAAATTAAGAAAACCATAAATAGGAAACAAGTATATCACACAAGGAAAAAATGTATATTGGGACATTAGATACAGTTATACCTGCTTTCATATCTATCTTGAGAGAAGCATCGACCATCCACCTGACACATCCCCCTTGATGGTATTCTCCAAAAACATATCTAAAACATCTCCCTAGAAGAGATTACCTGTGAAAATATTGATGAAGTTTCTTCTTAAATCTCTTTAAAGGTATAGTCCATATAGAAAAACCACAACACTGAACTCCAATGAAATAGGAACAATATATGAAATATAAGATCAAAATAGAAGTCTAATATCAAGTCATATAATGAAAGTGCCATAATAATCACAATCTATATTCTAGAAAACATCAACAATAGGTTTCAATGGGATAAACAATCACACAAAATTTGATCAACCATTAAACCTAGGTCTCATGGGGTGAAAAATATTTTCCAAAAATCAATATATGAAGTTCTATAAACATACACTAATGACAAGTGCTTCTTAACTTAGTTACAATGATGTTTTAATAGCATGGGTCATCATCCGAGTCCAATTAGACAACAGAAAAACCTAGAATCATCCCCGATCCAAAAATAATATAATTCAAGGATATATATTGAGAATAAAACCTACCAAAAATATTGTAAAATATCACCAATATCCATGATGAACCATTCCTAAAAATGTTATAGGTCCAAATGATTCTCATATACCAATTCTAAGAATTCAGGTTACACATTTACCAACAACCAAAAATTATACTGTTATATGATGAAAAAAACCCTTTTAACTAGTCATGAAATCAAGAATATAGTATGTTTTGTCCATGAATAGGTTTTGGTAATTGATCTAGCTCAATATTGAACATACCATATGGGAAGCGCATGATCAAACTAATATTCAAGCATTGAATAGAAGTGTGAAAATTAGAGGAGACATACCCAAATCGATTGGAGAGAGATCCAAGGGAAGTGGGAGCCAAATGAGGTATGATTTATTGATATAGATAAATAGGTTTTTGAATTGAGAATAAATAACATAAATCCCACTACCTTTACAGGACCCTGAATGGTTCCACTTCCTAGACAGCGGTCGCTGAGTACAACCGCCTCTACCCTGTAACCTACTAGGTTCCAGTGGGTTCCCACTAACTATTCTATGGGATCTTAAGTCAAAATAAAGATGTTAAATATTCTGTAGGATATTTGGTGGAACCCACAGACTAACTATTGGAGCTGTTGTAGATTTTCTAAGATATACCATGCTCAAAATCCTGAACCCTTTCTATTTATGAATGTCCAGAACGTGTTTTACTCACAAAAAAAGACATAGAATATATTAAAAAAATATAAATATGATGAAATGAGGTTTAACATGAATATAGTTTTTCATAAAAATGTTTTTAAATATAAATTGGAATTAAAATAGTCATGGTTCATGGAGTAAAAATCATGTCATTTTAATGTTATTTCAAATGTGGTATTTCTAACCATGATGAATTTACTAGGTTTTATTTAATGATGTGACTATTTTTCTATTCCATAATATGAAAAAATGATATAAGTTTTTATATAATTTTTTAACCATAAAAAATGTATTAAAATATATTTTTTCACTAGTGTATTGGTCAGGTTGTACACCTAGTTGGTATTAACTTTCTACCCATGACAACTGGCATAGAATTATATCTCGCAAGATGTATACACACTTTATATTATGAACAGGGCATACCATATACATTAAAAATATCAGGAAGGTTTGTAATTCTCTTGGATTTCTCACCCCCCTATCCCGTCCCCCCCCCCACTAAGAGTCGAGCCTTACCCCCACACAAGTTTTATCCAATGAGTAGCAGAGTGGTACAAGATCAGTCTGGCATCCAAAAGGCATGGGTTCAAATCTGAGAGGGTTGGGGGTATTTTTTGAGTAAATTTATAAATTATATAGTGTTTAATATAGTTTAAAATATATTCACTCAAACTGGAATGATGGACATAGAGTTGTGCATTCTGGCTTTAAGGAATTTGGGCCACCAATGGCCTTCGAGCGACAGGGTCTGTGAGCCGCCATAGAGATTTACACCAAGATAATTTAATGCATCAATGGGACTTCGATCCATAGGATTTATGGGCCATAATATACTCAAATCATAACACATTGAAACATGCCTCATATATGGAATCCAAGTAAGTAACAAACACCAAAGTGAAGCTAACTAGATTGGGAATAAAGAGAATGACATCGTCATATATTCCATTGTGACTATAAACCATAAAAATCTAATTGGGGAAATGATATCTGATCATCCGTATGATGTGGAGAACTAGAAGTTATAATAAATTAGATGATTTGGTGGGGTGGTTAGAGTGCAGTCGTGTCTTTGGTAATTTAGGTTCTTTACTGGGCCTTGAGCCTCTAAACCTTTGGATCATGTAATTATCTTAGAATTTGGGTCATGTATGGGTTCCCACTCAACCCAATTTAAATATTAATATTATAACGAAATAAAAATATTTAATTTTATTTAGTATTAAAACCATCCTTGAAGGAGGTGGTGAAAGATGATGAATTTTGTTTATAGAGGTGGTTAATCGACCATAATGTGGGAAATGATTTCATTTTAGAATGGAATGAAAATAGGTTGGATAATTGGTATTCCACTAACACAATACCATTCTACTATAGTAATTATACCGGATTCATTATGTCATGTTGGATGGAAGACAGGTGTAGGAGGTAGAAGAGGAAAAGTGTAGAAATATATGAGTTAATAATATTACATGTTTCTAGATCCTCTCTAATAAAACACTGTAATGAACCTTGGAATAATCTTTCTTTGTGACACAAAGCTCTAGGATGTAGGGGAGTGGGATGGGAAACAAATTATGTAGAAATTTGGCAAGTTCCAAGGCTTATATGGAGTGGTGAGAAAGGGGTGGTATTTGTAATGGGAGGAGAGGGGTGTTTGGAATATAATATTCAATAATTTTTTTGGCTCAAGATTATTGATATTAAGGAATCATATGATTATATATAGTATTTTATCCATGTGAATTCTTGGTAATGATCAATTACATCATCCAAGACTAATTTATTCTAGTATTTATCTTATAATATTAAATGTTGTATTTTCCCGTATTTAACTATTCATAAAAATTCATCTATTTTACAAAAAAAATAAAAAATTCACCCTAAACATTTATTGATGTGATGATTCAAAAACTGAAATAAAATTTAGGAAAATAATTTTATAAATATGAGAAAACTAATTTTTTTAATTTTATCATTATTTATTTAAAAAATATTATTTCTAATATTATGATTTATTTCCAAATCATTCGAAAAAAAATTACTTATGGTCTAATAAAATTATATTATCATTATAATGAAAAATAATATTATTTTAAATAACCATTATATAAAAATAAAATTTATTTTAAATTTTTATAATTATCACGAAAATAAAAATAATATATATGTGTTTTACTAAAAGCCAAAAACTTTTTTATCATTTAAAAAATATTAATATACTTATATTGTGATATATCTTCTTTATATATAAATTTTATAACTAAATATTATTTTATAATTAAATAGGCGAGGTTACTATAATAATGGTTAAGTTATTATTCTTTATAATTAGATTACTATCCCAATGATAAGATTTATAGCAGTTATATGGGTTCCCAACATTTTATAGTTCCATCATATTCAAATTATTATTTACTAACATATATTTTATCTAAAGGTGGTATATATTTTTATTTCCAAAAATTATTATTTAATTACTAATATTATGTTTCATTTCTACAGTTGTGTAAATGAGTACAATCATTTTAGAGGATCAAGAATATACAAATTTTCATAATATAGATATATTATGTTCTACTTTTTATCCCATTATAATGTTTAACATTTTATTGGGTATATTTTTAATCTAAAGGTAATTCTCAAGTAAATATAAAAAAATTATTAGTTATATCATGTGGTAGAAATTCTTTATATAAGACTACAGTATTAAATTGACACATGTGTATAATCAAAAGATAAATTCCATTGATAAAATTATGGGTCATTATAAAGGGAACTGGTGGTTACCACTCTGAATAATTGCAGTGTAATAATCATGAACCAAATACCATAATAGAACCGAATTAGGTCACTGAAACACCATAATCACACCTACCAATCACCAGAAGATTGTGAAAATTCTAATGGGCGAATAATACATATAAAGGCGATTGTTTTGCAACATTTAAAAATAAATTAAATAAATTAATCATCATTCAAAAATTTCATCATAGCCTATGGAGATGTAGGATATGGGTAAGGTATACACTTTTTCTTTAACAAAGTACATATCCACTAGGTCACTTAAATATTAATTGATATAAAAAATATATTAACATACACCCATGCAGCCAAAGGAAAAAAATCGATATTTTCCAAAAATAAGTCAAATTATAGAAAACAACATATACACATACTGTGCGATTCAAACATACCCTGTAGATAAATAAAAAAATTACAATGAGTGATATTTCCAATATATATATCCAAGTAAATCCTCTATATCCTCATATATATTTTCTATTTAAATTCTTAAAACGAATCACCCAAAATCGACACTCCATGAATTATAGACACTCATGATCCAAGGTTTTTTCATTTCGATGTTAATGTATAAAAGTGTTTACACATAACAAAACTTTTAATACATGTATGGTGAGAGTATAATATACCAAATAGGTAATGAACACCCCACCCCAAACTATACACCAAAAAATACGGTGTATTAAACATAAATTCAAATATAGAGGGTAGTAAAAATAACAAATTTAACATTCTATATCATTTACATCAACTACATATAAAACCTTTTATATATAAATCAAAATATATAGATTATCTAAACATTATATACCAGTTTTTGGCCTAAAGTGGAATATAAAAGACAAGAATGATACTATGTTAGTATATTAAACCCAACCTATGAAAAATAGAAAAATGTATATATAACTACACATGGGATCATTTGTCATTATACAGATACATATATTATTCTTCCACAATTTTAGTGGACTGGTGATTTTGAAATTTTTCATTCATATTCAATGGAGGATTATTTTCTCAGGATTAAATGGATTAATGGATGTTTTTTAGGTGGTATATTGTGCAGAAAATACCCTAAATAAGTTTGTTGGTGGTGAGTAAATAAAGAGGTGAGGGTGGTAGAATTTTTGAGCCACAAAGTACCGATTCTAGGTGAATTGGGTGCTTAGTGGATTGACCAATGGGGTTGTCCTAATGGTTTGTCCCACAAGTTCCCAATGGGTTGAAATTGACAAGATTGATGGAATTTCGGTAGCCAAGTACCCAATGGAAGGATAAAAATACTTGGTAGGCCCAGTTTTTGGGTTTCTAATCAGTTAAATTTTTACGGTGGTTCCTTTAAAAATACATCATTTGTTTTATGGGTAACAACTTACCAAAAAAGAGGGTATTCACACGTCTTAGCCCTTAATTGACTTCTTTATTCATCCTTTGACATGGGTTGTATTAGAGTTGTTTTTCATGACAATTATAGGTAAAATCTCCTAATTTTTCTTTCAACACTCATCTTATTTATTCTCTAATTTATTATGTCCTCCTAGAGATTTAGATGATAATTCTGTTATAACATTTTAAAAACATTATTCTTTATACTTATTTAGTATGAAATATAAATAGAGGCTTGAGATTCATGAATTATATTAATTTCATTCATTTTTCATAAGATATTATTTCTGGGGAATTTATTTAGGTATTTCTATTAAATTATAATTTCTTGGACATATATTTAAGTTTTAAATTAGTGGGTTTTCAAGGAATAGTATAGTCTGTGTTTCATTAGTGTACCACACATCATATATCATTGATTGATATAAAAAAGCTATATATAATAATTTTAACATATTATTCCAAATATTGAATTTGGTTTTAAATACTTTAATTTATATATATGGGTGTTTTTTCATGACATGACCAACTAGGGTCATGAATTGACTACTAGTAAGTCAATAGTGACACCCAAAGACCACCTCCAATAGTTTAGGGGCATTTGACTAGCACCAAGTAGGCATATCAAATATATGGTACATCTTTTCCTAAGGCACATGTGTGGACACACACATACACACCACCAATCTCTAGGAAAATAACCAGAATAACAATAATTGAAATCAAAAAGATTATTCAAATTCATGAAAACCACTATATGGATACAACAGAGTATAATAATAAATACCAAAAGAATAAAAAGGGAAAACACATTCCCAAACATGTAATGGGTCCAAAACTAGTAAGGGATAAGAATGAAAAATACATGAAGAGAGAGTCAAGCACATGATCTCTAATAACCAACCACTAAAAATAGTCACTTTCTCTAATTAATATTGTACTCCATCAATACTAGGACCCCAAAACCCACTGTCTATCAACCTATCATCTATATAAAACATGAATTGTATTAGAAAATATCATGAAATGGAGAGTCTATTCACAACCAATAAGACACCTCAAACAACATAAAGAAATATTAAAATCCATGGTCAATGCATCACATTAGACTAGGGGATTATATAACTCAAGAGTTATATATAATAAAACAAACCCAATTAAATATATATATAGGGATATCCATCATTATAGTTGAAGTTAAACTGGTGTTTTCCAAAAACTCCATCTGTCTATACTTCCCTCTTGCTAGAAGACCAATGTAATCCCCACTAGATCCACGGGAGACCCATTCCACACCAATGAAACATCACAATGTGGGGGTGATGACCCCATAATGGTAGAGGACCCATGCATGGCCTAGTTCACAAAGGAAAGGGTAGACCACTCAAGAGATAAAAGACCGACACTACATCTATGTATAGAGTGGTTTCTAATAAAATCTATAAAAGTAAATGGTGTACCCATGCCTCAACCCCCATGTGTTGTAAGTGGTTTTGAAAACCATGATGTCACTCCAGATATCATAGTCATGTCTTGGCCTCATAAATCTGAGCTAAACATAGTGAATGGATCACTACACCCTGTGTTGTATCATGATTACCTAAACAAAGTACACCATCACATCATGTTGGGAATTCTGTTCACAATGGACAACATTTGGGATTAATTCAAACTCCTAAAGAAAAATATACATTTGGTAGAATTTAATGTAAAAGATATATTATGTGTCCTAATTCAGTACATTATGTGTACTCAAAAGTATAGTACTTTTTATGTCTGATAACCTCACATGGAATGGGAAAGACCACGTACACGGTTTTTCATATGATGGATGTGACATGTAGAGATACTTGAGTTTCTTATCATTTACTCATTGTACATAGGTTGTCTAACAATATAGGGTATGCATGGTGTGGGTGACGTAAATGATGTGTAGGCCACAAGGACTAACTAGGAGGGTGGTACTAGTACATGTGTTGGCTACACAACTGGGGTCACGTAATATATAATCCCATAGAAACGTGTCATATTTATAATGGGCTAAAATCATAGACACTAAGAGATTATAAGATATAAAACATGTGTTTTTCTGAACTACATGTCGTTTAGATCCACAATTCAGATTAGACCTACTTTCTTCATAATTTCTCACAAGACCCATTGATTTCAACTCCATAATTACCTGAATCTCAACACATCTCTCTGATCAAAAATGAAACATTACTCTCCCACATTTTCTGGTCTCTTATGGTCAAAAAGTGGAACTTCCAGTTACTTTTATGATATCTATCACACCTTTTATCACTATAATAGGGTCTCAATCCTCATAACTATCATCTTTGATCTTCCATAGCACCTTGATCCATAAAAAATCCATTGATCCATAAATAAATCACATAACCAAAAAGAATATAGGGATTTAATCATGATTAAACTAGTTAAAAATGTATAATCACTGACCCCTTAGGCCAATGGTGAATAATGTGGAAAATAGAGGAAGGTGGGGCATAATAACAATTTTATATTATCTTTGCAAATTGTAAACCAGACCAAAAATCATAATCATATAAACTAAAAGTGGTGAAATAAAACAAGTACAATGAAGAAATTCTCAGGGGTCTATGATTCTAGGAATGAAAATAGGAACTCAAAGTTGTATACATAAAAGTAATCAAATAGTTGTGAAATAATCTATAAAATAAGGGGACCTACCCCATGAATAATTAAATTTTTGGTGAAGAAATTATTTTATAGAGATATCATTGATGTTCATGTAATATTTTTTTCATCTGCAGTATCTCATTGATTGATCAAAGTCAATCCATGATCGTGAAGACTTCCGCCAATTCTAATAAAGTCTATCTCTTCAGCATATATAATCTTCTTGGTGTATGAAACTAACTATTAGGATTTTCCATAATAGAATACATATATAAGAGTGTATAGATTTGGGGCATTTAAGAAATTATATAAATATATAATTTATTTATTTAATTTACCCTCTTGTGAATTCACTAAAACTGAACACACAACACTGAAAAACTAATATAGAACATATGGTAAACCCTATAATATGAATATAACAATGACTATAAATTCTATATGTGATGTCTTGATAAATGATAAATTTATTTATTATACAATTCCATGCATACATGATATTCAAATATTTAATATTTCTATAAAATTTATATTGGGGTACTGTATCCCTTGACATTCCATGCTTGCTCCAAAATAAAATCCAAGATGATTCATAGAAGTCTTAAAATGGTTTAGATATAAAAACCATGACTATTAAACTCTCTTCACCTTTAATTATTTTTTTCCCCCAAAAAATAACCCTGTTAATCTGGTGAGGATATGTTTCATGTATCTATATTTCATGATCTCGTGAGCTCCCATGGATGCTCTAATATTTCCAAATAACTCCAGCTAGTGGGATAGCTTCCTATGAGTTATCCTCTCCAACTGATCCCAAAACTCCACCAAGTACAATGAAAAGGTGACCCCATCCTTGATTTCACACTCTCCCTAATGGGATTAAGCTATGTGGTAGGGAAACATTTCAACCCTTCTAAAAATATTGAATAGCCAGATGAACCATAAATATACTTTACCAACCCAATGAGCACTCTACAAAATTCATCACGGAGAGACTCCCCTAAACACATGGTCTCCATATTCACACTCCATTTTTTTATAATGTTAGTCTGGTTAGAATTTCTACTAACTCTGAGTAGTTTTTATCCTCTAAAAGATTTACCAAACCTTTACTTTTATAAACTACACTAGATATGACCCCATGTATGATCATCCATCCTTCCATACCATAATTATGGGTTATTTTCATGGTTTTTTGTCATATGCAATCAAATGTAGACATACATATATTTTATTTCTACATATTGTTATTAGAAAACTCCATAGAGGGTAAGTTATCCTCCCAACACCAGATAATTTTCCATGATAGGCTATCTCACTTCCATTATAGGACCTCAAGAGTTGAGTCATAATTTCTAGAATCGGGTGCTCTACCTTCACATATTTATAGGAATGTCATCGATAAATGAACTCATCAACATTTTGTTTCATACCAAGATACCAAAACATTCAATGAAGCTATCAGTATATATTTTCCACTCCAAGACATACTTCCAAAAATGGAGGTATGAAACTCCCTCATTATCTCCTCAAGCTACACAAATCAAACAACTTTCCTTCCATAGAATATGATTATATTCTATCCACCTTCATAGAAGAACCTTCATTGTAAATTTCTTCTAACTGGGTGTCACTCATATGGTAAAGAAATATTTGAGTCACCGCCATCGACCGAAGCCAATATTATCTTCTATACACAACCAAGGACAGCTATAAAGACTCCATATAACCTATTACCTCCCCTTATAAACGAAAATGTGATTTCAAACTATGTTATTCTCCTACTATATAACACATAGCAAGAGTATAGACTATTTTGATGTTATAATCGCATTGTAATTCTATCCAAAACCTCAGTCATGGATCTTCAAAATCACACTGGAACTACTCATTCAAGAAGAAAAAATTCTCTATGAGTTTTTATAGACTAATATTCTAATATATGTGATTATTCATCCAACCACCTCTAATAATATCATCCAAACTAAGAAAACTCTTGACATTGATCACACTCTTTTGGTGGTCCCTAATACTGCTTTTTATCTAACATTGAAGGGTATAAATTACTCTTTTCATTGAAATTAGATGACCCAGAAAAGTGTAATTCACTAATCTAAAACTTTCACATTGAGATAATAACATATAACTCATTCGCCCAAAGAAATTCCAAAACCGTCATCAAGTGATCTACATTCTCCTCATCCGAAGAGTGTGTGATGATAATTCCATCAAAAAATACATCCAAGAATCAGAACAAGAATTTTTGGAAGATTAGATTCATTAGACTTATAAATATGGTGATAGAATCTTCACTTTAAAGGGGATCACTAGGAACTCATAATGCTTATAGAGACATCAAAATTCAATCTTTAGGACATCCTCCAATAAAACCCATAATTTCAGTATGTGGTCATGAGGTCAACATTTAAAAACCATCATGTACCATTCATATGGTTGAATAGATCATTAATAATCATTAGGGGTTCTTATTATTGATAATAACCTGATATAATAATCAATAACCAAAACAAAACCTCAATATCTCATCCTCCTTCTTGGAAAACAACACTAAAGTAGACACATGGATCCACTAGTTGTAATGAAATATTTCTCCAGAAGGCCCACTAATAGAACCCAAAATTCATGGAACATGGAAGGGGCTATATTATATGTTGTAAAGGATATTATTATAGTTCATGGGTGTGTGTTTATTCCAATGTTAACCCCTCACTGTGGAGGTAGTCTTGGAATGTTTTTAGGAAAGATGTATATGTATACCTCCACAACCTCTAGAAACTATGTGACCAAAGATTCTACTACACCAAGGGATAATCTTGAAAAATAATGAGATATGAGATATAGATTCCTCTAATAGATCACCATTATATCTACTATAAATTCCTCATCTCTTATAATGGAGAATCTCATCCCATCCATCTGGCGGAAAGTCACCTTTTTATGGTGTTAGTCTATATAGGAACAGACTATAGTTAACCAGTCCATACTAAGGATAAAATAATATGGAATAATCATAATTCCTTAAAGTTTTATTCATTTTTTATAATCCCCATTTTATGATTTGAAGGGGAACCCTTACATGGGTCATAGGCTCTCGTGACATTACATGACCTAAAGGTCTTAGAAGAATCAACCCAAGCTATGAGTACTATAGCGAAACTATAGAAGACAAAAATTGTACCTGGAATCATCTTCAGTGCATCCTGATCATACACCTATTCAACATATATATAATTATTCCCTTGTTTGATAGCTCTCCACACCTTGTATATTCCTCCAAGTGGTGGTGGTAAAATTAACTGATAATAATTTCCTCCATCTTTTATTTCTCTTATCTAGGATCCTCCAGGCACATTTCTAGCTCTACCTCACCAGGGTATTCCCTGAGAGTCCCTACAAGGTCCTTGATCCCATTTCTACCACATCTATAATGGTCCATCCACCATCATCCTACCCTCATATTCATGTCATGTCTAGAAGTCACACCTCCTATGGACATTCACATCACAAGAATAACCTCAATCATCTCATGGATAAATGGGTCCCCAATGGGATCCTTGTACTACCAATCCCTAAGACTAAGCATGATTTTTTGAATAGGATATTTTGTTATAGAAACTTAATATATGATTTCCATTAGATGGATTTAAATACATGTCTCCACATTTCCCACTATTTATATTAGTTATCTGGAATCCCTCTACCAAGAAATGTTTAATCACTAAGTCCAACACAAGCACCCCAGTATATGTAAGAGGGTACATAGGAACTGTTGTGGTATAGATGTATCTATAAAGAGCATTATAAAACATATGTGTCCAAAATTATTCATCCTACATCATATCAAGGGGTAGTGTGTGAAATCAACAACACTCTAAGCTTACACAGAAACATTCATATTTTTCTATTGTATCTCAAAAAACTCATATATCCAAACCCAAAACAAATATAAATGTTACTAATACTTTTAAAATAAACAATTGAACTTTATATATGTGAGTGTCACCTCATCATGGGTATGGGTAACTAGACTCCATGAAAATCCAACTACCCCAGGAAAAAGGTTGGTTGCAAGACTTATCATCTGATAGATCAAGGAATGCACCTATCAGAATTTGTAAATAACCAACTATCTCTAATACTATAAATCATAAGGATCTAGATCACTAAAACAATCCAGAAATATGTGATACTAAAACACTCACTATATTGATAGAGTTCATACATCATCATTTAAACATTCTGAAACTACCAGCCACTCAACATGAATAAGGTCACTAGACTAGGATACTAAATCTTGGTCTAATAACCTCTCGATGGGTGGGAGCACTACTCAGAAAAATAATAGAGGATGGGTCTCATGATTGTCCCTTTAATAGAAAACTCATCACTCAATGCATCATCATTAATAATCAGTCTCCTAACTTGTGATGGTTTTTATCATGGAGGCATCTTCAAATTTTTTATAGGATTTTCATAATTAGTTGAACATATCTAGGGATATAACTCAATAAGGGAATATAATTCAAGGACACATTCCTATATTATGAATATACCATTGATTCCCTGTAACTATTGACTCAACACTATAAGTCAACAATCAGGTAGTCAAAGCCCTGAGGAATGGATACGTTGACCATTGCACCATTACCTGGTTCCTTAGATTAAGATTCAATATCTTTATACTTTATCACTACTTCCCGATGTTCCCAAACCAATTATCATGACACATATAATTCTAAACACCATATCTAGGATAGACTATTTTAATACCACTTTATCATGACATGGCCTACTAGGGACCCAGTTTTACGAATGGTAATTCAAAAGTTACACCCCAATCCCACCTCTAATATGCCAGGGGCTATAGACCAGTGCCAAGACATCATATCAAACATATTGGAGGCCTTAGACTAAGGTAACTGTATGAAAAAACACACACCACCAAACTCCAATCAAAGATGCATAGTAACAATAACTGAAATCAACTAGAAAATGTGAATGAAGGGAATAACCTCTATGATTAAATCAGAGTACAATAATCATGACTAGAAGAATTAAAGGAAAAAACCACATGCCAAAACACGAAAATGTTCACAACCTAAAAACATGAAGAAATGAAAAAAGAAATAAAAATATTGGCTCATGATCTGCATCATCCAACCATCAAGCATGGTCACTGCCACTAGGTACTACTATGATCCAAAAATATTGTTTTCACAAAATCCAATAGATATCATCCTATCATATGTTTAAGACATGACATATGTAGGAAAATCCCATACAATGTTGAGTGTGTACATACCCTATAGGACCCCTTAAACAGCATAAGGAAATAGTAATATAAATGGTCATCTCAACCCAAAAGACAAGGGTATAATATAACTCAAGAGGTATATATACTCAATAAAATCTAACTAAATAGGGATATGGTATCCCCATATTTACATAAAAAGTAAAATAAAATTCTTCCCACAAATACATGAATTTTTACTACCCTTCTTTCAGTTTCTAAACATAATCCTCAATATATATATGGGGGAACCACTCCATGCTAATAGCACATCATGACATGGGTGTGATGACCCTAAAAGAGTATAGGACCCACACCTCACTTAGTTCCCAAAGATGAGGTGTGTGGGTGTACCCTAAAGTTTAAGACTAACTATATCCTATAACCACACTTGGAATTTTAAAATCCATGAATATAGTGTGACATCCAATGGAAACATAGTGTAGATCCACTTGTAGTCCTATTTGTGTACTCCCTGTGAATGGATTATCTTGACCAGTAGGGTATATGGGGTTTTGGTTAGATGAATAGCATATTGAAAAAATGGACTATCGGGGAAAGTACTAATAGTATTTATCTTAGATACATAAATAGGTCACACAATGTGTGTGAAAAAACACAAAACATGGGATATTTATAATCGTCCAACTTTTTATCAGCTACAGGATTCTGAGAGACATGGCGTTTGTTGTTCTGAATTAAACACAGTTTTGATAGATAATTTCGGATGGACCCAGTTTATTTCTTCTTTCCCACTAAATCCACCTATTTCACCACCATTTCCACATAAATATAATCCTAAGGGTCTTTTCTTATTGTAAACTCCATTTAACACTATTTTCTAGTCTTCTATGGATGGAAAATGAAACTTATTATGGCCCTAATGTGATCTGTTAATCCTCTCATCACTAAAATGGGGACCCAATACTCATAAATATCATTTTTTTCCTTATTAGAGCCTCTTTATATCCTCAAAATATTGATCCCAATTTTTTTCACCACCATCATGAATCTAGAGGTTCATTAATACTCGAAATGATCCACCAATAACTTATCATTCATCCCATGTGCCAACAAAAATTAACTAAAAGAGTGAAGAAAGGAGATGAATAATATAAAATTAAGATTATCGTTGGAAATTATGAAACCTAAATAATGATCATAAACATGGAAACCAAAATCAGTGAAATAAAATTGGCACTACTAAGAAATTATTAGAGATTTGGGGTTTGGGGAAGAAAAATACAACTTTTTTTTCGATAAAATGTATCCATCATAAAAAAAAATTACATGGAAAGGATCCATAAAATATTGATCCCTACCTCAAGAACTAATTAATAATTTTTGAAGAAAATTTTCCCTATTGATGTTTGTTCCCACTATATTCATCATTTTTTTCATGAATCTTTTAGATTGTTTTATTTTAATCCAAAATCTCGCAATTATCCCAGAATTCCAAAAAATTATCTCTCCCCCAAGTCTCTAATCCCCAGTGTTATGTGGATAACTATAGGGATTTTTCATTATAGAATAACTATTGAAATGATGTTAGGTTTTTTGAATTTAATTTACTAATTTAATAAATTATTTAATTCCCGCACCAATGGTTTCACTTTGAAGAATCTTTTGATTTTCAAAAAACTTATGTCATACCTGGGGTAAACCCTATATTTCAAATTCAACTATGGTATCATATTCTCTATATGATGTTCCAATAAATCGGAATCCCATTTATTTGAAATTTCTACATGTGTATGATTGAATAATATTTAATATTATTATTACATTGATATTGAGGTCCTACAACACTCGAAACTTCATACCGACTCAAAATTAATTTCTAGGGTGATTAATTTAAATATTCATTGGTTTCTGATGTGAAAATTGAGTTTGTTTAAAGTGTATTTATAATTAAGGGTATATTTTTACATGTAGAAGGTTCGTGTGAGATAAAAATATATTTTTTGGATTTCTCGTTGAGGTAGGTGGCCTTCACATGATTAAGTCTCTAGATTATATAGTGTTTTATGTCTTTCTTTGATTATTATTATTATTAGAATGATTATGTGATGTGGTTTGATCTTTATATATAAATTAGAACGATAACATGTTGACATAATAATCAACAAATAATTATTATCTTTCTAAATAATTCTTTGGTTCTTCTTTGGTTGAATGAGTGTTTGTTTACCATTTTATGGATTTTTGGTGGCATGAGATGAATTTTGTAAAGATAATGAGTTCCTTATTTTTAAAAGATTATTTTCAAAGTGGGGTTTTAAGTGTAATTTATAAGATTAATGGTTTAATATCTTTATAATAAAATTTAAATAGAATATTGATTTTAAATTGGATTTTTAAAGTAAATCAATTAAATAAAAATTCATATAGAAGTAATTATTTATTGAATTGGTGTTGAAAACGAATTTAAAAACCAAAAAAGAATTTTATGAAGAGTATTTTCATTTAAAAAAATTTCATGGTCCTAATGTAAATAATATGGAATGTGATTATATTTTATAAATGATTATAAAAGAGAATTTGACTTGGTTTTAAAGGAAATATAGGTGGTCTTATTCAATAATATGTATTAGTTTGTTTGAAATAATGGGGAGACACTGTATTTTATTTCCAAATCATGTATTCTTGTGTGAGATTATTTGTTATGGTTAACATTTTTATGAGATATCTTACTAAATGGTAGCATAGGGAGAATTGGAGAATCCTTTCCTTAGGATTTTTGTTGATTATATTGAGCTGAGATTCTTGTTTTTTTTCCTTTTGGAAGATATTCATAGGATCCTTG
Source organism: Viscum album (assembly GCA_963277665.1). Classification (NCBI taxonomy): domain Eukaryota; kingdom Viridiplantae; phylum Streptophyta; class Magnoliopsida; order Santalales; family Viscaceae; genus Viscum; species Viscum album. Next base: position 1,548,556,291 of record OY728142.1, read on the forward strand.
GGATACTTATGGTATTTGTGTGAGAATATGGTATTAATTTGTACATGTGTGAGTTACTCTATAGTATCCTTTGGGATGTTCTAGATACATTCAATATTCATTTGGACTCCTTAGTTCCTTATAAGATATCATCATGATTAACCTTAGAAATTTAGGTAGAAGTTAATTCTTTAATTATACAACTAATATATTAGGATATATTTATGAGTAATGGTCCTAGTGGAAGAAAAATCATTAGTATTGATCCAGAGATAGGATCAGAGAAGTGAGATGTCTCATTTGTACCATTGATATCGTAGTGGAAAATAAATATTCTATATTAGGGTTTAAACATTAGTTATTAATATAAGTAACATTAAAATTAAAATTTTAACATCAATTACATGATAAATGAAATTGAAACTTAGTTTTTAATGTATGTTATAATATAAAATATGTTAAAATATGAATTGTAATAGTTGTTTTATTATAACCATTTTTAAAAAACATTAAATACATTAAAATAAAATTTTGTTTATTTTCTCCAAATTTATTTAACCCTCAATTAACTAAAACCTTAAGCTTCTCAAATTAAAAATTATCTCCATATTTTTTTGTCTATTGAATTCCTCATAATTTTTATTTATTTATTCTCTTTCTTTTCTCCTTCAGTCTTATTTTATGTCTCCCCACCATCCTTGGTCTCATTTTACCCACTATAGTTTCATTACAATTATCATATTCAAGCTCCACCATTATTATATTTCTATATTTTTTTTTATTGAAGCCCTGCTACAATTAATACAATATAAATTATTTCAAATTTTATTTTGTATCTCTTTGACATAAATATTTTTCCTTCATCAGAATATTTTATAACTTAAATCATGTTTTTTAAAAGATTTATTAAATAATTGTTAGTTATAAATTATTTCCATTTATTCAATTATTTATATGTACATATTTTTAAATTTTAATGTTTCAGGTATATAATTTATTTGTGTTTAAATTTTTTTTCATTTATAATTTTTTAAGTTATAATTTTCTTTTGGTTATAGTTTTTTTATAATTTTTATATCATAGAGTTTTTGTTAGATTAATTGGGTTGAACATGTGATCCCTTTATTTTTATATATTCTTCATTTTAAAACAATATCTGGGATTAGTTTAGATCTTTATCTTATCAATGTGTCTCAAAAATGAACTCAATTATTACAGATAGTAAATAGCATGGAAAAGAACAATTTTTACAAGTTTTGACATCCATGTGAGAACCTACTCTTTATTGGGATTAGTTAAACCTCAAAATCATAGATAATATTCTATAAAACTTAGTGGTTACACTAGGGATCTTTCCAATTCAAAATATTATTCAATTAAAACATCCCACTCAAAAGCTATAACATTTCACTATCCACTACAAATCTTCATACAAAAAATAGGAAAGATATAATTTTTCTAAAAGTTGTGTATGCACAAGATTAAATAGAAATTAATCCCCATGCCATCTATGTTGATTATTCTATGCATGTTCACCAATTTAAGTTCATAAAAAAGTAATGATCATGATCATTTCTTCTAGTGATTTTCACTCAATACATATATTCTATAATATGGTTATTCCTTAACTCCTCGAATAACTCATGAACTAAAAATATCCTCTTTTTGAAAAAAAAATGGGCTTTATTCTCTTAGTTATTCTTAATCATAGATATTCATTTTTTCAGTTCTCTTCTTCATCAACTCTCAGTTTCATTAGAATCAAACAAGTGTCAAAGTAAATATTTTTACAATATGCTTACATATCTTATAATATTATATTCACAGAATATTACATGAAAATTTTTCATATTATTTCCATATTGGGAATATGGAAACTCATTGATTCTCAGTGGTAGGAAATATTCTCTAATTTTAAATCCCATTTATAATTTCATTCAACCTTCTCATTCAAATAATCCATATGAATCAGGTTTTAAATCCCATTGTGATGTTAAAATATCATGATATTTTTTCAATAAAATGCATACCTTTTATTGTATTGGAATCTTCATCCATGTGAGATTGGAATCACGCTATTATGATATGGAACTATGGTTCACAGTGTTTAACAAATCTAAAAATAGCTTGGTTGAAAATATACTTGCATGATTCTGATATTTGAATTCATGCCCATTAATGAAAAAAAAATTGATTCTTCTTCTTGAAAAAAAATTATTTCATTTTTAATTCCAATAAGTTATATAAAAAATCATCCTTGTGTAGTTAATTTATTCAATATTCTTCTCAAAATTTACTTAAGTAAATGATCCTTGTGTAATTAGATATTATCCCTGAATTTTCTAAATTTTCACTCATTATTATCCTTATGTTTTTTGGAATGATCCTTATGAACAGAAAAAATCATCCACACGTAGGTATAAATTATCCTTATTATGTAGGAAAATTATACTTACACACGTTCGTTCGTCCTTAAAAAGTATCAACATAACAATAATTGGCCCTTATGTTTTGTATTTTTATCCTTACATAGGTCATAATTATCCTTAAATATATCATAATTATCCTAATATAGTTTATAATGATCCTTCTACAGATCTAGATTACTCATAAAAAGTCTATTTGACAAAATCTTAAACCTCAAACCGTAAATGCCTCATTCAAATATCAGTTTATGAATACATTTTGAATTTTTATCTCTAGTAGATAAATTAAATCATTGTCCCATATTATATCAAGTAAAACTAAGGACTTATCTTATACCTCAAATCAACTTATAACCATTTTTCAAAATGTCTTTATCATATATTAAAAGTATCATGGATTAAAATAGTCTTTTTGTGATCTCTAAAGTATAAAACAATAGTTTATTTCATGAATATTGGTTATTAAATTTCCCCATTAGCTCACTCCAAAAGATCACTTAAACACTATTATAAATAGTAAAAATCCCTAGCCATCAATACTTGTATTTAACTTGAATATTAGTTCACCAATCATATCATGTAATGGGCCACTATATTGAAACCTATTTATTAATAATAGTACCAACAACACTTCATATTACTTGTCTATTTATGATGGCAGTAACTGCTTCCTCATATAATGACTTTATACAGCTATCATATTGACCAAAAATACAAATCACCTTCAGAAATTCATTTTGTAACATTAGTTTTCTATGTTTATAAATTATTTGTGGTTATAATTTATTTATGGTTAGAATTATTTATCTTTATAAATTGATTTTTATAATTTATTTATGTTTATAAATTGTAATAATTTTTAGGGTTATCATTTTTTACAGTTACATCTTTTTCTATTATAATTATTTTGAGTTAATATTTTATTTATTTAAAATATTTATATTAATAAATTTATATATATATACATATATTTATTATTTTTATATGTATATATATAATTTTAATATATATGTTTTAAATTTATATATTCTTATATATTTATATTTTTATATATTTTGAATTTATCTATTTATCGATATGTTTAAGTATATACATGATTTTATATTTTTCATAAATTTTAATATTAAATTAAATAATTAATATATATTAATTGGATAAATTCATGAAGAACTATTTATGAATATGATAAATTGGTTACATATTTCATGGAATTTTCTAAACTCAATATTCAAAATGGAGACATATTTTTCTCCCTATGCGTGAGGTGTTTGAGTATGAGAATATTATAGTGTACTAAAACCAAAGACAATATAATTTTATATGGAATCAATAACATTCATATACATTGGATTTATCATGGTGAAAACACATAAAATTTATGATCTAACATTGATAGAGATATTTAGTATGGTATAGAGGATATAATTGAAGAATTATTTCATTATATATGAATTGAAATAATTAAAAAATAACCATTGAATGATTTATTTGAGATGATGAAACCCAATTGTTCTTGGGTTTTACTAAATTGATATTTATATAAACTATATTGAGATATGATAACTTAAAATAAATAAATGGTTGGTTTGATAAAGGATTCATTAAATTATATAAACATTTAAAATATTCACTTCAAAAAGATAGTGAGCTTCTGTATTATAATTATAATGTGGGAATAATTTGTTTAATGGGAGTAGGGTATAAGAAAATAAATAATTTTATAAATAATTTGTATCAATATAAGAAAGAATATAATTTTTTATCAAAATTTCCGAAATACAGGATGCCATGATATAAAATAAGTGGGATAAATAACTATGATTCATTCTCAATGGAAATCATCAAACCCCATGATAAGAAAATATGTTATCATCCAATAATTCCAAATTTAAAATGTTTATTTTCAAATTAAAATGATGGAAATAGATTGAGTTGAAATGTATATGACTTATTCTTTGATGGAAACCTATGGTAACTTGTTGATTTAGCAAAATAGAGGTGCTTTTTTCAATAATATCTTGATTTGGGAAATAAAATTAGAAATATAAGAATGGGATTGTACACAGATGGAAAGAATCAATATAAATACCTTATTACACAATAGAGTTAGTGGACTATTATGTTGGTAAGTTAAAAACAATCCCCATAGATATATATGAATAAAAAATGTGTTATGATGATCTTGGTGATTACTGGACCAAATGATCCAGAAAATGGCATTGATGTTTATATGTCACCACTAATTGATGTTTTGAAATTTTTATGATAAGTAGGTTTTAAATTGTTTCATTTATATTATAAAGAGTATTTTCATTAGTTTTATTTGGTATCATTCACTATAAATAACATTCCTAGAAATAAAAACTTATCTGGATACAATTTTGAGGAAGAAAACCTTATAAAATTTTTATAGAAGGAAATTCATATCACAAATTCTTAGATGGGATAAAGACAATATAGATGGGTCATTAGAGATTTTTTTCTAATGAATCAATAATGGGGTCTATTTTGGATAAATGTTTTCTATATCATTTATATGTACATTTAGTTAATATAAAGTGAAAATTTGTTTCAGTAGAAAATTATTTTAATAATCATCATTTTTTATTATAAATGAAAATAAATGAATATAATGAATAAAATAGTTTTTTTGGTTCTCAAATAAAAAAATAAAATTTGATTTAATTTTATTATTCATTAAGAACTATATTTTTTCCTAAATTTCATTGAACTTCAATTGAAAAATTATTTTAAAATTTATTTGGAGTAGTTTTTATTCTGGGAATAATTATTTTATTTTCCATTTTTTAAAATTCAATATTAATTATTAGATTGTATTATTAATTATTCATTATAAATTTGATATTCCTTGTTTAATATTTTTAAAACAATTTGTTTTGAATTAATAATATATATATATATATATGTTGAATCTTTTTTGTAGGTGTGATTTTATAAAATTTATTTTGGAATTACATAAACATAAAGTGTGCTTCTCTATAAACATGAATATACATATTTATAGACATAAATTTTTCCCATGTAATGAGGAATTTATTTTATGTAATCTTTAATTATCTATGTTTAAACATCAATTTCCAAAATAAGGGTTATCTGATCTGTATTTTATTCAATGAATAAAGTCACTCATACCTAAGGACTCAACCCAAGATTGAATAATCTATGAATTTTTGACCAAAATGAAGATGGGATCGGCGGTCTATTATTGATTGAGTATGGGAGAATAGTTATGAGAGTTACACAAGTCTATGCTCTATGAATATTCATTTATTTTTATCCAGGGATGTTCTCTGGTTATTTTCGCACTGAAGGATTTTGAACATCATTGGATTAGAGTAAGGAAACTTTAGATTAGCTATAATTGAAAAAAAAATCCTAATAAGATCATAAGGGAAATAGAGGTACAGATAAAGCCTACTGAAATCAAATTCTTATGGAACCCATATGGGAAACACAATTTAGGATCTTCTGAAAAAAAATTCCCACATAAGGATTAATTTCTTCTTTTAATGTATCTAATAATGATGTATAAACATGAATTTCTAATATAAGGTTCATCTAATCATTATTTAGTTAAAATAATATATCTTTGATATCCTATGAACATAACCCAAGATTGAAGATTCTCTAATTTGGAGCCAGAGAAGAAGATGGTATTTTGATTCTATGGTGGATTGAGGATGATAGGACTTGTCTAAGTGTTACCAAAATCTATATACTTTGAATCTGATGCTAATGTGAGTTGAGGATGTGCTATTGGTTCTACTATAATGAAATATTTCAATTTTTATGAGTGATAAATGGTGACCCAGGATTGCCTTGAGCGGAAAATAAAATGAACAAATTAGGTCTGAAGTTCAAATAAGGTATTGTTGAGGCCTATAGAAACAAAATATTATTCTATCATGGTTTAGGATACATGATTGAGGATCCACTGGATGAACCTGAGTGAAAGGATGAAAATTTCTACAATACAATTAAAACCAAAAGTAATCATAGATCCATATAATTAGATAATATAATGTTTCATATTAATGAAATAAATAATATAGTATCTTGATGAAAATGTTAGCCCAAACTGGGTTTCATTTATAGGATGATGAGGATGAATAATATAGGTACCTAGACATTCCCCATCATAGTTTCTTCTTGAATGAAGGTTGTTTCACTTGAGGCACTCTATAATTTTTCTTAGTGAACTAAATGTAATTATAGATTGATATTCCAATAGATGGTGCTCAAACAAGAAGAAACAGTTAGCAAAATTTAGTCTTCTCCACATGGTTATGTGTGAGATTATTTTTGTGACACTTGTTAACTAATTTATATTTTAAGGAATATGAGTTGAAGCAAACTGATCCTAGTCAATCAAATGGAGAAGAAGTTTTTTTGACAAAGAAACACTACATATTTAATTAAAAGGAATTTTTTTGATAGATTTGATGTTAGTATACATCTAATCCAAAACTTTTATTTTAAAATACTTTAAATTTAATGGTTCAAAAATAATTCCAGTTTTGTCATAAATGGAAGCTAGCTAAGAAGAATCTAATAAATCTCTACATGAATACATTAGTCTAGAAATACCTCCATATAATAATGATTTGGATCGAATTTTTTTTCATATGGTAGAGTGAATTATGTTGGAGGGATCAAAAAAATCACTATTGGGAAGTTGATCCACAGTTAAGAATTCCATGTAGAGGTCAGGGAGAAGAGGTTGATGTTGTTGGATATGAACTGTGATGTAGGGAGTGGAGGTATTTGTATTTTTAATTATTGATATATGGTATTTGAGGTAGATTTTGAGAAGGGTTATACTAGAGGTGATAGTAGAAATTAGGAAATTAATTCAAGGGGGTCTAAATCTGAATAAGGGAACTTATCCAATAATGAATAATTCTCTTCTCTTCCACTATTTTACATTGATTTTTTTTCAATATAGATGATTTTAATGTTATTTTTTTGCTGGTATTGTTTGAATTTTTAACATAATTCCTAGGTGTTTTGGTAGAAATGAATTAATAATTTTCCCAACTTTTTCTTGGATTCACAATGTTCTTTTCTCCAGTTTTCTCATCTTAACTTATGTATAATAATTATTTACACTACATTAAGAACAGATAAATTAATTATAGTTGATTCAGGGACCTTGAAGGCACACCTAAATTACCTCAATTTAAATTTTTAATCTAGAACATTTATATGAATAGTAATCCCTCTCTTGAGTCTTGATAAACACAATATCCTTTGTATAATTCAGTTGGTTTAGGTTTATCATCATAAAAAAGATCGGGATTCAATTCCCTTCTGTAAAGCCATTCACCACTTATAAATCATCATTTAGATGCTATTAATTTAAAATTTTATTCCATATATTTTCCCTAACTCTCATAGTTATGGATCATTGACCTCTTTTTCTCTGTCGTCATAGTTTTTATATTCCACTTCCACCTTCATTATCTTTTATTCACATTCATTGAATTTTTGGTTTGTTTTTTGTTTTTTTTTCATTCGGTTTTCACTGAACATTCCTATAATATTCTTAAACCATACATACATCATTTCTTGTAGTTAATAGGTTTTATAAATAGTATATTTGATAATATTAAATGTCATGGTATTTAACAAACCATATAGAAGTTTATAAAAAAATAATGGTTTACAAGAGTATGATTTTCTCCAACAACCTTCACTAGCCATAGAATATTACCAGATGGTGAAAAACATTAATATAATATTTTAGAAGACTAAAGGTTTAGGCCATCAATAAAATACATCAAATAAATGGTCTATCTTATTTGATATAATTTATTAAATATTTTTTGTGGTAAAACATAATATTATGTTATTCATATAAAGAAAATAATATCTGGTAGTTTGATCAAAAAAATTTAGAGATAAAAAAAATAAAATTGATGTATTTCATAAAATATTGTACATAATATATATGTCAATAAATTTTGGACAATCTCCAATTTAATAGGTAAAAAAATATTCTAAATGTTACACATTAATTAATAGTGACATGATGAATTTATTTTAATTTATTAGAATGTGAAATATTTAGTGTTATTAAAGGATATAAAGGTAATATGAACTAAATATCTTGAATATTATTTATTGACTCAAATATTTATACTATTTTCAATACATAGGATAAAAATAATTTCTGTTATAAATTATATCATCATGTTGTTCTACTTTTTCAGTTCGATTTTTATCAATGATATGGATGAAAAGTTATTAAATGTATAGGAGAATGCATTTTCCCTCATACTTTGTAAACAATAAATGTATTTTTCACCCTAATTGTTTTATATAATTTTTCATATAATAGTTCATTTGTCACAATAAATAATGAAATATGGGCCTATATATTTATATTGTAAGTATATATGAAAATTATGACGGTATATATTAAAAATATTCATTAAACAAAGTCCTCAATTGTTCAATAATATATATTTGAGGAGTTTACTGTGTTTTTTACTAATAAATTGTATAAATTAAACCACATTGGTCTCCATATATCTCAACATTTTGTAGTAAACAATAAAGGTAAGAAGAAATGTGTTATAAAAGTAAAGGTATTTTCATTTGATATAATACTAAAAAGACATTTATATATTTTAAAAATCCTAAGTGAGGTTAAAATATATATATTATTGAATATTGATGGATTTAAGGTATAAAGTAAAAAAATAAATGAAAATTGTTATATAAATGAGCCCAAAATGCATCTATTTCATGTTTAAAGGTGAAATTAAACACTGATTTATCTACCTAAAAATTAATTAAATTTTTATCTAAGAGACTATGTGATAATGTAATCACATGGTTTAGTTTTTCCATTAGGAGTTACACATTTTTTCCCAATAATCAATAAAATAATAGTACATGTAATGACCCTAAATATAGTAACCGAGAGTCGGTGTCTATGTAATTATATTGGCATAGGATACTAGGAATCTCATCCTAAAGAACTGAATAACATAGTAGTATTGGTAAAAAAAGATACTTACTTCAGTATTGTATTACATTTGAATACAAAAATTACAACAACATTTTTTCAAGAATATCATTATTCCCTCTAGAAATTCTTTAAATATCATTCACAGTACACTTCCTAGATTCTTGGAAAAGGAAACAAAATAAGGGTGTAATCTGATTCCCATTAAGAGATTTGTAAAGTGTAACCTATCACTAAAAAATAATCATAGTCATCATAGAGAGGTAAATAACTAAACACACATTTCATTTAAATAATTTAACTCTCAATATTAGATAAGTAATAATAAATATGATAAGATAAATTATTAATCACTAATTTTATTTATATAACATGGCTATAATGAGTATATAAGGAATAATCAATATGGAAAGGTAAAAAACTATACACTCATTCCATTTCAATAAAAAAACTATCATGAATAGATAAGGAATAATCAACATATAAAGGTAAATAATAAGCATTAATTCCATTTAAATAACTCTTCCATAATGAATTAATAAGGAATAATTAATGTGGAATGGTCAATAATGTAACACACATTCCATTTAAGAAACTTGACTGTCTTGAATAGATGATGAATAATCAATACAAAAGGTAAATAACTAAATAGACATCCCATTTAAATAATTTTAGTATCATGAATACATAAGGAATAATCAATATGGAATGGAAAATAAGTGAAAAAAACATTCTATTTAAATAACTTTACTATCATGAATATATAATGACTAATAAATATGGATAGGTAAATAACTGAAACAACATTCTAATTAAATAACCTGACTATCATTAATAGATAAGGAATAACAAATATTTAAAGGTAAATAAATGAACCCACATCCCATTTAAATAATATAAATATCATGAATAGTCAATAAATAATCAACATGGAAAGGTAAATAATTGAACACACATTACATTTAAATAACATGACTATCATGAATATATAATGAATAATCAATATGGAAAAGTAAATATCTAAACACATATGATATTAAAATATCTTAACTATCATGAATAGATAAGGATTAGTCAATGTAGAATGGTAAATAACTAAACAAAAATGATATTTAGATAACTTTACTATCATTAATAGATAAGGTATAACCAATATAGTAAGGTAACTAACTGAACATACATTTCATTTAAACAACTGAGAAAGAAATACATCCGGAGATAATATCATTTTGAAAATATCATGGATAATAATAACTGAAATATTAATGAAGTAAATTATTAATTATTAGATTAAATGTTATCATATATCATGATACCTCTACTATCATGACATTTCACAAGATAGTTTAAAACTATAGGTAAAAACAAATTTAATTGTATCCTACTAATTCACCTCATGAGACAACCAATGCATTGTGGGGATATATAATTCCAGGCCCCACCCATCACCGCATGTCCAAATAATTCCTCATATATAAAATAATTGATTTAAATGATGAGTAATATTCCTTATTAGAAAATATATTAATTGATTAAATAACACATATTTATCAATATTTCCCCAATTAATAAAATAACTTCCAAGGTAAACATCATATGTAATAATGGTATATGATTTTGAAAATATATATATCCAAGAGAAACAAATATGGGTAAAATTTAATTGAAACATAAACCCTCTTGAATAAATAGGAATTCCTGTTAAATAAATCAAAAATGAATTATAAGCACTACATTAAAATTAATAGGTACATGTTTAAAAATATGTCTCAATTAAATGAAAATTGACACAAAATCTCTTATGATGATCAAAATGTTTAAGAGATAATCAATGAACTGATTATGTGTATAATTATTAAATAAAAAAAATATGTTTAAATAAAATGTATGATTTTAAAAATTATTTAAACACATAATCTTATAACATCAATAAAAAAATAAGATGTAATATCACCTAGTGAAAACAAATTGAGTTATGAATTCTTTACCAACTGGTAATTTTCATGTAAAATAACATTAGATGAAACAATTTCGAAAAACACAAATACCATGAATTATTAATTTTTCATGATATTACATGTCAAATTGGTATTATATATGCCATATTAAATAAATTGGGCACACAAAAATAAAATATTCCTCAATGAAGGAAAATTGAGAGGAAGACCAATATATTGATCATACTATTGAAGTGAGGATTAATAAATGGATTGATTAGGTGTATAAAATTTAAATAATCATCAAAAATGTTATAATAAAATATATAATATTCAAAATACATTATAAATACAATCATATAATATCAATGAAAACAGAAAAGTAATATAACCCAATGAAAAGAAACTCAGTTAAGAAATTCTTGATCACTTGGTAACATTCCAGACAAATACCCTTTGATAAAATAATTCAAATTAAAACCAAAATTACCATGAAATATAATTTATTTATAATATTTCATGTAAAAGGGGAATTATTAACACCATATAGAAGAAACTGGGTGCAAAACATTACAAGATTCCTTAATGAAGAGAAATTTAGATGGAGTCCCTTACCTCACACATCATTTTGGTTGATCATAATCCAAACTCTAGTATAATGTTTTTTAGAGTGTTATTAATTTATACCATAACCATGTTATTATTTTTATTATCATATATTATCCTCATATAACATATTATCACTCATTTGTTAATGATATTTCATTATTTTCATTATTTTGGGTTTTGTAGCCTTGTTTTCTCATGCATGTTTTATCATGGATTTTCCTATTATTATGTATAGTATATAAAACCATCATATAAACAATGATAGTAATGTTATAAATATAAATTTAATTCATTAGATACATTTTTATAATTATTATTTAAATTTGAACATTAATAATGGATCCCATCCATTTGATGAGATGGTGGGTCATACGTATACATGAGCGAAGTTATCATTTATATAACATGTGAAGGGGAAAAAATTTAGTGGTATATTAATTTAAAACAATTAGTATGATTAAATATATCAAAAATATTAATTAATTTTTTTTCTTATTACATTCCATCTAATGTTTAAGTAGAAAAAAATCATAATATTTTACAAGGCGATAGTTCATTGTACCGACGAGCAACATCTCCAAAATTAAAACAAAATGTAATATAAACATTTATATGTGAGTGTATGGAAATAAATTAATACATTTTCTACATACCCTCTAATAAACATTTTGGGTAGGGTGTTACTAACTGTATGGAACATACCTTCATAAAACTGAGGCAAGCATGTTGTAAATAATCACATTTTCCCCGGCTTAGGAAATTAGGCCATAAAAGGCATATCTAAGTCAAAAAGGTGACCATTATAATTTAACTTCTCTATATGATTCACTTAATCTTTATAAAATATGTATATATTATTGAAATGATATAGAGTCCCTAAAAATTTACAATGAATATTGGGTATGCATTCCTCTTTTAGTTCCTTCGGAATATCATACTAGGATATGGTCATTGGCCAGAAAAGACCGATATTTTTTCTAATACAATTTCATCCAAATGACAATAAAGTTATTTTCAACCTACATGCACTACTAAACTACTGGTGTATAACAGTGACAGTATTTATTAGCTCTAGAAAAAAGTTCTGATATATGGCATCTTTATCAATGCTAAAGAAAGCGTTGATAAATTTAACCCTTTATCGGTGTTTTTTAACACTTAAAAAGGTACCCTTTATCAACCCTTTATTTTTAGCACTTATAAAGGTGTCATTTATTAGTTATTTTTTAGGTATGATAATGTTATGAATAAATAAAATGATATAAATAAATAAATAAATAAAATTGAGTTTATAAAAAAATATTACCAATTTTATTAATTAAATAATTATTGATAAAAATGAATAAATTGATTATACTATATCTAAATTATGAATACTAATAAATATGATATATTAAATATATATATATTAAAACTGAAAATTAAACAAATTAAAATTAATAATATGTAAATTACCCAAAATAATAAAAAATTTATTAATTAGATAAATATTGATATTATTGATAAATAGTATATATAAAAAATATAGATATATATTGATGTATGTTAATATGATTTATATTTTAAAAAATCGACTTATATTAAATATTCATATAGTGAATAATAGTTTATAATTAAAAAATAATATGAATTATAAATAATGACTAATTTCATAGAGTAATGGACATATAATTGAATGTCATTTGATTTTTTAAATTAGAATAGATAAAATGTGTGTTATATTGATCAGACATATAGGTAATGAATTTATTTTTATATACAATTCAAACAAACAAAACATGTCCATTTTTTTATATTTTTAATGTGTACTTATTTTTAATTTATTCAATTTTAGTCATTTTTAACATGCATTCACTTAAAATTTGATATTCATTAATAATGTTAAAAAAAATATTTGTTAAAAAAAATTAATAAAAAACATTTAAAAATAAGTATTTTTAAAAATGTACATACTATATTTTTAAAATTATAAATTTATATGTATAAATAAATAAGTATTTTTCTAAAAGTATTTATATAATTATATATATTTAAATAATAACTAAATTTATAATAAATTTACATAAATAATGAATATATTTACTATATTTATAATTATATATACGTATTATATATATATATACATCTAGTGCTTGGGGGTACAATTACATTCAAACACACACACACCACACACACACAACCCTGAAAGGAAAATAATAGCCCCCCCCCAAGAGATAACCCGCCCAACCATCTTCTTTTATTACATAATATATTTTTTATTTGAATGCCTAGTGGGCATAAAGCTTGTTACATGGCCTATAGGCCCAAAATGTTTGCCCAAATTCCCATTTTATTAATAGTACCCTGCTGTTATAGTACCACCACCAGTACAGTGTCGCATACCGCTGTTACTGTTCCAACTGGTTCTACAATACTCATTGTTGCTATTGTTCCTCCCACTACTACAATACTTTTACAGTGTCCTACATCCATTGGGTATTGAACACCAACCTGATGAAGTATTACCAGGTTTCCATGCCACTAATCTGACCCCCAACTACATTATATATATATATGAAAAAAATATTTATATAATTATAAATAAATAATTATATATTAACATAATTGTAAAATTATATTAAATATAATTATATAAGGGATATATTTACTATATTTATATATATGTGTATTGATTATGTGTATATATATATTTAAAAATATTTTTATTTATAATTATAATTATAAATCCTTTACCATGTCTTATGTAACAATTGAAGATAAAAGAAATATTTATCATTGCTTCTATAGAACTTATAAAGATGAGGTTTTATAAGTGCTTAAAAAGCACTGATAAATATGGATTTTATCAGTGATTTTTTAGCATTGATAAAGACCTAACTTTGTCAATGATAAATAGCCCTGATAAATATTAATTTTATTAGTGCTTAAATAATAATTGTTGTCAAAAGGAATCTTTATCAGCACGTTTTTAAATGTGATGATAAAAGTGTCTCGATCAAATTAAAAAAACCAAACCTATTGAGAACCCGTTACGATATCAGAAGATTTCCATAGTATCCACCCATTGTCGGTGATTCTCCTTAGTGAATAAAAGCTAAAATCACACAGACCCACTGAAATCACACAAACCAACTACTTATTGTTTCTCAAACATCATATGGCATCCGATGTTTGGTTACATCTAGGATTTTTGAAGAAAACTGCAAGATTTGTATTTTAGGTCTCTAATTTTATTAAACCTAGTGAGTTTGGAATATGTTTCCATTTATAGATTCCAAATATTTTCCTATATTTTTCATTTCAAGATCGGGATTTGAGGGTTTATGATTTTCCTCTAGAGCTTTGATTATCTTTTTGTATTTTTGATATAGTTGTTATATACTGTTTTTATTTTTTCGGATCTGTTGTTTTCTTGGCTATTTTATTGTATGTCCAATTTTTTTACATTTTAAATATTGTTTTGATTCAATTTGTTTTTATTTATACATAAATATCCCATCTTTCTCTGCAAGATTAATTTTTTTACTGTTTTGAAATACTAGTGAATCATCTATAGTCCACAGATGATCCAAAGTAAATAAATACTTATAACACTATATAAAATTTGAGGTTTTTGATCTAAAAACCTTAAACGAATGAGATAATTGCTTTAGAAAACCAATTATCAGTCGGATGATGGTTGGAAATGACAACATAAGATTATTTTATACAATTCATGTAATGGAATTTATTTATTTAAATTCTATTTTAATATTTTGGTGTAAGGTTTTTTCCTCAAAAATTTATTTGCTCAGAATTGTGGTGTTTTATTTGAATAGAAATAATAGTAAGGGTGATACCATATTTTTTATTTTCAATGGCTCTCTATTTTAGAAAAGTAGTATGGGTTGTATTTATTTTACTATGTTGTGATTTTCTTTTATAAGATTTAAATATATTTCTTATAAGTGTGTTGTTTTATTTCATTATTCTAACTTCTTTATGGACCTCCCTAAAATCTCAATGAAGGATGCATGTTGGATGGCCTCCTTAGAATCCTTAGGTTGTTACATCATTAGTTCCAAACAATATAATGGATGTTATCAAATTCTCTATATTAGAAATTACGTTTAGGTATTCATCATTTTATGTCTATATAGACATGTAATTAACAGTAATATAATTTATACATAAATAACCAATAGAATATTTTAATATCATGTTACTTTAAAAATAATAAAATTAGGTAACTATATATACACTTTTTTGAAATAATTAAACATTAAAAATTTTAAATAATTATATTTTATACAAAATTTCCCAAAAAATATTATTTATTATATTTAGAATTTAAAAATTATTACTAATATTATATTTTTAGTTTCATTAAAAAAATAATTTTATATATATATGTAATAATATATTGTATATTTAAATAAATTTCCTATATGAGAAATAATATATATATGTACATCTATATGTAATTATATTCAAATAATGTTACTAATATAGTACATATATATAACACACATATGTATATATAATATTTAGTTATATTTACATTATTTATCAATGTATCAAATGAGGAGTGACCTCTATTTTATAGTTTTTGACTGTGGAAGTAGTGAACCCTATTTAGGTTTATCACTTATAGAGGTAAGTTTGAACGAAGTACACGCCTCCATCGACCTCTTTTTTCAATCATATAAAACCTTATAATTTTTTTAATAAAACAAAACTTATTAAAACCCATGTTTTATCAAAAAAACATTATAAAAAATCCTCAACTAATTATTTTATTATACTTTTATAAAAATACATGTGGATAAATTTGAGGACAAAAATTAAAGTAATTCATCATTAACACTTCCTCTGCATAAAATAAAATAAATTAATTTCAATAACATGCACTCATCAGTTGAAATTACACTGTAGTAACCCAAGACCTCAGGGTTGTGCGTCACATTAGTTGTATATTAAGATTCTTCCGTCTCCACCCTCTCCAATTATTTCCTTCACTTCACTCTATTATTTCATCAGTTCTGTGGATATTTTATCTAAAAGGAGTTAGTGGAAATGGAGGTGTTGAGTTTATAACTTGTTCCAATGGTGTAATTCTCACAAATGGGTGGTATTTACCCTTTTAGAGAACATAATGAAGAACAACTATCATCCTCATTAACTTCACCTCCCAAATAGTTCTTATTTCATTTTCCTACCATGAGACTAAAACCCCATATCTTTTATGTTATTTTTACTACTATAAGAATTAGTCATCCCATGGATGACTACTTCTAAGAGTATTTCAAGAAACATTATTGCGTGTCCATAAGAAATAGAGGTTGTGTGTTAAGAAATGAAATAATAAATGTTTAGAAGATGAGTTGATGTGGATGAACGTTTTCAATAAATTTACCCTTTGAATGAAGTTATAGGATAATACTAACCATAGTGGAGAAAGTATCCTCATCCTTATCACTCATTGATTGATTATTTAGAGAGATCTATTAGCATTTTTTATCATCATTCTTGTTTTATAGTCAGCATATCCATATGGTAAACAATGTTTGCATAGTAAAATCAATATCCATAGAATTAATGTATTGTTTCATATTTGTATAAAATACATTCTTCTTCATAATTACTCATATAATAATTTTTTCTTTTAATGTTGGATTCTTTTGTTCGATCCTGCAACTGAGATAATAAGAACACCGAATTTTGACAAGAATGCATACAACCATTATAAAAATAAGGATTAATTCTAGTTTTGAAATTTATTTTTTCATCATTTTTTCTACTATTTTTATGTTAATTCATTTATCATTTTTATCTAACAGTTTTTTATTTTTTCAAAAAAACATTTGGGAAGCAAGTTTTTCTTTCAACTATCTGGAACAAGAAAAAGAATAGATAAAATGATACTTTCATCCAATGTTTCCACACTTTCTATTTATATTTACCTTTCATCAAACTAACAACACTTCATATTGATTATATATTTTTATACAATTAAATTTTCTCATTGTTGAATGCCTCTTCTCTAATAACTTTCAATAATGAGAAAAAAATCCCTTCTAAAAACATGGAGTCAATATGTAGTGTTGGCAGTTCAACATAGAAAAGAAAATAGAATCATGGTAACATTGGATGTTAATATTTTTTTAAGACATCGAGATATGTAGGAATGGACCACACCTCATTCCAACACATGGAGTGTCCATTATGACTCTAAGTGCTACTTTTTATTTAAAATTGATGTTAATTTTAGTAAAAAGTACAACTGACATACTCAAAAACCTAGATAACATATTATGATTGTTTTTATACTTTAGTAAACTGATCCATATGTCATTTTAGATGTGTAGAAATCAGATGTACCACAATTCAATGTACAGTGTGACCTATATGACTCAATGTGTCTACTGTCAGTTTAAAATTGACAGTTTAGTTCCAAAAATTGAACTCACTAAAAACAAAGAAAACAAACTCATATTTTTATAATAATTTTTTTCATTGATTCATAAGTAATTTTTGATTTTTAGGAATCAGTCTCACATCAAAACAATACACGATGAGATCAGTATAGGTCAAAGTGTATGTTTCAAGTTTAAAATTATATTCTAGTAAAAAAACAAGTTACATACTCAAAACCAATAAAATGAATTTTAATTGTTTTGATACTTTATAAAAATAATCCATATTACATTTTAGATGTTTAGGAATCTAGAATACCACAATTCAACACACGGTGTGACCAGAATGACTCCAAATGTGTCTTTTTATTTAGAAATGACATCAATTTTAATAAAAAGAACTACAAGCCTACTAAAAACTGAGAAAACACATGCATAATGTTTTTATACTTTAGTTAAATTATCCATAATTTATTTATGATGTGTAAGAATCATTATCACCTTATTCTGATGTATTGTGTGCCTTGAATGAATCAATATTTCCTTTAACTGTTAAAAAATGACAGTTTAGTTCAAAAAATGTCACTCACTGAAAACTAATAAAACACACTCAAAAAATCTTGATAATTTAGGAAATTAATTCATGTGAATTTTTTTATGTGGAGGAATTGATATCAAGTAAAATTTATACATGATGTGATTGGTACAAGTCAAAGTGTGTGTTTCCAGTTTAAAATGACAATTTAGTAAAAAATACAAGTGGCGTAGTCAAAACCAAGTAAATGAGTTCATATTATTTTGATAATTTATGAAAATGACCTATAATCCTTTTTGTATGTGTAATAAATACAATCACCTTGATACGACATATGGTGTGACTGATAGAACTCAAAGTGCATCTATTTATTTAAAATTGAAATCAATTTTTTGTAAAAAGGACAACTCTCATACTCAAAACCAAGCACACTCATTCCTATTATTTTGATACTTTAGGGAAAAAATACATAAGTCATTTTGTTACATGTATAAATTAACCTCACCAAACTCTGATACATGATGTATCTAATATAACTCAATATATCTATTATCAGTTTAAAATCAACATTTTAATCCAAAAGTTTCACTCACTGAAAATTATGAAAACGTGGTCAGATTGTCATTATAATTTAGGAAAACGATTCATAAGCCATTTTCGACATATAATAATCATTGTCACATAAAACTAATACGTGATATGACTGATATGAGTCAAAGTGTGTGTTCCTAGTTTAAAATAACATTTTACTAAAAAAATATTAGTGGCATACTCAAAACTGAGTAAACACATTTAATTTTTTTTTGATATTTTAGTAAAATAATTCATAAGTCATTTGAGATGTTTAAGAATCAGACGTACCTTAATCTAAAACACAGTGTGACGAGTATGACTACAATTTTTTTCAATATATAAGTATCATTTTATTTTTAAATGTGCATCACATCACCAAAACTAAGAAAACTAGCCTAAATTGTTTTTATTCATTAAAATTATATACACATACTTTATTTTGATGATTTCATGGTGTTGTGGTGTTATGGTTTGTTTTTACAGCACACATCACTGGTGGGGAAGTGTTTTGTAGCATCACACTATAGTATTCCCCTTTATTAGCACTGATAAATTGATGTTTTATCAGTGCTTTTATAAGTGCATAAAATGTCCATTTTTAGCATTGTTAAAGGCTTTTTTTTAGTAGTGATGAGATATTCCTTAACTAGATTTGATAGTAATGGTTATATATCTTCTACATTATCAACAGTATGTGGGTCATTTATAATTTCCTCTATTACATTTAAAGGTTCATGGTCTAGGGGAGACAAAAATTACAATTTTTATACTTGTATTAACATTTGAAAGGTATGGATGATCACTAATCAATTATGAGTCTCCCAATGTTTCAAGCAAAAGTTTATTATGTTACTCTCGATATTAAGGAAATCTCAGAGTAATTTAAAATTAGTTAAGAAATTTGTGCTAAGAAATTAAGTCATCATAATGAAGGTCTTCATAATGAGAACCATGGGAATGACCCCCAGTTTTCAATTTTTATTCAACATTATCGGTTGAACCTCCATTCTAGATCAATGATTTATCATATGGAGAACCTCCAAAACACATTCTATGGGTAGGAAATCATGGTATGTTATCTCTGTTTTGATAAAGAGGGCCACTATGATTATCATTTTTTTGTTTCCTTCATGTGGAGGACCTATATGTTAATTTTTTTATCTTTTTTAAGGAATGCCTCTATAAAACATACCCTAGGAAGATCCTCAGGAGTTATTAATTTAGTTTCTATGGGTAAGTTCTCTATGGTTTCTGATTTCTGATGATTTGGTGAGGGGAAGACCGCATTGGTGGTTTATAATTATGTCTTTTCGTGTAATTTCACATTTTATATCATGGGGAGGACCTTCATGATTAATTTTTACATTTCTATGGGAATGAATTTCTTACAGGATTCTATGGGGAGAATCATTAAAGATTCTTAAT
Organism: Viscum album; assembly: GCA_963277665.1. Lineage (NCBI taxonomy): Eukaryota > Viridiplantae > Streptophyta > Magnoliopsida > Santalales > Viscaceae > Viscum > Viscum album. Next base: position 1,548,577,164 of record OY728142.1, read on the forward strand.
TTTATCTGTCCATAGGGAGTACCTCCATGGTTGATCATATTATATTTGATTCCATCATTATGTATTTCATTGATGATTTTATTGGTGTCGTGGGGATGATCTCCATGATGGGTACTTCAGATATAACCTCTTCAATTCTTTATTATGGTGTTATGGGGAGGACCTTCGTAATGAATACTTTAGGGAGGACCTCAAGATTTTTTGATTATGGAACATCATGGAGGACCTTTATATTAAATATTCTAAATAATTCCTCTAGAGTTATTTATTGTGGTGATTCAAGGAGGACCTTCATAGAGAATATTATATGTAGTAACTCCATATGTGTTGATTGTGGTGATATGGAAAGTACCATCATAGAGAATTATCTAGTGAGGACCATCATATTTTTCAGTCACAGTACCATGGGGAGGACCTCCATGTCTATTTTTTTGTCCCTTGTTGATAAAGTGATTATGGATCATGGATACACTATTAGAATATTCTAATGAACCATTATGATGATAGTGTCTATAGGTGAATAGATATTATGTTTCTTCATATATTAACCTTGTAAAGACCTTGTTTATATTATTATTATTTGAGAGAATGAGGATATAATTTCTATCTTTATTGAGGTTAGACAATATGGGAATCAATATTTAATATTTGGAGCCCACCTATGTGGATCGTCAGTTTCTATTTAGATACACCGATATGTTTTAGGAGTGTGAGAGGGAACATGGGTATGCACTACTATCGAGTTCATTATCCAGATTCACATAGATGGACCTTCTCCTAGGTGTCTTACTTTGGAAAACTAGTGTTGGGATCTCGGGGGTGACCTCCTAGAAATATACTTGAGGGTGTGGGGTCATGAAACACTATCAATGGTGATGACTGGTAGGATCCCTCCATGAATTCTTTTAAATTGTATTATAAATGATGTTGACACCCTCATCGACCTCCATATATTAGGGGAGAAAGTGTTTCTACACTCTGAATATATAAGCCCAAATCAATCAGATATAGCAACAGATCTACTTGCTTCCCTATGATCTAATGTTGGTCAGACATCCTACGATGCTTCATATCCTGGAGGCTTTTACAAGAAACCTTCATGGTTAGGATGGATTCATTGTGATGATATTATCATGAGAAGGATTCCACTAATTGGAAGTTTATACGCTGGGTTGGTGACAACATTCATTAAGACTATTATATTTTAACCACTATCATATTTGTAGTGTATGTCTTGGGAATCATCTGATGGTGTGTGAATAATTGTGTGGTTTTGAAATTTCGAATCACCATGCTTGGTAATTTGACATGCGATGATTTTTTCAGTGATTCTATTTAGATGTCACATGATATATAATAGGGAAATCGAAAATAAGAAACTGATAGGTGTAGCATCATATGTAAAAGTTCCTGGTCAATTGATCTATTTTGTAAGTAAATGATTTCATGTCAAGTTGTCTATTCCTATTTACCCATGAATTCATGCCCATAGTCTCATATTTTTATGATAACATTATTACCAATGGTTGGTTTTCATTGAGATATCATAATGAATCTTCTAATAGTCTATTGGTCAAGAAGATCGAAGATATTCTCATTCATCATGGGGTCTTATTTACAAGACTTGGACACTCTTATAGATTTAATACATATTTCAAAATCAATCCTAATAATAATATTGGTTACCTTATTTTTGAGGGTGATCAATATTATAATTCATTAATGCAAACATTTGTATTTATAATAGGTTCCCCACAAATCCACTAATGGTTTATTATACCATTTTTTAAATACATGATGCTTTGGAATCTTGAAATTATCTCTATATTTAGAAGATGTCGGTATTATGGAGTTCGTTTCGAGCCCAAGATATGGTCTTCCTAGATTAGTAACCTGGGTGAGTGGGTGCCCCTGTCCGAGGCCTGAGCCCTTTGCATAATTAGGTATAAAAACAATTCCAATGAATTTATAGTTATCTTACATCGGTTTTTATTTACTGATAAATACCTAAGAACTATATGGATAAGGGTTTATTGGTTGAAAACCACACTAAATTAGATATGTGATCAAATAGGTGCTTAGTTTGAGAGCTCTGAGAGATGGGAACAGTCCATAAACAACTTAATTGAATTATCCCTTTTTTACTTCATTTAACTTATATATGATGATTTGTGGGCCAATTATGTATCTCTACAATGGATTGGGTAATGATTAATGCTATGGAGAAAATATATTGGGTGTAACTGAATGTGTTTTTTCATTATACGAGTAACTATAAGGCTGATTATGAATATTATTCCCCATGAAACCTTCACGAATTAATAATTTTCTCTATACTTTTTTATGGTTTTGTTTCACAAAACTATTTGATAAATAATTTTATTTTCTAATTAAATATTAGTTTATTCTATTATACAAGATTGATGTTTATTATTTACATGAAAAATTATTTCATGTGTTTTCAAGTATTCTATCGCCTAATGAGTTCCCTTATTTTATTATATACCTTACCAATATTGATATTCTTATACCATGTTTAAAAATAATTTTTAATGGGTTTAAGGAAGATTAGAAATAATAACCAAGTAAAAGTCCCAATTATTGTACCTTTACATATATGAATAAAGTGTATCATTTATAGAACATATTCTTCTGGTGAATATTGTACACGAAGTGATAATGTGTGTTTTTTTATGTAATGTATTTCATAATCCTATAAAACTTTAATACTAATGGTATTGATAATGTTGATATTTTAATATTATTATAGGGACATGTAAATATGATATGGTTATATTTGAGCTGTTAAAGGTTGTTTTAGAGTAGGGTTTATATAATTTTAGGTGTTTGGATATTGATAAGGTAACAAAAGGGATGTAATTCAATAATTTTAAAGTGGTTCAAATAGGGATAAAAAATATTTGTGGTCATACTATCATGATATATCTTTTATTTTAACGGTTTTTATTTGTTTCACCTAATATATATCTTTTTTAGAATGGTTTTATTCAGTGGTAACAACATGAATAATTTATTAATGGAAAAAAGATTAAAAAACACTTCTAAATTAAAAACATGGAATTTTATGAGTTTGAGATAAAAAATTTATGGTTATGTTGACAAAAATTAATAATTTCTATAATTATTGGTAGTGATTCTAGGTAGAAGCCAAATTCTCCACAATGAAATATTTATTTAGTAGAGAACTTCATGTGACATAATCCTTCAAAATTTGGGGGGGGGGGTTACACTAGTTCTATTTGAATGATGAATTAATACTTTTGAGAAGATATTTGATGTTTTATGTTCTTAAGAGAATTCAAAGCCTTGTATTTTTGTTTATACTCAATAAGGTGAAGCTGATCAATGGAAGTATTTAATTAAGAATACCAAATAGAATTATTAAATGGAAACCAAGTAATGAAATGAACATAAATTTTTCTTTTTGAAAAAAGAAATATTTTCCATAAGTACATTGATTTTGTACGTAGAGTCAATTTCTAGAGTTAAAACCAAATGAAGAGTAACCAGTTGCAATTTATGAAGAATATTTTACAAGATTGTAATAGTATGTACCAAATATAATTATCAATCATGAATATGATATTTATATATTTTACCTAGGCTTTGGAGACCTATTTACAAATGTAATGGTAACTCATAAATTTATAAGTCAGGAGAAATTGTTTTGGCCTGAAGAGAAGGTAGAGATGGAGTTTATTAACTCTTATAAAACCCAGAGTCTATAATATATTATGTGATCAATTGAGAAATAGATAAAATTTTATGGTATGAAAAATATAAATGTTATGTCAAATTAATATCCATTATTTCATAGATATGGAAAAAATAATTTTGTATAGTGTTTTATGGGGATAAATAAGTGTTATAAGTGTGGTAAATTTGGACATATGACTCTAAATTTAAAAGAAACAAATAGTGACCAGGAAAATAAAAATGGTGAACCGAGAACTCGTCAAGTTTCTTAGTAAATTGTGAAATATTTTAATTATAATAAAATGGAGTATTATTATAAGACCTCACCCTTAAACATTACATAATCTTCAGTTAAGTCAAGAATTCACATTGAGGGTCTTTTATAGTTTAGAGTTTTAGAAAATTAGGCTATAACTATTAAATTACATCTCAAATATTACAAATTAGAAACTTATATCAATCTGATTTTTCACAAAAATAAAACTCCATAAATAAAACAAGAATTATTTTTTTGGTAAAAATCTTCTCATATTATTACATTATCTTATACTTCCTTATACCCTATGAAAAACATTTCCAAAACTTGGTATGATCATAAAAATATTTATAAGGAATATAAAATAACAAAATAAAACCATTAATCCATGAATATTTAAAACCCATGAAAACACTTTCACAAAATCATAATTTCACCCATAAAACATAAACTATTTAGCTTAAATCATATAATCATAATATTCATACAAAACATTATAGAAATCATAAAACATAAAGATAACTTGTGGAATCCATAACATACTTACACTGTTGCTTTCACAGCTATATAGGGAGTAACCTTCATGGTTATATTTGGAATACCCATCACAGTATATTGCCTACATCTTTTGGAGAATATTTAATGTTTACCTTGGTCACATAACCCAATACATTAGAGATATATCATGGTCACACCCTCCCTCAGTTTATCACAGAACCACCAGTATACATAAGCAATAGCCAAGAACCATAACTTAATCATAACACATAAAAAACATAAAGGAAAAATAACATTTCCACATTGAAATCATAAGATATAATTTAATGATATTTATAAAATCAATCAATTCTAAAAACCATTTTAAATACAAAAATACCAAAAAAATTAATGTGGTATTTACTTTTCTTTTAAAAAACATTACAGCTTGTAGAGGAATCCAGATATCAAATAATGATCATGGTGGTGTAAAGGTCGTTATCTTGTGTTTATTAAAAAAACATTCATTTTTTTCTCTAGTAAAATTCTTAGTAGAAAATATTACATTTTAAACCCTTTTTATTAAATTATAATTCAAAAGGTTTTGATTATATACCATATAAAATAGAGTTATTTATAAATCAAAATATACCTCAATGAAATAAGATTGAGACGAAGTCCCTTACAATGATCATATCATTTGATTAAGGATAAATCAATGACATGATTATGTGTTTAAAATATAAATAAACCTAGTATATGTGGATATTAAGTGTAAAATAATTTTATCTCATTCACATATAGTCTTAGAAAAACAAAAACAAAGACACGGATATTTAACTCAATGAATGGAGATTGAGTTAAGATTTCCCTTACAAGAATTATTTTTGATAATCATATAGATAGATTATGTGTATTCACTATTAATACACATAATACAAGTATAAATACAAGAAAATATATCAAAATTCATTTCTCACATAACAATATCATGACATAGTCATGAAGTATAATATCAACCCAAAGAATGGAAATCGGGTTAAGAAGTGCCCTTACCTTAAATATGACTTGACCCATTAGTTAATTGATTTCTCTAATAATAATCATAGGTTAATTTATAATTTCTTTAAACCTTTTTAATTTTTATTATTCATTTTATATCACTTATTATCATGTAATATCAATTAGTTAATTTTTTGACTTCATATCGGATGTTTTGTCGATGTTCGGTTCTTGGATCAAAAATGAACTTGTTTTGATGAAAATTATCCATGTGGTCTTGAGTAGATTATATCAAGAATATTATTCATGTTTTATATATAATATATATCCATTATATATGTATTTATAATAGTCCATAACATATAAATATAAGAAATTAAATGCACCATTCATGGAGTGGTGGGTCATATGTAAGCTTGAACACTACTTTAATTTCGTTGACATATTAAAGGAATTAAAACTAAATGATATATAGATATATTATAATTATAGTATAATATCTATGTTATATATGTTACATAATTTAATTTATGTCATACTTTATATGTTCCATGTATGTCATGAATGAGTCATATCACTTTGAGGGGGCGGTAGTCCTCAGTTCCTCAAATGAAATTAGCGTATTTACAAATTATGGAAAGCATAAAGGTTTGTTATAAAAAAATATTATACAAGAATAAAGAAAATATAAATATAATATATATCACATATATATAAATAAAGTTTCATCATAATGGCCCCCACAATAGGTGGTATGAAAAAATAGAACAATCATCGTTTCCCGTGGAAATAGTTTGTCATACACAAAATCAATATGTTTGTATCTATTAGTTGGAGGTGTTTGTAAGTATATATATAATCCTCCTCATAAAAAATTTATAATATATTGTGGTTACTTTTTTTATTTAATCAAATAATAATAATATCAAATGGATTGGAGAAGGAAAATAAATGAAGGGAACTTGAGGGAAGACGTTACCTCTAAATTGGGTGACATCTTTTTACTTGTGCCAAAATGGCTTTCTTGAATTGCCTTATGACCAAGTTAAGTCTTATTGGAAGAATTTACGGATTTTGGGAGATTATTTGAGCATAATTTGGATTATTATAGGGTATTTATAGTTATGATTATGTGGGTAGAGGTGGTGGCTTTTTATAAGAGGGAGGAGGGGCACTTTAGGAAAGTCTTGAAATATTATTTTATTATAAATTGATTTTCAAATTATAATATTTCCAATGTTTTATAATTTGATGAAAAGATGATAATGGTTCTAAATAAACTTGACCAATAGGTTTTCGACAATTTTATGTCACCAAATTAACCTTATCTTTTAGCTTTATCCCTTGGTTAAAAACAGTAACGCTTACCATGTCTTCTTGTATTTTCATAATATATAGTTACTAGAGTTACTATAGAATAAAAATAGAACCACAACTGGATCATTAATGACATTGGAAACATTATTTAAGTCATTTTTATGAATATTGTATTTTTAGGACTGTTATAACATTTAAGAAAATAGTATTTGTTTTAAAAACTCTTTTTTTTAATTTTGACACTATTTAGTAATCTATTTTTGTAAAAGTCATAACATATTGATTTCTTCAAATAAAATAAATTAAATCAAAAATAATATTTCAAAGCATCCATAAAATTCGTGGATGGAATAAAAATATTAAAATTATATTTATTTTAATATTTTTAATATCGTTTATATCAATAATTCATTAATAAGGTAATCATTACATCATCATTGTGTCATAAATAAATTAATTTATTTAATGTCTAAAAGCTATAAATAAAATACCATGATGTTGGATTTCTATTTATATTTATTATTAATATTTATAGTCATAGATATATTTTATATAACCCAATATTATTATTTATTTAGTAAAAGATATATGTTTAGTCTGGTTTGTATGTAATGTTTGAAGCCTTGGGGCAATGAATTGCTCTAAGGCCTACAAGTCATGTAATAAATATGCCTACAGGCCTTGTAATGGTTCCACCTCGCCCCTTTAATGGTATATTATCATAAATCAATAATAACTAAAGGTCTTCAGGCCATTGGAGTAGGTTTTATTCCTCTATACTTTAAATTAATTCTTATAACATGCCATTTTCACACCCAAGTGGCTCCAAAATGCCAATGGTTCGGGCTAAGGATGCTCATGGTCAGAAATAACTCATTCAATAGGATTAGGAAACTTTTTATGACAGTTTTTTGTTATTATAATATTATTTTTTACCCTTATTTACCTAATTTACCCTTTTACCATGTTAAATAATAAATAATTACTCAAGTTACTATTCATAATATCCAAAAATAAAAGGTACCGATTTACACAATTTGGACCTTCCAATTAAAAATATGGAATCCATTTTTTTAAATTCAAAACAATTAATTTTCTTCAATTAATTTAAAATTATTTCGTGTTGTCAAATCCCAAAGACGAGTTTTTATGAAGTAAAAAATATCAAAAGACTGACATTTGTTTTGGTCCAATTTAAAAGTCAATTTAATTTCAATGACTAGAATTGTACTAAATGACATATAATTAATCAAATTACACTTTCAAACCAATTAAAAAGATATTCTAAAAATATAAATAAATTAGTTGGATATCCAGGTTTGAATTAAAATGAAGTATTTTTCACTATTCATAAAAAATATGTATTTTATCCGAAAAATACCAAAATTTCAACTGCAGTAAATTATGATGTCCGAATTATGAATAAGAAGTTTATTTAATAAAATAGAACATATAAAGTGACAAAAACTATTTTTGAAAAAGTGATTACCATCCAGAAGTTGTAAAACGACCTTTTAAAAATATTAGTGTATTTTATGCTTTAAATTATATTCACTCTCATTTTAAGCCACTAAAATTCATTGGATAAATGTAAAATCATTTAAAAAACATGTATACTAATATTTTAGTTAGTTATATTCATTCCCTTAAATACAAAGGCTTGGCTTTAACTACCATTTAAAATATTTTTATTATTTTTCGGTATAACTCAATGTTGTTTACAACGTATGATTTCAGAGAAACGTGTTATTGTGTTCGAGTATGCTATCAAACACAGTGTACCCTTAAAGGTAAAATTAATATCTTACTCATAAATATTAATAGATATGAAAAAGTATTATTCTTTAAATACATGGATCGTCACAATTATGTATGTTGATGCCCTTAATGTAAGGCTCAAGAAGTAAATAAAAAAGTTCATACTAATAAATCATTAATAAAGTTGTTTATCATTATAGATGAAGATGAGGAAGAATTGATTAATATATCAAAGGTATTGATTTTTTAATAATATTTTATCTTATATTCTAAAATAAAAAACCTGATTAGATTAATATTGATGAATATTAGGAAAAAATAAATATTTTAGAATTACATGATATAGATATTGTGAAATAAGATGATGAGACACATTAAAGGTTCATAAGGTGTTATATAATTTAAAAGTATACATCAAGGTTTTAAATTACAATAATGTATTGAAATTTCTATTTTTTAGGGTATAAACAAGTGTTAGGATGTAATTTAATTTTGGTGGGAGGTTTTAATAATCCATATTTTTGAAATTTATTTTCTTCCCATAGATTCTGTGTTTTTAAAAAAAAATTAGAATACATCATGGGAATAAAATAAATGTAATTAGAATTATATTATTAATGATATATAATTATATATTAAAGATGAATAAACACTATATGATCATCTCAAGTTCAACTAGACAGTAAAAATAAGTAAATATAAAGACTACCATATTGAGTATTCGACATCATGGTCTCATCCAGTCATATTTTTTAGTATTTTTAAATAAATAAATTTTTAAGGTAGAGTTGGATCCCACAAAAATATATGGCTGGATATATGAATGAAATCTCAAAATAAAACCAAATTCATATCTGAAAATCAAAAATTAAAATAACATCCATTAGGGTAATGTGCACTTCCTCAAGCCTAGGGATTCTACTACTACCGACCAACATCATTCCCTTGATATTGTATTATTCCACCTACTAATTATAACCAACAAAAAATTCATTATAACCAAAGAACTAAACCCTATAAAATAGTTCTAAGAAGATCATGACTAGTAAATCCTCTAACAATTTAATCAAAAATTCATTTTTTCCATAACAAAACTTCATTGTATAATATACTAATTAGTTATATCAAAACAGTGAAAAAAATAAAAAATATATATCACAAAAGGAAATAAACAATATGTAATCACAAAATTGAAAAGGAAATAACTACATCACCCATTAGGCATAAAGAATCATCATCGATTCTCTATACCACTATTCCAAATGACATCTTCATATCAAGAAGTGATATAACTGACTATCGTGAAATGAGAGGAATGTAGAAGGAATAATAAAACATTAATTTGATGAATAAATGATCCAAAAAAGAGAAAAGAACATAAAAAAATCCCATTAAGTATCACCACTATCATATCAATCATCAATGTTCCAAAATAAACTGATGTACCATTTTGCTTAACAAAAATGGGATTTTAGTGATGTGTTGGCCATTAAGCGAAGTTTAGATAATGGCGAGGTCTAAAAAAACTATAAATGGAAATAGAGAAAAGTATATGAAGCCCAAACACTAACAGGGGGAAACCACAGGGCCCTACTACTAGTACATCTCATGTCACTGAGACTAATTCCATATTGAACCAAATATGGGGTCCTATATCAGAAGGTTTGACAGGTATAGAAGTAGTGATATGTTATAGGAAACATGATAGTAGTAGGCTTCAAAAAAATAATATTAAATGAAACGGACCTAGGGAAAATTTAATTAATAAAAAATAAATATTTGAACTAAGGAAAATGAAGAATAACTGAGATGAGGAGGATAAGAGGGATCCAAATGAATATATGAGGGTATTCATCACTTATAGAGAGAATAATAGAAACCGTAGTAATTCTAAGTTCAAATCTAAGAGTGAATAAATGATTTGAGAGAGAATTACTCAATCTCATCCATCACGGTACCCCATAAGAATCCTCACACCAAATATAATCAAATAATGAAGGAGAGAAAAATGATATGAATTTATAGAATTAAATGTGAAAATATATTGTAAAATTTTTAGAGAAGTAAGAATATATAATGGAAAAATATAACTATTTATGTTAGTAATTATATATCTGTTGGGGTATGTATTATGGGTATCCATTATAAGATCATTGGGGTTATAAATATATGATCCTTAAAATATGAGTTAAGATGAAAAACTGTATTATAATTTGAATTTAATATGATAAATTAATCATTCAAATTATTATATAAATATTATCCAATTACAATAAATTTTTTTATGGAAAGAAAAAAAAATGAAAACATTTATTCATGCTAATGCAATGCTTGCACAATATTAGAAAAATTAAATTGATCAAAAATGAGAGGTGATGATATTATTATATAAATTAAATGATATATAATATGACTATTCAATGATTTTGATATATATTCATGAAAATTTAAGTTATATATAATGTTAATTAACCAAATTATTACTCAGTGTATGTGTAGGGTAAGAAAAGTGATAATTATTATCATAAAAATGTATAGAAGCTATAAATGGGATTGAATAATTTTAACAAGGATTTAAATTATATTAATTATGAATAATAAATTATATTTATTTTTTAGTTTTTATTTCTATAAGAGGATATTTATCCAAAAATGATTAAATGTTATCAACACATTTCTTGTGCATGTTGGAAAACATAAACAATATTAGTTTTAAATTAATTAATTTGATAAGGTTTTGATTAATTGTTGAGTTTATATATTTATTAGGATAAATAGGTTATTTAAGAAATTATTTAAATATTTATAGTTGAATTCCATTGTTATCTACTTAATTTTAAAGTCAATTTACATGACTAACCCAAAAAATGTGTTTAAATAGAATTTACTGGTAAAAATAATGTATAAAATTAATAAACAATCATAAAATATTATAACTATACAAATTATAATTATTATTGATTTAAAATATATTTTATTTATAATTAATGAGTCATTTGACATGAAAAAATTTCATCTTTTACCATTAAAGATTGAATATTTATTTAAATGCCATGGAATCATGTCTATAAAGGGGAGTCTTTATATTCTTTGAAAAATACACCTAATTTTTAGTTTCATCTCTATATTCTACATGAATACCCCTCTAAATTTATTTTTTCCATGGTCATAAGGTTATGCTATAAAAAAGAAATACCTCCCCAAAGGATTTAGACTTAATCCAAAGGTGGTGAATTGAAGTGCAAGGTAATGGTTCCCATGTCAATCTTTGCTTTTTTTATTTGAGATTTTTTCCCTTAAAATATTTTAAAAAATACCATATTTTTATTAAATGATTATATTTAAATGTTATAAAAAGATTTATTAACCATTTTTGGTGATATATCACTTTTTTCTCTCATCAAACCATTTTCCTATGATGTTTTCATGTCAAAGTATGAGTATGAAATCCCATATATTTTTTTTATATTCTCCTCTTACCCTTTCAAAAATATGGGCTTACTTTAAAAGTAATTATAAAATGTAATTATTATTTATTTCTAATTTTTTTTAACTAAATCATGTAGTTTTTATTGTTTTTTTAATTCTACTATAAAACATCATTAACGAATGGATATTTTATGCTGCCAAAGTGAATGATGATGATTAATTTCTATGTTAATAATTTATTATATATTTTTAAAAAATTATTTTATGATTTTATATAACATAAATACTCATATGATGTCTTATTTATTATTTGTTAATTGTAAAAAAACATTATGATTATGATATTAATAGAAAACACTTAATGTTTTTTTAAGCATCCAAAACCAAATTACCAGGGAATATTTTCTAAATTCATACTATTTATCAAGATATTCATCTCTTATGCTTATAGAATGATATCAAACATAAACCTTGTAACTTATAATACATATTGAACTATTTAAAAATAATATTTTTCTATTTTTATTACACAAAATCTATATTGTAAGTACATGCCAGGCATACTCAAAATGTCCCACACATGACACATTAGTCAAATTAATAAGTATCACCTAGTAATAAATAAAACAAATCAATAATAAATAACACCAGGTTAACACCAAGGCATTGGATGTTATCATTATTTAGAAAGACAATTTTACTAACCCAATATGATATGAAATTAATCTTTGAGGGAGCCTCCTGGCACCAGAGTCTCATTCCATACATTATGCCTTATATTAACCACATACACTCTGATATAATCTCTATCCAAAAAATCTCCCAATGGAGTTCCTTTGAAGATGCATCTATTGGGTTATGAATTAAGCTCATTGTTATCAAATATTTATTTCTTATCTTCTTGGAGGATAGCCTGGATAAATTTCGTGGAGGAATATACATGGTAGGAGGTGATCTCATGTGTCAAGTAGCCTAGGAAAGGAATCCTAGTACCTGACCAATTGTCCTTCCAAAAGGATATGTCACATATTCCAACTAACCATCGGGTGTGCTGTTGGAGGTTCAAGATGTAAAGTCAAACCATGAGCCTGATGGCAGTAGGACTCCCTATATGCTGGTCCATATCAGCACCATACCTGTTCTGCATGAATGTTCCCAAAAAGGTATTCCCTTCAATGACCTCCCATACTAGTTTAGAATCCATGCCATTCATTGAACTAGAGAAGCTTCGAATGTTGATGCCTCCCTCATGAATCAGCTTCACCAACCTTGCCTGGGCCCCTGATTGATGTTTCCCTTAAGATTGGGTATCCTATATAAATGAAGCCATTGTTTTATCAAACCTAGTGATTACCTATTTTGGCACCCTGAGCGCAGAGAGGACATGTATAGGGATAGATGAGAGTACACTATTAATGACAGTTATTCTTCCTCTGAAATACAGGAACATGATTTTCCAATTCGAGATTCTCCTTGAGATTTGGGCACTAATCTTGTCAAAGTTATTAATTATCAGGACTCTTTGAAAAATCTAGGAACCTAAGAACTCCATGTGGAACATTCCTTTCCACATCTCCAGGATGTTTTCAATTTCTCTGGTCCACTTTTCTGAGAATTTTTTTGTAATGTATATAATTCTTTTCTCTCGATTGATAAGTCGGCCACTCCACTTGGAGTACTCCTCCATAATTCTATTGACCCCTCGAATAGATCACTTTCCACCATTCTTAAAGATCATTATATATTCAGTGAACATTAGGGTGAGAAATATTACTTTAGCGGTACTTGGATCGAAAATTAAGGATGATTCCCACCGCCATGCTTTTATTAATATATCTACTTAAAGAGTCTAGGATGATAATAAAAAATTTTAGAGAGAGAATATCACCTTGCCTTAGTCCCCTTACCACCTTAATGAATCCTTATTTTTTCACACAAAATAGGTAGAGATCAAAGAGGATAAAAAGCATCTAAAAAGTAAATCAATCACCCAAGGTGAGAATCTCATACGTGATAGGACAATGATAATTTAGTTTCACTCCAACTTATCACATACATTGTTCACATCATGTTTGATAACCGTGTTGGAGTTGAAGGATTTTTCATTGATGTATTCAATGAACTCTTGGGGACAAGACGATTTCCCCATGAATCAATCTACCCTTAACAAACCCATTCTGCTCAAGAAGATATCCATCTTGGTAGATGACTAGAAATCCTTCGGTTGAGGATCCATTCCTGCACTTTATTTAAAAAGAGGAACATGAAAATTGGAAAATAGTGCTGAATGGACTCTTGATTATTCCCTTTTGGAATCATGACCAGTTTGTTGCACAGTGAACACATGGAAAATATCTTCCATGGAAGATGTACTAAATCGCATTGACCAAATCAGCCTAAACCAAATCCCGGTCAGCTTTGTAAAATGATTCAGGGAAACCATCGAGACCTGGCATTCATTTAGTATTAAGGGACCAGACTGCCTCTGAAATCTCCTTCTCCTATGGTTTCACCATAACTGAGTCATTCACTAGATCTAAAACCATAGTAGTAATAGCCTCTAGGATATCGGATGGACCCCTAGGATAGTATTCTTTCGAGTAAAGTCTAGGACCTATAAGGATATATTTTAAAAAATAATCAGCCATCTTCCCCGCCTCGTTATGATCATTCACATAGGAACCATCATCCATTATAATGTTTGGGATTTCTGAATATTTTTTCTATTTGATGCATCCATGAACATAACATGTATTTCAATATCCTCCCCACAACCACTTAATCTGAGCTTGATCATGAGTGATTCATTCTTTCTTTGGGAGTGTGTTGGCCAGAAGATGTTTCTTGTGCGAGATATCCTCAAAGAGAGAATTATCTTGATAAACCTCTAAACACCTATAGATGTGTTCCACTACCCTAATTATAACTTCAACGTCCTAAATGTGGGGTGGATGTTTGTTTATCTAGTCAATGAGATCACCCTTGAGATGTCTCACCTTGTTATGTAGCCTAGTCCATGTATGTCCTCAGGCCAGATTACACCCTGAATCCCTAACTTTCAAAATAATTTCTAATTCCTCTATCCAGATATGTGAAAACATGAAACTTTTTCCTTCTTCAGTCTAGGAGCTCACTAAAATGTAGATAGGATAATGATCTGACAAACTTCTAACCAAGTGTAAAACGTTGGTGGCAGGTAAGAGTAAATAACCATTCCACATAACATACATCTATATGAAAAATATAAGGTGTTTCTATAACAACTCAAGTCGTTGCAGCATGAAAAATAGTCACCTTGGTACCCCATATCCAATAGGGCGCTACTGGCCATGCATGAGACAAATTTGTGACTAGCATGACCAGGAAAATCCCCTCTCCCCTTCATCTCCTCTGGTTGAGCTATATTTTTAATGTTTCACTTAACAAACCATGATAGGGTGACTGAGTTGAAAGAAAAAAGTACTTTCCATGGGTTCCTTCGGGCCTACATATCACATTTCTCATATACAAAGGTGAAGATGAGACTTTGGGTCCCCCAAGAGATTTTTGTTGAAACATGCAGATCTGAGGCCCCCAGCTACTCCATCCTGATATTATATTTCCATAATAACTAGATGGGAAGATCAAAAGATTCAACGATTAGGAGGTTTGGTGATCAATATTTTTATACGAAGTCTACAATCTTGGAGGAGTTTTTATTCGATTCCATAACAAGAAAAAGAGAGACCAAATGATTAAGAAATTATTTGGCATTGAATTTGGTTTTCACTCTGGCCCCAAGGCCATAGGAATTCTAGATAAGTAAAAAAGAAATTATGAAAATCTTATCCTAGTTTTGGACCCAGACTCATAGTCGTGCTTTGATGCGGATGACAGGGAGTTGTAACTGCGTTTTGATTTTGACCTAGAAAAAATTCCATGAGGGGGTAGAGAAGAAGATAAGTTCTTTACCTCTGTTACCTCAAAAGGATCCAGTAGCATTGATCCTGATAAGCCTGTTATATTAGGGGAGGAATCTTGGTGTGGTGCCTCTTGGATAACTGGTGGAGCAGGGCCTATAGGTGATATAAGGCCCCATCCTTAAACATTACTTAATCTTGAGTTATTTCAAGAATACTCGTTAAGGATCTTTTCAGGATTAGTGTCTTAGAGAATTAGATCATAAATCATTCATTAAATTTCACATTCAAATAGAGTGGTTACATAAAAGGTAGTAATCATTTTCCCCATCAACGGAAACGTATTTAAAATAAAATGTTGATTCTTTCTTGACACTTACTTGACACTATCATCGCATCATGTACCTTTCCCTTGACCTGTGAAAAACATTTCAAAAACTTGGGATGAGTATAAAAAGATCATTAAGGGATATAAAATTATGAAATGAAAACATTATTAAATGTATTAAATCATACTTTAGTCATAAAATAGAAGCATTTTAACATACCTCATCAAATCATGAATAAATCATAGAAACCATAAGACATAAAGGTAACTTGAGGCATTCATAACATTCTTATGTAGGGTGTAACCCTCATGGTTACGTTTGGAATACCCATCATAGTATATTACCTGAATCTATTCATAGAAACCTTAACATTTAACCCCATCGCGTTACCCAATGCATTGGAGAGCTATATCGGACTCACCGGCCCTTATTTTATCACAGAACCACCTGTCTTCATAATAATTCCCAAGAACCATAACATAATCGTATCACATAAAACATTCATAAAGGAAACATAAAATTTCCACATTTCAATCACAGTATATCAATACAACACATTGATATAATAAAAACATTATGAAAATAATTTTCAATACCAAAATAAAATAAAAGTAAAACATGGTATTTATTTTTCATTTTAAAAAAAGTTATGGCTTGTAGAGGAAGCCGAAACTCAAATAATGGTCACGGAGGAGGAGAAGTCGTTGCCGCCGCATACATACGACAAAAAAAATCCTTTTATCATTTATTAAAACACTTCGTATAAAAAATATTCCTTTTTAATAGACATAAAAGTCAAAGGGGTTTATACACCATATAAAAGAAATTTGTGTGTAAAACAATATATGTCTCAATGAAAGGAGATAGAGACGAAGTCCCTTACCTCGGGTCTGACTTGACTCGATCATTCTATATCCTCATAAATAATAAACTTGAGTTAATTTATACTTTCTTAAGAACCTTTTTCATGTTCATTATTCCTTTTATATCACTTATTACCATGTTATGAACACTGTAATTATTTAATTTAATAATGGTCTCGTTGTCGATCATTGGTACTTGAGTCAAAAATATAATTTTTATAATTACAAGTTGTTCATGTGGTAAAATATCCATTATATCCAGAATTATATTCATGATGTAGATATCATATATTTCATATATATCCAGTATATACATGCATTTTTAATATTACATAACATTTAGAGGTAATAAATGAAATGCACCGTTCATGGAGACTGTAAACCGTACGTACGCATGAACACTACTTTCATTTATATTTCATATTTTATGGAATGGAATCATAATTATATAAAGTTATATAATAATTCCAGTATAATATCATATATAATATCATTAACTCCATCCTTTATATATCCCACATATGGCATTAACGAATCAAATCACTTTGAGGGGGTGGTAGTCCGCACTTCCTAAAATAAAGATATCGCGTTTACCCATAATGGAAACCATAAAGGTATACCATAAATGAAAAATAAAGAATCTTATGGAAAAAATAAACATATTATATATCATATATAAATATATTGACATCTTAATGGCCACCTTTGATGGTGTTAGAAGAATATTGAACAATCATCGTTTCGTGAGGCAGAAATTCGTCATCCATGAAAATAGAATCCTCTTCAACCATTAGATGTAGGTGTGTGTAACTGTAGATCGAATAATTATTATAAAAACATCCAGGTATATTTAAGATACTGGTTTTTATACAAAATAAATGAATAAAAATAGTTTATGTGGTTGGATAAGAAAAATAAAACAAAAGAACATTAGAGAAAACATTACCTTTAAATCAGGTAACTCCTCTTGGTTTGTACCAAAAGGGTTTATTGAAGAGCTTTATGCCTAATGTAAGGTTTATAGGATGAAGAGAGGGATGTGGAGAGATTAAATGAGTAGAGCTTGGCTGAGACAATGTCTTGAGAAGTGTGGGTATGGAGGTAGAGGTTGGGGCCTTTTATAAGAGGGAGGTGGGGCACTCTTGGAAAGTCAAGAAATGTTACTTTATTTTAAAATTAGTTTCGGATTTAAAAGGTCCCAAATTAAAATATTTCTAGGATAAGGTGATAAGGGTTCAAAATATTCTCATAAAATAGGTTTTTTTCAAGTGTCAGTTTTGGATTTGACATTATATTTTCATTTTATTTAAATTGTTCATTAATGAGATAATCGATGCATCATCATGGTGTCATACATAAATTAATTTATTTAATGTCTAAAAAAAATACTATGATGTAGGAAATATTTATATATTTTCAATTAATATTTATAGTCTAAGAGATCATTTACACATACAAAACTAAAAATGTTTTTCTCGGGTGATACATTCTTCAGTGATATTCTCCTTTCTTTAAAAATAAAATGATAAAGTGTCACTTTCACCCAAAAGTGATTCCATGGGGTCCCTAAGTTTAGCACAAGGCATCCCATGGTTGGAAATGAAACAAACAGTATCATTAGGACACATTTTGGGGTCATTTTTTATTATTATGATATTATTTTATTATCCTTAACTACCCGATTACTAATTAATCAAGATAATTAAAAATAATTATCCTCGTTACTATTCATAATATCCAATAACAAAAGAGCATTAATTAAATAATTTGGACCTTATGATTCCAAATATGGAATCCATTTTACCAAATTCCAAACATATAAATTTCAATAATTAATTAAAAAAATAATTCCCATTGTCAAAAGAAAAAGCGGGTTTTTCTGAAACAATATCTATGAAAAGTTTGGCACTTGTTTATGCCCAATTCAAAGTGAAATTAATTATAATGACAACCATTGGATTAAATGGTAAAAATATATTCTAATTACACTTTAAAACCAATTAAAAAGATAATCTATCCATATAATTAAATTAGATTAAAAATCAGTTTTGATGTAAAATGTAGTATTTTTCACTATTCATTAAAAAATGAACGTTGTCAGAAAAATACCAAAAATTTATCCAATGTAAATTTCAATGTCCCGATGATAAAGAATAAGATTATTTTGCCAAATAGAGATTATAAAATTGTCAAAAGATTGATTTAAAAATTGTTTGCCATCAAAAGGCAGTAAAATAATCTTTTAAAATATTAGTGTATTCCTGGTTTAAGATTGGATTTATTATCATTTTAAGACTCTAAAAAACTATCTAATTCATAAATAGACATAGATAAAAATATCAATTATTTATTACTTACTTGGGATGTTACATCCTTCCCCCTTTAGAAAATTGTGTCCCCGCAATTTATTTACTTATCGAATAAGTGGGGTTATTTATCCCCCATGGAATTTTCAGATTCCCATGTTGCCTCTTCACTCATGTAGTTTTTCCAAAAAAACATTACTTAATGAATCACCTTATTCTGTAACACTTGATCCCTATGGTCAAGAATCTGGACTGGTTGTTCCTCATAAGATAGATTCTCCTCCAGCTGAACTACCTCTGGGCTCAAAACATGAGATGGATCTGGCATGTACTTCCTTGACATTGAAACATGAAACACATTGTGTACCTGAGATAAACTCGGAGGTAAATCCACTCGGTATGAAACTAATCCAACTCTATCTAAAATTTCATTTGGTCCAATGAACCTTGGACTCAACATTCCTTTCTTACCAAATCGCATCACACTTTTCCATGGAGATACTTTTAAAAAAACATGATCACCTACCTCAAAAGAGAGATCCTTCCTCATGTTGTCTGCATAACTCTTCTGCCTTCTCCGAGCTGTTCTCATGTGTCTCTCTATCAGCTGAACTTTTTCTGCCAACTCTTCTACCAATTCTGTTCCCATCAACTTCCTTTCACCCACTTCATCCCAAAAAGGTGGAGTTCGACACCACTTCCCAAATAATGCCTCAAATGGTTCCATCTGTATACTAGATTGAAAACTGTTATTATATGAAAACTCAACCAAAGAAAGATGTTGGTCCCAACTTCCCTAATAAACCATCGAACAAGCACGTAGCGTATCCTCAAAATTATATATTGTTCATTCTGACTACCCATCTGATTGAGAATGAAAAGCTGTACTAAAATTAAATTCAGTACCCAATGACTTCTAAAGGCCTTTCGAAAAGTTAGAAGTAAACCAGGGATCACGATCAGATACAATGGAGAGGTGAACTCCATGTAACCTGACTATATCTTTAAGATACAAATTAGAAAGTTGATCTAGGTAAAAATTATCTCGTATAGCAAGGAAATGAGAAGATTTAGTCAAGCAATCAACAATAAGCCAGATTGCATTATTACCCCGAGGTGTCTTTGACAACCCCACAACGAAGTCCATGGATATATTTTCACATTTCCACTATGGCACTAGTAAAGGCTGAAGCATCCCTTTTGGTAACTTTTGATCTACTTTAACCTATTTACAAGTCAAACACTTCATAGTAAAATCAGAAATATCTCTTTTCATTCGGACCCACCAGTAATACTCTCGAAGATCTCTATACATCTTAGTACTACCTGGATGAACTAAAAATGTAGAACTATGAGCTTCACATAACAACTCTCTCTTAAACTGTGAATCACAAGGCACACACAGTCTCTTCCCAAATCTCAAAACACAATCATTATAAATGATGAATTCAGGCAACTTACCTTTCTGAACCAGCTATACCTTTTTCTGCAACTCACTGTCTTGCTTCTGTGCTTTCTTAAATCTGTCTGATAGAGAATATTTCACTGATACCTGAAACAAAACAGAAGGACATCTTTCACCAAAAACTTATATTCCCAAGTACATCATATTCTTAACCAAATGATCAAGTTCCAAATGCAACATTTTTAATGATACATTACTTTTTCGACTCAAAGCATCAGCCACTTTATTTGCTTTTCGCGGTTGGTAATGAATTGTACAATCATAATCCTTGATTAATTCTAGCCATCTCTACTATCTCATGTTCAATTCATTCTGAGTGAATATATACTTTAAACTTTTGTGATCGGTATATATTTCACACATTACTCCATAAAAATGATGCCTCCAAATTTTTAATGCGAAAAAAACAGCAGATAATTCCAAATCATGTGGAGGGTAATTTACCTCATGAGTTTTCAACTGACGTGAAGCATAAGAAATTACCTGATCATTCTGCATTAGGACACAACCACATCCTTTCAATTAAGCATCATTGTAGATAACAAACTCCCCATTCCTGGAACATAGTGTCAAAACTGGAGCATTCACCAATCTTTTTTCAGTTCCTAAAAACAATCATCACATTCTTTTGTCCAGATAAACTTAACACCCTTCCGAGTCATCTTAGTCATTGGACTAGATAATTGTGAAAAATTTCTAACAAACATTTGGTAATAGCCTTCCAAACCAAGGAAGCTACAAATATCAGTTACATTTGAGGGTCTTGGTCGTTATTCAACAACCTTTGTTTTTGCATAATCAACAGTTATTCCATCTTTAGAAACAATGTGACCAAGGAAAGAAATTTGTTGCAACTAAAACTCACACGTGCTGAATTTCCCATACAATTTATTTTCTTTTATGTTTTTCAAAATAACCCTTAAATTTCTTTCATGCTCCTCTTTACTTTTAGAAAACACCAAAATATCATCAATGAAAACAACCACAAACTTATCCAAGAACTCATGGAAAATTCTATTCATAAGGTCCATGAATACAGAAGGTGCATTGGTTAGCCCAAAAGGCATAACTACAAATTCATAATGGCTATATCTTGTACGAAACGTGGTCTTCGGAATATCTGCTTCCTTTACCTTCAACTGATGGTACCTCGATCTCAGGTCAATCTTTGAAAAATACTAATCTCCCTAGAGCTGATCAAACAAATCATCGAAATGAGGCAAAGGATATTTGTTCTTAATAGTGATGTTATTCAAGGATCTAAAATCAATGAAAAATCTCATTAAACCGTATTTCTTTTTAAAAAATAAAACAGGAGCACCCCATGGTGATGTGCTAGGTCGAATGAAACCTTTCTCTAATAAATCTTGAAATTTCTCCTTCAACTCTAAAAGTTCAATTTGAGCCTTTCGATAAGGGGGTTTTGAAATTGGCTTAGCATCAGGAACTAAGTCAATAGTAAATTCAACATCCTGATCTGGTATTATTCCAGGAAACTCATCAAGAAAACCATCAGGATACTCATTTACCACTGGAACGTCATTAAACTGAACAGTTCCATTGTTTTCAACAATATGTGAAAAGTAAGATTCATTTCCATATTTTATAAGTTTCTCAGCCTCTTGATATATTATCAATAGTAAGGGTTCATTATTGTACAAAAAATGAAATTATTTCTTAAAATAAACTTTATTAGCTCTACAATCAATCTTAGCAATGTAAATTACGAGCCAATCCATACCCAAGATAACATCAAACTCTACTAGAGGTAAAACAATAATGTTTCCAAGTAGGTTCTTTCCACGGATAGAGATTGGAAGATTCTTATAAATTCTTTTTTCCTCAACATTTCTTTCATGAGTTTTTACCACAAGTTCAGGAGTCATTTCATGAGATGGTATTCCCATTTTACTAGAATAGTTTTTCAGAGATGAAGGAATGTGTAGTCCCTGAATCAAACAACACACTGGCATAATCTGAAAAAACAAACAAAGTACCTGATACCACATCATTTGATGGCCCAACATCTGCTGAAGTAGTTGAAAAGGATTTCACCACCCCATTCTATTTGTATTCTGACTGCTTCCCATCACTCGAGCTCTTTGTTGGACACTCATTTGCATAATGACCCATCTCATTGCACTTGAAACATTTCACTAACTTTAAATCAAATTTGGTCTTACCATCACCCTGATCTTTTTCAGTGTAGTCCCGAGCCTTATGTACCATCTTACCACATCGGTAGAACTTTCCAGAAATCAGAAGACATTCCCTAGCATGCCTTTTACCACATTTATCACAAATTAGAAACTTAGTTTTCTTACAATCAAACCTTTTTGAAGAATTCTACCCTTTCTCCTGCCACCTCGGTCTCTTCTTCTGTTGGTTGTTATAGAACACTTGATCATTGGAAAACTCCATTTCGACCTTGTCAGCACATTGAACAAGCTTTTCATAACTTTTGAACTCATGAGAATCCAATGCCCTTCGATATTTTGGCTTTAATCCTGAGTAAAAGTGATTGATTTTACTTTCAAGGTCTTGGATAAAATTTGGAGCATACCTTGCCAATCGAGTGAACATTTCTTCATAAGCAGCCACTGAGCTGTCCTCTTGCCTCAATTACAAGAATTTTTTTTCCATCCAAAGTCGAACAGCCTTAGGAAAATACTTCTCAAGAAACATACCTTTGAATTCATCCCAGTCGATAGCATCGATCTCATCAGCGTCCCTAATACTTTTAACCATCGACACCACTGATCTACTTCACCCTCCAAATGGCAAATTGCATGAATAACCTTTCGATTTTCTGAACACCCCATGACATCAAAAATCTTCTCCAATGCTTTTATCCACCCTTCAGCTAGCACAGGGTCAGATGATCCTCTATATGATGGGAGATTTTGCCTCATGAAATGTTCCACCACTGACATGTTCCTCTGCAGTTGATCTGGCTGATCTCATGCATGGATACCACCACCAATTATCGCTTGATTCAACTGTTCCATTACTGCAACAAACTGTTCAGTTCCAATTCCGACCATCTCAGGATGCTGATTCGGAAGGTCATTTCCTTCTGTATGCCTTCCTATCATTGCTTCCTTGTTTCCTCTTCGGAAAACCATTCTGAACAAACATGTCTTTGATGAAGCGACATGGTAATCTTTAAATGCTATATCATTTCAATTTGACCATAAAATTTTTTTTTGGATAATCATTTAATAGAATTATAACTCCTAAAGTTATCTAAACCAACCTATGATACCATCTATAAGGCCCCATCCTTAAACATTTATAAATCATGAGTTATTTTAAGAATACTCATTGAGGATCTTTTCAGGTTTATAGATTTAGAGAAATAGATCATAATTTATGCATTACATTTCACATTTAAACAAAGTGGTTACATACAAGATAGTACCCATTTTTTCCATCAACAGAAACATATTTAAAATAAAACATGGATTCTTTCATGACACTTCATTGACACTATCATCAAATCATGTACCTTTCCCTTGACCTGTGAAAAACATTTCAAAAACTTGGGATAAGCATAAAAAGCTCTGTAAGGGATATAAAAGTAAGAAATGAAAACATTATTCCATGTATGAAATCATACATTACTCACAAAACATAAGAATTTTAACATACCTCATAAAATCATGAATAAATCAAAGAAATCATAAGATATAAAGGTAACTTGATGCATTCGTAACATTCTTACATAGGGAGTAACCCTGATGGTTATGTTTGGAATACCCATCACAATATATTCCTTAAATCCCTTCGGAGAAACCTTAATATTTAACCCCTTCACATTACCCAATGCATTGGAGAGAAATATCATGCTCACCCACCCTTAGTTTATCACAGAACCACCCATCTTCATAACACTTCCCAAGAACCATAACATAATCGTTTCACATAAAACTTTCATAAAAAAACATAACATTTCCACATTTCAATCACAAGATTTCAATACAACACATTGATATAGTAAAAACATTATGAAAACCATATTAAATACCAAAATAATAGAAAAGTAAAACATGGTATTTATTTTTCATTTTAAAAAAAAAGTTATGGCTTGTAGAGAAAACCGAAACTCAAATAATGGTCATGGCGGCGGAGAAGTCATTGTCGCCGCATACGTACGACAAAAAACATTTCTTTTTTTATTTAGTAAAACACTTCGTATAAAAAATATTCTTTTTCAATATACATAAAATTAAAAGGAGTATATACACTGTATAAAATAAATTTTTGCGTAAAACAAAATATGGCTCAATGAAAGGAGATTGAGAAGAAGTCCCTTACCTCAGGTCTGACTTGACTCGATCATTATTTAACCTCCTGAATAATAAACATGAGTTAATTTATACTTGCTTAAGAAACTTTTCCAAGTTCATTATCCCTTTTATATCACTTATTAACGTGTTATTAACACTATGTAATTATTTAAGTTAATAATGGCCGTTTTGTCGATCAGTGGTACTTGAGTCAAAAATAAAATCTTTATAATTACAAGTTGTTCATGTGGTAAAATATACATTATATAATGAATTATATTCATTATATAGATACCATATATGTCATATATATCAAGTATATACATAAATTTATAATATTACATAACATTTAGAGGTAAGAAATGAAATACACCGTTCATGGAGATGGTAAGCCGAACATACGCATGAACGCTACTTTCATTTCTATCTCATATTTTATGGAATGGAATCATAATGATATAAAGGTATATTACAATTCCAGTATAATATCATATATAATATCATTAACTCCATCCTTAATACATCCCACATATGGCATTAACGAATCAAATCACTTTGAGGGGGTGGTAGTCCCCACTTTTTAAAATGAAGATATCGCGTTTACCCATAATCGAAACCATAATGTTATGCCAAAAATGAAAAATACAGAATCTTAAGGAAAACATAAAAATATTATATATCATATATAAATATAGTGACATATTAATGGCTACCTTTGATGTTTTTAGAAAAATATTGAACAATCATCGTTTCGTGAGGCAATAATTCGCCATCCACGGAAACAGTATGCTCTTTAACCATTAGATGTAGGTGTGTGTAAGTGTATCTTCAATAATTCCTATAAAAACATCATATTATATTGATGATACTTGTTTTGTAACAAAATAAATGAATAAAAAGAGTTTAGTGGGTTGGATAAGCAAAACAAAATAAAATAACATTAGAGAAGACTTTACCTTTAAATCGGGTAACTCCTCTTGGTTGGTACCAAAAGGGTTTCTTGAAGAGATTTCTGCCTAAGGTAAGGCTTCTAGGGTGAAGAGAGGGATTAGGATAGATAAAATGAGAAGAGCTTGGCTAAGAAAATGGCATGAGAAGTGAGGGTAAGGAGGTAGATGTGGGGGCCTTTTATAAGAGGGAGGAGGGGCACTCTGGGAATGTCAAGAAAAGTTACTTTATTTTAAAATGAGTTTCGAATTTAAAAGGTCCCACATTGATATATTTCGAATATAAGGTGATAAGGCTTCTATATATACTCATAAAATAGGGTTTTGACAAGTGTATGTTTTATATTTTACATTATCTTTTCATTTTATTTAAATCGTTCATTAATGAGATAATCGATGAATCATCATGGTGTCATAAATAAATTAATTTATTTAATGTCTTAAATTTATAAAAAATTATTATGATGTAGGAAATATTTTTATATTTCCAATGAATATTTATAGTCTAAGAAATAATTTACACATACAAAACTAAAAAAATTTTACTCGGGTGATACATTCTTTAGTGATATTCTTCTTTCTTTAAAAATAAAATGATAAAGTGTCACTTTCACCCAAAAGTGATTCCATGGGGTCCCTAAGTTTAGCACAAGGCATCCTCTGGTCGGACATGACACAAATAGTAGAATTAGGACACATTTTGTGGTCATTTTTTATTATTATAATATTATTTTATTATCCTTAACTACCCGATTACTAATTAATCAAGATAATTAAAGATAATTACCGTTGTTACTATTCATAATGTCCAAAAAAAGATCCATAATTACATAATTTGGAACCTATGATTCTAAATATGGAATCCATTTTACAAAATTACAAACATATAAATTGCAATAATTAATTTAAAAAATAATTCCTATTGTCAAAACAAAAAGCGGGTTTTTTTGAAACAATATCTATAAAAAGTTTGGCACTTGTTTATGCCCAATTAAAAAGTAAAATTAATTATAATGACAAAAATTGGATTAAATGGTGATAATATATTCTAATTATACTTTAAAACCAATTAAAAATATAATCTAACCATACAATTAAATTAGATGAAAAAGTAGTTTTGATGTAAAATGTAGTATTTTTCACTATTCATTAAAAAATGAACATTGTCAGAAAAATACCAAAAATTTATCCAAAGAAAAATTCAATGTCCTAATCATAAAGAATAAGTTTATTTTGAAAAACAGTGCTTATAAAATTTTCAAAATATTGATCTAAGAATGGTTTTCCATCAAAATCTAGTAAAACAATCTTTTAAAAATATTAGTGTATTCCATGCTTAAGATTTGATTTAATATCATTTTAAGCCTCTAAAACACTATATAATTCATAAATAGACATATTTAAGAATATATATTATTCATTACTTACTTTGGATGTTACAGGTGACCTTGGAGGAGGAACCTGGACTTGCCAAAAAGGCACTAACACCCAGAGGAGGAGGGGTGGTCACCGAGGATGAAGGTCTGGGATCTCGAGGATGACAGATGCTAGTGAAAAGGTAGATAATACAAAAGGGTATAATATTTTTACAAAAAGACCTCATTGGTAGGATAAATCTCAGATCTAAAGGATAAAGCATATCAATGGCCACAGCCTTTCCTTGAGAAGGAGATTCCTCAACTGGGTGGGTAGGAAACTATGAAGCCACTGGCATAGCATTATTTGGGAAGGGAGCTTCCATACCTAGACGAGAATGTAGGGATGTACCAAGGATTGAAAATTTATCAACCCCATAGTTGAGAACTAGAAAATGATGACTCAGGTCCAGCGAGGCTAGATGATTCCTTTGAAAAACCAGTAGAGAGTGGGATAATTGATTGAAGTGCGGACAAAACTGAGGCGACAAGGGGAAAAACATCACCTGAGATAGATCAACAATCCCTTCCACATTGATAAGAATGTGTAATGGTAGGGTGGAAAGACTAGTCCAGTTATATGCATATTAGAGTTGATATCGCATCCTCAAGTTGAAGATTTTGCGCATCTTCACAGATAAAGGAACCCAATGCATCCTTGATCCATTGAAGAAGCAAGAGATTCTGAAAAGGGGGTGGCAGACCCAGGAGAATAACCCATACTAGCATGTGGGAGATATCCTTTCCCTTGTGGACTTCCATTGACCACATGAATAGGTGGAACCTCCAATGGCTAACAGATTGGAGGTGGGAGCTCGCAGAATTGGAAAAATCCTCACTAGCTTCCTACACAATGATAAAGGCCTTTCGATTCAAATACGAAATCATAGCAGAGTGATCCAAATCCCAGGAGCTAACAAAATCTTGCATCAGAGTAGGTTTAAAATAACTTTAGGGGTTATGATATATGTAACAAGTCAAAGGACTGAAAATTTTGAGATGTTCAAGAGGATTACATTGGGCTGAAACACTAATTTATGATTATATTATCTTGTAATATATTTTTGTAAGGGTTTCTAAATTATTTAACATAACCTATATCTATTTCATAATGGTTTTTTGGACATGTAACAAGAAGTATGATGTTAGAAGGAAACATGAGGGTAATATTCTTACAAATTAGTAATCTAAAATGTTTGGAGTTGGAGATGAGAAATTTATGTCTATGTTAACATAATTAAAAGGGGATATAAGATATGGTACCAATGAAATAGAGTGACCAAATTCTCCATAAAATAATATATTTATAGTTATGCATCACATTTGAAATGATCCTCCAACATTTTTTTGGACATCATACAAAGTGACACTTGAAGAAAGGATTAATTCTTTAGATTTGTTTTTTGTTGTTTTAAGTTTTCAAGGATTATGAAGGTAACCATTGTAGTTTATCATCATTAATATGAAACTGGTTATTGTGGTCCTAAGTTTATTAATTACAAGGATAATAATTAAATTGATAAACTATAGTTGATGGTATTTAATGATAAATTTTTAAAAATTATTTCCTAAAATTATTTGGCATATAATGGAGAGGAAATTTCTAGAGTGGAAATAAAATGAAGAGGGCTCAATTGTAATTTGTGAATAAAATTATATAATATTGAAAAATTAATCTTCGTATATTTTTATTAATCTTTACTGTAATATTGATAGAGTTTATCAAAGTTTGAAAACGAGTTTTTGAAGTGAACTTGTCACTCGTGAATTTTTATTTTAGGTGTAAATTGATCATTCTGTGGAGACAGTGGATATATGTTTTATTGAATCCTATAAAACCTTAAGTCTTGAAGAAAAAGAACATAATGGTTTTAATATAGAAAGGATTTTAGAATAAAAAACCTAATAGTAAGTTAATAAAATTCTATATATTCTTCAAATTTTGTAAAAATAATTCAGGTGAGTGTCGAGTGGGGTGAGGTAATTGTTATGTGTGGGGTAAATTTAGATACAAGGCTAGTGATTAAAAATTAATGAATAACATTTAGTCTAATACTGTGAAAAATGGTGAACTAAAATCATATTAAGGTACTAAATCCATAATGATATATATTTCTTTCAATTAGATGGGTAATTATTTAAGTATATTTCTTACGAGGAATGTTTTATAAATATATCAACATGATCTTATGAATAAAGGTTTTAAAAAGTTATTTTCTATTATTTTTGAATATGAGGAAACTTTGGATGACATATGGAAGTTATGAAATAATTTGATAAAAATTTTACATATATTATAAAATATGATATTTTACTAGATTATGTTTAATGAATCATAGGAAAAAAATAATTCTTATGAATTATAGGAATGAAGCGTTATGAAATAAAATAAATTTTTTTCAAATATTTATAAAGGAGTTATATGATTGAATATTCTAATTAAATGGTTTCAATATCGATAAAGTACTAACATTTAATTTTTAGGGTGAAAAAAAAATTTGAGGTTTCAATTTCTTTTGGGAGGGGGTGATATAATAACCAATATTTTTAGTATGTATTTTATTTTCATATATTAAATGTTATTTAATAAAAAATCCAAATTGAAAAAGAGTATAGAAAAAATAAATGAACATTATAGAAATAAGGAAAACCAATTGAAATATGATAGTAATTTTGAGGATGAAATGAGAAAACCTAATAAAATATTTTTATATATTTAAGTATGCCTATATATTAGTAAAATATAACCATTCAATGTAGTTGTTATATATATATTGGGGAATCCAATAAGAGTATCCACAATACAGCCATTGGGGTTACCCTTATATGATACCTAAAATAAGAGGTGAAATACCATTTATATGAATATGTAAATAAAATATAGTCAATTAAATAAGAAAAATTTTAAATCAGAGTTATGGAATTAACTGTAATTCATTTTTATATTAAGATTAATAGGAAAACTATCATTGATGCTAAAAAAATGCATTAACATCATAGGGAATGTCAAAATTGATAGCTAATGAGAAGGGATAAAGTGATTCTCAACATTAGGTGATAAATTTGATAAAGAAACAATTATTTTGACATATATTCATGAATTTTAAAATTATATAACAATTTAATTATCTAAATTCAAACACAGTGATTGTATAATGTAATATAAGTCAAGATTTTAATCATTATTATTTTTTTAGGATAAAAATGTGAAAATATAATTTTATTTCTGTTTTAGATTATAATTATTATGAGTAATAAACCATATTTATTTTGTTAATTTATATTTAATTAAACATTAAAATAATTATTCAAAAATACCTACACAGTGTTGGCTCATCGCTCGTACTATGAGGTGAAAAGACAAAATTTGAGCTATTAAAATATTTTATGATATCTGGTTTAGATAAATTATAGTGTTTCATTATTTTTTATCATAAAAGTTATATTTAATATATTATTTAAGTATTTAAAGTGGTATTACTTTATTACCTAGATATTATTAAATTCAAATTATTTATTAACCATGAAAATGACTTTATATGGTATTTAATATTATGAAATGACTTATAAATTAACCCATAAACTGGAAAACATAGCCTAACACAAATGTGGATGAGGTATAGTAGAAAATATATTTTTTATTCCATTTTTGTGAATATATTAACATTACAATTACCTAGTCAACCCTTAAATATTTAATATTTATGAAAATTCCATCGAATAATTTATTTAAAAGGGCACTCATTCCACAATTTCTTAAAAAATATTTATTTTTCTCTCTATATTATTCCAAAGTACATATATAAAATTACATTAAATTGTTTATAATAATCTTTTCTATCCATAATTACCATCTCTTAATTCAGTATACTCGATCCAAAAGAGGTCACTTGATGAGCTGGGTAAGGGTTCGCAGGTCACACATTCCTTTAATATTTTTATTTTTTTCATGAAGAGTTTTATAAAACATCCATTTTTTATGAAATGATTCAATTTTTACTTGAAAAACTCTTTTTTATCCATTATTTATGACATATCACTATTTACATCTCATCAATCCCTTTTCATTAATCGTTCTATTTTCAAAGTATTAATTTCAAATTCCATGTATTTTATCATCTATTATACTCTTCCCATTTAAAAAATATTAATTGCCTTTAAAAGTAATTTTAAAATCTTATTATAAATTTACTATCATGTTTTTATGAAATTAACAAATCTATTAGCCTTTCTCTTATTTTATACACATAAAGAAAACATTGTTCAGTCTTGGTAATTTTATGCTATCTAAGTCAACATTGATTATTTATTTTTAAATTATTACTTCCATGGATATTAGTAAAAAATTATTTCATAATTAAATGGAAAAATAAAATTCAAATAATGACACTTTTATTAATCTAGAATTCTTAAATTCGAATGATAATTTTAATATTAAAAGTAAACATTCAATGTTATTTTCACGCATCTAAAACAAGATTCTCGAGGATGATTTTATAAATTATAATTATCTATTAACCTATTGATTTAATTTTATTCATAATTTTAATAATAAATATACCTTGACACTTTTAGAATTTTTTGAATAATTGGATAAGGATCTACTACCATTATCATTATTCCAATGTTGTTTGGGAACTACAGATCGAGTAACCTCAAAGTAGAAAATGCATGAAAAAAATCCAATAAATGATTTATAGAATATAATAAATAAATATGGATAATAATAATGAAAAAAATTATTAATTATGCCAATAAATAATATAATTTTACTATTAATGAAGTTAGAGGATGTATGAAGTGATTCATGACAGTATGTAAAAAGAATTCAAGAATCAATTTCCTTTCATGGAGTTTTTTCTTTTCTTATTTGACTATATTATTATATGATTATATATATATTACCCTTTAAATAATTTTATAATGAATTTACTCTTGTTTTATAAGGATTTACATTTCCACCACATAGTATCTTCCTTAATTGATTCATACACAATATGATATGATCTTTATGGGGGATTTTTTTTTACCATTACTCTAATTGTTTTAATGTTTTTTTAAAAAAATATTCTAAATATTTTGAATACTTTTTATTCTCATAATCTCATTAAAATTTACCAATATTATAATTTTTATCTTCATTTTTTCAAAATTTAATTTCATAACTAAATAAATTAAATTCATTTTTATGGGATTAAAAAAATTCAAATTCATAGTGATTAAAACAAAATATTTTATAGGTTTTATTCATTTTATGGTTCTTTTAAATTATATATGATGATGTGTGGTACTAATATATATCCATCTAATGTATTGGGTAATTATTTATTCTTCAGATAAAATATATTAGAAGTAATTGAATTTGTTGATTCATAAAAGGGTGATTTTATGGTAAATTACGGATATAATTTCCTAAGATACATTTACTAATATATATTTAATTTATGCATTTTTATTTGTTTGTTTTATGGAACTCATTAAGAAATGAATTTTGATTTATGTTTGAATATGATTTTATGTTCTTATATGATATTAATTTTTCTTATTTAAATTTAAAACTTTTTCATTTATTTTCAAGTATTTTTTGGATTCACATTTTTTCTTCTTTTTAAATAATCCTTACTAAGATTTATATACTAATAACACATTTTTAAATTATTTTTATAGGATTTAAGGATGATTAGAAAAATTGTTATATTCCCAATTATAGTGACTTTTCTTAAATGGGGAAATTTTATCATTTAAAGAACCTATTCTTGTGGAAAAAAATACATTCAGTGATAATGGGTTTCATTATGTAATGGATTTGATAATCCTATAAAACAATAAACCAAATTGTATTGGGAATATTGATGTTGTAATATTATTATAGATATATGTAAATATATAATGGTTAAGACGAGATTGTTAAATGGAGGTTCATCCTAGATAGGGAACCTTCCTAGAATACTCTCTGTAGAAAAAAATAAAATATAAAAGGTTCATTTGTTAGATATGAGTTATTGAAAAGGAATGTTAATTTTGGTAAATATATGTTTTAGATCCCACATAATTCAACCATAAAGTATGGATAACTAGAAATATGTTATTGGAATAAAATTTATAGTAGTGAAAGGTGAAGGGATAAAAAACAACGTTAATATTATCATATAAAGATTTTATTATCATAAAGCAAAAATTATTCCTCTCATAATACATATGTTCACCTTATACCTGGGCTCATATTTATAGTTATATAAATTCTTTAAAATAGATGTATAAATATTAATAGACCAATAACCAAGTTATATGTGTCCCTACCTTTTCTACACCTAGACCCAAACACTCATTACATAAAGTAGATTAATCCAAATCCATTTTTTCATTTAAAAACAGTATTTTAAATAAATTTAATTCCCTAAATGTTCTATATATTTTATTATAACTAACACTGACATGTTTCTCCATTGAAAATATTCAACATATGTTCAATCCATCTACATTATAATAACCTATTGTTATATCTTAAACAATGTTATAACAATCCAATTTAGGAATTCCACATCACTTCTATTTTGAAAATATATTCTAAAAAAATCATGTTAATATTATTTTATTCTAATCATAATGTTACTATTATTATATAATATAATATAACACACAAGTGATCATGGGATTATATAACAACTCCCATGAAAAAATATATATTTTATATACAATTGCTCTTCCGCTGATACAATAATTTTTACTTTTGATCCATTAATAAGAACAATAATTTTAGATAAAATCTATAATGAATCAAATTTCATAAAGTGAATTTTTGATCACATGGTAGAAAACCAAACGAGTGATGGAGGAAATTTGGTGATTAGGATGATCATAATCCTATTGATATTGATCATGTAAATCATATAGATATCCATTAATTTTTCTTGATTAAGGATGAGAAAAATTTTCATTATCATCCTAAATCCACTTGGGAACATATTTTAGAACCAAAAATAGTAATGGAATAGTTTTTAGCTAAAAATTGTTTTATTTACATATTTTTAGAAGATTTTATTTGGTCATCCTTTGAGTACCATATTTACCATCCTTTAGAAGGTTGTTTTTTGAAAACAGCATGAAACATATTTTTTAATTAATATGTTGGGAAAAAACCCTCAAGGTTTACCCTTAAATTTTTTTGGGTATGATTGTGTTTGTTGAAAAAACCAAATGACTGAAAATGAGTATCATTGGTGTTTTCCGAAGAATGTTTTTTAAGGTGGCATAGTTTCCTAGTGTTTTCCAAATTTTGGGGCCTCAAAATTGAGAGTTTTATGGTTTTAAAAGGAATTATTTCTTAATAATAGTGAATTTAATGAATAATGTTGGAGAAAATATGGAAAGGGTGAGAACCGCGTACCATAATACATGGGCTTTATAGCATGATCTGGGAATGGTACGCAGAGCGACGGAAACAGTACAGGGGTATGGCTCGTGAAACCAAAAACGGACCACAGTAGAATACTATATGGAACGCCGATAGCTTGAAGTTGGTAGAGGAGATTGACCATGTTGGATCCAAGGAGATACAAGGTCGGCATGGGAAAAATAGTTTGTGGATGTCTTGCAGTTCGCAGTAGCTGGAGTATTGGTTTACAGCGAATGTTGAATCAGTGATTTGATAAATCTTGGATTAGTAGTTTTTGAGTATATATTTTCCTATATTGGAATTGTTAATCCAACTTATTACTGTGGATATTGAACATTATTAGAGAGTATATTTTTCTATGGGAATTTGAAAAGGTTTGAATGTGGGTAACGTTTGATGGTGTTTTCATGGATTCTTAACCCACAAAGGTAGTTCGGTACACTGAGAAGTAAGTCTGGTAAACCAATGGAATTGTCTTAGAATGCGGAGGAAGAATATCTGGTACGTGAGAGGGAGATTTCCAAAGGAGGTATGCGGAGTTAGTTCTCTAGTACGCGGAAGAAAAGGTAGTCTGCGAATTGAAAACAGCTCGTAGAGTGAGGGTGATTTGCAGAGGAAGATCATGTAATCGTTACATGATCTCAAAGGCGGAGGTACTCTGTGGATGAAGGGCGGTTCACAGCGGCGACAGTAGTACGCGGAGGAGGTGACCGTGTACCAAAGCCACTACATAGTACGTGTTGGAACAAGGTGGTTCTTGATTAGCACTAGGAGGATTGAAACATCTTTAAATCAGTTTGTGAAAGT
The DNA here is from genome assembly GCA_963277665.1 of Viscum album. Lineage (NCBI taxonomy): Eukaryota > Viridiplantae > Streptophyta > Magnoliopsida > Santalales > Viscaceae > Viscum > Viscum album. The sequence goes on from OY728142.1 coordinate 1,548,612,836, forward strand.
AATTTCCTATACCTAGCAGTACATGGGAAGGTGGACTTCATCTACGGGTGAAAAATTAACTCCAAAAGTTTATGTAACTATAGTTAAGGATGCATAAATTCATGTAAATGAAGGGTCCTACATGTCTATAAATTGTGTTTGACCTACAAGTCAATAAAATGTGAGTGGATTCCATTCCAAGATTAGTGAGTGAAGTAAGGGGAAGATGGTGACCCTTTCCACTGGTAGTGAGATGGACAAATAGGCATAGATAGTGACCCTTGGGAATGTAGTGTATAAGGCCCCAGCCTTAAACATTACTTAATATTGAATTAAATGAGTAATTCACATTGAGTATCTTTTCAGGTTTAGAGTTTTAGAGAATTAGGACATAACTATTACATCTCAAAAGATTACAAAGTAGTCGCTTCTACTAAAATTTCCATAAAATAAAAACTCTTAAAAAGAAACATGTCTTGTTACATGTTTTAGGTAGCATGACGTTCCCTTGAACCCATCCTTGACCCTATTCCACGCTAAGTCCTGTGAAGAACATTTCAAAAACTTGGGATGAGCATAAAAAGCTCAGTAAGGGATACACAAAGAATGAAAACTGTTAGTTTTTCAAAACAACAAGTATGCCATGTATACTTTATCAAAGTGGTACTTTTCACCTTTTAGAAGTAGTAAAAACTCTTCGCTGAATAAAAGTTCATTACTTACCCTTCTGTAACCAAAATATTACCATAAAACCCATATAAAGATCACATAACATATAAAGGTAACTTGGGACATAAACATACTTAAGTGGAATTACCATAAGGTTGACTTCCACACATATCACTTAATGGAATAGCCATTCGGACAACTTCCATACATACTTAATGGAATATCCATACGGCCGACTTCCATACCCAATGCATTGGAGGTTATAACGTAACCACCCGTCCTGGTATTCACGGCACCACCCGTCATATGGTTTATCACGTAACCACCTGTAAAATGTCCAAGTACCATTATAAAATTATAACACATAAAACCAACATAAAGGAATGATAACATTTCCACATTTAAATCACAATATATCATTTAAATATATTGACATAATATAATCCTTTATCAAAACCATTTTCAATACCAAAATACAAAAAAAAGTATATGGTATTTATTTTATTTTAAAAACATTACGGCTTGTTGAGGAATCCAAAGATCAAATAATACTCACGGCGGCGGAAAAAGTCATTGTCACCGCGTACGTAAAAAAAACATTCTTTTTTTCGTTTACTAAAACGCTTCGTAGAAAAAATATTCCTTTTGAATAAATATAAAAGTCAAAGGGGTTTATACACCGTAAAAAAGAAGGTTGTGTATAAAACAAAATATGCCTCAATGAATGGAGATTGAGACGAAGACCCTTACAAAGACGGTATCCTTGGTTTAAGTATAAACCGATTTCATAATTATGTGTGACAAAAGAATACACCAAATATAAGTGGATATTAAGTGTAAAACAATCAGAGTTTATTCACACATATTCATAGAACGACATATTCAAGGAGTACAAGTTTATCCCAAAGAATCAAATTTGGGTTAAAAAGTTCCCTTGCAAAAATTTGACAGCCTAACGGCGTCACTTCAAAATTCAGAAAAAGAGTTCATGAGAGATAAAAAAAAGTATCTCATCACTTAAAATTTACATCAATGAGGATATAAGAGAACACATCCCAACATAACAATATGTTAATTAAAAGACCCAACAAAAGAAGTCTTTTAAAAAGAGGAGGGTGAAAGGTTCCCTTACCGACTTGGGTATCTTTCGAAACATACACCCCATGAAAGAAGGTCAATACTTAATTGATTTAAATACTCATAAACGAAATTATATTACACAAAGAGTAGAATAATGGGAAGTACATACACCACTCAAAGGAAATTGTGGGAAATGTAGCATAAATCTCACGGGAATAAAAGTGAGATGAAAAATCCCTTACGAAAACTCGGCAGCCTAACGGCGCCACTTAAAACTTCCAAAATGGATTGATGAGAGAAAATTCGGTCTCTCATCATATGAACAATAAAAATTACAGTAAGATTAATATAAAATAACATCCCAATAACCTGAAAGATGAGCTTTAAAAGGAATGACATAAAGAGCGTACTTAAAAAGAAAGAGAGGAGTAGGATCCCTTACCTCGGGTCCGACTTGACTCGATCGTTCTTTAACGTCCTGAATAATAAACTTGAGTTAATTTCTACTTTATTAAGAACCTTTTTCAAGTACATTATTCCTTCTATATCAATTATTGACATGTTATAAACATTATGTAATCATTTAAGTTAATAATGTTTGTTTTGTCGATATTTGGTTCTTAAGTCAAAAGTGGACTTCTTACAATTACATGTTGTTCGTGTGGTCAATGGTTCATTATATCCAGAATGATATTCATTATTTGGATATCATATATATAATATATATCCATCATATACATGTATTTATAATATTACATAATCATTTAGAGATAAGAAATGGAATGCACTGTTCATGGAGACGGTAAGCCGTACGTACGCATGAACGCTACTTTCATTTCTGTGTCATATTAATGGAATTAAAACTAAATGAGAGGTATGTATATTTTAATTCCAGAATTATATTCATCATTTATATGTAACATACATTATATATAATCATTATAAATATGTACTTATAATAGTACATTACATTTGGGGATAAAAAATGAAATGCACCGTTCATGGAGACGGTAAGCCGTACGTACGCATGAACGCTACTTTCATTTCTATCTCATACATTAATGGAAAGAAATAATAATGATATAGATCTATATTATAATTCCAGTATAACATCATATATAATAACTTTAAATCCATTCTTTATACGTCCCACATATGGAATTAACGAATCACATCACTTTGAGGGGGCGGTAGTCCGCACTTCCTTAAATGAAGATATCGCGTTTACCCATAATGGAAACCAAAAAGGTATGCCATAAATGAAAAATACAGAAGCTTAAGTAAAACATAAACAGATTATATATCATATATAAATATAGTGATATCTTAATGGCCACCTTTGAAGGTGTTATATGAGTGTTGAACAATCATCATTTCGTGAGGCAGAAATTCGTCATCCACAGAAACAGTATGTTCTTTAACCATTAGATGTAGGTGTGTGTCAGTGTAGCTAGAATAATTCTTATAACAACATCATAGTATATTGAATATACTGTATTTGTTACAAAATAAATGAATAAAAAGAGTTTAGGGGGTTGGAGAGGAAAAATAAAACAAAAGGACTCAAGTGAAGACATTACCTTAAAATCGGGTAACTCCCTTTGGTTTGAGCTCAAAGGCTTCCTTGGGAAGACTTCTGCCCAAATTGAGGCTTCAAGGAGTAAGAGAGGGAAGTGGAGAGACAAAATGGGCATAGTTTGGCCGAGCCAAAGGCTTTGGGAGTGTGGGTAAGGAGGTAGAGGTGGGGGCCTTTTATAAGAGGAGAGGAGGGGCACTCTTGTAAAGTTACAAAATGCTACATTATTTCCAAAAGAGTTTCGGATTTTAAAGGTCCCAAATTGATGTATTTCTAGGATAAGGTGATAGGGGTTCTAAATCCACTCATACAATATGTTTTGTACATGTTTAGGTCTAAGATATTACATTATCATTCCATTTTATTTAAATTGTTAAATAATGAGGTCATCGCTGCATCATCATGATGTCATAAATAATTTAATTTATTTAATGTCTAAAAATTATAAAAAAAATACAATGATGTAGGAAATGTTTTTATATTTCCAATTAATTTTTATAGTCAAAAATATGACTTTTATAGCCTCATGTAAAAATTGTTTTAGTAAAAAATTTCATGTTTGTGTCATTTTTACTTTAACATTAAATAAAAAGGTATTTATGTCTTTTTCCAACCAAAGTGGATCCATGGGGTCCCAAAGTTGACCCATGGATTTTCTTGGTCGGCCATGACACATCCAATGAGGGTAGGACATGAGTCTAGGTCATTTAATTTTATTAAAACATTATTCTTACCTTAAACTACACTAATTACCTCTAATCGTGATTAAAAACTTAATAAGTTACTATTCACCAAAAAATTATTTTTATCCCATTGAACCACATTTTACTTCTTAATGAAAACCATGTATGTCAGATTTTTGAAATTCAAAACACAAAGATGAAAAAACTTCATTTAAATGGAAAAATCGGTTTTTATAAGTACCACTTAGTGGTTTCACTATTCATCAAAAATTGAGGTTTTTCAGAAAATTACCAAAAATTCACCCTAAGCTATATTTTATATTCCGAATTCAAAAATGATGTCTATTTTAAAAAATTCAAAACAAATAAGTTGCATTAATTAATTTAATAATTAATTCCCACTGTCAAAACAAATAGCGTGTTTTTATGAAACAAAATGTATCAAAAGATTGACACTAGTTTAAGTCCGATTTCAAAGTGAAATTAATTCCAAAGACCACAATTGGATTAGATGGTAAAAATATATTCTAATTTAACTTTAAAACCAATTCAAAAGATAATCTAATCATATAAATAAATTATATTAAAAAGTGGTTTTGAATTAAAATACAACATTTTTCACTATTCATTAAAAATTGAACTTTTTTGGAAAAATACCAAAAATTTACACAAAGTAAATTTTGATGTCCCGATTCTAAAGAAGAATTTTATTTTTTCAAATATAACACATACCATTGTCAAAATGTTGATTTAAAAAATGTTCGCCATCAAAAGGCGGTTAATCGACCTTTTAAACAATATTAGAATGTTTATGCTTAAAATTGGATTCATTCGCATTTTTAATCCTCTAACATTTATTGTAAAAAGTAAAAATATTTGACAAACATATTTAATAATTTTTTAGTTAGTTATATTCATTCCTGCCATCACAACAGCTAGGCGTTAACTACCATTTAAAATAATGTTATTTTATTATTAGAGTGCAACGTAAGATTCCCAAGAAACTCGTTGTTGTGTGTTGGGTACGCCATCGAGCATAGCATCCCCTTTAATGTCATATTAATATTTTATTCACAAATATGGACAAATATGAAATTGTCATATTCTTTATTTACCTGGGGTGTTACATCCTTCCCCCCTTTTGGGAATTGCGTCCTCACAATTTTAAAATTGAGCATGGAAACATCCTTGAAAGTCCCAAATCTGAACAAGAGTCGGTAAAACAATCACTTTAAAATAACGAAATATAAGTACAAAGGTTACCTGAGTTAACCCATAACAGGATTCCATGTATGAAAACATGGACATGGGAGAAAAAGAAAAGGGTCATGTTTTTGAGGGAGAGTGATAGTAAACATGTCTAGGAGAAAGTTAACCATAACAAAATCACAAACTTGTGATGGGTTAAACGGTATTTGATTCCCCAGTAGGAAAAGTTAATAGACAACATTTTGTTTTAAGTTACTTTTTATTGGGGAATTTATTCATAAGGAACCATAATCACTTATCATGTTGACTTTCAACTTTTATTAGATTCCTTACACAAGCTCATATTTTCTCCAAAAGACGAGTATTTAGGAAGACTTGTTTATATTAAGAGTACTATAATCAACTTATATAGAATCACCTAATCCACCAAAGAGAACTATATACTATTCGTGTCTTTAGGCTTTAACCAAAACCAAAACCAAAAAGGTTAGTACAAGATCAGATAATCCAGAATAGGATAACCCTTTAAAAAAATCTATGCTTAATCTCCAAAATTTGTCCAACAAAACCCAAAGTTCAACGAGGACCATCCGATAAAAAATTTGTCCATAAAATTCTTCAAAGTAAACCAATCTAATATTGAAACCCAAATATTTGAAGGATTTAGTCACATAGTTTTCCAAGTTAAATCGTAACATTTATCTCCAAACAACATCAGTTGCTCTTAATGTCTCGTATTGTAAAGTCATTAACCTAATCACATATCCTCCATGATAGGTTAATCATTTTCATAAATAACCCAAAATCAACTTAGTCTTAATTCATAAAATCATATAACTAAAAAGAATCAGTCAAACTAACCAGGGACTTCACGTAGTCCAGTGGTAGGCGATAAATACTAGTTACACTTTGGTTGTGGGTTCGATTCCCATAGCTTTGTCCGACGCAATGGGTAGTCACACTTTCTACATGTTTTCCTTTTTCCAAAACTATATAATTCTCAAATCATTCCCCAAAAAAAAGATAAAATCATCAAAAATAACCATAACATAATTTAACCTCAATTTTAACTCATGCCTTTCAATTGAATCATAACATATAGTTACCCATAATTACCTCAAAAGTAAGGATCATATAAACCCAAATGGTTCTTTATAACTATGTCCACAAAATAAAAGATAACTATTCCTTGAATAAAATTTTTATATATTAAACATCAGGGTTACACATAATATAAAAATCCTTCTAATGTAACCCCATCATCAAAAGAGACTTAATACTCTTAAGAATTTCACCATAACTCTTGAAGCCCTTATATGTTGACATCTTACTCATTCAACATTCTTCATGATCCATTAACCATTACTTTCCAACTTATTCCAAAATACCTCTTTCCTATAAACAAAATCATGAATCATATCCTAAGATTACAAAATAGGAAAACAATAGTCATGAAATAATACATACCTTTGATTGGTCATTGTCAGTTTCTTCATCCTCAATCCGAATGGCATTAGGTATTGGTAAATGAATATTTGTACGATCTTGGTGATCCCATTCCCAAAACATCTTCATAGGACATGTGTTTGCATAATGACCATGCACACCAAATTTAAAACATTCAATTGATCCCTCAGAAATAACTTCTTTCCCTTTCCTCGAGTCAACTAGATGCTTCCTTTTTCCATGGCAGGTTCTTGCTTTATGACCTTCATTTCCACATCTATAGCATATTTATATCCCTTTGAAACATTTTCCTAGGTGTTTCTTTCCATATCTTTTACACATAGGTTTTTGTACCCACTTACCTTTATGGTTATTACCTGTAGTTCCGTAGGGATTTGTTTCTCGCATATATGATGTATTATAGAAATCACCAAGGTTTAGGTGGTCAATCATGACTCCAGATAGTTGGTTGAGGATAAACACAAGAGTTCTCATTACAGCTCCCATATCATTCAGTTTCTCGCTCAGAAAACTGTCACAGTTTCCTTCACATCCACCGTTACCTCGGTGCCTGCTAGATCCAGCCATTTACTAAAACCAAGAAGGTCATTGTGAGTATACCAACAAAACCATCAAGTACTAAAGAGGAAGATAAACACTAAGATATACCTACTCATTCACTATATCAAAAAACTATGACTCTTTCTGAAATCCTAACCATTATGGTGATGTCACTTATGCTTAAAGAATACCCTAACCTCTAAAGTTATCTAACCCGACCTTTGATACCAACTATAAGGCCCCATCATTAAACCTTACTTAATATTGAATTAAATGAGTAATTCACATTGATGATCTTTTCAGGTTTAGAGTTTTAGATAATTAGGACATAACTATTACATCTCAAAAGATTACAAAGTAGTCGCTTCTACTAAAATTTCCATAAAATAAAAACTCTTAAAAAGAAACATGTCTTCTTCCATGTTTTAGGAAGCATGACTTTCCCTTGAACCCATCCTTGACCCTATTCCACGCTAAGTCCTATGAAAAACATTTCAAAAAATTGGGATGTGCATAAAAATCTCAGTAAGGGATACACAAAGAATGAAAACTGTTAGTTTTTCAAAATATCAAGTAAACCATGTATACTTTATCAAAGTGGTACTTTTCACCTTTTCGAATTAGTAAAAACTCTTCTCTGAATAAAAGTTCATTACTTACCCTTATGTAGCCAAAAGATTACCATAAAACCCATATAAAGATCACATAACATATAAAGGTAACATGGGACATAAACATACTTAAGTGGAATAACCATAAGGTCGACTTCCACACATATCACTTAATGGAATAGCCATTCGGCCAACTTCCATACATACTTAATGGAATAGCCATACGGCCGACTTCCATACTCAATGCATTGGAGGTTATAATGTAACCACCTGTCCTGGTATTCACGGCACCACCGGTCATATGGTTTATCACGTAACCACCCGTAAAATGTCCAAGTACCATTATAAAATTATAACACATAAAACCAACATAAAGAAATAATAACATTTCCACATTTCAATCACAATATATCATTTAAATATATTGACATAATATAATCCTTTATCAAAACCATTTTCAATACCAAAATACAAAAAAAACGTATATGGTATATATATTTTTTTAAACATTACGGTTTATTGAGGAAGCCAAATATCAAATAATACTCGCGGCGGCAGAAAAGGTCATTGTCACCGCGAACGTAAAAGAAACATTCTTTTTTGTCGTTGAGTAAAATGCTTCGTAGAAAAAATATTCCTTTTGAATAAACATAAAAGTCAAAGGGGTTTATACACCGTATAAAAGAAGGTTGTGTATAAACAAAATATGCCTCAATGAATGGAGATTGAGACGAAGACCCTTACAAAGACGGTATCCTTAGTTTAAGGATAAACCAATAGCATAATTATGTGTGACAAATGAATACACAAAATATAAGTTGATATTAACTGTAATATAATCAGAGGTTATTCACACATATTCATAGAACGACATATTCAAGGAGTAGAAGTTTATCCCAAAGAATCAAATTTGGTTTAAAAAGTTCCCTTGCAAAAATTTGATAGCCTAACGGCGTCACTTAAAAATTCATAAAAAGAGTTGATGAGAGATAAAAAAAAGTATCTCATCACTTAAAATTTACATCAATAAGGATATATGAGAACATATCCCAACATAACAATATGTTAATTAAAAGACCCAACAAAAGAAGGCTTTTAAAAAGAGGAGGGTGAAAGGTTCCCTTACTGACTTGGGTATCTTTCGAAACATACACCCCGTGAAAGAAGGTCAATACATCATTGTTGTAAATACTCATAAACGAAATTATATTACACAAAGATTAGAATAATGGAAAGTACAAACACCACTCAAAGGAAATTGTTGGAAATGTAGCATAAATCTCACGGGAATAAAAGTGAGATGAAAAATCCCTTACGAAAACTCGGCATCCTAACGACGCCACTTAAAACTTCCAAAATGGATTGATGAGAGAAAATACGGTCTCTCATCATATGAAAAATAAAAATTACCGTAATAGTAATATAAAAGAACATCCCAATAACAAGAAAGATGAGCTTTAAAAGGAATTACATAAAGAGCGTACTTAAAAAGAAAGAGAAGAGTAGGATCCCTTACCTCGGGTCCGACTTGACTCGACGTTCTTTAACGTCCTGAATAATAAACATGAGTTAATTTATACTTTCTTAAGAACCTTTTTCAAGTAAATTATTCCTTTTATATCAATTATTGACATGTTATAAACATTATGTAATCATTTAAGTTAATAATGTTTATTTTGTCTATATTTGGTTCTTAAGTCAAAAGTGGACTTCTTACAATTACATGTTGTTCGTGTGGTCAATGGTTCTTTATATCCAGAATGATATTCATGATTTGGATATCATATATATCATATATATCCAGTATATACATGTATTTATAATATTACATAATCATTTAGAGATAAGAAATGAAATGCACCGTTCATGGAGACGGTAAGCCGTACGTACGCATGAACGCTACTTTCATTTCTTTGTCATATTAATGTAATTAAAACTAAATTAGAGGTATGTATATTTTAATTCCATAATTATATTCATCATTTATATGTAACATACATTATATATATTCATTATAAATATGTACTTATAATAGTACATTACATTTGGGGATAAGAAATGAAATGCACCGTTCATGGTGACGGTAAGCCGTACGTACGCATGAACGCTACTTTTATTTCTATCTCATACATTAATGAAAAGAAATAATAATAATGATATAGAGGTATATTATAATTCCAGTATAACATAATATATAATAACTTTAAATCCATCATTTATATGTCCCACATATTGAATTAACGAGTCACATCACTTTGAGGGGGCGACAGTCCGCACTTCCTTAAATGAAGATATCGCGTTTACCCATAATGGAAACCATAAAGGTATGCCATAAATGAAAAATATAGAAGCTTAAGTAAAACATAAACATATTATATATCATATATAAATATAGTGACATCTTAATTTCCACCTTTGAAGGTGTTATATGAGTGTTGAACAATCATCGTTTCGTGAGGCAGAAATTCGCCATCCACGGAAACAGTATGTTCTTTAACCATTAAATGTATGTGTGTGTAAGTGTAGCTCGAATCCTTCTTATAAAAAAATCCTATTATATTGAAGATACTGTATTTTTTACAAAAGAAATGAATAAAAAGAGTTTAGGGGGTTGGAGAGGCAAAATAAAACAAAAGGACTCAAGTGAAGACATTACCTTAAAATCGGGTAACTCCCTTTGGTTTGAGATCAAAGGCTTCATTGGGAAGACTTATGCCCAAAGTTATGTTTCAAGGAGTAAGAGAGGGAAGTGGAGAGACAAAATGGGAAGAGGTATGCCGATCCAAAGGCTTTGGGAGTGTGGGTAAGGAGGTAGAGGTGGGGGCCTTTTATAAGAGGAGAGGAGGGGCACTCTTGTAAAGTTACAAAATGTTACTTTATTTCCAAAAGAGTTTCGGATTTTAAAGGTCCCACATTGATGTATTTTGAGGATACGGTTATAAGGGCTTGAAAGCCACTCATACAATAGGTTTTGGACATATTTAGGTCTTAGATATTACATTATCATTCCATTTTATTTAAATCGTTAAATAATGAGGTCATCGCTGCATCATCATGATGTCATAAATAATTTAATTTATTTAATGTATAAAAATTATAAAAATAATACAATGATGTAGGAAATATTTTTAGATTTGCAATGAGTATTTATAGTCAAAAATATGACCTTTATAACCCCATGTAAAAATTGTTTTAGTAAAACATTTCATGTTTGTGTCATTTTTACTTTAACATTAAATAAAAAGGTATTTATGTCTTTTTCCTACCAAAGTGGATCCATGGGGTCCCGAAGTTGACCCATGGATTTTCTTGGTCGGCCATCACACATCCAATGAGGGTAGGACATGTTTCTAGGTCATTACATTTTATTAAAACATTATTCTTACCTTAAACTACACTAATTACCTCTTATCGCGATTAGAAACTTAATAAGTTACTATTCACCAAAAAATTATTTTTATCCCATTGAACCACATTTTACTTCTTAATGACAACCATGTATGTCGGATTTTTGAAATTCAAAACACAATGATGAAAAAATTTCATTTAAATGGAAAAATCAGTTTTTATAAGTACCTCTTAGTGGTTTTACTATTCATCAAAAATTGAGGTTTTTCAGAAAATTACAAAAACTTCACCCTAAGCTATATTTGATATTCCGAATTCAAAAATGATGTATATTTTAAAAAATTCAAAACACATATGTTTCATTAATTAATTTAATAATTAATTCCCACTGTCAAAACAAATAGCGTGTTTTTATGAAACAAAATGTATCAAAAGATTGACACTAGTTTAAGTCTGATTTCAAATTGAAATTAATTCCAAAGACCACAATTGGATTATATGGTAAAAATATATTCTAATTTATCTTTAAAACAAATTCAAAAGATAATATAATCATATAAATAAATTAGATTAAAAAGATGTTTTGAATTAAAATAAAACATTTGTCACTATTCATTAAAAATTGAACTTTTTTGGAAAAATACCAAAAATTTACACAAAGTAAATTTTTATGTACCGATTCTAAAGAAGAATTTTATTTTGTCAAATATAACACATAACATTTTCAAAATTGTGATTTAAAAGAGGTTTTCCATCAAAAGGCGGTTAATCGACCTTTTAAACAATATTAGAATGTTTACGCTTAAAATTGGATTCATTCGCATTTTTAATCCTCTAACATTTATTTTAAAAAGTAAAAATATTTGACAAACATATATAATAATTTTGTAGTTAGTTATATTCATTCCCTCCATCACAACAGCTAGGCGTTAACTACCATTTAAAATAATATTATTTTATTATTAGAGTGCAACGCAAGATTCCCAAGAAACTCGTTGTTGCGTGTTGGGTACGCCATCGAGCATAGAATCCCCTTTAATGTCATATTAATATTTTATTCAAAAATATGGATAAATATGAAATTATCATATTCTTTATTTACCTGGGCTGTTACAAAGTGAGTATACCCTAAACCTTGTAAATTCAGTGAGGCAGGGAATATAAGATCTAGCCCAAAAAAATGTACTTATTATTGCCTTGGAGGCATGGTAAATTTTGTACTTAGGCACATTGTCTTTGTATTCTCTTTGGACATATCCCAGTGAGGGTGAACCAAGTAAAAATTGTTGTGTCCCATGCATAATTTCAAATCTGTTTGTATATTGCTACGGGAGGGATAGAGAATTGCTTTTTGTCTAACAACTAAACAATATCTGAACGAGAAAATGTTTTATTCTGTCATACCTTGATTTACCCCCTCTCAGGTTATTTGACCATGTGGACCTAACAAAATATAAATAATTATTATTTTTAAAAAATAAAAAAAAATTGTAATAGAACAAATGAAGGATGAATACCACAAACCGACTTATTAGTAAAAAATATAAAAAGGATGAAAAGATAAATGAATGACCTAGAATTAGAGATATGAGTTTGAATGAATAATTATAAACATTTAAAAATTATTTAAATGAGTATAAAACTATATGTAATTTAAAATTTAATAATATTGATATATATAAAAATTATATATAATTTATGTGACATCAATTTGGTGTACAAATCCAAATGGAACTTGAAAATGACTAGACCGTTGTGATCAGAAAAGGAATTAATAAAACAATATTATATTCCAAGAATAACCTTCCAGTGAATATATTAAAAAATAAAAAATAATATTATATTATTAAATAAAAACAGTTCATAAAATAATCTATATTGGAAATAAGAGGAAAAATGACCAATTAACACAAGAGAAGAAACATATGCTCCGATAACTATATTTATCTATGGTTAGATTCAAGAATAAATATAAATAACTCAGAAGATCTCATTTAAACTATGTATTCTATTAGATAAGAAAAGATAAACAAAGGTAAAGGATATAATCCTAAGAGAGCTTATACACCCGGAAATCTCCCTTAGTTCTTCTAATAAATCACTTTTTTAGGGAAATAACTTTGAGATTGAAATTTTTTTCTTTCTCTTAAATGCATTATAACTTTTCTTTAATTTGTTTATAATCTCTCCCAATTTCCACAATATACCAAAATTGTATTCCCCTTTAATTGTTTCCATCATTCCTTGTGAATAGAGAATCTTTTGTGATGAAGGCTAGAACATTTTAGATCTTTAGATAAAAAATCTAGGGCATAACATATTGAAATCTAAGGATCTTCTTGTCAAATATATACTTAAGATAAGTGATTTTTTATTGAAAAGTGTGCATTACTAGTACTCTATATTTTCCAAATATCTCCATATGATCCTCACTCTATATCAGATTAAATGTAATGATGTTTTTGGGGATCATAATTTTTTAATATAAAATATTGGAAATATGGTCTTCTTATCTGGAACCAATTTTTAATTTCCAATGATATATATATATATATATATATATATTTCTTACATTTTTAATTTTTTTTTAGTTTGGTATTTTCTCTACTTAGTTTATTTCAACATTATTCCATAGTATAGAAAATAACAAGAATTGATCTTATAATTTTTTCTCAATGTCCACTATAGTTTCATAAAAATTGAATTATTTATTTTATTTAACTTATTTTTTTAATTCTATAAAAATAAACATATAAAATAATTTGTATTGTATTTAGTTATCCTTAAATTTATTTCCCAAAAACTCATTATTTTAATGATTATTGAGAATAACATCCCTATTTGTTCATATTTTCACACATTATTTTTACAACAATATATTTATTTCTTTTCCAATGATTTAATTTACTGAATAATTCAAGTTTTCAGTATGGGTTTTGTGTCTGTTTTTCAATTCTCCCCATCATTATTATTTTTTACTCAAGTTAAACCCCAACAAATATATGATAACATTTTGTATCATATATAAATCTTAAATGACAATATCTCTTTAATCTAATAATTCATTTTCTAAGATATAATAAAAAAATTCTCTTCATGAAACCCAAAAATTTGTATTATACAATAATTATAAATATTATCTGTTTCATCTATATAATTTTTTTGTTTTAAATTAGATTTTAAATACGTTTTTCTAACAAATTCCAACATATTATATATAAAACTAGTTTTTCATATTAGAAAAACCTGATGAAATATTTTTGTATAACTATACATATTCCAAGTTGTAATTTTATTATGGGGCCATATTAAAATCATATGAAGGAGTTAATAACCTTTACAATTGAATAAATTTCTTATTTTTATTTAAATATTTATATTCGTGATATTTCCTTATTCAACATTATTTTGATTTTCTAAAAATTGTTTCTCCACTCCGCATCACTCATGATATCTATAATTTCAATAATCATAAAATTAAAAGGAATATAGTAGGTATCAAAACTACATTCTATGTATAAGTTTTTATGACTAAATTCTATTAGAACCCCACTTGGGTTGGTGATGAAACCAAGTGTGAACCTCAAATCCCACCTCTAATATTCCATTAGTTGATGACTTGGAATGAGGGTATAAATTATAAAATGGGAGGAATTATCCTTTATGTACATAATTGAATATTATAATATGAAATGAGAACCATAAAACAATGAGAAATATGAACTTATGGTCAATTGATATCATAAAAAATATACAATAATTGAATTTCATAAAAATTAACAAAAATACAAGACATATACAATTGTATAGAAAATAATAACTACATTCTATCAATGAAATAAATCAAAAAAACATACACCTATTTTGTACATCAAATAATTACCAAACACTTGGATTTACCTATCAAATCGATTAATTAGCTAAACGCTACTTGAAAATTCCATCAGTAATACCTTAAAACCAATATGGGAGGCATTATCCTCCAGGAACACAATAAAATAATATAATATCCAATAAGACCAAAAAACCATGAATAATAATAATCCACAATCAAATTATATCAAAAAAAATGTAATTAATAAATGTCATAAATAAAAATCATAATACATGATAATTATGACTATGATGTTAGAAATCACTAAATATCATCAATATAATAAATCAAAAAAAACTTGTATAACTCTATTGAATATGAACTAGTCAATAAACACCAATATCCTACTATCGAACTTAGTCTTAGAGATACGATATCCAAAAAAAATATATCATAAAACCTAAAAACCTATATGTTAATGTATGGGTAGGTATGTGCACATACTCCATAGGATATCCCTAAATAGACTAAAAAATCATAAAATAGTGTTCATTCATAATAATGAAAATTGAAAATATTCTAAG
Organism: Viscum album; assembly: GCA_963277665.1. Lineage (NCBI taxonomy): Eukaryota > Viridiplantae > Streptophyta > Magnoliopsida > Santalales > Viscaceae > Viscum > Viscum album. The sequence goes on from OY728142.1 coordinate 1,548,628,396, forward strand.
GGACACTTTTGATCTCATTTAACTATATCTCCAAACCAAGGGTCTAAAAGTTAATCATATAACTCTTAAGTATAAAATATAAAATAATTAATTATCAGATTCTCAAATATTATTATATAAGATATATAATTATATTTCATTCCATATTCTTTGTGTTATTGACAAGAAATACAGTTCATCTATGTATTTCATTATCAACATAGTCAAAAATATTACTAAGTAAATAATAAGTATATTTATTATAATTCATGCAATAAAAATATAAAGAAGCCCATGTAAACTAACTCCAACAAACTAATGCCTTGTATTCACAAAATTTAAAATGTATTTTAACCATAATAGTATCATACATACACCACATTAAATTTTTAAAAGAAAACAAATTCCTTAATGATATCTCATCTAGTTTCATGACAAAATCTAGAACTATATATAATCATACCATGAAGTGGGGTGCGTAAGGATATAATAAGTTGGGCATTTATTTTCCACAAATGGAATAGGTTCTATGTCAAATCGATAAATATTGCATCATGTTGTTAGATATCTATAAAATAATGCATCCATCATTTAAATAATGTAAAAAAAATTAAAAAATAATATATCATGTATCGGTCTCCTTAAATATTCACTAAACATAGTAAATTAGATTATGAGACCATCCAATTAACTACATTAACTATTTCACATGATTATCTAATAAGAATTTTATATATTACTCATGACTATGTATATCATCATTTCCTACTTACTTCAAACTATTACAAGGTCAACAGATTCAAAATAGAAATCAAAACACTACCCTTAATCTAGGTAGACACCTCTAGGAATAATTTTAGATGCATCATCCTCATACATATTCAATCTCATCATCTCAAGTATTTCACATAGAATACATCCCTCGAGGTAAATCTACCATAGTTTAAAAATTAGTAAATGGCACATAAAAATCATTTCAATCATCATAAAATCAACCAATCATAGAAACATAGTGAACCATTATATAATCCATCATTATTTAAATAAAAAATTTGTTATACATTACCCACTACCTAGAAAAAATCCTCAAGGGAGACTGTATATATCTAACATATCTTGGTAAAAATTATCGTGTTCTGTAGTTTAATATGAACCACACATGTCATATAATGGAGTTAAATTTATTATCAAGCGATGAACCAATCACATTATAAAACAATACACATGTTAATTGCCCAAATGTTTTATGTATTATTCAATTAATTCCTTAAAATAAACATCTTATTTATTATCATGTGAGAATTTTTATAATTGTTAAATCAATATTATCATCATTCAGTCATCATCACAAGTAATGTTACATCAACATCACATTAATTATCAAGTTTGGAGCCACTAATTTTCATACACATCATGAAATTACTATATCATCATCCTTTGAATAATGAAATATTGATATCTAACAATCTCTTGTTATTTATTCCATTATTATCACATGTCAAATAATATAATTTTCTTAAAATTCACTATGAGATTTCTTAAAATGACTTTAATTCCAAAATATTCATTTACCATTTATTTAATTACCCTAACCCATATACAAATACATTACCAAAATCATGTCATTCCTCATCCCAAGAGTATTCCTTGATCTTCACTGGTTGGATAATGGAACTTACGATCTGATTTTATCATTAGTAATGATTTTCCAACTTAAGTTAACATAACATTTCTTTTATGAATTATACTGGAATTTCAGCATGATGAGTTCATATATTGGACATTTTGAATATAAATGTACAACCAAATCATGATATGGGTAACCAGTTCACCATTCAATCTATTATAGTAGTTTAAGAATATATAGTAACTCTTAAATATGAATATAGTCAAAAAAATGTGGTAAACTAGAAAAATGTATTAAAATTACCAACAACCATAATCAAAGACTTTGTAATATGGAATAATAATAAATTAAAATCGTGATGTTCCGATATTGACAATTCCCAACATAGTCTACTACTCGGACTTTGTAGTGGAGACTAAATTTAATCTTATGAAATACGTACCCATAATGTTTGGTAATACCCCACCAAAGTCAGTATACTTGTTTATACATGACATGTAGTAAGTAAACCAAAACATCAACAAGAGTGTCCATATTGGGTGTGCATATGAATATATAGTAAGTACAAGTCAATAGTGTATCAACTAACTTGATGAATAAATAATTTTATGAGTAAATAGTTCTACTCAAGTAGATATTTATATAAAAAGAATATATCTAGACCAAATTTTATTTATGAAATTATTAAGAGACTATAAAAATATATATAGGTACAAAATGTAACATATAAATTCATATAACAGTTGTAACTACCTGATGTATTGTAACCTGTATCCAATGATTATTTTATTACTTTTTTAAAAAATAAAATATATATAATTATATAGAATCCAATAATTTAGTATTATTAGAAGAATAGATATATACATTATCCTTACATAAAATTTTTAAACATAAAATACATAATAAAAATTAAATGAAACATTATTATTCCTATAGAAATATATTTGGATAATTTATAGTTCTCTTCTTGGTTCCCTTATGAATAATGTTTCGTGTTTAGATGCCTAGAAGGAGGAAGTATACATCAAAAAACATCATTTAACAAATAATACATAAATAATATAGAAGGAAAAAAAGTAAATATTTCAATATAACAAATAACATGAGTATGTAATTCATCAAAAAATAACATAGAAAGAGAAACAAATTAATACATGGATTATCATATATAATTTCTTAAAAATAGAATAATTAATGTAGGACATCATAAACACACTGGAAAGGACACATTCTAGGAAATATCATATAAATGGGTAAACCATATACAAAATTCCTAAGCTAGTTTGTCTCATGATACCTTTTGATGATTCTTTGGGATATATAATTCCAAGGACCATATGTCGCCTAATTAGTCTAATTAATTCATCATATTAAAAAAACTATATGATAATGAATATCATAATGTTCTCAAAGGAATCAAATATACATGTATTGGTAATGAATACTTGTCTATTTTTAGGTAATGAGAATATAGATTTTCAATGATTATCTAATTAATCGAACTACATAGTTATCTTAGGGAAAATAAATTAATATAATATAAATTATATGATGGTCAAAAACCAGTGAAAAATGAATATGATAATTAGGTAATAGGGTGGTATACGTTCATTATATAGGAGTATTAAAAGTTTTCATTGAATGTATTTATTAGGGACAAAAGAATTTATAGAGAAATATTCTCTTGGAATAAGAATAAATTTTATAATAATTTAATGTCTTATGTTAGTAGTATAGTAAGAGGAAAATATAATTTCATGATAGAATCAGGAATTTTTTATAATAAAACATAACATCATTACATAAGAAAAATTATAGTAATTATTTTAATTTCAAAAGATAAAATAATGAAAAGTTATAAATACACTTACCTTACTATATCCCATCCAAAATCATGAGAATAAACTACTCATAAACTTATAGTTTTTTTCACTTAGAACAGAATTATAGTTAAGGATTTGAGAATGCATATCTAACTAAGTCTCTTGATAAAAACACTTCAAACTGGCTCTGGGAGAGAAAGGGAGATATTGTTTGAAAATAAAATCTACTTAATTATCTTCTTGAAGATCTATAAAAGGAGAAATTATGATAAAACATTATTTATGTATTGATTATAACTCTAATTTATATTAATATTTTATTCATTATTTTATTTATGTAAATTTAAATTTTTTCCTATTCTTTTTCATTTATTTATATTATGTTAGGAAAATATTTTATGCTTAGTTTTGGATGGATTTAGTGTTTATTTAAAAAATAACATTTTAAAAGCTAAACATATGTATTCACATATGGATAAAAAATGCACTATCCTTGGACAACCACAAGAAAATGGATCTACCACCATGAGAATGTATCTAGGCTCAACTACAACCATCTTGGGTTCCAAGAGTATATGAAATCCATAGGCCCAGTATAAAGTGGTGTTGGCTGAGAGGTAGAACGGTTTTAGGGTGACAGAGATGGGGAAAGTGGTCTGAGAGTGAGGATAAACTATAGGATTTTAGCTCCATGGTAATCCATACTATGTTTTGTAAATATGTGTCCTCTTAAATTATTGTCTAATGTAGGATTTATGAAGAGTGGTGATTATTAATGTTTTAAAAAAATCATTAAACTAGGGATAATATAGCATCGTCATATTCATATTTTCCACTCCATTTGGGATTTTCTTGTACAGTTCACATTATGATGGTGAAACATGAGTCATAGATAATTTAATTTGCAAGGTGGATATGAAAGGTTCTCAATCCTTCAAATATTAAACAACACACACCTAGAATGAAATAGATAGTTATTTACTATGTAAGGAATGGTGATATTGAACATGAAAAACTGTGATAAGGGAAGGATCACAAGAGATAAGAGGTTTCATGATTTATGGAACTGTCACGTCACAAGGGATGACATCACGTAGTGATTGTGAAGAGTAGATAGATCAAGGTAAGGGATATGAATTATAGATATAAGGCTATAATATAATAGTAAGGATTTCATAATAACCTATACATATGCATGAGATCCCAAGGTTTTCAGGGAACCTATAACACTACAATATATGTTTTATCATCACTGTTGAAAAATATAGAATATGATGATCTTCATAGATATGGTGGTTATATAATAATATTCTTCACTTCACCACAAAAGGGTGAGAAGTGGTAGTGGATTATGTTTTGGTATGATTATCTATATTCCATAACACTACATTCACATTTTGACCTACCTTCATAATGAAAATAATAGAGATAATAAAAATTAAATATTAGTGGGGAGAATAAAGGTTTCACTCTTGGATATTATGTGGATAATATCCAATTTTTTCTAATTTTTTTACTAAGAGTTTAATTCCACATTAATTGATCTTGAAACATGGTAATACTTAGAAAAAACACACTTCAATGTTGAGATTTCAAAAATTTTAATACCCTAAATCCTCAATATATCCCCTTGATTTGTAATGAATAGAAATTAATAAAATTATTGAGTGATAATCCCTATTATTTAGGAATATAATATTTTTTATAGGGGATAATTTGACTTAAAAATTGAATGGTTCAATGGTAGATTTTCCTATACAAAGGGGAAGAATAAAAAAAAAGTAAGTATCTTAAATAAAATATGATGAAGATCAAATTAAAAACATATTGGGAGCATCAACATTGACCACTGGGAGCAATATAGTAAGGATTATATTTTCTATTTTTATTTTCATTGTGTTATCATGGTATTTATTTGTTTGGCATTTTATTGAAACTAACATATGTTTTCAATTATTACCCAATATCTTTTAGTTTTTAGTCTCTTCCCCATTATTTGATATTGATTCCAATTATGACTAATGAATACTCAATTATTAGTGGCTAAAATCATATAAGAGGGTGGAATTAATATGTAAAAACATGGTTTTTTTCTTATAATACTTTGAAATATTTCCACATATATTTCCAAAGCTAGGCGCTAAGACAGTGTGTGGTTCTAAGGCCTAGTGATCCTGGAATTATATTTGTAAAAATGTTAAATATATTTTCTATTTTTTTCATGCATATTTTTAAAGAAAATAGGATAAATCTTAAATGATATATTGGATTAGAAATATAGGCTACGGTTGAGTCATGAATGCTGTTTTTACCATATGTGTGACATAAAATGAGTTAGTGTGGTGAATTTTGAGTCCTTTGTCGTTTTTGGTACATTAAATGAATTAGTTAATTAGTTAATTAGTTAATTCATTCATTTCAGTGACACAGATAACTCTATAAGAGTATTTTCATGAAGATTTATCTGGGGTTAGATCAATAAAACCTATGAGAAATCTAGAGCTCTTCCCCCCTCATACTTTGATGGATTATGTCAGATGACAATGAAATTCCAGATAAAAGTAGATCAGGATACATTGAAGATAGTTACATCTCTAAAATTGTTGATCGATGAGTTATTCATCAATGATAAATCCGTAATTGAGGTAGTAATCCTCATTTAGTGTTTTTATAACATTTAATTAAATTGTTGAGTATATCGATTATCGTTCTTCTATATATGCCATTGTTTATCCTTTTCATTTTCTTGAGTATTGATATATTGATTTAATTTAGTTTTTTCTAACATCTTATCCCTCTTCTTGATTTTTGGACAAGAACACTTGTATAATGTTGTTTAAACCATTTTTGTGGTTCCTTTATCCATTTTTTCTTTGTGATCGTCATTGGTTTGACCCTGAGGTCTTGGCTTGAAAAGTTTTGGGTGGTACCAAGCCAAATTGAACCACCAGATTAATAGAAATTTCATGAAGAATGATTAGATCAAAGAACTGAGTATTGAAATGGAAATTATGCAAGGCAAGGAACTTATTTGGTAATTTTAAATAAGAAATAAAAGGTTGATGTCATGGTGGAATTCGAAAAGAATAGAGAAAACCCCATGATGAACAGTGGAAATTTTCCATTGAATGATGTCAACGATCAATGTTTTCAACTAGATCCATCATTTTTAGCCATGTATAGTACCAGATCTAAATAATTTTGAATAGATTCAAGGTTCAAGATAGAATCTAGGATTTCTGGAAAAATACCAACTACACACCCTATAGTAGGATGAAAACATGGAATGTAGCCCTCTAAGAAGTAACGACTAGGGTTTCAAAAATCATAAGGATGACAGAGTTTGTAAAATATCTCACATGTTATGTATCACCTTCTCAATTTAACAATTCGTGTGATGGATCACACAGACATAAGATAAAATTACTTGGATAGGAGATCTGCTAAATGGACATGACCAGTGGACATGATCTTGATCCTAGTAATCATGGACACACCATATAGTCTACAAGTACTTATTTATACTACTAGATGTGATGGATTCAAATTTTTAACAGGGACATGGATAGTATTTGAAGTGGGGCCACACATCATGTGGGTCCCCTTGACCTCTTTTATGGAAACTTCAATTGTCTGTATCTTCTTCATTTGAACTCAGATTTTGACCCTCAAGTATCATTTCTTATGTTTTTTTCTCGTTGAAATTGATGATTCCCTCTGTTTTCCATTTAGAGATATAATGTGATATTTTTTAGGAACGACTCTCTAAAGAAATGCTTGATGATGGATGTGATCACACAGGATCACTAGAGGAATTCTTAGTGGCAAGATTCAACAGTATCAAGGCATGGGTCCTAGATGATTTAGAGTAGCACCCTCCTTCTAGGATGGGAATGGTTCCCCAAACATTTTATTAGAACCCTTATATGGTATTAGGGTATGGGACACTAATTATTAGAGTGGAATCCTCCAACTAGACTAGGCATTGGTCCTCGAACTTCTGAGTGGATCCCTACTATGGTATCAGGGAATTGGTCCCCGATGATTAGAGTGGAACCCTCCCTGTGGGCTTAGAATTGGTCCTCGGCCTTTTGAGTGGCACCCACCTATGGTATTAGGGAATGGGTCCTCGAAAATCATAGTATAACCCCCTTGATGCACTGGGTCACAAGTTTTCTACTTCTAGTTGTGTCCCCTTGACTTTTTTTCCATTGTGACATGGTGTTGTTAGACTCGTGTAGTTACTTATAGGCACATGTGTGGGATGATGGACATCATTGTTGGAATTTTGGAACTATTGATACTCTTCTTCTTGGGAAGATCTGTGAGATGGAGATCCTCTTACTCTCTCAAATGGGTTTTCTTTGACAGAGAATATATACATATATTATTCTTCTATATCCACACCTAGGATTTGGTGACTCTTTTTCTAATAGTGGTGAATACACACGGGGTATTCCATGTGCTTTCTATATTTAGTTTCCCATGGTTTGATGAACCAACTCTTTTACTATAGGTGTTCAAAACATGAAGAGTATTTCATCTAATCGCAATTTTTAAACCCTTACATTTAGATGAGATTACATTCACTCTTTTTTGGGTTAACATGTAATATTTCATTGTACCATGTGTTATTTTATATCTTTATCTCCAACTGTGTGTTTTAATACTCCCCCTTTAGCTTTTGGGGTGACCAAATAGGTATGTTTATACTCACCCATTCACGATCTTGTCCCACACGTATCAAGTCTTATACAGATGATGAATGGGTCAACCCTGACTATATAGATGCTTATAGATACTGGGTTCTTGGACTATGTACTGTGTTCATAGCATGGGATTCAGGATTTCGGCTCTCTTTCATATTTTTACGTTTCTAGTTTGTTATGTTGGGACATATTTCTAGTAGGGCATGTGTTTTTCCCATTACATTCTAGTTTACACTATCTTACTTTTTTACTATCTATAGGTTCATGCATGTTTGGTTTACTTTATATATGGGTTTCATCTTTTATTCTTTCACTCTTTAATTTTAAATCGAGATAGTTGTGTGTGCATACTTGTACTTAGAAAAGGCCTCCTAAAGTAGTTTATGCCTATAGCGCTTGTCTCCATCCCTAGTCCTATGGAAGTGGACCGGGGGTAGTTTTGACTCAAGACATGGCTTGGTTCTAGAAGTGACAAGTCTCTTCAGAGTAAGATCATTCCATGGGAAGTTGTTTGGAAGTACCCACTTAAGAGGATTTGGTTTCTTTTAAAGAAATAATTCCAAATTATCTCGAGTGTTTCTCTCAGTATAGGGATTATAATGATGGTGTAACATATTATGTATCCATTCATCTAGACCATTACTACCTGCTTGTCAACTCAACATTTCGAGACATTTGTTACAGGTTTAAATGATACATTTATCAGAATGTATTAATTATTTCACTTACCTTATTGATTCATCACCCCATTTTTGTTGATATATATATTTATATATATAAACTCATTTGACTATGATACCCCTTGATAACTTTTACAATTCATCTGTGATGACAGCCAGCTAGGATACCATATAAGGTTTGTGATAACAACTGTATGAGCGATGAGGACCTAGTTTAGGGTCAATCGCAAAATCCCCTTCCTCTAGGTGGACAAGGAAAATCACCTCCCCTTGGAATCTAGACTTTTCCACAAAGATGTTGGGAACTGATTGAGGATCATTAAGTAGATGCACGATGAGTTGACACTCTCAAGGAATGACTTCCAGTTATTGTTCCATGAGGAGTACAACCCCTCATGGTTGTTCTCATTACAGTTCCATGAGATTATAGAGATACAGAAGGAAGGCATGATAGTGGCTGAATACGCATTAATTTTCACATACCTTATGTGATACTCTCTTAACATGAACATGGATGAATACTTCTAAGAACAGAATTGTGAACAGGGACTCCACAGAGAGATATCAGCCATTTTTGTACCCTTGTGGATCCCCACCTATGATGGGGTGATATAGATAGCACTTTTGAGAGAAGTTTTTTTTATGGATTCTAGGCAGCTAGATATGGTAGTGGGAACCACAGAGCTGAGTCGTCTGTAGCATCTAGAAAATTCCATGTGCAAGTATCTTGGTACAGAAGATCCCCCCATGATCAGGTTCAGGCATGTGGTCATATGAACCACATTGAACCATGTTATACTATATATGGGGCATGAATTATATGTGATGGGGGATAGCACATAGTTTGATACTACCCGAATCGATGTTCTAAGAATCACACTCAGATAGCTGATGGACTGCCACGATAGAGACAGCCGCATGATTAAGGATCTCCTAGGCGAGGAAAGGGTTGTCCATAGGGGGTGAAGCTATCATATGAGTTGGAGGAGGTATTCGTGGTGGAAACTATCATGATATCCTTCAACTACCACCACCAGGTGTCCCACGTTAAGCTCAGGGAGGTGGCGGTCAAGGCCGTAGATAGCTGTAGGATTTTGATGTATATGATCCCTTAAAAACCAAGATGATAAAAGGGGTGGGCTATGTAGTTTATATGATTTATTTCATGTCAGTAGACATAGGTTCTAATAATTCCTTTCTCTCTACACTTCTGGGGTAAGAGATGGAGCTCCCAAAAGAGTTGATATCCTAGTAACTTCGTCTCGAGGTTCCTATAGGGAATGCTACTTCTATATATTGTTTTGGCATTGTGAGCTATTGCTTGGTGGAAATAGGTTCACATGAGAAATTTTTGTCATCACCATAGAACAGTATGATGTCATCAAGGGTATGGATTGGTAGTCCATGGTCTGATCCTAAATCAAATATTTCCCCAAACAGGTTAGATTCCTATACATGACGGGATGAATTTCTTCTTTTCTGGAAAGATAGATCTCATGGTTGGGAAAGCTAGTCTTGTGAGAAGGATGTTATAGCCCATCACCCATTAGTTAGTGACTATAAACCCTGGTGCATAAGGCTATTCATGAATCTATTTTCCTTCATTTTTGAGGATTATATGGCCATCTTAAATGATGATGTTTAGAGATTATCTATGAGGTGGGAGATGGATATTTTAAATAACATACATCCTGAAACCGCTATGATATATTATATGACATATCGAATGGCCCCGACTGAGCTCTAGGAGATGTATATTGAGTTAGAGAACCTTTGAGAGAATTGTTTCATCATACCCACTATGTCCCCTTGGGTAGTATCTGTGTTGTTCATGGAAAAGGTGGGTGAGAGTTTGTGACATTGCATGGATTATCCTTGAATAAAATAGGCCATGATGAAAAAAAAGTGTTAATTGTCAATGATTGATGTCCTCTTTGACCAGTTTCTAGGAACAATGTGGTTCTCAAAGATTGATCATAGGTCTAGCTACCACAAGGACTGTGTTTGTGAGGCTGATATTCCATAGACGGATTTCATATATCGATATGGACATTGTGTGTTCCTAGTTATTCCCTTTGGTTTGATGAATTCCTCCACTGTGTTTATGAATTTGATGGACTAGGTGTTCCATCCATACGTGGAAAAGTCTATTGGTGTCTTCATTAATGAAATACACATCTACTATGCATTAGAGGAGGAGCATGACGAGAACTTTAGGATGGTCCTAGACTTTCTTAGAGAGTACTAGCCTTACAGAAACCTATCTATGTTATAGTTCTAGATTCATGAGGTTCAGTTTTTTGGGCATTTTATTTCTGAGAATTGTTTATCCATGGATCTAGTGAATATTTATGAATTTATTTCTTGGGAGACACCCAAGATCATGTTAAAGGCATGGATAATTCTTCTCTTGGGATGATACTATATAAGGTTTGTAGTAGACTTCTCAAGAATCACAACCCCTTTGACCACCCTGATGCACAAAGGGAAATTGTTTAACTAGTATGAGCAGTACCATAGGGACTTTGAAGAGTTAAGGCTCATGATGATGAGTGATCCATTGTTGAGAATACTATATGAAACCCTTCATTTTATAGTGTATTACAATTCAAGGGAAGATAGGTGTGGATATGTGTTGATGCAACGACATGGAGTTATCTCATAAGGGTCAAGGTAGTTGATAACCCATGAGAAGAACAAGGAAAATCACAACCTTGATATAGTAGTTGTAGTATTTTCCCTGACTATGTGTAGAAACTACCTTTTGGGTGATCCTTTTGTGGTTTACTCAAACCCCCATAGTCTTAGGTACGTCTTCACATAGAGATACCTGAACTTAAGATGGTGACGATGATATGAGTTCATATAAGACAATGAATTTTAGATATTTTATACTCTAGGGAAGGGAAAAAATGTTGCAAATACACTTAGAAGGATGTCCCAAGCTCACTTTGTCTAGGAGGCTTCATAGTAGTTATCTTCCCTATAGTTGACCCTCGTGGAGCAAGAGTGTGCAGTTTTTTAGAAGTCGATGGCATTGACTCCATCATTTCTCAAGTGTGTGAGACATTATTAGTCAGTAGACATCAATTTCAAGGTATTAAAAGATCATGTATCCATCGGTGAATCACCGAAGGGATATTTTTAAGGTGTTAATCATGTCATCATGTTCTAGGGGTGGACAGTGGTTCCTGTCATGATGTAGGAGGAGGTGATGTGAGAGTTAAAAACATTCCCCTAGATGTAGATCTTGGTATGGGGAAGATCTATAAATACCTTCAGCAATAGTTTTGGTGATCTGGTGTGAGATAAATAATAACTCATTTTATCTCTCAGTACCTCACCTATCAAGAGGTGAAGATTGAGCACAATGTTCTGACAGGTTTGTTGTAGACCTTTGAGATCTGATAGTGGAATGGGATATCATATCAATTGACGTTTTCATAGGGATACCATGAAAAATGAAGGTCCATGAATCCATATGGGTGATATTTAATAGACTCACAATGTTGGTACAGTTACTTACTATCAGGGAGTAGATTTCGGTGGAGAGTTTGTGGAATCTGTACGTACGGGATATCATTCACCTTCACAAGGTTCCCTTGATGATTTTCTTTGATTGTGATGTGTAGTTTATGTCATAATTGTGGAGATACCTTCAAGAGTAATTCAGGACCCAAATGTCGATGAGTATATCCATTCACCAATAGACCTATGGGCATACTAATCCCACTATCTAGGTGTTGGAGGATATGTTGAGGTCAGGTGTGTTAGACTTCCTCCAATGCTAGGAGGATCACCTACCCTTGGTTGAGTTTTCATACAATAACATACACAATTATACCATTGTAATGGAACCTTTTGATTCATTATATGGGAGACCCTATAGCTCACCCTTGTAATGGGATGTGATGAGATTGTAATCTATTTTGTTCCCAAAGATGGTGTAGGTGATGACGGAGAATGTCTAGGTTATCCATGAGCATATAAGAAAGGCACAGCGTAGACATAAATTTTACACAGATTTCAATCATAGGCCCTTGATGTTCGAGTAGGGAGACCACATTTTCCTGAAAGTCTACCCATGATGCAGAATGTAAAGGTTCAGCTTGGGAGTAAAGTTATCCTCGAGATTCATCGGGTTGTTCGAGATCATGCATAGGGTTGGTGAGGTTTTTTTCCACCTCTCCACACCCTTACAGCTAGAGAGGGTGTATGATGTCTTCCACATGTATCCGTTGAGAAGATAAATCGAGGATCATATATATATTATCGATTGGGGTGACTTGGACATCGAGGATGGATCCACCATTGTGAATCACCTGGTGGTGATCGAGGATTGGCATGAGTGGACCATTTGTTGATGGATCGTTCCCTTGGTTTGAATATTGTGGTAGTATATGAATGTATGGGAGAGGCATGTGAGGGCTAAATATCCCAAGTTGTTTTCTTAGTTTTTATTTTTTCAGGACGAAAAATATTGAAGGAGGGAGTGATGTATAGACCCAATTTTTCCCTTGTAAGACTTGGAAATATTTAAAGATATATTTCTGAACAAGACACTGAGAAAACATGTGATTCCATGGCCCGATGTGCCAAACATTATTTTTTAAAAAATATTAAATATATTTTATATTACAAGGGTGTATATTTTGAAATAAAATATGGTAAATCTTTAAAGGTGCCTTAGATCAGAAATTTGAGCTCGTGGTTGAATCGGGAATGTCGTTTTTACCCTAAACACAACAGAAAATGAGTCGGAGTGGGAAGTTCATACTCCTCGTTAGTTGGTGGTACGGTAAGTAAATTAATTAATTATTTAATTACTTAATTAATTCATTTTAGCTCATTGGATAAATCAAAATTTGATATATAGGAAAATTTATCCAGGGTTAGCTACATAGACCCTTAGATAAATCAAATGCTCTTCCACCCTCCTTCGTTGGTGGATCCCATTATATGATTGTGAAACTTGTAGATTATGACACAATTAATGCAACGACATCTCTAAAATTGTTTTCAGACATGTTCTCTATCAATGATCAATCTATAATCAGGTTAGTACTCTTTATTTAGTGTTTTTGATACACTTTGATTGAATATTTGAGTATATTTATTTTCTTTCTTCGATCTGTGCACTTTTACAGCCTTTGTATGTTCCAAGGTATTTACATCTTGATTTAATTCTATTGTTTACTGTCCTTGGATTTATGTTCTTAATTTTAGGATTATAATTATTTTTCAATGATGTTTAAATAACTATTTTGGTGTCTTTCTCCCTTATTTCCTTGCGATTTTCACCATTTGGACCTCGAGGTCCCGATTAAACAATTTTCAGGTGGTACCGAGCCTAATATGACCCCCAGATTTATAGAGGTTTTGCAAAAAAAAAAGATACCATCAATGAACCAAACATAGATCTTGGAATCATGTGAGTCTTGGAAAAATATTTAGGTGATTTTAAATTATGAAACCAAAGGTTAAAATCGTGGTGTAAAGTAAAACAAATAGTTAAACCCCCAAGACGAACGATGGTCGTTTTCTAGAGAATGGTGACCAAGATCCATTTTTTTATTATCCATCATTTTTAATCATAGATATTGATATATTTAAATTGGTTTATACATATTCAATGTGAAATATTAGATATAATATTTCTGGAAAAATTCGGACTACACATTGTGTAGTATGATGAACACGCGACGTGTAGCCCCCTCATTGAAAATAGATAGGTTTCCAAAATATTTAAGGATGAAATGGTGTGTAAACTCTCTCAAGCACTATGTACCCTCTTCCAAGTTGAATAAACCATGTGATGTATCACATGGACACTGGATTAATGTACATGGACATGGGGTCTAGTAAATGAACACGGCTAACAAACACGGTCTCGATCCCAGTTTTCCTTGAAACTCCTTTTAGTCCTCCTACACAACATGTACTAATACATGGGATAGATAATTGTGTTGTCCAGGGACACGATCATGTGGTAAAGTGGGACCACACGTCATGTGGGTCCCCACAAACATTCTATTTCCCTTGAACTTTTTTTAGGAAACTTAAATCGTCTATATCTCTTTTATTTAAACTTTTATTTTGTCCTCCCAGTAGCATACCCTGGGTATTTTTCACATGGAATGAGAATATGCCCTTATTTATAGCTATTGAGATACAATGTGAAATTCTCTATGAAATTCACTCTGAGGTGATACATAATGATGTCTATGATCGTGCCAGATTACAAGAGACCGTCCAAGTTGCACCCTCTTATGGTATCAGGACATGGGATCTTGATGATTTAGAGTAGAACCCTCTAGCTGGGATGGGCACAGATCCTAGACCTTCTGATTGGAACCCTCTAATGATGTTAGTTAATATATCCTTGACGATTAGAGTGGAACCCTCTAGCTGGCCTGGGCATCGGTACTCGACCTTCTGAGTGGCACCATCTTGTTGTATTAGGCCATGGGTTTTCGATGATTAGAGTGGCACCATCTAGATTGGATGGGTATTGTTCCTCGATCTTTTGAGTGGAAACCACCTACGTTATCAGGGCATGGGTCTTAGATAATTAGAGTGGACCCCCCCCCCCCCAAAGCACTAGGTTATAGATAGTCTACTTCAAGTTATTCCCCCTTTACTGTGTTTCACATTGATGAGTCCTTGTTAGACTCGTACGGTAACTTCTGGGAAGACATGTGGGATGTTGGTCATCAGTGTTGGACTTTTGGAACTATTGGATACTCCTCATCTTGGGTTGATCTGTGAGATGGAGGTCCCCTTACTCTCTCATTTGGGATTATTTGACTGAGCATATATATATTTTTATTTTGTATCCATACCTTGGATTATGTAAATCCCCTTCCAAGAGATGTAATGATGCATTAGGTATGCCACTTTATTTCTGTGTTTATCTTCTCGTGGTTGGATAAACCTACTCTCCTACTATAAGTGGTAAATACTTAACAGGTAGTTCAAAAACTTACTGTGTTTATCCCCATTTGATTGGATGAGCTTTGTTTCACTCTTTATTTGGTTAAGTTGTATGCTTTCACTGTACCTTGTTCTATCTACTGTATTTCTCTTCTATTTTATCTCCTAGTTCTCCCCTTCATCTTTTGGGGCATCCTACATGGTATGTTTATACTCACTCATGCATGGTCTTTGCCCACATGTATCATGTCTTATGTAGATGATGGAAATTATGATCTTCACTATAGTGGAGCTTATGGATAATGGGTTCTTGGACTACATACAATGTTAATATATTGTTATTTTGGATCTGGGCTCTCTTTTAGCTATTTACCTTTCCAATTTTTCAGGTTGAGGTATATTTTTGGTTGGGTGTGTATTTTTTCCCATTACTTTCCATTTTACACTACCGTATTTTTCTACTTATATATAGGTTCATTCAATATTGGTTTACTTTATATAAGTGTTTCATATTTTATTCTTTTCATCTACATTTTTTCATCGAGATGCTTGTGTTTGTTTGTACAGGTACTTAGTCAAAGGCCTCCCTGAGTTAGTTATGCCTTTGGAACTTGTCGACACCCCTGGCCTATGGAGGCAAGCTTAGGGTAGTTGTGACACAAGCCCAGTCTTGGATTGGGTCGTGAAATGATAAAAATGGTGCGTACCTTATTTTTAATACATTATTTATCGAATTTGTCACTTTATTATTAATTATTATTTTATTTTTCTAAAAAACAAATCATATCTATTTTTATTCTAGTGATAGTGATGGAAATTTGGGGATGGAAGACAATGTAATATAGGGGTTTGGAAGTGTGAGAGTTGGCCTTAAATCTTCCTTCTTATTTGAGGCATAATAATTCTCCATATCACTATCTTACCTCGACCAAATGTAACAAGTGGGATTAGGTAGTCTTGATCCCAGGAAATGTTTGGAAGTTAATAGTGTATGGGGAGATTTTTTTTAGGGAATAAAATCCTCTAAAATAATAGAAATTATCTAGAGAATATTCTTTGGTGAAGTTTGAAATGGATATGGTTAATGTGTAAGGTTTTGTTTTGAATGCATAAATAATGTTCAACATCACATGAAATAAATCGTTATATGTGATGTTAAGGATATATGGAAGTTTTAAATAATTTATAAATAGTTTTCAGATTGTTTAATGTTATTTTGTAATTTTAAAATGTATTCTAGAATTTAGAGTTAAGATAAAAAAAATTCTATCTTTTGAGTAGTGTATATATCATGTAGATTTTTGTGTAAATGTTCATAGAAATCATTTAAAATTTACAAATCCACCTCATTTTATGAGTAATTTATTCTTTTTATAATATTCATTTATGATCTATGTATGATTCATTTGGTACAATGTATGATTCATTTTATAATATGCATGAGTCATTGAGACATGAGTATGATTCATGGGACACTGTATATGTGTCATTAACTTATAAATACAAATGATTTGGATTTATATATGTGTCCAACACATAGAGAAATTTGAAAAGTTCTATAAAATAAATAAAAAGTTATTTTTTGTATTTACCTTCTATATAATTTTAATCATGTCATTCTATATGATAAGCACCTCAATGAATTAAGCCCTAATTATGTTGGATTGTGTAACATGATAGTGTTTGATAATTTCATGATGTAAAGGGAAGTTCTACATCTTGTTCTAAATTCTACCATGCATACAATGAGGCTTAAATAAATTATATATCTAGGGTGTACTTAATGGAAATTATTAAGAGATGTCTGAGAATAGTTTTTTTAGTATATCATGGTTTTTGGTCATAGATTGGAGGGAATTTTAAATTAATATAATTTAAATACATCATAATAAAGAAAATATGGATCATAATTTAGGTGATACTAACGTGAGTCTTGGAGGAGGATGAAACATTTGATATTAATATAACTAATTCATGGAAATAAAATTCAGAAAAAATATATTTTGAAAATAAAAGTTTAAAATGAAGTTGATGGTTACATAAAATCATTGATAGAAGAATAGATACACTTAATTAGTAAACATATATTTATTCAAATATATAAATAAGAAAAAAAATATTTTGTTATTATTTATCACTATTTTTTAAGAGATTGAGGGAAAATAAGATAAGACATTCACCAGTGCATGTTGGGGTGAAGGAAGAAATATAGTGGATACTCAATTGAGTTTTGTATCAATGGAATACTTTAATGAAGTTAAAAAACCTCAAAATTATTATCACTATGTGGGGATCACATAAACCATCAAGAGGCTATAATATATCCCAATTTCATTTTTTTTCTCCTTATTTTTATAATCCAGAAGATTTTTTATACGGGTTTATGTTATCTAAGATGTCTCTAGATCATTCAATGAATTAACTACACCTATATAATTTTGAACCATGAAAAATATATAATTAATTTTTTTGTCTGTTCATGTGGGTGTTTTTTAAACGTAATTCATATCATTCATGATGGTTGTTCAAAGGTAAATTTTTAAATAATGGTCTATGACTGATTCAACCCCCTCTCCTTGATTTCACTAAAAACATTGGAGGATTTTCATTTGGTATTAGATAATAAATCCCTTCAGTTCACTGACTGGTATTTTGAAGATAAAATGAAGGTGGTTTTATTTGGTTCAATATTTATCTCTTCATTCATATTACTTGAATTATGGAAAACCAAAATTCAGTGAACTAAAAACGTATTTCCTTATTTTATGGGAACAATTATCACATTTAGAAGGATCACATGTTTCAATATCTATTATTGTTATTTCTGGATGTTTATTGAGGATACAACTAAGGTATTAAACCATTATTATAGAGGTACATCCATGATTAAAAATTATATAAGGAATATTGTGAAGCATGGGAAGGCTCAAAATTTCTTACTATCTTCTTTATCGAAGAAGGAGTTTTTAAAAGTAAATCGGATAATTGCAACTACAGAACTATGGAAAAAAATATAAAATTTTAGGAATAAAAAATCCAAATTAAAGTGAAACAATATATTGATTTAGAGATTAAAATATTCATATTTGAAGAGGGATGATTATTAGTCTATAGATAACTTCTTTATAGGTGCTAATAAAATAATAAGCATTATCAATAGAATTGGTGAGATGTTAAAAGATTCAAATAAGGTTGATAAGAGTATGTAAATATCTCTACATAGGTTTGATGTTAACATCATATACCTTTGAGATAAAGACTCAGATACAGTTTTTTCATGATGATAAATACATGAATTCCAAATACATTTATGAGAGTAAGGAAATGATACTAAAATGCATGTTCAATATGAAAACTTAATCTTGATAAAATCCAAAAAAAATAAAAGTAAAAATAAATTATAGGATTATGAAGTTAGTATCTTTGAATTAGATTAATAAGTGAATTATTAGTTTGATGAACATATGTATCTTTTTATAGAAAATAGATAATGGTTAAAATAATATATAAGGGGAATCTTCCCTAGAAATTATTATAGTATGGTGATATTGATAACCTTGTAATAAACTATCCAATATTGAAGTCAGAAGAATCCAATGGTGAAGAAGATGAATGAAAATTTTAAACATAATTCTATGAATTTTATGAGGAGATTGACCATGCTAATGTGGATGATGAAAATTTAACTACTAATTAAAGTGGTGATTCTAGAAGATTTTAAAGAGATGCTCATATTTATTTTATATTTCAGGTAGAGTTCAAAAAATTTCTATGAAAAATGAAAAATATATAAAATCATAACATGAAAAATAAATAATAATATTAACTTATTAACATTAAATAATTTAAACATGTAAATAAAATCCCAAGAGGAATAATGAATTTTATGATATAAATAATTTTTTTAATGATAAAAATTCATTGAAAATAAAAAAAATAGAAAATGAAAGAGAAAGATAAATAGAATCATATTTTAAAATATAAATTGGTTGTGTCTAAATAATATCTGAAAAAATACGTATCTAATTTCAATGAATCCACTCATCATGTTGGAAAATTTTAAAAAAATAAAGATATTTTTCACAATTAGTAAAACCCCTACAAAAATGAAAAATATTTCTAAAAATGTAATTAATATGTTTTATAATAAAAATCATCTTAATAAGACTATGTTTGTGGCTAAATTAGGAGAAGCATATATATATATATATATATATGGAAATTATGGTAAACTTAACATATACTCCAAAACTAATACAATTTGTGGGACTAAAGAGGCTAAGAAATTACAATGTTGAAGAAGTAGGTTTCTAGTTCATATAAAAACTTTTTTTATATAAAACAAATAAAAACAATTTTGTTCAGAATAATGGAAAAATAAAAAATATTGTATAACAAACTACTATTATAGGAAATTAGGCCTTTTATGGATTATGTTTGTACTATTGAGGATTTGGAAAGTCAAAAATAATGTGTTTTTAACCATCAATATTTATATGAATATAGAATGGTTGGGTGGATAAATGTGATGTGGATCCATCCCATAAATGAAAAAAATGTTCAAAGGAATGAAAAAATTCTTAATATAAATTAGAAAATATGTTTGAAGTTCATGAAGAACTATATAGAATATGTGACCAACAATGTCACCATACAAATGAACATATGGTTTTTTTACTATCCCATAAGTATATAATTTCAAACACTTGTAACCCTTGAAATATTAAGAGTAATGGAAATGAGAAAAATCATATTGTCTAAGTTAAACTCAAAGCATAAAATGTGAAATTCCCATTGCTATTGGATAGTTAATTATCCTCATATATAATATGAGTCTTAATTTTTTATAAGAATTTTAATTATTTTAAATAAGGTTTATTGACCTTTTTTAATGATATGTCACTCAAAATAATATGATTTGTGTAATCTTTGATTGGTAAAGAAATGTTGAAATCTAAGAAAACCTTATATATTGATAAACTAAAACAAAACACACTATATATTTCTCTACGTGGTGATAATGGTGGTGAGTTTTTATTAAGAAATGATAGTTTTTTAGTGAAAATTATTAAATATGGGATAATTTTGATAAGATTATTTTGAACTAGGGGAATCTTATTTCAAGTGGGAGATACTTAGAATTCAAGTTAGTTGAGTATAAAAAAATAAAATGAATTGTGTTATAAAAGGCTTATACAAATGTAAAAAAGGAATATTTGAAATCTTAAACAAAAATAATATTTTTGAGATGTTTTATATATGAATAGGGAAAGATATAATATATACTCCACATCCCATAAAGAGGTGATTACCAATTATCCTTATAAAAAATTTAAAATTCATACATTTAATCCTCTAGAGTTTCTTAATTCTAGAAAATATAGACCCATGATAAATAAAACTATAAATAAATATAAGTATTTTATCTACATTATTAGTGAATTCTGTCATATTACTTTCATCATGTTTATAAAGCATAAATCAGAGGCCTTTAAGATATCTATTTTTTATATATTTTCTAAAAAAAGTATGGTCACTACTTGAAGTAGAACCGCTTAGTTAATGGTTCTAAATTCACTAATGGGATATTTTAGGTTTACTATACGAATAATGGTATTCTCTATGAATTCATTGCACTATATACACCATAACAAAATGGTGTCTCTAAACAGAAGAATTAAAGGTTAGTGGTGATGGCTCGAATAATATTGGTAGTGCATGATATATTTGAGTAGTTTTGGAGACATGCTATTAGATTATTAGGTCATATTCTTAAATATTATCATACTATATGTACTATACTAATAACCAATGTTTGAGATATTTTAGGTAATTTTATATCCAATACATTTTCAAAGTCAATGGTAAAAATATTGGGAAGTATGATAGAAGAGGTATTGATGGTATCTTTCTAGGTTATCCTTTAATTAGAATATTATACCAATGCTAAAAAAAGAGATAAGTAATATCATATTTATTTATGAATTTAGTTTGACGTAACTGATGATTAAATAACAAAACAAAGAGAAAATATGTTCCATAAGTGTAGAAAATGAATCTATTTTGGTTAAATAGTATGATGGAGTTATAGAAACGCGTTGAAATTTTGAATAAGATAATGTTAATTATGATGAATTATCCAACTCAAGTGATGAGGAGAAATACAAATCATCTCATAAAAGTTTGATCAGATAGGTTATAGCTTAAAACATTATTGTAGATTAAGGGAAATGGGTTCAAACATAGATAACCTTGGGGAAAACATCACATAACTCACTCTTTTCATAGGACCAAGATATGTTCAAGGATATTTAGAGAATCAATAATAGTTTTATTATAAGTATAAATAATTGGATTAGATATAAAATAATGATATATGGAAATTTTTACAAAAAACTATAGACAATAAAATTATTGGATTAAAATGGGTATTTAAAAACACAGTGAATGAAAATATAATGAACTGATATTTTGGATCCATTAAAATACATACTATAAAATGTGGAACATGATAAACCCAATGTAAATAAACCATAACATATAAATAATACATTATTAATAAATCTATAATAAATACTAATATAGTAAACCATTAATAGTCACTACCTTTAAAAGATAAATATTTAATGTGAGTTAATGTTGAAAAGGTGTACTTTTAATAAAATTAGATTTAAAATTTTTTATTTTTCCCTTAAAAATAAATATTAAAATTATATAATTATAATTAGATAATATAAAACTCATTTTTAATTTACACTTGTTGATTATATGGGGTTTTAATGGTTTTGATTGTAATATTTCTGGTCTCTACAATAAGAAGTATTTTATACAGAAATTATTCATTTATTCTGATTCAATAATTTTATTATTAGAGCCTACAAGTGAAATTTAATTGAAAATATCAATTGCTTGTTGTTTTTTCATCATCATCAAAACATTTGATTTACTTCTGTAATGTCATTTCAAATAACATTCTCTTTATTTTTCAACCCAATTGTGAACTCTCTCTTATCTTCTCTTTCAAATGTATTGAAAGGAAAATTAATTATTATAGGGAGTAAAAATATGTTATTTTTTCAAAAATAGTGTTAATTTACAAAAAATCAAATATTTCATTATTCTTTCATGTGTACATGTTCATTTTGAAACATGAAATTTAAGTTTCAAATTATTTTCCACACCATTATTCTAATATTTATCCATGTTTATTCTTAGTAGAATAAATTTTTGAAAGTTTAATTGTCTAAAGTATATTTTAAGCATATATATTTTAATATATTTAAATGAAATTTAATAATTAACATCTAATGTATTTTGAGGTGGGAGTTAGAGTTCATATGATACATTATTTTTATAATAGGATTTGGGAAAACTTTGAGTTTAATTTGAGAATATAATTTTTTTGAAAATTGGTGAAAAAAACCAAATAGAGAAATTTTCCATCCTAATGCCTTTAATTTAGCACTTGGGGATTATGACTCAATATTTTCATTTCATAGAGTAACGTTTCACATTAATATTATATAGAAAATTGAATTTACATAATGTGTGGAATTCGAGACTTGGGGATTGTATCTCTACATTTATCTCTCCCAGAGATGTCCATTCCATCATTATTATGGTTAGAAAACAAAAAAACATCAAAATAGAGAAAAAGTATACTCATATTAAGGTGTAATATGATTTCCATATTGTACATCCATTTTTTCCCTTGAATGATAATGAACTCCCATTTATCTTATCATAAAAAAATACATACTTATGCTTAATTGGAATTTGAGGAAGGTTAGCAGAGACTTTAAAAATAGGAATAAGAATGGAATTGGGATATTAAGGTGGTTTTTTATTATTTTGAATTATTTTAATGGGTTTCATTATTTCTTAATGTAAGTTGATTTTGGATGAAATTGTTTGTTAAAATGTGTTGGTAGAGGGGAATTTAATTTTTATCTTTTTTTGATGTAATTTTCTAGGGACTTATAGAACTCGTGTATGGGGGTTTAATTAGAAACTCATTGGGCATAAATTTTATTATAGTTTTATTAATTGTCATGAGATTCATTCTTTATAAAACCCTAGGTTATTTCATTTAATTATTTGAATATCTTTTCTCCTCATATGTTCAATTCATATACAATGTGTATTAATCAAGGACCATTTAATCATAAGACTGTGTAATACTTTCTATTAATGATATGAATTTGAAATTTTTGGACAATAGTTCTAATGTTTTTGGTATTTTTCTGATTGACCGATATTTCATTATCAATCGATGACGGAAACATTATTCAAAGAATGAAAAAAAAAATTCAATGAATATTTGATCTCATGAAACTATAAAATATGTGTATCACCCAATTAAAGTTAAATGAAGCTTAAATTCTAAGATATGAATGAATAATACATCTGTATCATTCTAATAAACTATTACATGGGTAATTCTATCTTGGGGATGTTGATTCAGGAGTCCCAATTTAAGTTATAAATTTTAGGGTTGATTTAAAGGGCCAAAAAGTCAGGCCTCCATATTTACCATAACAACCCAATGAATTATCTAATTGATATAAAATTTTCATATATTTTATAGGGAAATTGGATCAATATTGTTCCCTCATTAAAAAAATATAAATTCTACCATATAGGATATTGATGTCGTGTATAATAAAGAGGGAGGAATTTGGATCCAATTTATTTTGTAATAAAATGAATGTATACATTAAATTTTATTTCCCAACCAAATTTAAATAATATTATTAATTGGTATGATATTCTATGATGATAGACATACCTCAAGATAAAAAAAACTAGTTTATTATTTTTATTTTCAAGGAATTAAGGTATTTTTAGCTTTTTGGTATATTTAAATTAAAATTTTATTGTTCTATTTTTTCAAACAATGTAATGTTTTTATTAAAATTTTATATTTTTCTGATCATTGTAATTTTTTAATAAAAATTCCTCTTATAATATTTTTCTACTCATTTTTTCACATTTGTAATATTACCTCAAGATAATAATTTACTCACACCAATAGTTGTGATATTTGACACACAATGTTTGTTTATTAGTTATTTTATTATTTTAATTTCTTAAATCCCTCTTATATTTGTAAAATTATTTTCTTCTATTGATTGATTTTCATTAATGGATGGATTAACCTATTTTTGTGTGATCATAGGTATTTTATTGGGTGACTAGATGTTATTAATTTTCATTAACCCTCCAATTAGTTCATGGATTTTAGAGTTCCATTTGGTGACTTATTTATTTTATTCATAAATATTAATGACTATAAATTTCCAATGCCTGTATGATCCAATTTGTTTTATTGAATAGAAAACTGATACTCTATATGCATTATTCATTATGATAAATGTTTTTTTATTGTAAAATTAAGGAATTATGTTGAAAAATTATATAATTTATTGGATACTACTTAAATTAGTGATATAAATTTTTCAATGAAAAAAACTGCATTCAATATTTTCCTAATAACAATTCCTGATCAACACATCTATATTAAAAAAAAATTTACATTTTATATATTTTTCTATTCAAACCATCTTATCTTAAATTATTCACCACCTTATAAACAAATCTTCCCATAATATGTTAAATATTATTTTGATTGCCTTTTAGGTATTTGTGGATTTGACTCTTACCTATACTATAAGAGACCACTTATATTGGGGTGTAATATTTGGTTGAGACCAATAACTTTTGTAAAGTGTTTGAAATATTTTTTTGTTTCACACTATGTATATTTGTAACACAAATTAGTTTTTATAGAGGTACTTTATGAGGTAGTGTTGTTAGGGGTACACTCCGTGTACATGAATTACACATCATGTATGATACTCTTGAATATTTCTTCTTTATTATCATCCCATGTGATATAATTTTACTTAGATGTATTATATTTCAAGTTTATTCACACATAGGATGTGATATTAAAGATGTAAATTTTTTATATTCCATTTTTTAAGATGTTTATATTGAGTGACGTTTGATGGGAGGATTCCATTATGGATTTGATTCTGAATCCTTTTGAGGGAAGGGTGATATGAGAACATTTTTTAGTTTTGAATTTGATGGTACAGTTTTCTTGTGAATTATAAGGTATTTATTAAGGGTTTATTTAGATAATTTTCAATATATGTGATTGAGGTGCATCTTTAAGGGGATTTATAATCGTGTTGATTGAGGTTTGCATCAAATTTTTTTAAGATTCTATATGTTATATCACTTATGTTTTGATGACACTATGGGGTGTTAGGTATAGATGGGTGATATTGATCAGAGGTTGATATGGTCTAAGGGTCCATTTAGGATGACATTGTGTGATAAGTGATACCCAAAGAGGGGATATGTGATCGAGAGGCCATATAAGGATTTATTACATGAGGATTAGCCTATACAATGGGATGTGATAAGGGAGACCCATTGTAGGCATGATATTTATGATACAGTTTCGAGATTAAATTTGGAGACATCATGTAATGTTTACTCTATGGGGTTTGGTGATCAGGATTCGGTGTTGACGGTGATGGGTCTGTGAATTCACTTACCTAGGTTTTTGTGTCTTATAGCTACGATTATGATCTCAATATTTTACTGAGCTTTTCGAGGAGACGCGACATATATAGTTATTATAAGTTGTTGCATTCTACATAATATTTATAGGATGATATACCCTATTAGATGGTTTTAGGGGATAAGAGAGATAATAGAATATTTATATGAGTGAACCCTACTAATCTATATTTCACTCATACTATGGTATATTTGTCCTGGATGTTGGTCTGTCCAAGATGGATTGTGATCCATGGATGCTGAGAAATCATGGGATTGATGATAGGTCCTAGCAAGTTCTTCTAGAATACTAGTTCATTGATTAGTTCTTCAGTGTAACATTGTAGTTCTTATTGGAGGTTCAAATCAAGCTAATAGAGTCCTAAATTTAGGTAGTGGAATGTGTTGTTTTATTTCACAATTAAAAGGATATCCTAGTATCAGGCATTCTAGCTTAATTTTATTAGATACATTGAATGTTTCAGTTATGATTCAGAAGATGTTCCTTATGTTAATTTTCATGGTGAGCCATATTCTCTATGTATTCTAGATCTGGTTAGAGTGCATTATATATACCTCCACTTTTACTTTAGAACCCTTTATTTTTTAGCATTTTATTTATTTATTTTTTCATTAATTCATTCATTTGTTTTCCTATAATTTATTACTCAACAATGAAGGGCATATCATGAGTGCATGAACTTTTTATAATAGTATATTATAGGTTCACCATTGGTGGGGGCCTATTAAGAATTTATTTATCACACTATATGCGGGAACATTGGTTAACATGCATACCCTAATGAATGAATTATTTTTGAATTTAGGTTGTATAGTGGATTGTGTGGAGGAGCACTATGGAATCATCAATAATGGTTGATCAGGTGGAGTTTAATGATTCTCTTGGAGAATGTTGATAGATATTTGAGAGTAGGTTTTTGGTATAGATCAAATTTAGTAGTGCATCCTTGTGTATTTTTTTCGTTTATTTATCTTGTATGTGTGGTCATCTAGGATGGTGATCAATTTTTTATGGATTTCTAGAAGTATTTATGATAGTATGATTCCAAATTCATTAGATATTTCATTCTTCTATTTAGTCTATTTATTATGAATACTTTGATTATTATGTATGGGAATGTATTTGGTAACATCCAATGTTACTACACTCTACTCGTAGTGTATATTCTCCACATTCTGTCTCTTCAAACCCTCATTGTGAGTCAAAAGTATCATCTATATGGGTTGGTATTCTTGAGGCCTTATTCTAAGCTAGATCAAGTAACTTGTCAAGTCAACAAATTATAGGTCATGACAAGTTGTATACTTTAATTTAAATCACATTTTTTGTGTATCGTAATAAATATAATGATTGTAACATAATTAACTCAAACCAAATATGAAGGGTTATAATGAAATTGGGTTAATATTTAGAGGATAATGTTGCATCCATCTAGGGATTAATTTCTTATTGATTATTTTCATATGGGTTTTAGAACATATATAGTTCATATTCATGTTGTGTTACTCTAAATACCACTATATCATTATAACAACTTATTTTAATTATCAATTTATTTATTTATATCATTTTTAGGAATTGGGATTTAAAAATCATGATTTTTGGATGAATGGGCCTAAATGCAAGGTTATCATCGAGTTAGTACGAACTCTATGGATAATCTTATGAGAGGGGGTGTTTGGGACCAATAATGTTTTATCAGAACTCAAAAAAAAATATACCACGTGGTAGCTTATTATAAGCTGTTCGATGTTATTTTGAGGAGGACGTGACTCCTGTATATTTGGAAAATATTTTTACAAACTATACGGGAAATCTGTATTCACATATCAAGGTCATTAAAAATTGTGGTTTTATTATGTTAACATTGAGGAATTTAACTATCATTTGACCCTATATTTCTCCATTCATACGATAATCCACCCAATTTTCTCTTTTCTCTTCTCCCATAGATTTTTGGTGGATTACCTAGGTTCCATTTGTGGGTTTTCATAAGGAAAGTTGATCTTTATTTGATTTATTTCTTATCCATCATGCATATTCCTTATTCTTATATTATTATGTAGTGTTAGAGTCATATAATATATTGGGTATGAACCTAGGGTTTAGAGTGGATTATTTACAGTATTTTATAGTGATTTAGGTTCATGAGTGACCGTCTTACATTTTCTAGTGGGTTTCAATGTAAAAGATGAGTTACAATAATGTTTCAAGGTAGGTTTCTCTATCTAAGGATTCCTTTCCATGTCTCACCATTAGTTCTTCTACACTATTGGTTTATATTCATTAAATATCCTTTAAATTATTTTGATAATGATGGGTTATCAATATTTAATTTTACTCTTGATGTTTTATTGTAGTTTAATGGTTATAAAAATGATTTTCTAATGGATTCAATTTTGATGCATCTAAAGAATGGAAAAAATCAATTAAAGAAGTGTTATGATTTCAAATGAATTTTTAATGGGATATATGGAATGGTTTTCCCATTTGAGAAAAGATTCCCATATTAGAATCATGTTTTGTTAATAAAATTGGAATTTATATTGGTTATATGGTTAGGATTTTATGGAACATGGGAGACCTAGGTTATGTGACTAGATTAGAAAATTGAAGCCCAAGCCTAGGTTTTGAATGGGATAGGGAATGTTTCCCTTGTGGATAAAGAAATTACATTGTAGGAATATAGTTCCTGATGGATATTTGAGGAGATACTGACCTTTTTTATCACTTAAGATACTAGTGAACCTTGTGTTTGACTAAGTCATGATAGAATGCATTGTTTGGTGACATTAATGGATGTTTCTTATTCCTTAATTGATTTGGATGCCTTTGTCCTTATTCCCAAAACAAATTATTTGATATGTGATGATTTATACACATATTCTCATGGAATATTTGATTGAGTTTACCCTTTTTTATTCCATGCATCATCCCATATTTTATTGGGCCTTACTTATCCCTTTTTTAGAAAATGGTTTGTTTTCTAGGGAAAAAAGTTATTTATAATGAAATTTATTAAAATATATTTTATTTTAAATATTTCTTTTAAAATATTGATATTAGTTTTATTAAAAA
Source organism: Viscum album (assembly GCA_963277665.1). Classification (NCBI taxonomy): domain Eukaryota; kingdom Viridiplantae; phylum Streptophyta; class Magnoliopsida; order Santalales; family Viscaceae; genus Viscum; species Viscum album. The sequence goes on from OY728142.1 coordinate 1,548,657,822, forward strand.
AAGGTCTTATGTAGATCCAGGATGGTATATTATTATTCTTTTCCTCAAACCCTACATATGTTAGTGGTTGTATGTTGACCTGGTTTTATAGGACATAAGTAAACGTAAGGGTACTAAGCTATTTGGTGTATCCTTTTTATTATAATTTTTTATTGTTTAATAGAGATAGTGGATATAGTGATCTTATGGAGTTTTTAATGTGTTGATCATTTTTTGATATTGGATAATTTTTGGATGTTACATACTCACATCATCATAATTTGATAAATTTTGAGGTTTTATTCATGTCATCTAGTGATTATTTCATAAAAATACATTAAATATAAGTTGTAAATAGATATTAACTTTTTTATCTATGTCTATTTATTATTGAATATGATATATTTTGATAAATAATTTTTGATGATATTTATTTGACAGAATTGACCTCCAATTTATGGATGGCATGTGCTGAATTTTGTCATGTAATCAAAAATTTAATTATTTTTATTCTGAGGGTAAAATATTTCATATTTGTTCATATGATGAAACCCAAGAACTTTTCACTAACCCATGTAAATTGGGATTAGGATTTGGGACTTATAGATAATTGGGTGGGGTGACAGGTTGGGTCAAACCTATCCAATGCATTAGAAAATGGTATCAAATCCCCCTTATTATTTGGGTGTTAGTGGTAGAAAAAATATATGAACATCATTCCATGATTGGAAGGCATCAAATAGTGCCTTGAAAACTCTCTATCATGTAAAACCATTAGGTTCCATGGGTGGTGCAAAATATTTTCATGAAATTTAGAATGATATTGATTCTTTTTTTTAGTATTTGATATGTTTCCCTATTAGTTATGATTATCGAAGTAAACCTATGAGTTATTTTGAGGAATGTTTTGTTTTTTGGTAAAATTGGGAGGTAAATAATAGTAATAATGTTGGAATTCATAGTATATAAAACTTTTTAGAAACCATGAAACATAGTTTTTAATCCCTAGAGTGGAACTCTTCATAGTAGGTGCATTGTTTCCCAAACTGTGAGACCTGGCCATGTACATTGAGAAAAAGTTATTTTTTTTCACCCCGCTTTTTTTTTTGAAATGTTATTAATTTTAATGTTTTATGTTTGTGATTTATTTTAAGGTATTATTAAGATTTATTTAATATTTTGTGTAATTTAATTGTGTATTGAATGAGTTTTATGTCTTGTGATTTATAGATTACACCTCCCAAAATGGCCTCCTATAATAGAAGAGATGGACCTAAACTCACATTTTAAACCCTACACTTGACCCTTCTTTAGTGAAATTGGTTATCCAAAAATATCTAATATAAATTCCAATAGTGTGGAAGAGATTAGACATGGGTAGTGGACCAGGATTAGGAGTTCACTAAGAGGAATCCACTATATTTTCATGGTAATAAGAGAAACAAGGATCCTAGGTAGTGGATTATAGCATTGTTGACATCATTATTTTCCCAAAGAACCATGATAACAATAATGTTAGCTTCAATACATACTTTTTCAAAAAAGCATGTAGATATTTTTGGGAATCCATTGTGCAAGAAAATATTCATGAAGATATCAGCCGAACTAAATTCAAGACTTCGTTCAATCATTAAAATTACCCATAAAAATAATGGGTATTTAAGTTAAAGGGATTCAAGACCATGTAGAAAAGGGATGATTTAGTGTTGGAATATGCCACATTTTTTTCAAAGTTGAATCATTTTTATCGTAACCTATCATGGATAATTATCTCGAGGATAGAATATTCAAAATATGTTTGAAACCTAATATACGGTTGATACCTATTTTACATTTCTTATCAACCTATCCTGAAAATGGTTGAAAACTTTTTTATGGATTATGTATAAAAAATTTGGAATATGGGTTTTATTGGGGGGGTTAGGAGTATTGGCCACTATATCTCTTCCTTGTTCTATAAAAAGTTGTGGGATGAACCTCATGAGGGTTGGGTAGAGCTGATCGACAATCATCAGGTTCAGTGCTAATGGTTAATTCAAAGTATAATCCTAAGACTTATTTTAAGAGTGGGATATCTATCCATTCTTGAACTAACCTCTTAGTTTCCTTGAGATCATTTCATCGATCTACGAATCAAGTTCCAATTTAGGGATTATGGTGGAATCTCGAATGGGTTAGGGGAGTTAGTTCCTCATTTTTCAATGGTTAATAGGTTCAATTTTATGCTTTGAAGGATATGGGATCTCATATTCTAACCAAATGATGTTTTCATTTGATAAAAAATTTCCTTGGGCCTGAGTCTGGGAATATTTATGCAGTAGAGATGGAACTTAAGGATTTTGAATCTAGGATAACTACCAGAAGTTTTAAGATATATAATTTCTCATCAATAGACTTGTATTAGTTTGATTCGGGTATATACCATTCCTTTTTTCATTAATATTTATTGATACATCATGAATTTGACCAGTTTTGAGGTAATTTTTGTTTGATCTACCTTCAATATTAGGAATTTATAAAGAACATGGCATTAAGTTTCCTAATTTCATTGTTCTAATTTTTGATGTGTATGTTATGTTGCAATTCTTTGTTTTAGTTTTTTATATTTTCAATCTCATCATTGACATGGTTTATATGACAAATTTTAAAGCTCAAATTTACTATTTTCATTATAGGGTTTTATTTCATTCTCAAGATATAAACACACACATCTTCATGGGTGAGTGAGACCCAAGGTTAGGGTGGTTAAGACCCATTATCCAACATGTGGGATTGATTCCATGATAGTTATCCCATCTATTATTTGATGCATTGTATTAGGGTGTATATGGGATTAAAAAGTGGTAGTGGACCAGTAACCCAAGGTAAATCTAGACTATTTCTAAAGGTTGTAACATGATTACTAGGTCGAGTTCACTATTGACCTATACCAAATGGTGTGCCTCATTTCCATACAATCATACCATATGACTATAATGCAGATAAAAGTGTTAAATGATAAATTTTTATGGTCTTCAAAGAAAAGGATTTATTCTTCTGAGTGCCTCACCATGGGTGTCTCAGGTTATATTCACAAATAAGGTAAATGAAAATCATTGAATTTATAGATATTACCACAAGAAGAAATAGGTTTCCATCAAGAATATATAAATATTTACCAAAATTGAAATTCCTTTTGACTAGATTAGGTTATCCTAATGGTCTTATAAAATTAACCTAAATTAAAGGTATCACAAGTTGAGAGACAAGGTGGTGTACCTAAGAACACTTTTAGGATCTAATTTAGTCCTTTTGAGAAATCAATTATTCCATTTAAACTTATCGATATTATTATGGTATTTATGGATTTGATGAATTAGATGTTCCATAATTGTTACACAACTTAATAGTGGTGGTTTGTGATGATATGTTGGTGTAATCTAAGATAGAGGAAGACCATGGAGACCAACTAGAGGTTATTTTGTGAACCTTAAATAAGAATATTCTATATGATAATATATCTAAATAAAATTTCAAGATTGGGGATGTATGGTTATTTGGTTATAAAATTTCCAAAAAATGGGTTTCATTGAATCCAAAGAAGATCCACAAACTGATGTATTGGGGGTGGCACTTTAATGTGTTCTAGATCAAGATGTTCTTGGGTTTAGAAGGATATTACTGATTTTTTTAATCCCCAAGGCTAGAATAATTTTATATATATTTGAATCATAATGAGTTGATGTTTGGGTGGAATGAATGGTTTTAGAATCATTTTCATGAGTTTCAAGTCTAGTTGCCATTAGCTCCATGTTTGATTATTAATATACCTAAGAAGAGATATATAATGTATCATTTTTTCACAGGTATGGGGTTTGAGTTTCTGTTTATTTATAAGGATTATATGGTTAACTATAGATCTCATTCTATAATACTAGACAAAAATAATAAACCCTCCTGTGAGTTGGAGCTGGTAGCTTTGATTCACATGATGAAGACTTGGTGCCCTTAGATTCTCAGGGAGTGGTTTATAGTTTATTAAAATCATAAGTGCATAAACTAAATATTCACCTAGAGGGACATATAAATCATGTACATATATTAGGTTTAATTCATTAATAATTTTCATTTAGATATATCCTTTACCCTGGAGAATGAGAATGTTTTTTTCCAATACCTTTATATAGAAATTACCAACCATGGTAGATAAATAATACATGGATGAATTTAATATGATGAGTTTGTTTGGTGATATTAGTTTTGAATTGAAATATTAAAAAGAGAAAGGATTCTTCACTAGTTTTAAAGTATCACCATCTCTTTATGATCAAGATTAGTCTGAGAAGTAATTTAAACCCAATAGAATGTAGGGTAATACAGTTTTAAATGGTGGGAAGTCCTCAGGTGATTGTTTGCTTTATTGAAATAATAACTTCTTATTCATCAAGAAGTGACTATTGGTTCCTTTAATAAATAGGTGTGAGTAAATTCATGATGAGTTTATTTCAAATTTTCCATCTTGATATTTGACCTCCAAAAGTATCAAAGCTAAATATCATAGATCGTCTATCCTTTTTCAGCCTCTTCCAATTCCACTACGGGCATGGGGTGATATTTCTATAGATTTCATCATCATTATACCTTGAACTACTAATGGTAAGAACAATATTTGGGATTTTATTAACCAGTTAACTCAATCAACCAATTTTTTAGGATGGATGAGTTAACATTGGTTGATTATCTCAATCTATTGTTTTTTTAAAAGAAGAAGATACTTTATGGTGTTCCCCTTGGCATAGTGTATGACCAAGATGGTAATTTTACTTCTCAATTTTGGAGTTATCACCATAAATCCATGAGAACCAATGTGAGGTTGAACACAATGTATCACCTATAAATATTGAATATAACATCCCAACACATTTCACAATGATAATTAATAAGAACAGTGGTGTTATTGACCTCATGTGATCCTCTACGTATACTAGAGCCTACTGACTAGAATCGAGTGTTTATTTTCGAATTATGGGGAGACAATAGTTATTGTATTAGTGTATCAATAATAGTGATAATAAAAAAACTTAACACACCCACAACATAAGATTATTTATATAAATAATACATCCAAACAATAATCATAAAAAATGAGGAATAACACATATATTCAAATAGAATCAATTTTCCACTCTGATGATATCATATATTGGAAAAAAAATGGATCCATTTTTACTAAAATAGATACCTTATCCCAATATCAAAATTTAATTTATCTTTCTCTATCATGTAAAATCATGGACCCTGCCAAAAATAAAACAAACAACAATTGAGGGTTGCTAGGTACCCAGGGGAAATGACTTCTCAAGAAAGGCGTGAGTACATAATATAGTTAGAAACTAAAAAAGGTTGTCTTTTAAATACCAAAAATGCACTAAAATTTTCACATTACATGGTATTATTAAATAAATAGATGATAAAGATAAATACATAAATAGACAATCGCCAGACCTCATGTATGTGACCCCATTTAACCATAGAATCTTTGAATAGTAACAGAGTGTTTTTAGGTACATTGTGATAATCTTGGATGAAATAATAACAAAATTTTTGTATTTTACCGTGTTATAGAGTGATTTAAATTATTTATTATTAATTTTTAAGTATTTTTTAATAGGGTGTATTTTTATTCTAAAGATTCTAGATTTAAAAAATTATAATTTCTATGTTTTTATCTATGTGTATGCATAACCTATAAGATTTACAAACCATTAAAGTAAAAAATATGAAATTAAGGAATTAAATTATTCATTTTTAAACATTATTTGTACATATAAATCATATTCAAATTATTTTTTTAAATAATGTAAAATGGTACTCTAATATAAAATAAAAATTTTGGTATTATCATAAAATCAAGTATTTTCGAGGTGATGTTTATTTTTCATTGACTTGGAAGACCAATATATTTTATTCAATTCATAATAATTAAATTTAAGTTTCTAAAATATTTAACACTAACAACTTTATCATATAAAAATTTAAAATATTAATAATAATATTTTTCAATAAAACAGTTTTACACTTTTATGTGTTTTTATTTTAAATTTATATTTTTCATGTCTTTAGATATTTTATTTAATATATTTTCTTATTTTTTAAAAATATAAGTTTCAAATTAGTTTATGTGGTCAATTTTAATTTTGGTCAATAAAATTTATTACTAATATTAAAAAAATAACCACTGAAAAAAGTAAAAATGGTAAATAGTGTTTTATTAAAGGGAAAGGAAAAAATATGTTCAAAATATGTTTTCAAAATTATGTTTACATTTTTACCAACTAGTAATAACTAATTTTCCTAATTTTTCTCTTTTTATTCCCCTAACCATTTAATAGTGAAACTAAATTAATTAATTTTAATGGGTGATTCCAAAACATCCCTTCCCATCACTTATAAAAATCTAACACTTACACTAATTTGATACTGCCCTATACTTCAAATTAATCCTTGAAAATCCTCCATTTTACTCTTACTTGAAACCTATACCATGAATATAATAACCTCGCCACTCATATTTATCCCAATTTATTCAATATGAAGGGAACTTCCAATGAAAGGACTAGCCACTAATGTAATAATTGTTTCATTCCTATGTTTTTATTCTTAATCCTACTCTTACATATATATTATCACCATAAGAATATGATGAAATAATTATCATTGTTTTTTTATTATTTTTTATATTAATAGTATAATCCCTTTTTATTCATTTTCATCTACTTAGAAAACAAAGGAAAGTAAATTTAGTGTGTCTGCGGACTATAACCACTATAAAGAATTTTTTTTCTTATTTCATTATTTAAATTATTTAAAAAACATCTAAAAATATATTAAAACATAGTAAAAACATATAAATAATATAATTTTGAATATATTTTAATTAAATTATATCAAAATAAACACCCATTTACCATATTCATTGATCGAGTAAAAGTGTGTTCAAGTTCATGTTGGTTTGATGAGCTAATGATTGATGCTATAAAACTCTATTATAGATTAATATGGAAAAATGAAAACTATTATTATTGTAATATAATAATAAAATCATTATTGGTATATGTTTCTAAAAATATTACATTAATTATTTAGTTATTATTAAAGTATCTTTTTTGTTTTCTAAAATCACCAAAATAAGACAACATAAATTTAATTTTCACATAGTGTAGATTAAACACATATATAATGGTATGGGAGACTTAAATATAAATATAAGATATATATTATAGTATATCTAAATATATATTAATTATGAACAGGTTTTATAATAATGGTTAACGATATCAATATTATAGAATATGTAGAAATGGTTAGTTTTATTAACACTTGATGGATGAAATTAAAATATAACATACCAATATAGGAATAATAAATAATTATAAATAAATGAAAACAAATAAAAAATAAAATAATATGTTTATTAAATACATGATTAATTTAGATATGTTATTTTTATCAAAATTTATAGTTTCATCAACTATGAAAGGAAACAAGGTGGGTTTTTTTTATATTAATATCTCTTCATTGAGACATGTTTTAATGTTATGAACTAATTTATTATTTATATAGTGTATATAATTTCGATGAATATATTTTGAAAAAATATATGATTTAATTAATGGAATTTTCTAAACCATTTTATTTTCAAGCTTCCAATGTCTTTTGAATCAAAAATTACTAAAGCGGTGAGGTTTTTTTATGACTCATATATTTTCATTGGGCCCCAATAACTCATCTTTGACTATTATATTTAAATATTGATATATTCTAATATATGATGATTTTATATTATATTTACACCTTATTTTATGGGGAAGTAATTTATCACACCGAATTCTTCTTCTTGATTATTTTATTGTTTCATTAAAAATATTTTTATTAATAATAATTCCTATTACTTTTAAAGTATTTTTCTACCATATCCATGATTTTACATCCAAAAAATATTATATTTTATTTAGTGTAAACTCAATGTTTTTATCTCTAATTATTCTTTCCCACTTTGTTATTTTTTTTTAAAACAAATTCCTTTATCCTTTTAACAATTTGGATTTCCAACAAGGTTATATAAAAATGTTCAAAACATTTTCCCATCCTTTCAAAAATGAAATTTCTATCATCCACTAAAAAGTTTATTTCAATAATTTTACTTTATTTATCAAGGTTTAATTATTAAATATTATTTTTAAAATGAAGTGATTTCAAATTATTTTTACTTTCATTTTTTTAAACATTATGTCATTTTTAATTCTTCATTATTAAAGATTCTTTAAAAGGTATAAAATTTCAACTATTTTTCACATCTAGTATTTAATAATATTAATGTCTTTTAAAACGATGTTTTATTTGGAACTTTTTAAAATAATGTTTTCAAATTTCTTCTCTTTCACATAATATTATTTAAAAATTTATTTTTTATCTTAATTATATTTATAAATCTATGAAAAAAATATTTTTACATCTACTTACCCTAAAAGGTTTATCATTAATGAAGTGATTTTTTGATCACCCCATATATGTTATTATGATATGATTACTTTTGATAAATGAGATTATTTTTATCTTATGATTTATTTAGCTCGTGATATGTGAATTTTTTAAAAGGATTAATAAACCCATTCTTTTTTCCATGGGTTATTTTAGATATGGTGATGATTTTTCTAAGTGGAACACATATATATGGATGAAAATGGATTGGGTCCTATATCACCCTATACTATATTGGATTGAGTTTATTTCTCATGATATAATATAATGTGTAAATAATAAGTTTGTTCACATGATCATGGGCATGATTAGTTTACTCAAATTTTCAAGCATGGAAATAATGGGTTTGTTGACACATGCATGGGCATGAGGGGTTTCTCATATTTTCCAGTATGTATATAAAGAATTAGTCCACATAAACATGTTATTGATAAGTTTTCTCACATAGTTTCTTCTATTATTATTGTTGTGATAAATTTATAAGTTTTCCCCCATGTTATTTCAAATTTTGAAGATTCATTTTATATCCCTGAATTACTTTGTTTTCATGATTATAGATTATTTTTAAAGTATTATACACATTTATGTCAAGATCAAATGTTATATGACTATGGAAATGTTTTTTTATCCATTAAATATTGTTTATACTAACTTAATGATCATTTTATGGTCTTATGTTACTTTGTAATGTTGTGTGACTATAAACTAAGATATTTTGATAATTTATTATGATATTTATATATTCCCAATGTTTTCCTTCATGTTATGATACATTTTACCCTTATAGAGCTTCTATGCACTCCACTTTCTTATTTTTACAATCCCCAAGTTGTGAATATGATTACATCTTATGAGTTATCTAGAAAAGGGAATACATCAGATTGATAATGTTGAAATATTTTCAACTATAGTAGAATAGGATGTTTATATAGCTAATATCCAAGATACTAAACATTTCAGTCTTGGAAATTTGTGACTAGTGAGATATATTATTCGAACAATGTGATTATTGTATTATTATTTCCTTGTTTATATTGGGTTATTATAGTGGGTATTAGAGAATGTGTTTGTAATTTTGGATAATATATTAGTTATTCATGGATAATAGTTTAGCTACCATAGGATTTAGTGTTAAAAACCATAGCAAAAAACCTAGAGTTGAATCTATGTATAGGATGATATCCTATAATATTGGTAAATTATTGAGTAAATAGTTTTACTTAAAAATAAATCTTCGTATGGATACTGCAAGTGGATACAGGCTCTAAAACATATGTAATTAGGGGTAATAAACCAAAAAATGGAATGTTTGGTATTCACTCAATCATTAGATGATTCATGATAAAGAGGCATGTCTACACACTTGTTTTGCCACTCTAATGGGATATTAATTGGTTTAACATATTCTATTTCTGAGCTGTTTTAAAGGATTTATTTTCTTGTTTCTTTGATGGATTATGTTTATAATTATAGGGTAACACTAATCAAAGTTACCTAGGACAATATATGATTTATATAGGTCGAACTAAAAAAACTATGTGTCCACATGGAAATGTAAAAGAATAACAATTTTTTGTTTGATTTAATTTTCTTAACAATGATTATATATCTATATTATAAATGGTCTGTCACTCATGTCAACCCTTTTTATTTTTTTAATGTCTATAACTATAAGTAACCATTGGTGATATTCACAATACATATATTACCTTAACCAAAAAACCCATTATAATTTGAGCTTGAATGAAAAATCATGTGATTATGATAATCTAACTATCAGAAAATTTTATTTAAAATGTGGACATAGTCAAAGTTTCAAACACACCAATGATAAGAGAGATATAGTATCATGAGAGATCAAGTGATTGATATGATAAAAGAAAAATTGTTCAATTTATTATATATCAATAATGATTGATGAAGAACCAAGGGAAATACCTTAAGGAGACTGGAATATGAATTAATTCTGGTAAAGGAGGTCATCAGGCATCAAACTATCAAGGAAAATTAAGTGTTTATTTAACACATGGGATGAATTTGGAACTCATACATATAAAAAAATAATAAATTAATTTATTACGTAGAGATAATTGAATAATTATCCAAGTTAATTCCATAGTCCATGTATTTCTATTGATAGTAGGAATCCACAACCTCCTATACCCAGGAAGAAAGGAAGACCATATGTAATGACTATTGATGAAGTGGATATTGGTAAATTGGTTTCACATACCCTCCAACTAGAATGGGTATATTTATTCAAGTTTTATCAGTCCTGTTGTATCTATGGTGTTATCTAATAGCATTAATTCAAAAATATCAAGGATTTTTATTTTAAGGAAAACATTTAGTTATTTGATTATTATATTTATAGAAATAAAATTTAAGAAAATACTAATATACACCTCTAAAAAAATTTACTATATTTTCAAAATAGAATGAATATATCAAATTTGACACTATATTTTTTCTATAATAGTGAAAAACAAATACCAAATCAATTGTGGACATATTTTAGTGCAAGGAAAACTATAAATTATTTAAAAAAATGAATCACTCACATATGCCTTAAACCCTGGTTTTGGGATACATTTCAATGAAATAGTTAATTAAAATATTATTTTTCAAGAATTGCCAATGGTATTTAGGATTATATATCATTATTGATTATATCTTGAGTCATGTAAATATTTTCTCCACCTTTATCTATTCTTTCAAGTAAAGGATAATTAAATTGTGATGAGAAAATTTATTTTAAAGGGTATAATATAATGAAGTGAGGTTTTAGATCATTTAAAATACATTCTATGACTTGGTTCACACACTACACCCAACATACACAAACCAAGAAATATAAAAAAAATTGATAATAAATCTATAATAAACACTAATATGGTGAACCATTAATAGTTATTAACTTTTAATATAAATAATTAATATGAATTAATGATAAAAACGGATATTTTGAATAAGACATTTTTTTATAACTTTCATTTTGACACAAACGGTAATTTTATAATCATAATTAAGAAAATTAAAAATCATTTTCAATTTACTTTAAATTAATTTTTAATCATTTTCTAAAAAGGACGGTTTTTTATAGATTAATTTTGGATTTACGAAAATTATAATTTCTAGGATTTTATCATTATCTAAGTATAGCATAAAATATTTCAAAGACATTATCACACCTTATTAAGAAATTAAGTAATAAAATTATATATATTCAAATATTCTATGTATTCATAAAACATGTACCAATAATTTATAGAACTAAAACTTGTTATATTAATATTAAAAAAAATATAGTATCCCCTCTAAATTATATATTTTCAATGTATGGTTTGGTTTTTTGTTTTCATTAAATAGTTATAAAATTTATTCAATTTATAAAAAAATAAATTTATTAATCTAAAATCAGTAACCATGATAACTTTATCATATATAGATTGAAAATATTAATAACATAATTTTTCAAAAATAGGTTTACATATGTAAGTTTTTTTCTTTTATAATTAAATTTTCATACAAATGGAAATTTTATTTTATAAAACGGTTTTCAAATTTAAAATCATAAGGTTAAAATTATGTAATTTTTTTATTATATTTTTGGTCAATCAAATTTATTACTAAGGTTAAAATTTAGTTACCCTGGTAAAAAGTAAAAATGGTAAAAATTATTCTACTAAGTAGGAAAGGAAAAAATAATTGTAAAAACATATTTACAAATGGAAAGATGAGGTTTGGATCCAAAAAAACTCACCCAATTTATTTATTTTTACCTTTTTGAATCACTTGACCTTTTAATAGTGAAATTAAATGATTAAAATTAAATATGTACTTCCAAATTTATATTTATTATCTCTTATAATGAGTTAACACTTACACTACTTCAATACTCAACTATAATTTAAATTAATCCTTTAAAATATATAATTTTACTCTCCCTATAATCCACTCCCATGAACATAAGCACATGGTCACTCATAGTTATCTTATTTTGGATAATTTTAAGGGGACTTCCATGAAAAGATCAAGTCTCCAAAGTAAGCATTGTTTCCTTCCTAAGATTGTCTTATTAATCTTACTCTTACAAATATATCATCACCATAATAATATTATTAATTTACTATCATTAATATATTTATATGTTTTTAAATTTATTTAATAGCCATTATTTATTAATTTTTTCCACATATAAAAAATAATGTAACTTTAATCTTTCATGTGTACCAACTACCACCTACAGTAACATTTTTTTCCATTTATTTTAATATTTTTAATAATTTATTGATATATATAAGAATTGGAACAATATAAAAAACATAAATATAAAAAAATTATTTTATTTTTATAATGATATTATGTTAAAATAAACACCCTTGAAACAATATTCATCAGTCGAGTTAAAGGGTGATCAAATAAGGGTCGATTCAACCACCTACATGACCGATGCTAAAAAACACTATTTTGGATTAATATCGGAACATGAAAACAAAGTTTATTATAATATAATAGTAAAATCATTATTATTATATGTTTATAAAAAAAATTTATTAATTATTTAACTTATTGTCAAAGAATTATTTTCATTTGCTAAAATCACCCAAATAAGCCAACAATGATTCCATTTTTAAAAATCAAAACCAAAACATTTATGAAATGGTACGTGAGACATTAAAATCAATAAATGATAAATTTTTTAAATATATTCAAATATATATTAATTATAAACTAGGAATAAATGAATGGGTAATGTTATCAGCATTATAGAAAGTTCACAAACAATTAAAGTTATTAACACCTTATTGTTGAAAATTAGTTTTAAATGACCAATATACCCATAAAAAATAATAAATGAAAGATATAAAAGGTAACATATATGAATATATTTATAAAATATATGATTAAGGTATCTATGTTTTCTATTATATGTTATAGAGTCATCAAATAAGTAAGGAAACATTATATAGAGGTTTCTTCTCAATTTCACTTCATTGAGACATGTGTTTATGTTATGCACTGCTTTTTTATTTCTCTTGTATATGTGTTCAAAAATAATATATTTTTACATAAAATATTATTAAATTAATGGTATTTTTATAACCATATTATTTTACATTTTCAAATTACTTTTTTATTAAAATTTAATAAATCCAAGGGGTTTTCATGACTCAAATATTTTTCTTGGATCAGAATCACTCTTTATTAATGATTATTTTTCATGATTGATCTATTATAACCAATGACAATGTTATTCTATATTTAAAACTAATTTCATCATAAATAATTTATCACACTAAATAAATGGTCATTAATTATTTAAATATTTTGTAAAAATTTATTTAGTTGAGAATAATTATCTTTACTTTTAGTGAATTTTTCATCCATATCCATGTTTTTACTTCCCATCAATGTTCTCATTTAATTCATTGAAAATAAAATTTGTTTCATATATAATTATCCCTTTTCCACATTTAATCAGTTTAAAAAATGATTCATTATCCATTTAATGATTCTGGTTTTCAACATAGTTATTTCAAAATGATCAAAATAATTTTAAATTCATTCAACAAAAATCATCCAATAGACATTTTCATTCATTAAATATCATGTATTTATCAAGGTTTAATTATTCAAGAATACTTTTATAATAAAATAGATCTGAAATATTTTCACTTTTATTTTTTAAAACATTTGGTCTTTTTCAATTACACATTAATAAATATTCTTTTAAGAATAAATTTTTTTAATGTATTTTCACTTCTCATATTTGTTAACCATTCTCTCTTTTAAGTAATATTTTATTTAGAACCATTTATAGTTAGTTATTCTTATGTAATCTTTTTATATTATGATTTTTAAATTAATTTTAACTTAATGTTTTAATTGTTTTTGTGAAAAAAAATTTATTTTCACATCTATTTACCCTCAAATGTTTTTCTTTCATGAAGTGGTGTTTCCTTTTCTAAAATGAGATTTTTTATATATAATTATTTATTATGTTCATTATATGTTATGATTTTTAAAGGTTTAATAATCCAATTATTTTCCAATTGGTTATTTAGGATTTGATGATTGTTATTTTTAAATGGAACACATATGTATATATGGAGATGGGTGGGGCTATATCACCCTCTAATACATTTGTTTAAGTTCAGATATCATAATATTGTTAGGTATGGAAATAAATAGATTTTTTACATAGGTATGGTATTGATGATTTTTCATACATTTTTAATCATGGATATAATGAGTTTGTTCACACATGAATGGGTATGATGGATTCACTCATAGTTTAAGGCATGTATATAAAAACATTTCTCACATAAGCATTTGAATAATCATTTTTCTCACATATTTTCCATATTCTCATGATTATAACACATTTACAAGTTTTCCACAAAGTTATACAAAATATTCAAGATGCATTTCATTTCTATGAAATTCAATGTTTTTATGATTATACCATTTTTAATGTATTCTACACTTTTATTCCCTATTCAAATGTTGTATTACTATTTATATGTGTTTTGATCCATGAAATATATTTTATGCTTCTGTAATGATATTTTTATGATCTTACGCTACTGTGAGATGTTCTATGATTACGATCTAAGTAATTTTGATGTTTTATTTTGAAATTGGAATCTTATTTATATTTTTCAGTCATGTTATGATATGTATTACCCTTAAAAATAATTTGTTATAAACAATTTCTTATGTCTCTAATCCATTGGTTATTAATATGATTACAACATGTCAGTTAACTAGAAAAGGTTCTAGAGTAAAATTATTTTATAGAAATTTTCACAAGTTTAGTAAAACATGATGTATATGTACATAATTTCCAAGATATTATTCATTTAGATATTTAGGATATGTAACTGTTGTGAAATTTATTATCTAAATCATGATATCATTGTATTATGTTTTTTAATTTTTATCTTGTGTTACGATAAAAAAATAAAAAAATTAGAAATTAAGAAAGACTTGTGTGTAAATTATGTTATTATAATTAATTAGGGGATTTTAATGAGACTTAGTACTTTTTACATAGATTAAAACCATAATAATATTTCTCATTATTTCTTTATAGAGAAAATATTATATTTTTTAATGGATTTTAATTATAACTTCAAAAATGGTTAACTATAAGAGGAGTTTTATATTTAGTGTCCTTAATATTTATTTCTTATAGAAGATGATAATCATGTTTTCAAGTCAAATAAGTCTTTATATGGGTTGAAAAAAATCCCTAATAGCTTTGTATTTTAAGATAGACACCTAAATGAAGAAGTTGAAATTCGAAAAATAAATAATGGACAACAAAAAATACATCATAGGTTACAAAAAGATTTATCTTATTGTAGTTTTTTATATAGATTATGTCATTTTTCTAAAAATTATAGAGTGTGAATATTTTTACAATGATATAACAAGTTGTTCGAAATGTCTATGATTGGAAAAATTATGTACTTTCTAAGCTTACAAATTTCTAGAGAGAGATATAATATATACCTTTCTCTAGATAATTATTCTAGGGAATTAAAAGGTTCATTATATTAGATTTAATACTAATTTTTAAAGCTATTATGGAAGGAACCAATCTGTATAATATGATAAAAGAGAGGAAGTTGATCAAAGAGAATTTTGAAAGAAGATTAGATGATTTCCATACTCAACAGCTTCATGGATGGATACTAAATATTTAGTCACCATTTGTTTCAAATTTAAAATTAAACAAAAAATGGCACAAACTATGGATATAAAAATAACACATTATATTTAAAAATCACAATTTTTTTCAGGTAGAAATATGATAGAAAAACAGAGTTGAATTTTCTTGGTTATACAATGTAAAATTTGGAATAAATTTTTTATGGTTGAAAACCCACATAATGTGGGGTGTTATTTCTTATTGGTTTGTGTGTTTTTTGGAACACAAAAAAAATATCTGACCCTGAGTACTTATGATGTAGAATATATTGATGAAACTATATAAACTTTTCAATTGATGTGAATGAAAACCGAAATGGGAGACCTCAATGTGGAAGTGAATCCAAAACTACTTTTGGGTTTTGATAGTAAAATTGATATAATTTTTTCAAATAATAATATTTAATATTTCAATTAAAAGCACATTGATATCAAATATCACTTAATCAAAGATCTTGTAGAGTAAAATGATTTAATCTAGAATTTTTTCCCACTTTGGATAAAAAAGCATATATTTTCACCAAACCATTATAGAAGGATTCATTTGAAAACTATGATTGGAAATGAGAGTTAAATATCCCTTATAGAATTGCTAATGTATGGTGTGTTAGTCCACTCCCTCAAGTTATTTTTAGATATTTTGGATAATAGGGGAGAAAATAAAAGACATTATAAATCTTATTTTATGTTTATCTTCATATTTTTTTCAAAGGGGGAGTTATTAACAAAAGGGTTGTGTCCATTGATAAATATTACCATTTGGGGGAGTAATATAATATGGGGAGTATATATTTATATATATTTATTAAAATAGGTAATCATTAGATTTGGTATTGTGTATTTTTGAACTATTTTAACAGTTTTGTTAAGGTGCATGTATGAATTTTTGTATAATAAATTCCATTGGTAGAACTTTTATGTTGAAGTAAAATTTGATGTTATTATAAATTATTGATTAAAGAAGAATTAATAAATTCTCAAATAATTGATGTTATGATGAATTATTGATTAAAAATAAGATATTAATTCTCAAATAAATTTTCAAGTGGTATCATTTCATCCAGATTTAGATTGAAGAATGTGTGACTGGAAATCATTGTCTTATAGATAACATGATATTATTATTACCAATTCATGTTTCCTAAAATGAGTTTTCTCAAGTAGGATTTGAATTATTTAATAATGATTAATTGATAAATGGAATGATTTTTAGAATGATTTATGCTTCTTGATTACCAAAAAATCCAAAAGGGAGATTGTTTAACCCAATATATGTTTAGAAGTTTCTAATATCTAGGGATATTATTGAATAAGTCCCCAGAAAAATGAAAATTTTCTAGAGAATATTTTTTGTGAATGTTTAAGTATATTTTGTTAATTTGTTATATTTTTCATTAATGTATAAATCATATTTAAACTAAAGTGAAATAAATCATTATATGTGGGGTAAAGGATATATGTTAAAGTTTAGAAGAGATTTTAAATAATTTGGAAATTTTTTATTAGTCATTATCTAATTTTAAGAATTTTTAATGAATATAGAGTTAAGTTGAAAATTACATTACTTTACAGGAGTGTATATGCCATGAAAATTTCTGTATGATTATTTATAGTATACATGAAAAATTGAAAAAGAATGGTCTGTGTATGAGAAATTTATCCTCTCCATATAATTCATTTATGATCTATGTATTAGTAATTTGATCCAGCGTATCAATAAATCTACACTATGTATGATAAATTGAGTGTAGAAACCAAAATCTAGTAACATGGATCAGATGGTTATTTTATTACAGTTGTATAGAATACATAGATCACAATTCATGAGATTAAGTAGTTTAATTGTATTAAGAAACTAGACAGATAAATGAACATTAAATTGCTTTGAAACATAAAATAAACCATCTGAGTATAAGAAAACATTGTTACTTCTCCTGGAAATCCTTATTTTATGCATAGTAACGTTCATGGTTTCAAATAGAAATATACAACATTATAAATGGGTGATCTTATATTCTTAGTAAGGCGTATCATATAAAATAAGATATAAGAACATAAATATTTCATAAATAAATATAGTAGGGATAAACCCATCAGATAATGTCATAACCAAGAAACTATGAGCATAATATTTCTATGGATGTCCTCTCAATAAATATACAAATGGATATAAATAACATATCTCATAGTGATGGAATTCACAGTTCCTATCATCATTAAAAAACCATTAAGGCCTCAATTTAAGAAATCATCTAAAAACACCTAAGGAATAAACCAAATAACTGAGCTATTTTATCCCATGATAGATACTAATTCATCAAGAAGATATTAAATTTTGTATCATACCCTTCATATAATAATTCCAATGCATCAATCGTATTAAGATAATTTCTAAATAATTAATATATTAATGTTCCATAAGGAACCTCATATATAATAATGGCTATGTGATCAATAGTTATCAATATATAAATAGTATATATTGATATTGTCAATATTTCTCCATTCAAAGTAATAATGTGGCAAAAAAGGTGAATATCTCACAATATGAATTTCTAAAATGTAATTAAAAGTAACCTTATCAAAGGAATGATAACAATACATTAGTGAGGAGTGAATTTTTTGTGTGGGGGTTTCAATCCTAAATGATATTTCATTTTGGTTAATAAATATAAAATGAATCATTTAATGGATATACAATGGGATAATCAAACTAGGTGTGATGTTAAGCCCACCTATTGGTCATGAAGTGAAGGTTGAGTTAATACCCCAAAAAACCTTTAAATATTTGGTACCCCTAGGTAAATAAATTTTGGATCCTATATATATTTTTTATCTATATATTCGTTTTAAATCTAGAAAATTACAATATTTTATTACTTTACAAAAACTTTCTGATGTTTTATAGCTATATGAATATTTAGGAAATATAACATCTAACAAAGGTGATACAATTAGAGGTTTATGATCAATAAAAATTAATATAACAATTAATATATAAAAATGAGGCAAGATAACATTTAACATTAAAATGAAAAGAAATTATATTTAATAAAACAATTAAATAAAGATAAGAGGTTAGGAAATATTACCTTGAAGGGTGACTTTTTAAAGCTTGAGAATGTAACCTTATAACCATAATAAATACCTGGGGAGACTCTAGTGTAAGAAAATGAGAGGGAATTCATGCTCAATGGATTTGGAGTGGAGTGGAGTAAGAGAACATGTGAGTATTTATTGTAAATTAGGGTGTTAGTTTATTAATTTCTAAACAAAGGATTTAGACACCATGTTGTAACATAACAGAAAACCAATAGTCTTTTGATGGTTTTATCTCATAGTATTTGTCATGTAGGTAATAGTTCTAAATATTTTAATGTTTAATAACTAAAAGCATTTAAGAAATATTCTTTTTGATGTGGAATAGATTCTTATTCATAATGAATTATTTTTAAAATCATAAAATATACTTTAGTTTTTGGATGATTATTTGTATTTTGGTAAAGTTTGTTTTATTTATTTTTAAATACTTTATTTTATTGAAAACTCCCATTTTTTGTCAAGAAATTCATTATAATATATATTAAATAATTTTAAATCCATTTATTATGTCATAATACTTATTGTGTATGCATACCTTCTTTTACATTCAACCCGTAAATTTGAATGTCATATAAAATTATATGAAATTAAATTTTAGATAATTTCATCATTTTTATTTAAAAAAAATTATAAAAAAAAATTTAGATACAAAAAATTTATTATTTAAATAAAATGATTATTTATCAAAATATACACTGATTTTTATCTCATAATCAAATTTATAACCCTTAAAAAATTAAAATGATTGTATAAAATGATTTTTTTGTTTATATATAAAGATATATTATTATTTAAATCATTTTTTTAAATAATATTTTATTTAATTTTATTTGAATTTACAATAATAATTTATTTTAATATATATTTTGAAAAAATAAAATTATTGTTTCTTTGTATAAAAAATATATTTTCTTATATCAATCCTATAATAAAGTGAATTTAATCTTTTATATAAGGGTGATATATAAAAATATGGGATCAATGTCACCACTATTTCATTTATAAAATAATATACACCTTAATACCACTTACGATCTAGATACATAACCCCTTATCACACATTAATAAAAAATAAAGATAAGGTTTCGGATGGTGGTACTATCACGAGGTGATTCATCTAACATAGGTCTTATAGTGATCCCTTCTAGATTGAACTACTCCCGCAGGTAATTCCAATCAAGTTTTAATTGTTGAATGTTGGTGAGGGACTGGTCAACAGTAAACCACCCTGATGTAACCAACCTTCAATGCACTGATATATGAAATTTATAAAGATTTTTATACTAGTTGAGGATATGATTCCTCTTTTCAGCATCAACTAATTTTCATCATTTCTCTTTATATGAAATAATTCGAATAATATCATTATTACCAAAAAATCATAATGACCAACAGTGAAAAAGGTCAATGGTCATAATAATCCATATATATAAATTATTCTAACATCCTAAGATCATCAATATTCTTATATTAGTTTTTATACCATGTATATTTTATTACATATTGTTTTCTTCAAAAAAATGTATCTTATATATTTGACCTTCATTTTAGAGTATGATCCTATAGGGATCAAGATTGTGGTGGTACCTACAATTGTTATGTATTATATCAAACTAGTTATATCCATTATTGTGATTGTAGTTTCTATGTTATGGGTAATAGTTTGTGTTTTACCATTATGATGAAATAAAATAATGTTTAATTTTCCCTAGTTTCTGTGATGAAGGGTTAATTTTCAATAGTATAATTATTAGTATTATATTGACCCTAAATAATTTCATCCCAAAAACGTGGAGTATACTTCAATACATGAATAAATGAGTGTAATTTTTTATCATTGCTTCCTTAGGCTTGCATGTCACTTCCTACAACATGTGATTCCTCCGAATAACATTCACCAGTTAGGTTATTGATTTTGTGACACAACCTATCTAGTATTAAGAGTCTAGATAGTATCTTCATTGTATGATAGGTTTTATTTTATATATATTTCATTTGTGGTGTGTGCATGTTCATAGGGTCTTGCATATTGTTCCTTAAAATTGAGACATTAAATACTCCTTGAAAATTGGAGAGTTCATGTGGAAAATCCAAATAATAATACATATATCTAATTCTATATACAATTTCAAAATGTCTAATATTAAATGGGATTAGTTTCCCTTTCTTAACAATAAATTTAAACCCTTCCATGGTGATACATTCAAGAAGACATCATCCCCAAATTAAAATTTTGAGTACTTCCTCCAAATATCTACATATGTTTTCCTAATATGTGATCTATTGATAAGATTATGGATATCTCACACTTTTATTATTATATTTTCAACAATTTATATACTAAATAGCCTCATTTACCAAACTTTATCCCAATAGGTTGGAGTTAGAAATTATTTTCAATATGATACTTTCTTTGGAACCAATTGCATGTTATAATGGAATCTTTTTTTATGTTCAAATTCTATTAAAGGTGGAAACTGATCCCAAATTACATTGATGTCAAGTGAGATGTGTTTTAGTTTGTCTTATAATGTTTGGATAGACTATTTTATTTTCCCATAATTATCTGAATGATAGGTTTTTCTCATGTCTACCTTATTATTGAGAGACTTCTATAGAATCCATCAAAATTTCAATGAGAGTTTAGGATCACATTAAGATCCAATTGATAATAGTGAACCATAGATTCTCACAAACTAATTGACATAGAGTAATGCAAGAAATTAAAGGGATAAATCCTCTCTTACATATATGAAATGTGTAAACGTGGTATAGAAATACACAATGCCCCATATAGGATCATTCCACTTAGTTATCATAGGAAGTACAAGAAAAAAGTCTATTGTGAATTTTATATCATCCATATTGGTATAGGGGGAGGTTGAATCCCACCCTTTGAGAGTTTCTTCTTATCCTTTACGTGTTGAAACACCAACCATCTTGAAAAATAGGCTAAATTTTTTTCCTGTATGTTTTCCCTAAAGAATAGATCTTTTATATCCCTATATATCTTGCAATTACCATTGCGTATAGATAATTTCAATATATGAGTGTCATCTAGAAATTCTCTCTTCAGATAAGGTATTGATGGTATTTATAGTCTCTTTAAAATATTCTACACCCAATCTTCATATATTAAGTATATAAGTTTCCACTCTTTCTAGGATTTACTATTCTTTTTTATACCCTTGTCATATCATTGAGTCTTCATTACCTTCTCTATTAAAGATTTTTTGGAAATTACATAGAAAATAAATAATTTTTCCCCTTCCTTGGAAATTTAAAAGTCCAAATTTACTAAATCCATGAACATAAGACCCTTAATCCTCCTCATTATAGATATAACACCATAATAACTCATTTTAAATTCATAAACTACAATAATTATATTTATAGGGTGGTTGTGTATTTTATAGTCATAGTCCTTTAGTAGTTTCATCCATATCCTTTTTCTCATGTTTTGATCTTTCTTAGTGAATATAATCATCAAAATGATTGAATTAATATATATTTTATATCTTTTAACATAAATATAGTGTCTCTATATCATTTTAGTTATTATTATGGCTTTCAAATCAAGCCCATGAGTTAGATTGTTCTTATCAAGGATTTTAGACAACCCAGATTAATAAGAAACAACAATATCATTCTAAATAAAGACACACCCTAGTCAATTATTTAATAAGTCACTATATATAAAAAATCCTTCTTTTCTAGATAAAAAGTTCAAAACTAGTGCACTAATAAATATTTTCTTTAGTTCCTCATGAATTTATTCACACTCATCAGATCATGTTAATTTGATCCAGGTACACATCAACTTGAGTATTGAATTATCTATTAATTAAAATTATTTTAAGAAATTGATGATAGTAACTAGTTAATCTACAAAAAACTATATACCCCAGTTATATTCATTGGTGTGGGATATTGTTTAACAACACATATCCTTTTGGGATCTACTAATATATCATCCTTATAGAAAATATAGAAATAAAAACAGTCTTAAATAATCCAAGAATGGTAATTACTAAATTTTATACATATAACCTTCTTCCTTATAGTGTCATGGATGATTCAAAAATGGTATTCATACTTTTCATATATTATGGAGTATATCAATATGACATCAGTAAAAACTCATATAAATTTATCAATATAATCCTTGAATACACAATTCATCAAATCTATAATTTTATGACCCAAACAACTAGGTCTGAGACAGAGATCCACAAGGCCTCATCAATGACATCCCATACAAAAGAGGATAACGACTAGTAGTAAGGGTCAAAATTCCCTCAATGTAGAGACTATAACATATGGTAATCATAGAAACACAACAAAAATATAAATTATAATATAACAGTTTGAATATAAAGTATAAAAATAAACATAAAATGTAATAAAAAATGGCACACAAGTCGTACAAATAAATAAAACAGTCATTCAGTGTGGAAATACAAACTGTATTATATATATTTTAATTATATAATTTATTAACACTACATGATCCTCTGAAGTAAATCTTGATATAGTTCTCAACTCTATGATTCTCATCTAAACTGTTTTCCATGGGGCCCTTCCCCTTTCCTATATCATTATATCTATGTTCTTTATGAAAATTGAGATTTTGGAGTAGGGTGTTTATAAAAAACCAATAGGACACTATCAATATATCCTTAACAAGTGTTTATAAATATAAAATTTTATTTTTGTGATAATTATAAATGCGCATGTAAGCATAAATAGTCATATGTTGATCAACTATGTGTTAACCAAGATAACATGATCCCAGACCGTACCTACTTCATATCCATTCTAGAAGGATGACCATGATGTTGGACGTGATTGTGAACTATCCAAAATGCTATCACATGTTACTCATCATCCTCAACACATTAGGGTAATATTGAACTAGGAGTCCACAAGGAATCGTGTTACATCATGTTACTTGTTATCCACATGGAATCAAGTTTTGGGACAGGTCGTATGGCTATCATGATACTACCATGTGTATGGTTCTACCTCCTTTATCACCACACATCATGTACAATCCCTCTATAATGGAAAATTATTCCACATTGGTTCACCCATTATAAGTACAATGATAATACCTCCATGAAATGGTAAATACATACCACAAGGTAGATTATAATAGGATAAATCATTGAACATCATCATGACAATATAATAGCATCATATAAAAACATGTGATCAACATAAAGTATGGTAACAATCTGCTATAAAAATACTCATAAAATCAAGAATCATATTGGGATCTCTTGGGATACACAATCTCAAAAGAAAACACCATGAAACATGAAAACAAAATCTATGAAAACAAAATATGAATAAAGTATATAAGAGTATATAAGGGAAATACTACATCATTTTTTTGGATAAATCGCTACAATTTTCATAAAAGGATCTAAGCCTGATCCCCATCACAAACCCATAGAGAACAATCTCACGCATCAAGGATTACTATAAATGGTTCATGTCCATCAATAGGGTGGTTGAAAATAGATACCTGTGGAGATTACATACCAATAAGAGTGATTCTAATGTCACATACCCCACAAAGTCCATCAACGGAACTCGTTACAATAAATGTTTAATAAGAGGGCATCAATTCATTAGATCTATTGTTAATTCAAGAATGGATGTTGAATTCCTCATTGAATCTTGTTTTAAACCTTGATAATAGCTAATGAACATTGATCAACCAATAATATTTCCTCAAAAAAGAGATCTACCATGATATTTAAGAAGAAGATATTTTCAAAATGATTCATTTTTGGAAACTCAACAAGAAATTACTATTATTCATATAAGATGAAGCTTTTATTTAAGGTATATTAATAAAATGTTTATTCCACCACCAATATAGAAAAGCTTCATAAAAAAATTAAATTTCAATCATTAATTATTCATCAATAAGACTTATATGAAGATGATTCATAATTACATACCTGTAAGATGTTTTTAATCATTGGTAGATCTTGATTCAATCAAGGGACATTGTCAAAATTATAAATCCATTATAGATATGTGAAATAATGAAGAATTAATCATCATATAATCCTAAAGACCATATATCGATCATAGATACATGAAAGAATCTCAAACAGGAAGATGAATTTTCATTATATCTATAGAAAACTCACTGTTCTAGCATCACCAAATTGATCCAACCTGAATGAACCAAGGGGAGGTGAATAGAAGAAGCGAATTGTTAATAGGAGGTGTATCAAAATTGAAATAGGGGTTTAGGGATAGAATTTTTAATTAAATATGGTAAAAATTGAGTGTTATTTAAAGTCCATTGGGTTCGTTTAATGTAAACATTCTAGACTTCACCAGCTAGCCTATGGATGTCATCAGCCAATGGGCTCTATAGAAATCTGTATGTTTACTGGAACCCCACCAGCTAGCTGGTGCATTCCATTTTCTAGTCGGTGGTATATTTTTGACCACTGATCAACCCATTATTTACAAAACTTCCTAAATTTGGTTTCCATACCCCTTTTCAATGAAAAACCCCCTCAACAATATTAACAAAGAGTATCCATAAGAAAAGGGATAAAATAATAAACATAACATCTGAAACATTGAATTAAAGTGAGTATGTTAAAAATATAACACTATAATGACATATAATTCTATTAATGTTAATTTAAAGTATCATCAAAATCAACTAGGGACATTGAGCTTAGAAATCATCTAATTACTTCCATGTCTCCTCCAAGATTTGTCCATGATTCCATAGAATACTAAAAAGTCATACTATTTTTCCTCAATGTAAATCTTCACATTGGTATTTGATATAAACTTGGAATTCTAGATATGATGCATTAGGATCCACCTCAATATCCTCTCAGTCGATGGTATGTGTGGAATTGGGAATATACCTTTAGAGGTGAGACACATGAAACATGTCATGCATACCTCAATAGTGAGAAGGAAGATCCAGACGATACATCATAGTTCCAATGTTCTTACTAATGTAAAAGGGTCTAACTTACCATGAAACAAGTTTCTAAAACTTCCTCAAAGGTAAATTTTATAACTGTTTTTTCACTCTTGGAAAAAATTGGTCACCTGTTTCAAAATCCAAAGTTCTCCTACTGTAGTTTTAATGTGACTCCTTCCTTATTTGATTTATGATAAACCTTTTTCTAATTATATTCCCACTCTAATGAGTCTTAGGTACCATAAATTTCCTCACAAATGCTACCTCACTAGCCTCGTTCCAAAAAAGATTTGAATTACATGGCCTATAACAAAGAACATCATATGATTCTATTTGAATAGAATCCTAGTAATTATTGTTGTACGTAAACTTAACTAGATCTAGGTGATCACCTCAATGTCTACTAATTTTTAGAAATAAATATTTAAGCATATCCTCTAAAATTTGAATCATCTTATCTTATTTTATATCTATCTGGGAATGGTAAAATGTTCTTAATCTCAATTAATTCTATAAGGCCTTCTACAAGACCAAACTCAAAAAATACATAAAATTCATGTATCTATCAGATATAATTCTCCTGAGAACAACATATAGACAGACAATCTCATAGAAATACATCATTCCCAATTCATCTACTGAGTGGGCCTCACAAATTGGTATGAAAAGAAAATATTTAATTAGTTAATTGATAATCACCCGAGGAACATCACAGCTCCTCAGGGTCTTGGGTAAACCTATCATAAGGTCCATCATGACTTCCACCCTGTTCCACATGGGAACAAAAATTGGATAGAGAAATCCACCCAGATGATGTTGATTAATATTTATCATATGGAAAGTGAGGGATTAGGAAATGAATCTAGCAATGAGTATGTTCATCCCTTTCTACCAGAACAATCACCATATGTTGTGGAACATATTCATCACCCCATGATATACCACAAACTAAGAATTATGGAAGTCTCTCATTATCTCTTCCCCGCTGTAAGTAGGGTTAAAATCTCTCCCATGTAATAGTAAAATGTAATCATCACCCAATTATCACCGAGGTATTAGGTCATCAATAGCTAGATGCTCCCAAATCACAACACACTAAGGGTTTTATTCCAAATTAGCCTTCATCGAGTCTAATGAATAAAATTTGATCACTATTAGACCACTTTTCCTTGATATCTTGTCCTCAAAAGTATTCATCCTCAAATTAGAAAACAATCTCTTCATGCACCACTAATTCTCAAAATGATGTTCACTAGGCATCAAAGCTACATCCATCTTATAACTAAGAGAATCTACAAAAAAAAATTCCTTTCCCTAGTGAATAGGTTATCTCAATGTTATACATTTTTAAATACTCCACCTATCTCCTCAGACTCATGTTCAAGTCCCATTGTGTGAATACATAGTGATGATTATTATGGTTCATGTAGACAAAAAACCTCTCCCCAAAGGGATAGTTTCACCAAAACTTCAAAGAGTGTACCACGACATCCATATCCAATTAAATGGTAGGAAAGTTTTTCATAAGATGTTTCATGTGAATAAAACCATAAGTTACTAACTAATCACTCAAAATAAGTACTATATCCAAAAAATACCTATTTCATTATAATATACAATATAACCTATCCCTATCTAAAGAAGAATTAAAGCCAGATATATAGTCAACCTTCAATTTATCATAAGAAAAGTATCCTCACACTTGACTGACCACTAAAAATTCACCCATTTATTTGTTAGTGTGGTCATGGGTGCTGATAAATTCGATGAATCCTAGATCAAACACTGATAATATCCTACTAAACCCAAAAATATACATTTCTAAAACACATTTAGGGAAACGTACTAGAAATTTCTACTAAAACTTTCTTTGGTTCCAATGTTATACATGTCTCAAACACCAAATTCTGCATGAATTTTCCTCCTAAATCCAAAAATGACACTTATACAACTTTTAAAAAAGATTATGTGCTTAAATTTCACTCACGATTAACTCAAGATATTTGGAATTAAACTTTTAGTTAGTGAGTAAATGAGGATATTATCAACAAACACCATTATGAGGGAGTCAAGATATGGGTGGAAGATATTGTTCAAGAGATCCATGGAAACATTCTGTGTACTCATCGATCCAAATATCATGGCCAAGTACATGTACAACTCATACCTACTCTAAAAAACCCATCATCATGATGTTCACCCCTATAGCCTGCAATTGGTGATAGCCTAATCAGAGATCAATATTGGAGAACTAGCAGGCTCTATATAATTGATCGAATAGATCATTTATCTTGGGAAAATGATATCTATTCTCCACCAACATCTAGTCGAGATTTAGGTAATCCATGTAGTGTCAAAAACTATCATCCTCCTTTTTGTGAATAAAATAGGTTCACCACTTTGTGATATACTTGTCCTGATAGATCTATTTTATTCTAACTTCACATTATGTGTCCATATCTCCTTCAACATGGATGTTGACAGGAGATAAGGGGGTATCCAAATGGTTTGTGCACTTGGAATTATTTCTATCTCAAATTAAAATCCTCTATTATGGGTAATTCCAATGAAGTCATCTATAAATACATCCTTATAGATATAGACAACTGGTATATAAAATGAGGGGGTATCATATATCCTATTGAAAGAACCAAGCCTAAAATGTCTACCATAATTATCATATATTAGTTCATGTATGGACCGAATCTACCTTCATGTCACTCCCACTCACTGATCATGGCAAAAAAATATTTCTATTGGGTGATGTAAATGATTCCCATATCTGATAGAAATCAATGTGGGAATAGAATCCAATAAACAAATACAAAACAATAATCACATTGAACATATCCGTCTCTAGAATCATCTATACCAATCGATTTACATAACTTTTAATTTATAAACGATACTCTGGGCATCCCTGAATATATTCCACTTCCACTCCCACTAGAGTATTAAGGGAAGTAAACTCAGATGATAAATTGACCAGTTGGTCAATTATAATAAAAACATATGTATATTTAAAATAATGGGATGCACCAGCATCAACAAAAGTAGTGGAAAAAGTATAAGTGCTCATGATTGTAACTCAAATGGTAGACATTCCAACACCACCATCTAATAAAATCTAATATACTACCTAAACTTCACTAGACACAACTCCATGGCCCTAACCATCAAATGCATATCATGCCCGAGCCATCATTGTATGAACATTCTAATGTGTACCACTACTAGATCCTTGGGATGTAAACCATGTCCATCCTGCACCACTATGGAAACTCAGCCTCAAAGACCATGAGAATAACTACTAGAGATACCCAATATTTCCATAAAATCAACACTTGATATGAGGGGTAATGAAAAACATGGGATAGTGTATGGACTACAGTTATTTGAATCAATATATATCTCATCACAATGGGATGAATATGTCATACTATAATCCACATATATACCACAACACTACTAGAAGTCATTGGTTTTCCCTTTCATATTACTTGAATAGACACTCACTATAGGAGTAGGAGTACCACCCGCCTATGTAATAAAATGTGGAAAAATGTCATGACCCGACCCAACGGGGACCGGGCTAAAACTCCCTAAGCCCTCCTCCAATAGGTTAGGTGCTAGAGACTAGAACCAATAAGGCATATCACTAACAATGGAGGCATTTTCTATGTACTTGTACACACGCACGCTACTCCAAGTTCTCAAAATTATGAAACGTAAAAAAATGAGGGAAACCAATGTGTGGATACAACTATCTCCCACAAATAGAGTACAATAGGATAACAAATATAATAAAATTGAAAAACATCACCCACCAAAGAAAATTCATAAACTGTCCAAAATACTCAGAAGAAGGGGATCTTTGTCAACTAAAACTACCCAAAATCTCCTTGGCCATGCTCTGTTAAACAATTCAGTATATCTACCTCACTATGATCATCCTACCTTGGGACCTATGTGGACTCTATAAAAATTCATGTGGTCTTCCCAAGACAAAAACCATGTGTGGGAAATGCCCATGTATGGGTAAGTATAAAAATACATAGTAGGTGCCCCAAAAAAACACAAAAGAAAAATGGAGCAACTAAAAGGAAATAGTCCACTCGACCTTTCCATAGGGAAACCTAATCAAGGGAGAAACTCTATCTCGAACAATATTGAGTTGTACATGACATGTAATCTCGGTCTACAAGGGGTGTCAACCCCAATAGGTGGCAACACTTCAAGGAATCCACGAAAATCACCTAGATATAATCTTCTCAAACACAATGTCTCATGAGGTGTTAACCTCATAGCCAACAAAAAAGAATATCTTCATAGGCTCTAACTATAACATAAAACAAGGATAACCTACTCCATGAGATCGTCTATCCTAGATGGCACCCATTTGAGAGATGCACACCATCGGGAACGACTCTAACATTTCAAATGGAATGTCTGAGAGAATGTTCTACATCAATAACATCTTACTAGGTCCCTCTCTAGTTCCCAGTTCCAAAGGTCCTTTCATCACTACATAGCGCCCAGTGCAAGCTAAAGAAACCCAAGTGAAGAGTCCCAACCCTCACTAATGCAAATAGTTGAGGGAGACATACTCCAGAGAATTTATTGTGTGCATCCTCTCTAACAAGAGTGAATGGAGGGACTCACGCCTCACCACTACCCCATAGTCGAGATAGTAATACTCCTAACAAACATGTGAAACATATATTGCTCCTGAAAGGATTATCCCACACCTTAGTCCATCTAGGGTACATGATCTTCTTTCTAGGTATAGTTCACATCATGTGGAAGGTATTGCTACTCATAACTGTATCTAATAGCCAAGGGAGTTGTAACTCCAATGGAGGACCAGCTCCTTGGTGCTACTCGGAAATGGGGGAGTACTACTCCGTAAGTGAGGACCACACCCTAATCCAACAGGGGAGTACTCCTCATTAAGTATTTTCTACCTAATATTATTGGGTAGTACCACTTTGTGGATCAAGGACATGTAACCTAACTTTTTAGGGGATTACTACTCAGTGGCTAGAGGACCAACACCATGGAACAACATGGGAGTACCGACTCTGCCATCTCATTCACAATGGGAGACACGTACACTAACATGGTAGGGGAGTACCAACCCCAGGCTTGAGGACCTTCTCCTTAACATGAAATGGGAGTACTAAATCTTTTAGAACAACATGTATAGAGTACCCACACCCTGATCCATTAAGGGAGTGCTGACTCTAGTGATAGAGGACATGATCTCTGGTCCATCATGGTAGTACCTAATCTACCTTTATGAACATCACGGGGAAACCCGTACCATACTCTATCAAGGGAGTAAAACCCTTGGAAGAAACTACCCAATGGTAAAGAAACCGCACCCATGACATGAGAAGTCTTGTATCTACCAAAGTAGAGATGTAAGGAAAACCCATGCCCTATTCCATCAGGGCACTAACAATCCTAGAATCTCTCTACAAGAACCACACCGATCTCTAACATCGGTTCAATACTGATCCACAATTGTCTTTCCCAATTCATGCCTCCTCATATCTCATAAGCTATAACAGAGGTCACTATCACATTCCATGTAGAAAACTGCTAAGGATAGACTACTCAAAAACTATAATCTGAGTCCCAAATAAGAAGATATGGAATTCGGAAGATCCTCATAGGATCTCCTAGTAGTACACGGTGTGCATCGTGGCATAGATGGTGTGTGAGGCCACCCAAGAAACATCCTCTTTATATGGTCACCATAGGTTCCAACCCATGTAGGGGTACATCGAGTGTAGAGGAGGTACACTCTCTATCCCCCATCACTCATCACTTGTTCGTGTTCCTCCTCTACAAGGACCAGCTAACCATGTCCCTCACACTCTGGGTATCTCATACTACACGGTGTGTTTGGGATAAATGGTCTCCTACCCATTATGTTTTTCTGTTTCCATGTACCAGACCCCATGGCCATGTATCTTGGTCATGTGTTAGTACATGTCTATGTGATTTCACATGGCTATCCCAATCCATGTCCTATGGTCACATATTTTAGGGCACTACACAGCGTGTAACACCCATACACAGCATGTAGTCCAAAATGATCATATTTCCCAAATAGAAAGTGCCACAAGGCATATGTCACTAAGATAAACACCATTTATACAGTGATTTCAGTCTGGAATCACTTGTAAAATGACTAGATTTTCCCTGATTTACCATGAAACCTGTAAACCTACCTTGAAAGGATATCTAGAAATTGTAATAGGGATATAGAACCTAAAAAAATAATGAAAACGAAAATCATCAAGACAAAAACTCAAATTCTCCTACCTCAATGGTGAAATGTCGAATCATTCATTGAATAACGGTGCCTGGAACACTATTGTTCTCAATTTGATGACGATCTGAGTCAAAAAATAAAGATCCAAGGCACCTTATTTCAATGATTCAGTGGTGGTTCGTTGTCACCAAATGTATAGGAGGAGATTTATATCTCTTCTTGGTTGGTTTTATGCATGTATGAGGGTTAGATGGTGAGAAATTAGGTTTAATAAAATTTAACCACTTAATTCCCTTCTCAATGCCACGCCACCCATAATGGCCTTAAAATGAATCTCTTGGCATAGACGATGTTACATCACACCTAGGGTAAACACGATGTTCCAGACTTTACCGTGATCTCAGAAATATGATCTAATACTCTAAATGGGATTTATTTAAGTTTCAAGAGAAAATACATACGCGGGACAAAATATATTTAATATTATTAATATCACTGCACCAAGACACCATGATCCCCTGATTCCCGTTCCGATTCAATGCCCAGCTCCAAAAATATTTTACCAAATATTTTGATGCCTTAAGAGTCAAAACCCAAGTCATTGCATTCTCCCCGCCTTAGGGATTTTTGTCTTTGGAAATCGAAAGCCTAAATACAAGGGAAGAAACTAATCTCCCCACTAGACTACCATGCCAGTGAGCTTATCGAGGGTTATTGTGCTGCTCACAAGCACACACACTAAGGAACCACCAAGATCAAACCACTCTTATGTAAATATTTTACCTTTCCAACATCGTTCAACAATGAGAACAAATATCCTTAACTATGATTTGTGGGAAAACACCAAGCACCACGGTCCTTCTGCCATCATGGGGTCTAGTGGTACACCACGTGGATAACGTGATGTATACACTAATAGAACCCCACAATTTTTTTCACCCCTAGGTAGACTACACAACAGAATCCTCAATAATATTTCATTCATGTTCAACACTAATCACGCAAGGGTATTTACAAACAAAACTGGGCTACCTAAGAGTAAAAACTGGTTCTTACCAGACCCTTCATTTACAAACCTCCATCTATAACATAGCTCACCAAAACAGAAACACTAATGCACCCACTAGTGGAATCCCAACTGATTATGCATGGTAGAAAGCTAATACATACTGTGGAAACATCACAGGGTCAAACTCTTCCACTATTGAATGATACTAATCAAGAATCCCCCTCTCCAAGGGAAGCCAAGATAAAGTGGTCGAGTAGTAAAAATCTGAGGGAAAGGCTAGGACCTTCTCTGAATCTTCATCACATAACCTTTCCATGGACACGCAATCCAGAGGAACTCATCCTACCCACCTCAATATTGACTACTTTGGGTTTCACTTACTCGCTTGTACGGTTCTGATCGCATCACAAAAACACTGCTTGTTTTGGAATGTTTCCCCCATCACTCATGAGTTCAAAGCTACATCAAAATGAAAAACCTCCTCCTTGATCATGTCATGTAGAAAGTTCATTCCAAACACATGAATATACCCAAAAAAAACTAAGGGTTTCTTGAACAAACACTGGGTCTTACTGTGTCCTCCGTCGTGACTATCAACTCCGGATTCTACCGACACCCCACATCAGCCTGGTTAAACCTTGAGCATGAGCAGAAAGAAAAGAGTACCCACACAGTTCCTAGAAATTTATACTGTGTAATGTAGAAAATAAAAAAGGTGTACCTATCTTTATACAAGGATATTTCATGTAAAAGGCCTCCATGGGATGCATCTTTCCTTTCCCATATCCTCCATCTCCCTACGCCTGGAATGGACCACCTGGGGTGGTGGTGGAGATACCCTAAACTCCCTGCCACCTCTAGTCGCTCTTCCATATCCTTTACCTCATCTTCCACCTTGAGGAACTCATTTAACCAAACACTAACTCTACCAAGGTTTATTGTCAGCCATATTCCTCTCATTATCTTGACGATCGCACAATCTCTAGAGAAATGTTGATGGTCATCACAATCATAACACTACCTCACATGTGGCTGATCTAATCCTCAACACTTCTCCTGCACCACATAATCACGTGTCTATGTGTAGGAATGGGTATGCATCCTATGATGTGAACATGTTAACTATCGTATGTTAGTTCTTACAGATTATTCATCTTCATGAACACTGATGTCGGTTATATCCCCTTGTACCTCATCCAAGAAACTTTACACCACTACTGCTCCCTCCAGCACAGCAGCATAAGTGGGAATGAACAGTGGAATCACAGACACCCTAATCTCTTGAGACAAGCCCTGATCAAAGGTCTATTCTCTGAATAAAGGATCTTGAACCATATCCAAGGAGTATCATGAAAATTCTGTGAACCTCACTTAAAACTATACCAAAATAATGCTACCCTGCTAAAGCTGTAGAATCTCTTATATATGCACTGATATCAATGTTGTTGGGTAAAAATCTTCCCTAAAGAGTCGCTCAAAATACTCCCAAGTGAGAATCAATTCATCATGAGTCTGTATCATCATACTTCACCATCACCCATATGAAACCTAAAAAAGGCTCGCTGTTTGGACCACCATCTGATCAGAATGTTTTCTTACAAAGAGGAAAACTCATGTGACTTCTTCAATCTAGTCATCAATTGCCTTGGAGTTTGGATCACCCAGTACCTTAGAGGTCTCTACCTCTATAACTTCTATAGTAAAATCAACCTACACGAATCCTCATCATGAACTATTGGTAAAACCCATAGGCCTATGGGTGGCGGCACCACCAGCAGACCACCTATAGGTAATTCCTTATAATCAGTTCCCTACACTAAATCCTCATCACGGTGAGGATCGTTATCACAATCACACTATAGAATCCAATCTGGTTGTATTCACAGAGTAATATTGAAATAGAATCAATACATTACATGTTTAATGCATATATGTTGGGAGTATACTCAATACGGACAGTAAAAAACCCAAAAGATAGTCTTATATGAGGCATGTACCATTTATTTCCCAATGACCAGTATCCTAATGTACCAAGTCTAAAAGTAGGTTATCATGGTCCTCGTGAATGGATACGTCTGCCGCCGCACTAACACTAGAACCTCTATCCTATGATACAAACTTGAAATATCCTAACATTACCTCTATGCAACCCAGACCAAGCTTATGACACTATAGTCCCAATGTAGAACTGAAAATCTCTGATACCACTTTGTCACGACCCGACCTAACCGGGATCGGTCCACAACTCCCAAAGCCCACCTCCAATAGGTCAGGGGATGGTGACAAGCAACGATAAGTATTATCACTAACATGGGAGGCATTTCATAAGTACGTATATGCACCCAAACATATTCAAGCTTACAAAATGATAAAATGTAAATAAAAGGGGAAAATGCATGCATACATCTATATTCCCCAACTAGAGTACAATAGAAATACTGAAATCATAAAAGGGAAAAATATTACCCACTAAACAAAAGTATAAAAGCATCTAAACTGTTCAGAGGGAAGGGATTTTCAACTATTAGAAGGCTCCTCATCCAAGCTTTGGTAAACACCTCAGTCAGTCTAGCTCACTAATCTCCACCTTCATTGGACCCTCTGTGGACTTTTTGAAAATGCATGTGCTATGAATAATAAACAATACATCTGTGGGAAAATATCATGTAAGGGTGAGTATTAAAATTATTAGTAGGAACCCCAAAAATCCCAAAAGAAAAAGGGAGAAAATTAAAGGCAACAATCCGCTCAACCTAGATAGAGAGAAATCCAATTGAAAGAGAAACTCCATATCGAACCATCCTTAGATGTACATGAAATGTCTGTTCGGTATACAAGGGTTTTAAACCACAATAAGTGACAACACCACAAGGAATCCTAGAAAATAACCTAGATATACTCATATAATATTCCAAGTATCATGAATTTCTAACCTCACACACGTCAATAAGATTAACTTCGTAGGCTCTTACCATAACATAAAACCAGGAGAATAGAAACGACAAGATCATACATTCTAGATGGAACCTGTATGATTGATTCACTCCATTGAGAAATAATCTATCATTCCAAATGGTATGTCTAAGAGAACATGATCCATCTAGAACATCTTACTAGGTCCCGTTCTAGTTCCCAAAACCATAGGTCATGTCATCTATACCTCGCGCCCAACATAAGTTAAAGATACCCAGGTGAAGAGGCCCTACCCTCTCCACAACACATAGTTGAAGGAGAACTACTCCATAAAATGAATTGTGTTCATCCTCTATAACAAGATAGAATGGAGGGACATTAACCTCACCATTTCCCCGTAGTCGAGTGATTATTTCTCCTAACTAACCCCTAAAACCCTTTTTGATCTTGAAAGGAGTGTCCCACACCTTAGTCCGTTGAGGGAGAAAAAACTCCTATCTAGTTATAATTCACATAAAGTGGAATTTATTTCTCCCCATAATTGTATACAAATATTCAAGGGATATCCAACTCTAATGGAGGAACCACTCCCCACTACTACTCGGAAAAGAGGGATTACTGCTCTGTAAGTGAGAAACCACACCCTGATCCAAAAGGGGAGTACTACTCATGAAGGAACCACACCCTCATATGATAGGGTAGTACAACATAGTTTATTGATACTCGTACACTAATGCAGTAGGGGAGTACTACTCAGTAGCTAGATGACCCGCACCATAGAATGAAAGGGGAGTACCAACTCTTCCATATCGTTCACTATAGGAGACCCTCACTCTAACATGGTAGGGGAGTACCATCCCTAGTCTTGAGAACCCACTCATTGATGAGGTGTGGGAGTGCCGAATTATTTGGAACAACATGTATAAGGACATGCAACCTAATACAATATGGGAGTTCTAACTCAATGGATAGAGGACCTGCTCTCTGGTCCAATAGTGGAGTTCCTACTAAACCTTCATGAAAGTCATGGGGAAACTTTTACCCTACTCCATCAGGGGAGTAACACCCCCAGAAAAAACTACACCAAGGTAATGAAACCATTCCCACGACGTGGGGAGTCCCATATCTACCTAAGAATAGATGTAAGAAAAACATGCACCCTAGTCCATCAAGGGAGTAACAGTCCTAACAACTCTCTATAAGAACCACATAGATCTCTGACATTGGCTCAGTTCCACTCTACAGGAATCTTACCTGATTCACACCACCTCAAATCATGTAAGCCGTAATGGAGGTCACAATCAATTTATACGTGGAAAACTTCTGAGGATTGACTACTCACAAGCCTGAATAATAGACTCATATAAGATGATACGTAAAGAATAATATCTACGGAGGACCTCCTAGAAGTACAGGACGTGCACCAGGGCACACATGGCATGTCATCCCACCCATGCACCAACCTGTGTATATGGTCCACATGGGTTCCAAATCATGTAGGGGTATATGGAATGTTGAGGAGGTACACAATGTGTCCCTCATCACTAATCCCCTGGTCTTGTTCCTCTTCGACATGGAGAGGACAAGTGTGTGCCTCACATTCCATGTATCCTATAATACACAGTGTGTTCGGATAAACAACCTCTTTCCCATATAGTTTTTCCATTTCTGTGTACCAGAACCCATGTT
Organism: Viscum album; assembly: GCA_963277665.1. Lineage (NCBI taxonomy): Eukaryota > Viridiplantae > Streptophyta > Magnoliopsida > Santalales > Viscaceae > Viscum > Viscum album. Next base: position 1,548,696,009 of record OY728142.1, read on the forward strand.
TATGTATCTGGGTAGTTTGTTAGTATATGGCCATGTTTTTTTACACCTCTATCAAAATCCATGTCCCATGGCCACACGGTTTAGGGAACTACATGGTGTGTAACACCCATACATGGAATGTAGTCCCAAATGTTCATATTCCTTGAATAGGTAGATCTACATGGTGTGTGTCACTTAACTACACACCATGTATATGGAGATTCCAGTGGGAAATCACCTTCAAAACGCCTTGATTCACCCTAGTTTACCCTAAAACCTACAAATTTACCTAAAAGGGATCTCTAAAAATTGTAACAGGGCTCCAGAACCTCATAACAACACAAAACGAAAAGGATAGGGACCAATACTAAAATCCACCTACCTTGATGGTGAAATTCTGAAGCATCAGTTGAAGAATGGTGCCCAAATCACTCTGTATCTCGATATGATGATAATATGCATAAAAAATGGGGATAAAGAGAACCTTTCTTATAAGATTTGGTGGTGGTTCGTCATCACCAAAGGGAGAGGAGGAGATGCATGAATATTCTTATTTGGGTTGATGCATTTATGAGGGTTATAGTTGGAGGAATTAGGATTCCTAAAATTTAACCACAGAAGTCCCTTCTCAACACTACGTCATAAAAAACAGCCTCTAAAAGAAGCTGATGACGTTGAATAACTTAGGTCACACCTAGGGTAAAAAAGACATTCCAGACCGAACCTCGATCTCAAAAATCTAATCCAATACTCTGAATTGGATTTATTTATGTTTCAAGAGAAACTATGCATGCATGAAAAAATATATTTGATATTTTTGTTATTGCGCACAACGGCACCCCGAGCCACAAATTCCCGTGCCGACTTAGTGGCCAGCCCTAGAAATATTTTCTGAAATATTCTGACGCATTAGGGTTCAAAACCCAAGTCACTACAAAAAATACCAACTGCATGATCTTCCTCCTGGATCTTCTCAATAACCAAATACTTGGTCAAAACTTCCAAGTATTTCCTCAGGTAAAAACTATTTAACTTTCACATAATATTTAGATAATAACCACTATTTAACTTCCTATAATTTTGTGGCTCATTAACAACAAATATTGGAGTGAAATTAAGTGTGTTAAGTGAATTGAGAATTTTATACAAATAGTACCATTGATCCCTACTATATCTCCTTGAACTCATGTTCTCGTTCTATATTTATCATATCGGGAAGGAATTATTAGAATAAATCAGTTTCTTGTAGGACTCACCATTGATACCCTCATGTCCTTTATCTTTTCCCATCACACACACCATATCCTTATGGTTCCTTATATCATGAACACTTCCATCTTTACCATACAATACTAAGGTGTCCTAACAAGGTCAAGGGTACCGTTGATGATTTCAATCCACTCCTCTATATCTTGCAGTCCCTCAATGCCCTAAAATTATGGTTCATGATAAAGCATGAATACATCGACATATTCAACCATGGACCTCACTGACCCACTACCCTAGGATGGAATATGAATAAAGACCCACGTCTAAGGTCGGACATCTTCCTATAGCACTGAATCATGTACAGAAGCATACTCTATTGTACTTTATATCAAAAGTGGTGGAAGAATATGGGAATTATCTAAAGAGACTATCTCAACCAACATCACTTGGTGATCCCATTATTCTCCCTTTGGGTGACATATATTTGAAACATAAAAGAAGAATTAGAACATATAATGTGGTTGGGATAGACCCTAATCGGTCAAAAGGATCACATAAGACTTCTCCTAGGAAGATACCAATAACCTTAGGTATATCCCTTCTAGAACTAATCTATTTCCCCATCCCTAAATGTTAATAAAATTAACAAACACACACACACAAATATATATATATACATATATATATATAATAATAAATCAGGTTAATGTTCAACTAATTAATTCCAATTCATATATCACAATAGTATTGAAATTATATGTATTTCTCAATAAAATAATACAGGTCTATACCTAACATATAGCACAATAATGGAATTAAATTAATGAACAATACTTAAGAAAAAAAGGTATATATATGGCATGTGAACCTATATTCCTACTCATGATGCATGAAAAGAATCAGGTATGATAAAACAGTAACTCTATTTTTGTCAATGGTAACATGTAGTTCCACTAAACATGAGCTATCCTAGCACTTGAAAACTCCCTGACCCATGTCCCAAACAACCGATCTCATTTCAACCATGTACCATGTTATAAAAAAGAAAATAACAAAAATTATTTTATTCCATTTTGTATTACCCTAGCCTGAACCACTGGGTCTAATGCATAGAGACACAAAACCTCACATCTATCTCCTCTTGTGCAAGAGGTTTCTGACTAGTAGGGACAGTCAGAACACCATAACTTGCGAGTATATACCCTCTAATAATCATATACATACACCAATTATATAAATAAAAATTCAAAAATAAGAATATCAAGTGGAAGAGTAAACATTAAATATAGCAACAGAGGTAAGAAAATTCATATGAATAAATAATAAAGGCTTCTAGTGTGTCAAGATAAACTAGAGTATATAGAGTGAAATTAAAAAAATGATTCAAATTATATAAATCTTATAAAGTATATTCGAATATATCTCTTAGCTACATAATTTTCATCTTAACCATCTTCCACAATCCCTTTAGCCTTTCCTATATCCCTAGACATTAATTATTTATGTGCATTAAGATTCTAAAGAATGGTGTGATAAATAAAACTAAATAGGAAACCACATATGTGTCCTTAACAAGTGTGAAGGGATATAATATTTGCATACTTTAATAATAATAATTGGGAATGTAAACATAAACAATAATGTTTGAGTACCAGGTTTCTAACCCAACCACCATAAGTCCTGGTTGTACCTTCTTAGTATCCATTCCATAAGGATGATCATGATATTATAAGTGATTACGAAATATCCATAAGGATGGTACTTGTTACTCAACATTATCTAGGCATCTACTGAACATGAAACATATTATTTACAAGGGATCAATTTCCAAAACATTACTTGGCATCCTCAAGGCATCAAGTTTTGGGGTAGGACAAAATGATTTTAGGATATTACCCTATCAATGGGTCCATCGTCCTCATAAACGTGTGTTAAGATCACTCCCTTTATACGGAGTAATCATTCCTATATGGTCATCATGTTATGAATACCAAGAAAATACCTCCATCACATGGTAAATACCCACAACCGGGTATAGAACAATTGTATAAATCCTAACATTACATCATTAGAATATAGTAGAATTTTATATTAACATGTGATCAATATCAAGAATAGTAACAAGATAATATAACAATACTCATGAAACCAAGCATTATATATGGGTATCTTAGGATACACACCCACCCACATACAATCACCAGGAAACATGAAAAATATGTTATGCCAACACAACATTAATCAAGGAAACATGTGTATATGGGGAATCTAATGTTAAATAACTTACTACCAAAATTTAATTGATGAGGTACTCAAAATTTATTCAAATGATCGAATCCTGAACCACATGGCATTCCCATGGAGAACTAGCTCAATCATTAAGGATTCCTATCATAGGTTCCAATTCAACTAGATGGAGGTACATAATATAGATTGAAGAAGATTTCATATCATGAAGTGTGATTCTAGAATCAAATACCTAATAGATTTTATCTATGATGCTAGTTTCTTGATATATTAAAGAAGAGGATCTCAATTCATAGGATCCATTATTGATTCCAGAACGGATCATAAATTCTTCGTTAAATCTATAATAGTACCTCTGTTCTGGAAAATGATCATTGATCCACTAAAAATCCATACCCATGACAGAGATCTGACATGAGATTCATGAAAATGAGAGTTTTGGGATGATAGATTAATGGAAAATTATCAAGAAACACCCACCATTCATGAGGAATCAATATTAGGTCTAAGGGATTCCATTGAAATGTAAAATCCACCACAAATATACTAAATGTTCATCAAACTATTACATTTTTATCATCAATATTTCATAAATAAGAGGTATAGGAAGATGATTCATAAACAAATATCCATAATATGTCTATAATTAATGGTACATCTTGATTTGATAATGATATATTGTCAAAAATCAAGATCCATCACAAATCTAGAAAGAAAATAATAATTCTTCATTGGATCATTATAGAAACCATAGATCCATCAAAAATCCATAAACAAACCTCAAAGAGGATGATGAATTTTTCATAAATATAGATAAAACACATAGTTATATCATCACTAGATTGATCCAATATTAAATAACCAAGGAGAGATGAATGGGAGGGTCCAAGAGTTATGTGGCAAACTCTAAAATTTGAAATAATGGTTTTAGGATCATAATTATATGTTAAATATTGTAAAACATTCAGTGGAATTAAAAGGCCATGGTGTTCATTTAATTAAGACCTAAAAAACTACACTATCCACTCAGTGGGCCTCACTAGATGGCCAGTGTCACTATTATATTTCTTGTGATAAGATCACTTTATTTATAACCTTTCCATTCAATAAAAAAATTCAATGTTCTCCATTCTTATGTGTGGAGTACCATCTCAAAGAAGTGATGTGATTTGTTTTTCATCACCACATCACATGGATGAAATATATAAATATTGTTAAATAAATATTGCGATATTTATTATATAATTATCATTATATAAGGATGAAATAAAAATTAAATTCTTTTCTTAACAATCATTGAAAAATGAAAATGCTACTCTTGTGTACATACAGCCTACCATCTTCATGATTTTAATATAGTTTATTTTTCTTAATCATCTCTAAGGATTGGTTATAAAATTATTATTAGTGTAAATAATGATATTTATTTCTTGATGATTATTTTATATATGATGAAATAATGGAATCATTGACCATAGTAAATCTTCTGAAGTCATTTTTTACTTATGAACCAAATATCATCAAAACATCCAATATAAAATTAAATTATTATGCAATTATATATAAAATGGTATAAAATAAAATAAGAGTATTAATGAACTTGAAAAAGGTAAATTAAAATATTATTTTCATTCATGAAGATAAATAACCTACGTGATGAGTTGGACTCGAGGAATGGGACACTTTAACAAAAAACCTCATTTAAAATTTCATAATGAATGATTTTCAAAATACTTTGCTTCCATGTCATTTTTTAAATAATTATGTTATGAATGTATTTATATGTACATAGAAGAACTATAAAGGTCATTTTATTCCACTTTATTTCAAAATTTTCTTAAAAATAAGCCTTTTTAAAAATTATTTTGACTTTTATTACAAAAGAAAGAAAGAATATTCTAATTTAAAAAATACATAGATATTGAATTTTCTATCCATAAAAACCATTCATTGAATTTTTTATTCCTTTGATATATTTCTTGTTTTATCCAATGAAAACCCATATTTCCTTTTTTATTGAAATTTTGGTATTAAAAACAGTTTTTAAAATGAAAATTGTATTTTAATAACTGAAAGTATTTTTCACATGGTTTTAAGGGAGGTTTTCAAAGGATCTATTCATGATATGGTCATTAGGTATTGCTTACGAATGGTTAAGCCTAATTATAGCTCACAAGTGAGCTTGATACAACATATAAGAATTTTTTAGCCCTCTTATAGCTAATAGGTGAGACCGATATAGATTATCTATTGGGTGCACCCAAATAGTAGTCTAATTCATTGGGTAATGATTATTTCCTCAAAATAATTATATTCAAAGTCACCCCTATAGTTATATTAATTATAAGGTTTTTTAAGGGTTTTAAGATGATTATGTCCCAATGAACCTACATGACTTTTATATTATTTTTAACAAGGTTTAATGGAAATCATTTTATTTCAAAATGTAAAATAATGATATTTAAGAAAAATGATGAAATTTTTTGATAAAAATGTATGTTTTTACGAAATGGTTTCTCATGGGTTTTCAGTTTTTCACTATACAAACAGATTTCTTCTTTTTTTCTTTCCCTTACTGAGCTTCTTATGATCATCTCGTGTTTTCAAATGATTTTCACAAGTATTTAAGGATGAGTAGGGATAGGGATGTGATCAAGATAAAATTTGGGAATCTATGTCTTGAAAAGAAAACATGTTTCTTTTTAAAAGTTTTGTTTAGTGGAAAAATTGATACATAGAATTAGTGTTATTTTTTAATTATATGGTATTTTTATTTAAGATTTATTAACTAACTCTCCAAAACTCTAAACCTAAAAGATCATTTTGGATGAATCAGAGTGAATTATAGTTTAAAGACACTAAAATATGTAATGTTAAAGACTAATTACTTACTATTGTCATCGAAGAAATGGTTTGATAATGTTATAGGTTTTTATTATTTTAATAGAATACTGTTAAAATATTTTACATAATGGTTTAATTTAAATTATATATAATTTAACTTTTAATATTTTACATCATCTAAATTATATTATTTCAAAATGGTTTTCTGCAGAAGAAATATGGAGGTTGAAGTAGAAAGGAATTAAGTGGATGGTGTCCTTTTATATTAGAAACCTAGAATAGTTAGAATTGGAACTACATAATTTTTTACTTTGATAGATTATTTGATTAAATCTATAAATTGTGGTGGAATCCATGCATGATAGAAATGATAACTACCACGGACGAATATGAAGATAGTTGAGAACTTCACAAAAAACACCCTCTATACTTTGGTGGAACTTCTAATCTAGTTTTTTCAAATTATGGATTAATTCTTGGGAAAATATATTTGAATTCATGGGGTGTTCATAATTTCAAAAGGTAACCCTTTCCATTTATCATTTTGAAGATGAATCTGATCAATAGTGGCCTTGGGTTATGAATACCAAATATATAGAAGATCCTAACTTCTTATAATGTGCCACATTTAAGAATCAATTCCCTAAAAAATATTCACATAATTTTTCTAGACTCATTATGGAGAAAAATTCTTGGAATTTAGGAAAAATGATGAAGATTTTATACCTTCATATGAATAAAATTTTACAAGATTATCTAGGAATGTAACAAATTTAATTTGGGATCATGATGGTAAGATTAATCAATTCTACTTAGGGTTAAGACCAAGATATAAAATGGAATTAGCATCATATGAATTCAATTTTTAGGATAAACCTGTTCGATGAGCTAGGAAGATAGAAATAGAGTTCACTGATGATCATGTAATCTATGAAAACAATAATAAAAAAGGTTTGGATAGCAGGAAATGAGGAATCATTCATCAAATAAATCTAGAGGTAAGAATATCATGTTCTATTCTTATGATAAGTGTGGTAAAAATTATCTTTGGGAATATATAGTAAATTATCTAAAGAGTTTCCAATGTGGTAAGTTTGGTCATAGGGATAATGATAGAAAATAAAAGATTTTTGAACAATCAAATAATGGGGTAAGTAATGTCCATCTACTAGTGAGATGCTTTAGTTTCTGTGATTTGGGTTGTTATGCTAACATGTGTTTGAAGTTAGTCAGTCAAGATAGAAATCAATAATAAAGAAATCTAAATAGTGTGGAAAAATATTTTTTTACCACTACGGTGGATGTGGGGACAACTAATGAAGTGGTGAAAGGGAAATTAATTTTTTATTTGAATTATGCCAATAACCTATTTCAATTTGGATCTCTACATTCCTTCATTTATAATAAATATAATTGAAAATTAGGAATATCACCTCATTAAATTATTATAGAACATTTGGTAAAAACTTCAGGTGGAAATATTAAATCAATATAGATAATTGTAGTATTCATATTTTTATTAGTGGAATTTTGTTTCTTAAAAATCCCATTGAATATCCCATGGTATAAGTTTGATATTATTTTTTGTATTTAATGGATTTTAGTTTATAATTCTATGATAGATTTATGATCCAAGAATGTTTTGTTCAATGATTTCATACCTTTGATAAGATATCATGATTCTAATAAATTGATTAGAAATATAAGTAAAACTTTTTTCCACATATTATCAAAAACAATGGTACAATTCATATTATTTATTTCATAGTAGTGAATCAATATATTGATGTTTTGTATTTATTATTTACTATGTTTTATTTCTGATCAAGAGGTTGAGTTGATTATTGACTTACTGTCTGATTATAATCTAATTTCAAAACCCCTTTCTAAAATGGATCAATTAGAAATTTTTTAATTGAAAATGAAATTATATAATTTTGTAAATAAAGGCTTCATTCATCATAGAGATTCACCATGGGATGATCATGTCTTATTTGTTAAAAACAATAATAGTTCAATGATAATTTAAATTGATTATGAAGACTTAAATAACATCACTTCTAATAAAAAGTACCCTTTGTATCATATTGATGATTTTTTTTATCAGCTCCTATGAGTAAAATACTTTTCAAATATTGATCTTGGTTCGAGGTTCAATCTATTAAAGGTGAATGAGGATGATATTTTGAATACTATGTTTTGGGATAGATATGGGTACTATGAGTTTTTATTCATTAAATTTCTATTATCTAATACATAATATGTATTTATAGAACGTATTAAAAGATAATTCCATTAATATTTGGATAATTATTTGTTTTTTTATTGATTTTATATAATTATATTCTAAAAGTCATTTTGACTATGAAATGAAACTAAGGTTTTTAAAAAAATTGAATTAAATAAATGTTATGTAAAATGTAGAAATTGTTAATTTGGTTTATGATATATTTCTTTCCATGGTCACATTGTTTCTAAATATGGAAAAACATTTGAACCTACAAAAACTAAATTTTCTAATAAGTGTAAAAGACCAAAAAAGTCAGAAATCTTCATTATTTTCTTGGAATATTAGGTTACAACTAGAGGTTGGTGGAAACTTTTCTCAGTTATCTATCACATTGATTAAGATAACTTGAAATGGAGTTAAATTAATATTATAGAAGGTTATAATGACAATTTTCAATAACTAATAAAAATATTGGTGAATTATCTAGTTTTGGAATTTCCCTCTTGAAGTAATGAGTGTATCATCTACATTAAGCTTATCTGAATGTAATTTTTTGTGTCCTGATTCAAGATGATTAGGTAATTACTTATTCATTGTGTTAACTAAAACCAAATTAGTTAAATTATACTACCCATGATTTATAATTCATGTCAGTGTATTTTTATTTAAAAATTTGATAAATAATTCATATGGATATATGTGTGAAATATATATTGATCATAAGAGTTTGAAGTATATTTTCACTCGGAAAGAGTTGAACATGAGACAGACAAGATGGTTGGAATGGATCAAGAGTTAATATTTCATGATTCATAATCATCCTAGAAAATAAAATAGAGCAGCTGGTTCATTTATTCGGAAAAATAGTGATACATTAACAATGTTACATTTGGAATATGAATCTTTGGGAAATGTTTTATTAAATTTTGGATTAGAATTTATTGATGTAGGAACTTCCATTTTTTTGTTTTTGGTTTTAGAGATATTTAATTTGATAGATATAATTAAGAAATCTAAAAAGATAGATTGATGGTTATAAGAAGAGGTAGAATTTTTTGGAAAGGGTAAGTTTCTTTAATTCATTGTCCAAAATCAATGTGTTTTGAGATTTGGAAAGAGACTATGTGTGCCTTATGATACCAAGTTAAAGATATAATTATTGAGAAAATCTGATAGTCCCCTATTTTCCATTCATGTTCAAAACACAAATATGAACAGATACCATTGGGAGTGTTACTGGTGGGATGGAATGAAAATATATATTTCTAACTTTATCATGGAACATTTTACTTATAATTAGGTTAAATCTGACTGATAATTACTGAAGGGGACTCTTCAACCTTTTCCAATATTATAGAGGTAATGGGAGAATATATCCTTGAATTTTTTAGTGGGTTTACGTATTAATTATTGAGGTAATAATGTGATTTGGGTTATTCTTGAATGATAGTGTAAATATGTGCATTTACTTACCATTAGAGATACAATTTATATAGATTATATTTCTCTATTGGATACTAAGGATATACTCTGTTTACCTAGAGTTCCTCTCTCAATTGTATCGTACTATGATCTCAGTTCCACTTCTAATTTTTGAAAGGACAACAGAAGTCATTAGGAACTAAATGATGTTTCAATATAGAATTTCATAATAATATGATGGATAGTACGAATTATAGATTATGACCTTTGAATGAATTATTTGATCTTGTTCAATAGATTTTCATGGAATTTTTGATCATCATATTTCATTGGTTTATTTTTCTTATAATAACAGTTTTCATTCTAGTATATTGATGTCACCTTTTGAGAAAATATACAGAAATCAGTTTAGATTTCCTATATCTAAGATGAATAAATGTAATGGAATTTGATGGGATAAGAATTGTAAGAGGAAAATTTTGAGAGTTTGAAGGTAATTATATAATATATGAGGGTGGATCAAAGTATTAAGAAAAATTATATGGATAATCAAATAAAAGACCTTTATTTTGAGGTAGGTGATCTTGTTTTTATTAATTTATCTCCATAGAAATGTCTAATTATGGTAAAAATGGGATGTTAAGGAGAAGTTTAATTGGATCATATGAAATCTATATAATGTTGGATTATTTTCCTACTAGTTTTTCTTAACTCAATGTTTATCTCAAGGACACAATGTTTTTCATGTTTTGATATTAAGAAAATATGAGACATATTGATCTCATTTTTAAACCCTAAAAGAGTTTAGTTTGAAGAAAATACTTCATATAATGAATATCCTATTCATATTATTAATCAAATAGATAAGTTATTGTCGAATAAGGTAATTCATCGAGGTAATTTTTTTTGAAAAAATTATTTGGCTGAAGAAGGAACATTAGAGTCAAAAAATGTATTGAGGGAAAGATATCCCATCTTGATGGATAAGTGAATAAAATTGAGACGATGAAATCTCCAAAGAAGGGAAATATAAAAACCTATTTAATGATATAATAAGTCATTTTATATTTATATCATTCATTATAATAATATTAACTAGTTTTTAAATCAACTAGGAAATAGTTTTATTAAACTATTTTCTAATAAGTTTTTATTTTAAATTATAACTTTAAAATTAATGAATTTTAATTTGAAAAAATAAAATAAATTTAAATCAACATGTCAATATTTTCTTGAGATTAATATTTGATAATTTTCTGAAAATATTGTTTTTTGGTGAATATTCAAAATAATATTTTTTTTTGAAAAATAGCATTATCTTTTAAAAAAATTAAAAATAAAATTTTATTATGGATTAGTTTTAAAGTATCATTAGTTCCGTTTTATTTAAAATAATAAAAATTATGTTTTTTAATGAATTTTTTAATTTAATTTAGAATAAAAATATTTTTACTTCTAAATGGTCATTTTTCTAAAAAACTTCTTTCCATCATGTTTTTTTAGTTTAATTTAAATTTATATTATTCTACTTATGTAAATTGAATATTTGAAAAATGGATTCAATATTTTGAATTAGTGGGTCAAAATTTAGTAAAAAATTCCTTTTAATTGATAGTTAATATGAATAGTAACCTTTGTAAATTTTTTGTCAAGGTAAAGAATAAATCTGGTAATTAAAGGTGAAAATAAATTCAGAATGATTATATAATGGTCAAAACAATTGAATGAATTGTATTTTTTGAGTATATTTCATTTATAGTCATGAAAAGTTTAAATATAAGTCTTTTTTCCATTTGAATGTGATTATAAAAATTATAATATATTATTTAAAGAAAATAAAAAAAAATGTCACACTCTTGTTTTTATTAACTATAATATTTTTAACATGGAGATTACCAGAGGATTTGTTTGGTTATAAGTTTTATTTTAAAATATAAATGATTTATCTTAATGATTATTTTTTTTACTTGTAACAACCCGACCCATGTCGGGGCTCGAGCTGCAACTACCCCAACCCCACCTCCCTAGGACATGGGAGGCGATAAGTGATGAAGGAATAAGAAATATTTAGAGGACCTTTACTAGGTACATGTACACATAAACACAACCAAATCAATGAATAAGTTCAAAGGAAAAGGGAAAAAAGACACAACACTATAATAAAAGTAAACCAAACATGAATCAACCTCTAATCAGCATAAGTATAGAAATGTAAACTGAAAGGGAAAGGGGAAAAATACACACCAAACTAGAAAAAACTCAAAAACTAAAAAAGACTAAAAAGGTAAAATAGAAGAGAGAGCCCCACTCTTGGATCCCAATCTATGACCACAGTATGCGGACCAAGTACTATGTATCTCTAAAATCCTTTGATGTCAAGATCAACCTGTCTAACATCAGTATAAGGCATGAAACATGTGGGGGAATCCCATACAGGGTGAGTATAAAAATACTCAGTATGAAGAAATATATCTCTACCCAATAAGAGGGTTAAAGTAAACACATAAAAACACAAGGAGATTGAAACGGTGAGGATATTTACTCCTCGTTGAGTCTTTTATACCTATAGTAAGAGAGTAATCTCATTCAACCATGAGAAGAAGGACATGGAAAGCTTGTGGCATACCCTGTGAATCTTTGCATCACCTAGAATGAGAGTAACCAAATCCCATTGAGTGGGTACTGAAGAAATCTATATATATATATATATATATATATATATATATAATCAGTCAAAGAATCTAAAATGAGGGATTAAGTGGATCCCCATGTCATAGCTCATACCAAGAAGATGAGTTAACAACCGTTCCAAGAGTAACCACCAATGATTCTCAACTTCCCTCATGACTTCTCTAAACACACAAGTCAAAGGGACTCAATCGCAACACCTTGACACTATCTGCTTTGGGCAGCACCGAATTTATGTCATAGTTTCAGGTCACATTACAAGGATGCATCATGGTGGTAAAATCATCCCTCTTTCTCGTGAGTCCAAACATACGTCAAAATATGTCTCCCTAGTGATTTGTAAATCCGAATGATGAAAAATCTAAGTAGAGGAAATGATCCCTTGTACGTTAGGGGGGAGGGGGTCCACTCTAATAGTAGTCGCAGAGTACACACACCCTAGTGCATCAAGATGATACCACTCTAATAGTAGTTATAGAGGACCTATGTCCCAGAGAATCAAGGGGATACAAATATAATCATCAAGGATCCATGCCCTACTGTGTCAGGGGGGTCAACACCCGGATGTTGACTGGGACCCACTTCCTAGCCTCATTGAAGGGTAATACGTTGGAGGGTGATGTATGACAAGAGGTTGTAGAGGACTCGCGCCCTAGTGTGTTAGGGGGTTCCACTTTAGTCATTGAGGATCCACACCCTAGTACTTCTAGGGGATCAGCACCTAGAAGTGGCTGTAGAGGACCCATGGTCATGCCGATGGGGGTCAACACTATGGTCATTAGGGAACGCCACTACCTAGGCTAGTTGGAGGGTTATCCCACTACTTCTTTGGTAATCTTGTATGATCATTGTCATTATCGAGCATCACATCATATAGTTTTCATGCTTTTAAAATCTCACACCATATCTCAAATGCCACTACATATGGATATATCATGTTCTACACAGAAAAACACTTAGGATAGGTTACTCGCAGGCAAACATATAAGTCCAAAAGAAAGATATATGAGAGATAGAAAATTCATAGTGTGGTACATTACTCGTGTGGGGCATACATGATGTGTGACCCTGCCTCATCACCCGTCAATGTACCTAGCCTTTCATGGTTATGAAAATGTATAAAAGTTCCCTTAGGCATGCCAGTGTACTCCAAAAGTACATGACATATTTGGCCAAAAAGGATAATGATCGCACGATTCTCGTTGTTGATCCAAAGTACGAAAACATAATTCTCCCAATGGGCCTCTTCAAATGGACACAGATAACCAAATGGATCACACCATTGTGACCCTTAAAAAAATCTCATAGGAAAGACCATTCATTTTCCCAAATCGGACACCTAATGAAGAAGTTTCATCTCTCAACATCATACACAAATAGTGTTATGTGGGTCCCACACCTCAATCCTGAAACACATCATATGGATCACACTATTGTGATCCTCATGGAAAAACACTTGGTATCATCTATTCATTTTTCCAAAACGGACACCCTATGAAAAGGTAAAATTTCACTGCAAAAGCCCAAACCGGGCCTTGGCAGGCAACACCAGGATTTTGGTTTCAACACCCAAAATTGGTCTCCAAACACCAACCTTAATATCCGGGTCACAACGATGTTGTTGGTGTGTCAATCAGACATCATATTAAAGAGTAAGGATCGATATAATAATCTTAAATAATAATAATTATATTATTATTATATTTAGTTGATTTATGCAACTAAGCCATGATCTCAAAATATAAAATTCTAAAATTGGACAAAAAAGTTCCATCATAAAAGTAGGATCATGTCATTGGAGATAGCGCATAAAACAGACGCTCCTTTCAAATCAGTATTTTGAAAATAATTATATTATTATTATTTTAGGGAATTTTATAGACCTGATACAAAAGTCAGTGTTAGGTATCCAAAATTGGTCTTAAAAAGACCATTGCAAAGATAGGGAAACTTCTCCGCTGACGACGTGTCTATCGGACACCGCATGGAGAAGTTACAGTGGGTTAAACTATTTTATTAATAATAATAATAGTAATATTATTTTTATAATTAAATTTATATTAAAAAATTAAAAAATAACCCCCTCCCTTGCTTCACGGTGCACTGCCACCCTGCCACCCAACCGCCTCCCTCTATCCTCCTCGCTGGAGCTCCATCCCAGCCGCCTGCCAGGGCCGCCCCACTCAACGAAGCCATGCCCTGTCGTGTCGAAGCCTACCTCACCCGGAGCCCACACCCTACCATGTAGACATGCTCACCGGAGCCACCTCTTGCCACCGTGGTCCACCTCTTTGTAATGTTGTTGGCCTTCGTGGATGGGTAGTCCCTTACGTGGACCATCGAGCCTCCTCCAGTGCTCAAAAACTGAAAATGAGACCATATATGGAATCATTGGGTCCTAATATACATAGACTGATTCTTTTCTCAAATATTCATTGATGTTTCGACATATTGAAAAGTAGTTGTCGCTCCCCCTCACCATCATACCTCCCCCGATACCCAAAAATACAAACTGTCATAGATCTGGGATATTTGGATCAATACCTTCATGGATCTATGCTTCACTCGACATTTGGATGTCGTTTCAACATGGTGAGAGGTATATCAATGAAGAACATGAATAAAGAGTGAGGAACACGAAGAAAAAGAATTCCATAATTAAAATGGTCGATGGTCATGTTAGTATAACCATTAAAAAGGTAATTGAAAGTAGATAAAATGTTAAAAAATCAATTTTGACAATAAAAAAATCTGTTAGGGAAATTCATAATATGAAAAAATATTCCTACGTTGATTTTGGATCTATCGTTACGTTCATCGCGCACTGATCTACTCAGATCTATAATCTCATCATGATCTGAAAAAATCTCAGTGTTGATTCACTAATGAGAGTAGAGTATATGCTTCACTAGGCTTGGAAAGAAATTAGTTTAACCCTGAATCATTTACTTAAACACCTATTTATAGGATTTAGCAAGTCTCCCACCAACGATCACAGAATTTGAACTTCCTGCGCCCCCTCACCTAAGGTTACGCATAGGGTAAACACTACGCTAAAAATTCAACAGTGGTCTCAGATTTCCAATCTGAGTCCCCACTCAAAATTTATTTTAAGTAGCATCCAAATAAAATAATTTTAATTAATTATTTTATTTACGGATAAATCATCGAATATTTTTTGCTATAGAAGGCATATGCTAAAAAAAATTATACCCTGACTAAGGTAAAAAAACATACTCCAGACTCAACTGTGGACTTGGATTTATGATCTGAGCTATCTTTGGAGAGATATATTGTTTCTTCTATGTTCATAGTAAATAAAATACTTAATCTTTGTATAAAATTAATTATGGGCACACCGGGCCATATAATCTCACACCATCTCAGTGCCTATCTCTGGAAATATATAAAGAAATATTCTAAAGTCTTATAAGGAAAAACTAGTTCTCTGTAAAATTCTCTCCTTCAATATTATATTCCTTGAAAAGAAAAACTAGGGAAATAACTCAGGATACTAAGCTCCCACCTGGTTCTCCCACTCTGAGGAACTATCCTACACGTTTCAAGGCTGCCACAACACGAGAACCAAGGGGATGGTCTGTCTATATATGGTCTTATCATATCAATGATGTGTGTAGGATCACACACATATCTCATCATCTATGACATGTTGAAGACATTGTGAACCCACTCCAGTGGTGGGGTAGGGAAAGGTGGTAAGAAACCATACAAACCCACTTCACGGTCTAAAACGGCCTGATGAACTTCAGGGATAGTTTGCCTCCCCATACAAAAACTAACACGTAATCCCTCAGCATATCCTCGAGCACCTAGATAGTATTCTCAGTATTCACATCATTCTAGGTTGAAAGGTTGTACTCATCCACATCTGGGTCCCAAATAACACCTGTAGTCCACTCTATAATTGTGACATAAATCACACGTCACGATCAGAGACAAACATCGACGGAACCTCATGAAGGCAGATGATATTCCATACGTAAAACTTCCCCAAAATCTCTACCTAAATCTACTACCTAATAGAAAGAATGTGTGTTGACTTTTGGAGACAGTCTGCTATTTCCCAGATAGTGTCTTGGCCCTTTTCTTTGCATAGAAACCATGTGAGGAAGTCTGTGGACATGTCATCCCACTTCCCCTCTAAAATTTCAAGAGGCTACAACAACCAACCAGAACCTGGTGCTCGGCCTACACTCACTGACAGGTAAGGCATCATGACAATAACTCAACTTCACATAATATCGTGTTGGAGCACCAAAAATTACACTAAAGTTCCATGTACATATTCCCCACACCGGCATGTACAGCTATGGGAGAAGTGTTTATCTCTCACATCACATCATGCTACATCGTGACTAAAACCATATATTATCTGTGTAATAAGATTTCTTGATTGCCTCCTTCAAAAAAAATCCATCGGGTGAGTATCTTAAGGATATCTTGTCACACAATATATCATAGTTGGTATCTCACAACCAAAACTCTCTCATATTCTCAATAAGATTAGGAGTCAACATCATCGACTGAATAAAAACTACACCCTCCCTCTCTACCAAGGTCAAATGTATGGAAGTTAACTACTCTAAAGCTTTTTTCACCAGGTGAGCTTAGGAACTATTGAAAATTGAATCTTCTTCAATATTTACCTTTCCTTGAGTATATACTATTTCAATGTTTTAGTCGTACAAGAGGTTCAAATAGCATCACTTCCCCAGGTTCAATTATCTCTAAGCGGAGACATACCTAAAAATTTGGTGGTATGAGTAAACCACAAAGCGTTCTCCCAGAAGGTAGTGTCTCCACATCCTCAGGGAGAAGACTATTGTTTCCAACACCAAGTAGTGAGTTGTGTGGTTTTGTTCATGGGGTCTCCATCACCTCAAATTGTAATTTATTAATACTGTATCAAAATTGATGTTGATCACATAAAGGTACCATAAAACAAGGTAAGTGAGTAAACTCATCCAACCATAAGAAACTAGACACAGAAAACAGGTGGTAAACCCCACATGTCTTCACCTCTATTGGAAGGAGATTGACCCCAAAATAGACACTCCCCCACACCCACTAGTGGTATCCCAATAAAAATGATTTCCATAATAAAAACTATACTGGAAATTCCAGAACATGCTCTGACACTCCACTTCACAACCCCCCATGAACACACAAGTCAGAGGGACTCATCCAGCACAACATGATACTATCCTTTTTTGAAGTATTGACTCACCCTCATGGGTTTTCTCACATCAATAAAATGTATCTCAGTGGGGTAAGGACCCCTCTACCTCATGCATTCAAGCTAAATCAAAAAACACTAACACAAGGTTACACCTATGCCTCATGATGCATTGGTAAAACCTTAATCAATAACCATGGATGAAAGACTACATCACAGAGTGTCAAATAAGTTCTAATTATGAAGGTAGAAAAGACACAGGGCATATTTCTTATCATATCATGCACTGTAGGATTTTAGATATCCAAATATTACAGCTATCTACGTCACCAGCCGCCAACTCCCTAAGCCTAACATGGGTTTCTTAGTGGTAGTGGTGGAAGGACATCATAGCATCATCCACCACTCATAGATTCCCATGTTCATATACTAGAACCACCTCCTTGAGGACCACACATTCCCCAATTAGGGGATCCCTTTTCATGACAATATACCTATTATGGAGGTCCATCTATTATTTTTCAAAAATGATCAATAGGTCGGGTTAGGCAGTCTCATGGCATGTGACCTCACCCATCACAAGCATGGAATCGGTCCTCCCCAGGATATCCTGGTTCTTGGTGTTTTCCATAATTGTAAAGACCCGAAAATTTCAAGGAAAATTATTTATTAAATACTTTGTAATTTTATGAGTCTCTGGCTTCTAACGGAACTTGATTCCGAGGCCCGGTGTACCTGGAATCAATTTCCAAAGTTTATCTCTGGTACGTTCAGTAAACGAACGAGCGAGTTTTTCTATCTTTTGAACTGGTTCTCGGAATTGAAATTTAAGGGCACCGATGAACTCGCAGTGCTGGTATTTTCTTAAGAGTACTTTTACCGTAGATGTGTTTTCACGGGAGAAGAATTTAAATTTTGGGGTTTAAATAAGAAGTAAATAAAATTGTGTACAATTTTATTTTATTATCCTTGGAAGTTAAACTCTCCCATGGGATGTTGGTGGTGGGGCCACAACCACCCAACTTCCCATGTGTGGTTATGTGGGAGGTGGGGCCCACACGAGCCCCAACCTTTTCACATTTCATAACCCTTAACCCCATTTGAACTCCCATGTTAATTACATGGAAACTCCCCATTAATTTTGTATCCATTAAATGTGTAACTCTTCCTCTCCCCTCTCTCCCTCTTTAAAACATCCCAAACTATCACTTAATTAATTATACAACTCATGGTTTAATTAAGTATGTGAATTTGAATTTGAATTTTGTAAATTTGAATGCATGGAATGATTTAATAAAATAAGAAGAAGTCTTATTTTATTTTTGTTATAATTGTTGTGTGAGGAGGAATTGGGAGAACTCTAGTTTTTTTTTTGAAGAACTCTATCCTCAACAAAGAACATCATCTCTTTGACGAAGAATGTCGTAACCACAAAGAGCGACAACATGCCTTTCCTTAAAATCTCTGCAACTAGTGTGGAGACGTCATTCCCTCCTTGGAAGCATGCCAATGTCGTCTTCGAAACCTCACCCCACGATGCCATCTTCCGCGACGCTGGTGAACGACATCGATTATCGAGGTAGGGGTTTACTCTTGAAAGTGGTTGTTTATGTACCCCGTACTCATTGGAAATCATTGTTTAAATATGGCCAATTATTATCATTTTACGCGGAGGGTGTGGGCCAAACAAACACGGACCAACAACCCTCCATTGTTCTGGTTTAATTATTCAAGAATCGAAAATTGAAAGCGGAAGATGCACGACGCCGTCGTGCCGAGCTGGGAACGCGACAAAGGAGGCCGACTCCATCGCACCGGTTGTGTGGGAAGAACCGTTTCCCACAACACGGGCCACTTCGGTGGAAGAACCGGCTGTCCCGTCGGCCGGTCAGGCAAAGAGGAGCCGCTGCGCTAGGAGGGCGCCGTGCTAGAGGATCAGTCTGCCCGTCGGCCGGCCGGGCGGAGCTAGACCGCGGCACCAGGAGGGCGTCGCGCTGGAGGACTGGCGGCCTGCCCATGTGGTCCATGTACGCAGAAGACCGGCTGGTCTAGTCGGCCGATTTGGGAAAGGGCAGTGTCGCCGGTTCAAACCCCCCCCCCCACCCCACCCCACCTCCTTGGAACCTAGTCGGCTTCGGCCTCACAGCTCGGCCATCCGGCCGAGCTAGCTGGGCCACGGCGGGTCGGGCCATGCCAGGCCGAGCCGACCTGAGCCGAGCCGGGCTGCGCCTGGTCGGGCTGGGTCGTGCCCCGCCGGACCAAGCCGCACCCCGCCGGGCTGGGCCGCACCACTTCGGGATGGGTCGCGCCACTTCGGGCCGGGCCGCATCCCTTTGGGCCAAGTTGGGTTTTTTCTTCAGACCAGTCTAACACCCCTGCTAGGTCGGACCCATCAAACTGGGTCAACTCGACTCGTCAACCCACTAGGCTAAACGAGTCGGGCCTGTTAATCACTTAAACAAGAATAACTTAAAGACCGTGTGTCCGATCGACGCGCCGTCTGCGGAACTAGGACCCTTTAGACGTGACAATTCTTTTTCAATACTCTAATTTTGTTTCGGATGAATTTGGATATCATCCAGGTTTAAAATGAGTGTATTTCTAACCGGGCCCCTGAGACGGAAAATCCAATATCTCTCAGATTGGGCGTCTGATTGACGTGTCGTCTGTTGCGTTGAGTTCCTATTGACGAGACGAAACTTCGGGATACATAAACTCTATACTTCGTGATAGTTGATGTATCGGCCCCCTTGGCTCATGGAGTGGACCCTCCGGGAATCGAGCATTCTGTGTGTGGGAACCCTAGAGTTGTTTGTGACTACGACGACGATGACGACTGTACTTGGATCATACGTGGGTTCGACGGTGAGGATGATTGTACTTGGATCCTCCGTGGGTTCGGCAGCGATGACGAATGTACTTGGATCCTACGTGGGTTCAGCAGCGATGGTTACTGTACTTGGATCCTACATGGGTTCGGCAGTGACAACTTCTGTACTTGGATCCTACGTGGGTTCAGCAGGGGAGATGATTCATAGGCTACGTCTATCATCTCCACCCCTCATTGTGAGTAGTATACCTATGTGATCTGAGTCTTGACTTTTTGTCATTTTCTTCGATGTGATTGAATTTCTTTCCTGTGTGGACTGGGATGTGCTTTCTGGTGTGGACTGGGTTGAACTTGGTCTTGTGAGTTGGAGCCGAACTGGAATTGATGACTTAGGTATATGTATGGGCATATACCTAGGTAGAGTTAGTTGATACTTTGTGTTTTTATCTTTCCTTTTTGGTTTATCCTTTGTGGATTCTTGGAGACCTTTGGGAGTCTCGAAGTCCCTACTGAGTATCGTATAATCACCCCATCACGGGCTATGCCTGCACTACGTTGTGTTGGATGTAGACGAAAGACAGGACTGATCGAGGTGGGGTATTGTGGAGTTGGACGGTACATGGAGGTGGATCACTTGGCGGGTTGTACACGGAGCGGATGGACGGACCCAAGGAGTTGAGGAGATCATTTATACCCACCCTTCAGGTGGGATATCCGGAGGACGACTCAGTGGTTTCTAGTTTACTTTACTACAGCTATTCTTTCTTTAATGTTGTACTGTACTTTCAGTTGAGTTTGTATTCTGGCCCATTTACTTTCCAGCCCTTACTTTTGTACTTAGTTTACTTAGTGGTTACTACATCTTGCGTACTCTATTGTGTTTGTTTACTTATATAAAGGCAATTACTTCCCTTTTTATCAGTATTTACTCCTTTGGTGATAGTCGCCATCCCCTAGCCTATGGAAGGTGGGCTTGGGGTAGTCCCGGCACGGGCCCCGAGGACGGGTCGTGACACTAACCATGTGCGCGAGCCTAATCATGGGGAGACATCCTACATCGAGGCACTTTAAACTAACATTTCCTAGCTACTGTAGACATCTCAACTCTATTGCACCCTCTACCAAAACTAGCTATCTGGAATCCCTATGATAGAAATCTTTTTGACACCAGTGTCTTCTCTAGAACCCCGACATAGGTGGGGATGCACAAGGGTACTATGCTTACATGTACCTCTCTACAGAGTCCATGCTCAAACTTCCATGCTCAAAATTAACCATCGTGTTTCATGTCCAGAGAGGACTGAGTAGTGTCTATGAACCTAGACGGGCACACTTCCACCATCATCCCTCCCTAATAAAGATCTTGAATCTCCTGAATCTGGATGGTGTGTAAGAGGTAGGGGTATTACTCCTCATGAGATATTTTCTGGAAGTTATCCCATGAGGGCACTGACTCATCGTGCATCTGAGTAACAAAATTACACCAACATCTTGCCGCTCTGTGGAAAATACTAGCTATCAAATCCACCAACTAATCTTTCAGTTTCCGAACAAGCCTAAAGAGGTAGAACACCAAATCCACCCAATCATCCACTGCCCAAGGTTCTAGCTCATGGTAGAACCTCAGCGGTCTCTAACACTAGAACTCACTGAGTGATCTCATCCTAATAACATCCTCAGCCTACTCTGCTATGACTATCTACTGCTTAACATGCGGAGGTTCTAATACCTTCCAACCTAGAGGATGGGGATAGAATTATGGACCCTGATCTGAGTCTTGGTTGCCCATTGGGTTGTCATCACCAACTGGATCTGATATCTTAGTTTGTTGCCATCACGGAGGTATCTCAAAAGTGTCCAAGATTTACCATAATAATTTGAGCGTATATATTTATATATAAAAATGGTTAGTTTTATCACTAATTCTTGTCAAATTCTCAATCCTATTTGATGTATGTACCATTGATCCCTACAACAAATGTCTTAGGGTGCCGAGTCAACAAGCAGGTAGTCATGGTCCTTGTGAATGGATATATCGGTCATCACACCATCATTAGACTCCTTGGCCCTAGATCCACACTCAAGACACCTTGACTTCATTTCCCTAAACATATACAATACTGTTTTAGGGAAAAAAATGAACCATGTCCCAAGGGTCGAACCACCTCTGATACCAATCTATCACAAGCCGACCCACATGGGGGGCTTGATCTATAACTAAACGAAGAATGCCTCTATAGTTAAGGGGGTGGAAATAAGTTCCAAAGTCAAAACAAACTTAGGGATGTCTTTTCCAAAGTACCTATATACATGCACAGAACCAACTCAATGAAAACCTGCAGAGAATATGGAATAAAAGATACAAAACATATATAAAATGAAAACAAACATGAATCAACCTCTAATTAGTATAATTTCAAAAATGTAAACTGAAAGGGAAAGGGGAAAAATACACACCCAACCAGAAAAGTGTTACAACTTGACAAAAACTGGAAAAGAAAAATATCTAAGAGATTCCCTCTCTTGGATCCCAGTATACGAACATTGTACGTGATCCAAGTACTTCGTATCTCAAAGATCCTATAAAGTCACGATCAACATGTTCGACTTCTACATAAGGAATGACACGTGCATGAAAATCACTTATAGGGGTGAGTATAAAAATACTCAGTAAGTTTCCCCAAAAAGGTGAAGGGGGCCAGTAAGAGATACACTGAAGAGGAACATAAAAAACAGAATAGGGTATGATAAAGGAGTAAAGCTCAATCCAACAAGAGAATGTAATTTAACTCATCGAAACACAATGAGCTCGAAATAGTGAGGATATTATCCCCTCATCAAATCTCTGCCTCCTGTAGTAGGAGAGTATACTCTTCCATCCATGAGAATCTAGACATGAAGAGCACGTGTCATACCCTACGCATCTTTTCCTCTCCTAGAATGGGAGTAACCAAAACCTAAAGAGCAGGTACTAAAATAATATATATATATATATATATATATGCTCAGTCAAAGAATCCAAAAAGAGAGTGTCAGAGGATCTCCATCCCACAGCTCAACCCAAGAAGATTATTCACCAATAGTTCCAATAGTAACCACTAATAATTCCCAACATCCCTCATGTCTTCTTTGAACACACAATTCAAAGGGAATCAATCACCACACCTTGATACTATCCACTTTGGGTGGCACTAACTAACCCTCACGGTTTTAGGTCATGTCTCAAGGATGCGTCTTGGTGGGAAAAGTTTACCTATTTCCCATGAGTCCAAAGGTATGTCAAACCATGTATCTCCACTAATTTTTAAATACGAATGATTAAAAATAGAAGCATAAGACCTGCACCCGAGTACTTTATGGGGGTTCCACTCTAATAGTAGTCGTAGAGGACCCACACGTTAGTGTCTTAGGGGGGTACTCCTCTAATAGTAGTCATATAGGACTTTTTTCATAGTGATTTGTGAGGATAGAACTCTAATCAATGGAAATATGTGCCCTAGTGAATTAGGGGAATCAACACCTGAGAGTCGACGGGGACCCAATTCCCATCCTCACTGATGGGTAATTCATTGGAGGGTATTTCTCAGCATATAGCTATTATGGACCCACACCCTAGAGCATCAAGGGGTTTCACTCTTTTCATCATGGATCTGATCCCTAGTACGTCAGGGGGATAGGCACATGAAAGTGGATAAAGAGGACCTGCACCCACGCTAATAGGGTTCAATACTCTAATCACTAGGGAATTCCATGGCCCATGTCATCTGGAGGGTAAGCCTGGTACATCTCAGGTAATCTTGTATGATCACTATTGTCATTGAGCATCGCCCCAGATAGGCTTCATGCCTGGAAAATTATACATCGTATCTCAAAATCCACTACGGAGGGAACCATCACATTCTACATTGAAAAAAAACTCAGGGTAGGCTACTCGTGGTCTAAAATATGATTCCAAAGGAAGAAGATACGATAGATAGAATATTCATAGTGTGTTACACGACTCATGTGAGGCCCACACAATGTCTGACCCCTCTTAATTTTCTGGTTGTGTACTTATCCATACTCAGGTACTAAACTATATACAAGTACCCTAAGTCATACTAGTGTAATCACAGAGTACATGGAATTTCTATCCAAAAGGATAAGGAGAACACGATCCTTATTGTTGATCTAAATGGAAAAAACATAATTCTTCTGGCATGCCTCTTAAAACGAAGCCAAATAACCAAATGGATCACACCATTGTGATCCTTGAAGAATAGTCTATAGGATCGATAGATCCTTTTCCTAAATCAAAAACTCAAAGAAGAAGTTGTGTCTCTCAAGATCATACACTAATGGTTCTTCATGGGTAATGCACCTCAATCATGAAACACATCAATCGGATTGCACTGTTGTGATCCTCACAGAAAGACACTCATGATGGTGCATTCATTCATCCAAAACGGACACCGAGTGAAAAAGTCACATTTCACCCCAAATGCCCAAACTAGGCTTCATGGGTCCCACGCCTCAATTTTATTTTAAACACTCAAATTGGTTTTGAAACATCTGCCTTAATTTTAGGGTCGCAACGCCTTAGATGACGCTTCAATTAGACATCATATGCAGGAGTTAGGCCCGATAAAATAACCCCAAAAATAATTATTATGTTATTATATTATATTTAGGAATTTTGTGAAACTGATCCAGAATCCTGAAATATAAAATTCTCAAACTAGCCTCAAAAGTTTTCTCTCGAAATTAGGATCATGATGCCGCAGACGACACATAAAACGAATGGTCTATTTAGGATTTGCGTTCAAATTAGTGATTTGAAAATAATTATATTATATATATTTTAGGGAATTTTTTAGACCTAATCCACCTGTTTGAGGTAGGTACCCAAAATTTTTAGAAAAACTACCGCTGGAAAGATGGGGTCATGTCATTGTTAACAGAATGTCAATAAGATGTCACATGGGGAAGTTATGGGGGTTTAAACTGTATTATTAATAATGATAAATATTTTTTTATTATTATTTTATTATTATTATTATTATTAAATTTATATTTTAATAAAAAAATCAACCCTAACCACCCTACTTCATGCATTGCCACTGCCCTACATTCATGGCCGCTGCCCTCAGGCCTCTTAACCAGAGCTCTGTCTCAGCATCTTTCTTGTGTTTCCCTGCTTGTCAGATTCGCGCCCTACCACACTGTCGCATGCCTCACCTAGAGATTGTGCCATACCTCATTGGTAAACCATTCCCTTCCACTCACTGAAGCTTTGTTCCGCCACCACGATCTACCTCGCAGGACCGTCTTCGGTCGCCGCAGACCAGTGGTCCCTTTTGTGAACCACCAAGCCTCCTCCGGTACTCAAAAATTGAAAATTAGGCCAAATATGGAATAATCGAGTCCTTATCTACATAGATTCATGATTTCCATGAAGATTCATCAATTTTTCTATGTATCAAAAAGTAAATTTCTCTTCTTCTCACCGTCATTCCTCCTCTGGCACCCAAAACATGAAACCGTCTAAGATTTGGGATCCTTTGATCACGACCTTCACATATCTATGATTCGCTCAAAGTTTTGATGCCACTTCAATGCATTGAAAATTTAATCGATAAAGAATGTGAAAAACGATCAAAGAACACAAAGAATGAGAAATCCAAAATTAAAAAAGTCAATGTATGTGTTAGTATGGCCATCAAAAAATGTTTTCAAATTAGAGAATATAGAATGAAATCAATTTCTACAAACAAAACTCCGATCGGGGAAATGAGTAATTCAAAAGAATAATCCTACCTATATTTTGGAACCGTCATTACTTTCATGACACTCTAATATTCAATTTCTTCCCAATACATCAAATATTCAACATTGATTCACCAATGGGGGGATATGAGGAGCTCTCTCATCCTAGGATGAAATGAGGCAAACCCTTTCTCATTTCCTTAAGCACCTATTTATAGTATTTAACTAGTCTCCTGCCAACAGTTGTGGAATCCAATCCTAATACTCCCTCTCACCTAAGGTCACGCCTAGAGTAAACACCACACTACAAACTCAACTGTCTCCTCAAATTTTCAATATGAGTCCATGTTCAGAATTTATTCGAGGTAGAATCCAAATGAAATAATTTTATTTAATTATTTTATTTACGATTACATCCTCGATAACTTTTTCTTCAGAAGGTCGACACTAAAAAAATTTTATACCCCGCCTTGGGTAAATTCCATGCCTCAGACTCAACAGTGGCCTCATATTTCTGATATAATATACCATTTGAGTTATATCTTGTTTCCTTCATGTGGATATTATAGAAAATAATTAATATGTTTATAAAATTAATTATGGGAACACCGGGCCTCAAAATCTCATGTCATCTTAGTTCCTTGCTCTATAAATATATGTAGAAATATTCCAAAGTATTACAATTAAAAATCAGTTTTCTATATTACTGATGAAATGATTTCTTTAAATTCTTACCAAATGTTAACATTATAATGACTAGAAAATGATATTTAATATATATATATAATTTGAGATAATTAATGCAATACATGAATCATATATATTAATATAGAATATTATTAATGTAATGAAGTTTTTTTATATATATTTTGTTATCATTATGTTATTAAATTCAGAGTAATGATTAGTTCTAAAAATTAGAATTAATGATATTTTATCAAAAATAAATATTTTATTAAATGATATAAAATTCATAATAATATAAGATTCATCCAAGTGATAATGATATGGTTTAAAACATTAACCATGGTCCATTTATAGGCCTTTTATTATTTATGGTATCTATAATGACCTTAAATGAGTAAAAATTCTATTTGTTGTGGTATGTGTGAAAATGGTTAAGGAGGGTTAAAACTGAAAGATAAGGAAAAAACATAGTCAAAACATTCCAAATATGATTGGATGAGATTAATTAGACTAATAGGTATATTATTTGAAAATAATATCATCTTAGAGACATTTTAATATCAAAATTATTTTATATTAATTCAATATTATAATAAATTCCAAGAGTGCCCCTCCCCTCTCTTATAAAAGGGAATGTCTTCTTCTCTTTACTTTACAGTTAAAAACCAATTTTTATCAGTATATATCTACCCAAATCCCTTATTAACATAACTCCTCATGTTCTAGAATCC
Organism: Viscum album; assembly: GCA_963277665.1. Classification (NCBI taxonomy): domain Eukaryota; kingdom Viridiplantae; phylum Streptophyta; class Magnoliopsida; order Santalales; family Viscaceae; genus Viscum; species Viscum album. The sequence continues at coordinate 1,548,723,818 of OY728142.1, forward strand.
ATATTTAGGAATAATACTAATCTTTAAGGTGTTAAGTTGTTAAGTAAAGGATATTTTCCAATGAAGAGGTATAGTTTTTAGCCACTTATTTTAGTTTTATTTCTTATTCCACATCTATAAAATATATTTTAACTATGAAGGAATAATAAAACCATAATATTCTAAATACTAAGGTGTTTTTATGTTAATTTAAAAACCTATATCGATCTCCTGTTATATCAAATGGTAAATGAAACCATTGTTCATGTGTATGATGGACTACCGCCTTGCGAATCGATGTAATTTTTTTTCCATCGTCGTCTCTCATGGATTGTTATAATGATAGAATTAATGTATATATATATATATTATTCATGAAATATTTATATTTATTAAAATATAATATATCAATTACTTTATTACCTTTACATTCACTGAAAATTATAACGTAGTTTGAGCGTACGTGTGCACTATAACCTCCACGAAGCGATGTGATTTTTTTTCATCACCAATTAAAATGAATGATATATATTTAAGTATTTTTAAATAAATATTATGGTATTTATGAAATAATTATCATTCTATAAATAAAAATTATCACTTACTATCATTTCGTAATGATCATTGAAAAATGGAAATGTCACTCATGTGTACGTATGGACCATCATCTCTATGATTATAATGTAGTTCATTTTTCATAACCATATTTTATGATTGGTTATAAATTATAAATAATTTATAATAATGATAATTATTTCTTGATTATTATTCTAGAGATTATATAATAATTACCTCTTTGACAATATTCAACCTACCAAGTTCATTTTCGACTAATGAACTGAACATCACCAAAAACGTCTGACTTACACATAAATGATTACATTATATTATATAACATTGTAATAAATAAAAGAAAAGACTAATGAACTTGAAAATTTTTATTATTTAAGTTAATGACATTAATTTGGTTATTTAAGAAGATAAATAACATTTTTGATGAGTCAGACTTGAGGAAAGAGACACTTTAACATCAAACCTTGTTAAAAATGTTATAATGATTCATTTTCAAAATATTTATATTCCTTGTCTATGTTTTTAAATTTATTTTATGAATTTATTTAAATGAAAATAAAAATACTTTGAATGAAATTTTATTCCACCCTATTTCAATGTTTTTCAATAATTAATCGATTTATTGAATGTTTTTACTTTCATTAAAACTGAAAAATGGAATGTTATTTTTTAACATATACATTGACAATGACTTACACCACCTCAATAAAAATTAATTAATGTTTGGATTCCATTACAAGATTTCATTTTTTCTTCAAATATAAACCTTATTTCTATTTTTATGGGTATTTTGGTATTGAAATTGGGGTTTTAGAAGTAAATGGGTATTTTGATATCCACATGTTTTTTGGTCATGGGTTTAAAAGAGTTTTCCATGGTTTTTATTCCTGGTATAGTCCTTGGAATTTTTTTATTAATGTTTATTCCCTTTTATAGATCATGGGTGCACCAAATAAAAAATACAAAAAGGTTTGAGTCCTATTATATCTCATGTCTAAGCCTCATACATCTTATATGATGGGTGTTCCTAGATAGTAGTCCAATACATTAGGTAACTATTTTTTTATTGGAAGAATTTTATTGGAAGTCATCTGTATGATTACTCCAATTGTAAGTGTTTTTTAAGTGTTTGAATATGAGGATTTCCTAAGGAGCCAACATGATATTTATATGATTTATAATGAGTTTTTATGGTAATCATTTGATTTAAAAAGGTATGATAATGATCTTTTTAAAGGAAAATAATAATTATCTTTTCAGATAAAAATGTATGTTTTTAGGAAATGGTTTTGCATTGGTAATCATGTTTTTCACTGGACTAATGGATTTATTCTTTGTATGTTCGTTAATGATATTTCTATGCTCACCCCATGTTTTATAATGTTTTTATACATGTATATAAGGATAATTATGGAAATGTATGATATCACGATCAAATTTGTATAGATATGTCTTGAAAAGTAAATGTTATTCTTTTAAAAAGTTTTTTTTGTGGGAAAGATGGATACTAAGTAGAAGTGTACACATTGTAATATATGATATTTTTATGTTAGAGATATGTACTAACTCTAGAAAACTGTAAACCTTGATAATAATTTGTAATTAATGAAATTGAATTAAAGTTTCAAGTCACTATATTTAAAAACTAATTAGCATAGTGTGGGGTAACTTCATCTCCTCCTCAGAAGTGCGGGTTCGAAAACCATTGTCTTCTTCGCCAATGAACATGTACCCAAGTGGTACAAGCTCCTAATTAGTATCCAAAAGACCCAGGATCGAATCCATGCGTGGATCAATTCTCAGGGGGTACTGTAGTAGGACACTATAGCAGAACTGTAGCAGCAGTGGACTATAGTAGCGATGACACTGTAGTGGAGGAGGCATTGTAGTAGGAATTATAGCGGTGGTGGTGTTGTAGCAAGTAATATTGCAGTTCGGGTACTATAGAAGTACAATTCACTGAGGGGCTCTTTGAGGCAAAATATGGGCTTTCAAGCCTTGTATTCGGGCCACTTGGCCTTGGGCCTTCAGGATATGTAATGGATCTCCCGGTACCGAGTCAAAAGAGTTCTTTGCTTTAAATAATAATGTGGCTTCGGCCACATCCTTGTCAAAAAAGTTTAAAGACACTAGAATATGTAATTTTTAAGGATGGTTCCTTACATGAAGAGAGACCCAAATTTCCAAGAGAGAGATCCTAGGGTGTTGGGAGTTGAAGGAAGTATATAATAATGAGAAAGGGGAAGTGGTTTTTGGATTTTAGAAAAAATTACATAAAACACGTATCCCTTATTGGGCCTCGAACAACACCACCAGCTAGCCGATAGGTTCTATTCAGAATTTCCACTTCCCAGGATTCCCACTTATTGGATAGTTGGATATACAGTCAATATAAAGATCCTATATAATCCATTAACTAGATAATGGATCCCATTGATTTTTCAGTGGATCTACTATAGCATTTCTAATCTATAAAATGCTCACCAGCCTGGCCTCTTTATGTTTCAATCCTCTGAAACATCTCCAAATTTCCTCAAAACACATAGAACATATTAAAAAATCTATTAAAAAGTTGAAATGAGGCATACCTTATATAGAGTCTATTACAATTATGCACCTTTTATAACTTCTCAATCTCTATATGTAGCTCTAGAGGTTTTCCTGAACAACTCATGCAACTAAACCACAATGTCTATATCCTTCCCCCATGTCCCTACCTTAGTACACATGTTCTTCCACTAACCCTAAAAAATATGAATGATCTTTCCTTTCATCATATTTTTACTTTAACTCATCAATATAAATTACCTGCTCCAAAAAAGATGCATTCAACATCAGATCAATATCCTCACAGTCGAGCACATGCATAGTATCAGGATTGTACCTTCGAAGCTAAGACCCGTGAAACTCATTATGCATACATAAATACCATTTTGGATGATTTAACCTATTTTCCACTAACCTAGTTGATTTAGATGATATCAGATAACCCAGCATTCCATGGTTTTAATTTCCTTTGTATCCTCAAATTTTTAATCCCTAACTGAGGTGACACCCTTAATAAAACTCTATCGTACACAATGAACTCCAAGGGTTATCTCTTCTTATCAGTATATAACTGATTTCTATTCTGATCCATAAATGGATTCTTCTGAATCAAATACAGACATTTTGATGTATCATGTACTATACTAGGAAAACAAAAAATTATTCACTTTAATTATTCTGACATAGTGGTGAACAACATGGACTCCCATAGAGAGCCTCAATTAGAGCCATCTGAATTGAATACTGGAAGATATTCTTGTAGAAGAACTCTATTAGAGCTATGTGGTCATCAAAAGCTCTTGAAACCCATGAATATTTTCCTGAATCATATTCTATAAGGTATGTATTATTATTTATGACTTCTCATCCATATGACAATGGAAATTCATACTCAATTTTAACTGAGTCTCCACCACTTTATGTAAGACTTTCTAGAACTGTGATTTGAACTATGAATCTCTATCATGTACCACACATGAAGTCACTCCATGAATCTAAATGATTTTCTAAACTAGAGATTTCCTAGATCATCCACTGATTTAGTCTCCCAAATCAGTATGAAATGATCCACTTATGTGAGTTGATAAACTACAACATGTATGGTATTCTAACCTCTTCGGGACATGGGAAAATCCATCATGAATCTAATTATCACCCCGACCAACTTACCTATAGGGTTCGTATGTGGATAGATTAACATTAAAGGTATTTGATGCTCAACCTATATCCTATGGAAATTTTGAAAATAAGAGACAAATAATGAAATATCTCTTTTCATACTAAGCCACCAAAACTATTATCTAACATTGTGATATATTTGGGTCAATCTTGGGTGAACTAACCATTGTTATTCATGAGAGGATTTTCTCATCTCTTCTCTCATGGAATAAGAAAAAAAATATACCATGAACCAAAAGCATACCATGTACATCTCACAACTACCATAGAAATATTCCATTCACTTGAAACCTCTAACACATCATGAAACACTCTGTATAATACTATTGAATGGACTTAAATTCCACCACTAATAAGGACATGACCACCAATGTTGCACACACTACTACCCCTTAATCTCTATTTATAACCACATAACAATATACCAGAAATTCAATTAGAATAAAACATCCTTCCAAAGTCTCATATCTATCATCCCAAATCTTTCTACTTTGGGAATTTGTAATGAAATTCCCTTTATATGGATCATACTCTTTCTCAATGTTGAATGTTTGAAATTATTCCACCCAATGAATCTGATTATGATTTAGGTCATAATGGGAGAAAATATACCAAAAAATCTTGTGGTTTATATATATGAAAAATATTTAACTTGAGAGATAATATCACCAACATTTCAACACAAGAACAACAATTTTCCAATCTACATAATAATTAGGGTAGTTCTATTGGTGGGGTCATAGATGACAAGACCTATAAGAAACAACCTTAAAATCCTACATCAGAAAAAACTCAAAATACAATTCTAGATGCATCACAATACACTACATACCCAACCCAATGATTATGATGAATGACAATCATAGCCAATTTAGACCTCTTCTTTAACTCTAAGAGGGCATCTTCATAGTTTTCTATTCATTAAAACTTGTCTCCCTTATTTGTAATTGTGTTCATTGGATCTCAAAAGAAAGAAAATTCTAGAATGAACATCCTTTATAACCCAACCCAATCAATCTCAAAAAAGTTCCTTATCCATGCCCATGATATAACTACTTATACCCTATATAGTCAATCATTATTCCTACTTGATAAAAAAATTCCCCATAAATCAAACCTCCTAAATCCAAAAGTGAAACTTCAGTAACTTGAAGTAAATATGACTTTCATTAAGTTTAGTCAATATGATATCAAGGTGTCAAGAAATTGATTCCACCATATTTGAATATATCATGATATCATCAACAAGAATACCTTTTATGAAATCCAAGTATTGGTGAATTATTTTTTAATGAGATCTATGAAAATAACTAGAGTATTATTTAGTCCAAAAGGAATAATAAGATACACATAAAAACCATATCTACTCATAAATGTTGACTTGATATGTTTTCATATATGAACTCAAGATGATGTTAGCTAGAACACTAATTAACATTTGAAAACAACTAGCCTTCCCTTAATCAAATAATTCCTCAATTATAGGAAACAAGTGCCTCTTTTTCATGTTGATCTGGTTCAACCTCATGTAGTCCACACAATGTCGATGAATACTATTTGACTTCTTAGTGAACAAAATAAGAGCACCCATGGGGATGTGCTCAGTCTGATTAAGCCTTTATCTTCAAGATATTTATGTTTTACATTGTGATATTTCAAATCACGTAGTTTAATGTGATATAGTGGAATCAATATAGGTCACACACTATGCATGAGCTTGATCTCAAACTCAAATCCCCATATGGTGATAACCCTGAGAAACTCTTAAGAAATACATCTCAATACTATTATAACACAAGAGGAAAAGATGAGGGAGTCTCCATCTTATCTACCATAGGGATAATGCTACCCCCAAGTACTGAAAAAAAAATTCTCTAATGCGGACCTAGTCTCACTCTGTCTAACTTGACATCTAACTAACTGATCAACATGAACATCTCTCTTTTAGGTCATATAAAATTCACTAACCTTTAATAACAATCAATGTGTTCATGGTAATTGGTACATTTCCCATTACAAGGATCACATCACAATCTAACATATCTATAATTGTGTATATCTATACATGTCTATATCTAGTAATAATTATTGGACATTTTTTATATATATGAAATGATCCACATTCTTTCACATGGGTGTATTGATAAATAAAGATCATAATAGAAATTAACCTATAAGTCTCCCACAATTACCACTTGAGTATATATAAATTAAAGGTATGAGACTATATCAAACAAATAAATAGATTTTGTAGAATAAATCAAGAATGTGCCTCAAACTATCAAAGGGCCATTTCAACCATCAACTAAAGCCCAATCAATTTCATAATCCATACCAACATCAACTCCATGGTGCCATGGATTCTCATGATCCACCTGATTCATTGACTATTATAGGGTCTACGCTTGCTACTATGGTCAACCACCCATACCATATCCTAACTTTACTATGTGAATCCATGAATACATAGCATAGAACTACTTTCAATGTTCATTTTTTCCTCACCAAAATAAATTATTTAGTGAAAGAACATAGTCCACAAAATAATTTCATTTCCAACCGTAGTTGTAGTGCCTAGAAGATACACCACCCACTGATGCAGTCAAATAACATATTCTCTTATCTGACTATTGAATTTTGTCCAAGAATCCATCCTTTGACATCATTTTATTATTTTTATAATAAAAAACTTGTTCTATGTTGGAAAATGAACCTATAAATCCAATATCATTAATAAGAAGACATGCAGCTCTGTCATCCATGATTCCCTTCTCTGTAATCAATGTATTAAAAAGAACTACAACATAGGTCATCAGATCAAATATCCTATCATGGAATTTATTCTCTAGATGATGAAAGATTTTGAACTATCTGGCCTTCTTCACCTCATTACTACCTATAAGAGGAGAAAAGATAATAAACTCAATAAAATGTTATAAATAGGAATACATAACCATAATCCCCTAATAGAGATCCATGAACTCTTGAGAAAGGTCCAACATTGGTTCATCAAGGATGAACTCCTCAAAGGAGAGGTCCTTGAAGGTCACCCACATCATCCCTTCCCATATACCTTCTTGAAACATAGTTTCCCACCATCATCCAATAATTCCTTAAAGTATAAAGGTTTCAATATCCAACTTATGATCCATTGGGGTCTCCACAAAGTCAAATATCCTCTTGATGACATGTATCCAGTCCTTTGTATCTTGGAGACCTCTATTACCTAAGAAGGATCAGGGATTATGGAGTTGGAAGACATTATTGGAGTTTACCATTATCATCCAACACCTATAGGCTCCTCCCCCCGTAACAAGTAAGATATGAAAGAGTTCTATATATATTGGTTTTATATATTTAGATAATGTAACATATAGTAGGATATACTCAGTGGAATCCTCCTGCATAACGGGTGGTGAAAATAGCTTCAGAAGACATCTAAGAGGTGATATTCTCTAAAATGAAAGAAAACATTTAATTAAATCCAAAATCTAACCAAGAGACTGAAAAAAATCATATGAAAACACACAACAATTTACAACATGGCTCTACATAAGATTTTACCATCAAAAATAAGGAATGAAACCCTAAGAACTACCCAAGACCCATTTTCAACCTACAGTACATGCACATTTTACACAACCATAGACACACACACACACATACTCAAGTATAGAAAACTCAGGTTCAAATAATATAATGTAATAAATAATTCATCAAAATCACATATCAATAATACTAACAAAAATTTTAATTATTCAGACTCACTCTAATGCAACAAACATGCATATGACATATGATCCTCTATGAATTGACATGATACATGAACACACACCAAATCCCATAGATCAGTATACCAATATCATGTACATAATGCAAGGTTGTTTTTTAATATAAAGTATAATTGGACAAAAAGATAATAAAAAATCATTAAATCCCATTACCATGGAAATTTAGAGGACCCCTATCTAGTGTTGGATAGGAAATGACACGGTTTACCTACTCAAGTTCCAACCATCCTATATTTTATCTACCCTATCACAAATTTGGGTAAGGAAATGAAAAGGTTTAGTGAAATTTGTTCTCTTATAACATTTTGTAACAACCCAACCCAAATCATAAAGTTCATGAAAAAATACAACAAGAAATCATGAACACCTCCCCATACACAATAAGTTTTCAACTAGAGGTTAGGTCCGAGAGGGAAATTAATGGGAGACTATACCTTCTTTATGAGGTAAACATTCAATTATAATGGAAGTAGTAATAATGAAGGAAGAAAATAAAGAATAAATATTCATTATAGTAGCGGAATAAAAATAAAGTACCAACGACTGAAATAGAATTATTGAATGATTATCACATAATCCAAAAATTTGAAAATAATGATCCCCCCGGACGGTGGATAAAAGTACACGATAAATAGAACTATGTAAAAAATATAACATTCATCCATCAAAAAATCTATCCTATAATGCATGTATCTTTCTATTAGACCTTCTTAACTTCCCATCATGAGGTCTTTTCCCTTCACTGAATCTTTTTTCACGAACTATAAATGGGCACCAAGATACAAGGGTAGAGTTTGGGTATTAAACTCAATAGGATACCATGAATTAACCTTATTATATCTTCATAAGATATGATGGTACATACCATGAATGAAAACAGTACATAAATATGGAAAAAAATATACCAAAAAATAACAACATATAGGTTGATACCTCAGAGATAGGTCTACCTGCTTCATCTCCATGCCATGAGGAACATCGATCAACCACCTAACATATCCCCCTCAATGGGATAGTCTGAAAACACGCTTAACACATCTCCCATAATGGGTTAACCTCTGAACATGTCAACCGAGATTCTACCACATCCTTTTTGTGGGATAGTCCATATAGATCAACCTGGATGATCAACTAAAAATAAATAGGAACATCATATGTAATACAAGATACAAATTCCATATCAAATATCATTATATTTCATGTAAGAGTTATAACCATCACATTCCATATACAAAAAAACATTTAGAACAGGTCTCATAGGGCTTCACATGCACACCAAATGTGATCAGTCATTATTCATATGTCTCATGGGGTGAACAATTCATGCGAAAAAATATTCCAAGAATATGTATAAACATATGACAATGAATAGTGTTTCCTACCTTAGTTGCGATGATGTTTTGATGGAAAGGGTTACCGTATGAGTCCAATTTCACCACACCAAAACCTAGAATCATCAGCAATCCACAATGATTAGAATTATTCGAACAATAATGAGAATAAACTGCACATAAAAGGTATTACAAAAACACCCATTCCCAGTAGGATTCACCACTTATAACAATCTAGGTCCAAATTATGAGCATATACCAATTCTATGAATTTGGGTTCCAGTTATATAAACAACCTACAATTATTTTTTATATCATGAAAAACCCTTAAAACCAATTAGGAAATCAAGAATATAGTCTGGTTTCACCCAGAATATGATAATGGAATTGTTCTAGATCAATATTGAACATACTATATACGAATCATGTAATCAAAATGATATTCAAGAATTTAACAATAGAGAGAAAAGGATAGAAGAGAACACCGAATTAATAGGACAGTGCTCAATGGGTGTTGGGAGATGAAGGAGGTTTTAATTAATGAGAAATAAATAAATGATTCAATATTTGATAAAAATTTCATAAATCCCACTACCCTTACTGGGACCCAAATGACATCACTTCCCATCCAGTGGTGTTTGGGTAGAAACACCCCTACACTAGAACTCTATCAAGGGCCCGGTTGATTCCCACCAACTAGCCAGTGGGATTTTTAGTAAATCTAAATATCCTAAAAATTCATTAGGCTTGTTGGTGGAGCCCACATATTAGAATGTGTATATTCAATAGATTTTTCAATCAATATCATGCTCACCATTCGGAACCCCGTTCATTTTTTTCCTTCTAAACATCTCTAACCCTCCTAAAAACACAAATAATATATTAAAAATCTATTAATACTATAAAATGTGGTGTAAAATTAATAGAGGGTGTTATAAATATGTTTTTAGACTTCAAATAGTATTAAAATATACACATTTTATAGAGTAAAAATATTATCATTTTAATATTAATTCACATGTGGTTTTTCTTTGCAATATTATTTTACTTGGTTTTATTTAACCATGTGAATTTTTTTACATTCTATAAAATCAATAAAAATATAATTATTTAGATCATTTTTTACAACAATAAATGTATTAGAACCATTTTTTACACTACGGAATTGGTCGAGGGGTACACTTGGTTATTACTAACTCACTACCTGGGAGAATTAACACAGACTCATATTACTCTAAACATAGACATTGTTCATACTATGAATAGGATGATTTAAGTAAATTGAAAACATGTGGAACATGTGGAATTATCAAGGCTTGATTAGGGTCCCCTGTTAGGTGTTGAGCATTACCATACACATGTTTTTGGAAATGATCATGTAGCTTAGTGGTACAAGCTAATGATTATGATCCAATGGACCTAGGTTCAAACCTGAGTGGGGGTTATTTTTTGAATTATTATAGAAATTATATAGCATTTAATATAGTAGAAAATATATTCACATGAATTGTGCCTTTCTATATAGATTTGTTCCTTCAGCTACAAGGCCTTTAGGCCACAAAAAGAATTTGGGCCATAGGGTCTTCGAGCCACTCTAGGGATTCATACCAAGACTTTCCATACCATCAATGGGACTTCAATCCATATGTATAATGAGAAATAATTTATTCGAACAAAAACACATATTTTCATTCCCTGGAGGTGGAATTAAAGTAAGTAGAAACCACTAGAGTGAAGCGAACAAGTTCGGTAAAAGAGAGTGGGACATAGGTATCAACGCCATTGGGATGAGGCACTATACAAATCTACTTGGGGAAATTCTATATCATTAGACACATGAGGTGGGGATCTTGGAAGTATCATAAATCAGATAATGGTGAGGGTAGTTCATGTGTGGTAAGGTCATTGGGACTTTTCGTCATGTACTACCCCTTACGCCTCTAGGACTTTGGGTCATGTAATTATATATTATTCTGGGTAATGTATGGGTTCCCTATACACCCAAATTAAATATAGGGATTATCAAAAAAACAAAAATATACAATTTTTAGTTTGTATTAAAACCATCCTTTAAGGTTGTGATGAAAGAAGAAGAATGTTGTGTATTGAGGTGGTGAATCATCCTTAATGTGGGTAATGTTTTTATTTTATAATTGAATGAGAATAGGTTGGATAATTGATATTCCATTAACATCGTACCATTACTATATATTTATTATACTGGATTGATTATTTAATTTTGGATGGAAGAGTTTCAGAGGGGGTAGAAGAGTAAAATTATTGAAATAGATTAGTTGATAATATTACCACTTTCCAAGTCCTCTCTTAGAAAACACCTTAAAGCACCTTGGGATGATCTTTAGTTGAGACTCACAGAAATAGGTTGTAGGGGAGAGGATTCAGAAAATAATTAGGCAGAACTTTGGAAGTTTCCATGTCTTAGAATGTGTGAAGAGAAATGGGTGTTTAGTAGTGGTATTTGTAAGGGGAGGAGTGGAGATTTTTTGATGATATTATTAAATATTTTATTATTTTGGATCAATACTTTCAATAGTTTTGAATCTTGTTACTATATATTGTAATTGTTTCATGTGAGTTTGAGATAATGTCTCTTTACATCATTCATGACTCATTTATTCATGTATTTAACTTATAACATTAAATGATGTATTTTTCATATTTAACTATTCATATAAAATATATCGTAGAAAAATATTAAAAAATCACCCTGACCATTTATTGATTTTTTATTTAAAAAATATTAAATTAAATTATAAATATGAGAAAATTAATTTTTAAATAAAATCGATATTTATTTTAAAAATACTGATTCAAATATTATGATCAATTTTCTAACCATTTTAAAAATTAATTATGGGATCATGAAATTATGTAATCATTATAATGAAACATAATATTATTTCATATAGCCATTATATGAAAATAAAATTTCACTTAGATTTTTACATTTATCATGAAAATATAAACAAGACATGCATATGTGTTTTACAAAAATCCAAAATCTTTTTTTATCATTTAAAAAAAATTAATTATTTATATCTTGATATTAATTTTCTATATATTCATTTAATAAGATAACTAAATATTATTTTAAAATTACATAGGTGAGGTTGTTATTCTTGATGGTCAAATTACTATCCCAAAGATAATATTTGTAATGGTCTTAACGGTTCTCAACCTTTTATAAATACCATATATTCAATTCATTCTTTATTCACTTACATTTTATCTAAATGTTATATGTATTTTCATTTCCAAAAATGAGTATTTCATTACTAATATTATTTTATTTCTTATAGTTTTTTTCATGTGTGCGGTTATTTTAGGGGATTGAGAAGATCAAAATTTGGAAATTATATATATATATATATTTTTCTATTTTTTTCCATTATAATGTTTGACTTTCTATTGAGTATATTTATACTCTAAATGTAATGCTCAAGTCAATATAACAAAATTTTATTGGTTCTATATGGTTTTAAACATGATTTATATAATAATAAATTATTATATTGACACATTTATATAATCAAAATATAAATTCCATTGATAAAATTTTGGATCATTATAATGGGGAGTAATGGTTACCACTATTAGCAATTTAAGTGTAATGAACAGGACCCAAATACCATAATAGTACCATATTAGGTCACTAAAATTCCTTAAGAACACCTCCCAATCACCATAAGATAGTTTAAACTGTAAGATGTGAATAATAAATATGTAGTATAAGGTTTTAAAACTTTTAAAACTAAATTAAATCATTAAATAATTATTCCAAAATTTCAGCATAACCTGTGGAGATGTAGGACATGAGAAAAATATAAACTTTTTCTTTAATAAAGTACCTACCCAATAGAGAACTAGGATATTCAGAGATGTAAAAACTATATGCACATAAAATTATATGTAACCAAATATCAAAACATCTATACAGTCCACAGAACAAGTAAAATTAGATAAAACAAGTTATACACATATTATGTGATTCAAATGTACCATAAATTAAAAAAAACAGAGTGTCACGTGAGTGATATTTTCCATGTATATGTCCAAGTAAATCTTATATATCTTCATAAAGTTTGTATATTCAAATGATCAAAAGACAAAACCCAAAATTGATACTCCATGTGGTATGGAAACCCATGCTTTGAGGTTTTTCATTTCCTAGGTTAATTTATAAAATGGTTTACACACAAACTAAGTTGTAATATGTGTATGGTGTGAGTATAACATACTGAATAGGTATTGAACATCAAAAAAAAAATTTTCCAACCTAAAATAAAATTTATGAAATATCAATTCAAATATAGAGGGTTGGAAAAATAAAACATTCAACATGATATATCATATACATCAGATATAGACAAAACATATAATAAATAAATCACAATATATAGAGGATCTAAACTTAGTTTACCTTTTTTAAGTCTAACTCAAAATACAAGATACAATAATGATAATGTTTTAGGATATTAAACTCATGCTATTAAAAAGGTGAGAGTGTATTTATAACTACAAGTGAGATTAAGTGTCATTGAACTAGGAGGGATTTTGTTCTTCCATAATTTTAGTTGATATGTGTTTCTAAATTTTTTTATTCTTATCCAATTGAGAAGCCATTACTCATGTTTTAAATGATAAATAGGATGTTTTAGATGTGTAATATTGGGTAATAATACCCTAAATAAGTTCTCTAGTGATTAGTAAGTAAATATGTGAGGGTGGTGGATATTGTGATCCACCAAGTACCTATTATAGGGTCATTGTGTACTCAGTGTATTGACCAATGGGGTTGTCCCATTACTTTGGCCCCCTAAGTTTCCAATTAGTTGATATTGTCTTGTGTGATGGAATAATGGGGGCCAGGTACAGAATGGAATCATAATAGATACCCGGTAGGACCCAGTTTGGTTTTTACTGGGTTGATTTTAATTTTAGGGGGTTTCTTTAAATATACCTCTTTTGTTTCTTGGGTACCAACTTAACAAAAAGTAGGGGAGTCACCCCTCATGTCCCTCTATTCTCTTCCTTGTTCCTCCTTTGACCTAGGCTATGTATCAGTGTATTTTTATACCAATTCATGCTAAAATATACATATTCTTTTTTCAACACTCATCTTATTTCATTTTCAATTTATTATGTCCTCTAATAGATTTATATAGTAGGTTTTACTATATAATTTTGAAAAAATATTCTTGATAAGTATCTAGTATGTTGTACTTAAAGTAATATCAATATTTATGAATTATAGTAATTTAATTCTATTCATCTTGAGATATTTTTTTGATGAATTTATTTAGGTAATTTTATGAAATTAGAATTTATTAGTCATAGATTTGAGTAATAAATTGGTGTGTTTCCAGGTATTTGTATAATTATTGTTTCATGAGTGTACCACACCTTATATATTGTATCATGATATCATAGAGCTACCTATTAATATTTACAAATATTATTCCAAATTATGAATTTGGTTTTAAATTATTTAATTGGATATATATGGGTGTGTTGTCATGAACTGATCTATCAGGGTCGTCATTAAAATAGAATTAAGTCAAAAGTAAAACCCCAATACCACATCCAATAGGTCAAGTACTGATGATCAGTTACAAGTTAACATATCACACATATGGGAGGTATTTTCCCAAGTAACCTGCACCCACACACTCACACACCACAAATATCCATGAAAATAAGTAGAGTAATAATAATTTAAATCAAATAGAGTATCTATATAAGTTAAATAACCTCTAGGAATAAATTAAAGTATAATAATCAATACCAGTTAAGGTAAAAACCATGCCAAAACATAAAAAGGTTCCAAACCTATAAACTACTAAAAATATAGAGAGAGACCAACTCTTGATCTCTAATAACCTACCACCGAACATAATCCCTTCTACTATGTACTATTATAATCCATTAATATTGTCTCTCCCAATCCTTCATCTATTAGCCTATCATCTCTAAAAAATATGACATGTGTGATAAAATACCATGAAAGGGTGAGTATATACACACCCAGTAAGACACCCCAAACAATATAATGAAATGTTAAAAGAAATGGTCAAATCATCCCATGATACCAGGGGATAATATAACTCAATAGATATATATTCTCAAAAAACCCCAATCAAATATATATAGGGATATCCATCTTCATAGTTGAAGTTAAATACATGTTTTCCAACAACTCTATGTGTCTGTACTAACCACTTTCCTATAGACCAATGTAATCCCCACTAGATTCATGGGGGATTCATGCCATACCAGTGACACATTAGAACATGGGAGGTGATGACCCCATAATAGTGGAGGAACCATTCAATGCATAGTTCTCAAAGATGAGGGGGTACCAATCTGCAGATAGATGACCCACACAATGGGTGTGTTTAGAGGGGTTGTTAATCTAATCTATAATATGAAATTATGTACCCATGCCTCTACACCCATGCATCATCAGGGAATTTTGTTCAGAATGGACTACTCACTGGCCAAATAAAAAATCCTAAAGAAGAAGATAATTGAGGTATAATCCATTGTAAATGATATACTATGTTTCCTAATGAGTTACTAGGGGTGTAAACCTATGTCTAAGACTTTATATGTCCTACAACCTCACATGTCATGGGAAAGTCCATGTACATGGTGTTTCCTCTGATGGACGTGAAAAGTAGAGCTACCAAAGGTCTCATTCATGTAATTTATATACATAGTTTGTTTGGAAATGTAGGGTACATGTGGTAGGGATGACGTAAATGGCATGTAGGTCATATGGACTAACTGGTCGTGTACTACCATTACATCACTTGGATACACAACCAGGGTCACATAACATATGGATATGCCACCAAATGTGTGATGTTTATAATTGGATGAAATAATATCCACTAAGAGATTCTAAGATACATAACATGTGTTCTTATGAACTACATGTCGTGTAGATTGATAATCTAGGGCAGACCTAGTTTCTTCGTCATTTATCACTACACAAGTTGATTTCAACTCAATTCTTGCATGAAGCATAACCCATGTATCTAATCTCAATGGAAATTCTATATTCCATCATTCTATAGTCTCTTATGGATAGAAATAATAACTTTTAGTTACCCTCATGAGATATTTCACACCTCCTACCACTATAAGGGGATCCTAATCCTCGCAACTATCATCTTTTATACTCCGTAGAACCTTGATCTATCGATAAAACATGTATCCTAGCATTATTCACATAACCAAAATTTATATGGATGTTTAATCATGCTCTAACCTGTTCAAAAATGTATAATTGTTGACCCCATGGCCCAAAGGTGAACAATGTGTATAATTGAGGAAAGTGAGGCATGATAAAAAAAGTGATATTATCTTTGGCCATTATGAACCTGACCAACAATCATAATCATGTAAAATAAAAGTGGTGAAATAATACTTGTAAAATGAAGAAATTATCAAGGATTTATAATTCTAGGAACGAAAATAGGAACTCATAGTAGATAAATTGCATCCATGATAGAAATCGAATAGCAGGGAAAGAATCTATAATATAAGGAGGCGTGCCTCAAGAATAGATAAATCTATAGTGAAGCACACGTTCTATATAGAATTAATTTGAGTTATTACAACATTTATTATTTATCCCATTCATATCCTTGAATGATATAATTCGATCCATGATTCAGAGCTCATCTAACAATGCTAATAATTTCTCTCTCTTCATCATCTATAATCTCCTAGTCATATAAAGCTTGCCCTGATGATTTTTCATAATAGCATACTTACCGAAGATAATAAAGGTTTTAGGAATTTAATAAATTAAATAAATATATATTTAATTAATTTAATGCATCCACTAATGACTTAACTACAACGGACCACACGATGATGAAAAGAATTATGTCTAACATATGGTAAACCAGGAAATATTATTTTAACAAAGATCATAGATTCTCTATATGAGGTTTCAATAGATGAGAATTCTATTTATTCCAAAATTTAATGCATGCAATATTTTAAAATATTTAATATTTCTATCCATTTGATACTGGGGTCCAATGTCACTTGGAATTCATCTATGACTCTAAAATAAATTCCAAGATGATTCATAGTTGTTTTCAAATAGTTCAAATGTGAAAACGAGGATGATTATAATCTCCCCACCTTTAATGTGGTTTACATAAAAAAGACATAACCCTCTCTATTTGGTGAGGGTATGTTTCTTGTATTTTAATTTAATTATCCAATGAGTTTTCATGTATTTACCATGTTTTCAATGAACTTTCACTAATTAGACACCTACCTTTGAAGGATCCACTCTTATTAATCCTCAAAATCTAATAGGTACACAAGAAAGGTGACTTAGTACTTGATTTTGAGATCACCCTAGTGAGTGTAAGCTAGGTGGTAGGAGACATTGCTAGACCTACTCAAATTCTAGAATGTCCCAATGAATCACATAGATAAAATGCCACTCCAACCAACTCTCTTCAAACCTCATCATGGGAGACCACTAGAAACACATGGTCTCTATATTCACACTCCATGAGAATATGATGTCAGTTTGGATAATATTTCTACCCTATATGAGTGACTTTCATCCTTTATGGGATCACCTGAACCATCCTTATCATCAACTACACTAGCTCTTACCCCCTGTTTGATGATGAATCCATCTCTACCAAAAATAAGGGTGACTTGTAAGGTTTTATTTATATGTCCTCGAATAGAGACATACTAATAGTTTATTGATAGAACGTTTTATAAAAATATCCACCAGGGGTTAGTGATCCACCCAACTCCATTTAATTTCCCATGATTGGTTATCCCACTTCCATTTTAGGACCTCAAGAGGTGATTCAGTCTTGTTGGAACCTATTCCTATACCATCACATGTCTATAGGTAAGAAATATATAAATGAAATCATCAACATTTTTTTCATTATTAGCCAAAAAAAATCCAGTAATGATATTAGTATATCTTGACCACTCCATGAAATACTATGAAAAAGGGACGTATGAAACTCCCTCATCACGTCATCATGTTTTAATACTAATCCACCAATCATACTTAGAATATGATTCAATTATATCCACTTTCATAGAACCAAATTTACTATCAATATATCATTATCGGGTGTCTCTAACATGATGAAGAAATATTGGATTCACCTCCATTGACCGAAGTCAATATGATCCTCTCACCTCCACCAAGGTCAGAAATAAAGAGGCCATCTGCTTTATCGTATCCTCCGCCAAATGATATTGGGATTTCCTTTTAATGGAGACTCCCACTATAACCTCTCTCATGAGTATATAACATTTTTAATTTATAATCATGTTGGAATTCCATCCAACGCATTAGTCACATCTCCTAAAAATATCACTGGAACTAATTAGTCAAGATGAATGGTTTTCCTCTATGATTTTTTATAGCTTAATATTCACATATATGATAGAGTCCAATCATAGTCCTCTGATAGTACTAGAAAATATAAGAAAACTCTAGACATTGGTCATTAAATTTGGGTGGTTCCCAAGATATAACTATATCTATCATCGAGGGATCTTAGTTACTCTATCCTATTAAATGAGATGACCTAGAAAAGTGTAAGTAATTGATCTAGAAATCATAATTTGAGATAACAACATATAACCTGTGCTCCTAGAGTTTTTCTAGAACTATCATCAAGTGACCACCATGCTTCTCATCTAAATAAGCATTGACAATAATGTCATCGATAAAGAATACATTGAATAGAACCAAGATTGTTTGGAAGATTCGATTCATAATTCCTATACACAATATGATGGAATAATTTCACCAAAGGGGATTACCATGAACTCAAAATTCCTATAGAAACATCATAATTCCATCTTTAGGATGTACTCCTCATATGAACGTAATTGGTTATATGTGGAATTTAGGTCAATATTCAAAAACCAACATCTACCTTTCATCTAGTTGAAGATATCATTATACCTCATCATGGGTGGGGGAACTTCTTACCAATCATCACATGATTTTGGTATCAATAACGAATAGAAATCCTCAATATCTAATCCCCTATATGAAAAAAACAAGTGCTTACCTGGGGATATGTTGGGTGTATCAAAATTATTCTTTAGAATCCCCTATAATAGCACCCTCAATTCATTGATATTAGAAGGGGACATATGATATAATATAAAGGATATCAGTATAGTACTTGGGTGAATGTCAATGAAAAATTTCACCCCTCGCTATGGAGGTAGTCCCCAAAAAAATTAGGAAATATGTCTATGTATACATTTACTACCTCTAGAAACTAAGAAACAAAAGTGTCTTCTACACCAAGGGCTAAGATCACCAAAAAAAGAGATATGAGATATAGTTTACTCTAATAAAGCCTCACTTTCTTTGCCATAAATTTAACATCACCTGTGAAGGAGAATATTGTCTTATCCATCTAATGGAACTTTACCTTCATATGGTGTTATTCTATCTAGGAACTAACTATATTTAACCAGTACATACCAAGGATGAAATCATAAGTCATAATCATAGACATAGAGAGATACCAAGGAAATACTTCTCTAGTAAGAACAATCTCACACTATATATAGATGTGTGATGTGGTTGAATCTCCACTAGTAATAGTCTATATCTGCATCGGTCTGGCTAAGAGATCCACTATAATCTCAATCCCACAAAACATAGATAAATAGTAAAAGGAATGAGTAAAATATGTCTCTATCAGTACTTAAGTTAAATTATAGAATACATAATTTTTACCTTGAACCATCCTCAGTGCCTCTTGGTCATATACATCTCCAACCTGAAGCTAACTATGACCTTATCTGAAAACACTCCATAGAATAGTCCTCTATGTAGTGATGTTAAGAGTAACTCATAACATTTCCCTCTAATATCTTCCACTCCTCTTGGTGATCCTCCAACCCCATTTCTAGATCTACTTTCCTGGGGTATTCCCTGAGAGTACCTAGTAATTCCTTGATCACAGTACAACCTCTTCCACAATGGTCCATCCACCATCAACCTACCCTCGTAAGAATGTCAGGTTGAGCAGTCACACATCAGGTGACCATTTCCATCATAAGAATACCAACAATCTTTCCATGGCTAACTACATACCCAATGGTATCCTTATAATACTAATCCATGAGACTGATCATGACTCATTGAAGAAGATATTTGGTGTTAGGGACCCAATTTATGTTGCCTACTAGTTTTATCTGAATACCCATCTCTATAGTCCCCACTGTCTATTTCATCTACCTAACATCGTTATTCGAAGAATATATCCACCACTAAGGCCTACTCTAGAACCTCATTATATGTAAGATGGTACAAATGAACTACTATAGTATGGATGTCTTTGTGAAGTCCCTACTCAAAATTATATTCCCACAATTATTCATCTCTCACCATATCGAGGGAGTTGTGTGTGTGACCAAAAATCCTCAATATATACTTATAAACTATCATACTACCATATTATAGCTCCAAAAACTCATGTATCCTAACCCAACACAAAGATAATGTGTAGTAATCCTCCTAGATAAAACACATGAACTCTACCCTAGTGAGTAACACTTCATCATGGGTCAAGGTAACCAGACTCCACCAACATCTAACTACCCCATGAAAAAGGCTTATTATAAGCACTACCATCTGATCAGGTCAGGGTCTTCACCTATTGAAATATATAAATAGACAACTCTATCCAATTCTATAATTCTTGAGGATCTAGATCACCATGAAAATGAAATGATCTCTAATGCCAAAACTGTCACAATGTGGCTACCATGTACGCATCAACATCCTAACTTACCAGAACTATTATCCGCTCAACATGATGATAGACACTAGACTAGGCTAATGAATCTAGGTACATTCACTAATAAATGTGCAGGGGAACTACACACATCCACCTATAGGTTGTACCTCATGGATAGGTTCCTAAATGGAAGCCTTGTCACTAAATGGGTCAACCTTATGAATCTGTCTCGGAACTCATTCTTGTCTTTATCATGGAGGAATCTTGAAATTTTTTACAAGATGGCCATGTTTAGATGAAAAACATTTGGGCAGCTGACTCATGAATAGAATTGAATTAAAGGACTCATTCCTATATAATTCATGTTCCATTCATTCCCTATATCCATTACCTCAACGCTTTGAGTGGACAAGAAGGTAGTTAGAGTCCCGGTTTATGCATATGTTTCCCACTGCACCATTTCATGGTTCCTTGGTCTGAGTGTTGAACTCGTGACACTTTAAATATATTTCCTATGTTCCCAAACCAATACTCATGACACATATAACTCCAAACACCATCTCTGGGATAGAATATTATGGTACCAATTTGTTATGACCTGACCCACTAGGGCCTCACTTGGAATGATGGTAATTCAAGAATTATAACCCATTCCCACCTATAATAAGAAATGGGCTATAGAATAGTGACACATAAGAATATCAAACATATGGGAGTCCTTATCATAATGTGAATGTATGAACACACAAACACATACACCACAAAACATCAATCATCAAAATAGAAGAGTTAAAAATACTAAAATCAACTAGAGTATGTAAATGTATGGAATAACCTCTATGAATACATCAGAGTACAATAATAATGGATAACATAATTAAATAGAAAAAACACATTCCCAAAAATTAAAATTTTGTCAACCTAAAAATGCATAAAAATAAAAACTGATATAGCACCCTTCTCATGATCTATAGAAACCAAACATCGAACATGGTAATTTACACTTGGTATTTCTATTCTACATCAACATTGGGTACAACAAATCCACCATCTCTCAGCCTATCATCTGCATAAGACATGACATGTGTGGGAAACTCTCATGTAGGGGTGAGTGTATATATACCCAGAAGGACCCCTTAAACAACATAAGGAAAAATTAAAATAAATGGTAAAATCAACCCACTAGACAATGGGAGAATATTACTCAAGTGGTAGATATGATCATAGAAACCCAATTAAAGAGAGATAGGGGATCCCTACCATTACATACAAAGTCAAATCAAACACTGCCCACAAATCCATGCATCAGTACTAACCTACTATAAGTATCCGAACATAATCCTTTCCAAATTGATGGGGGACCCACACCATGACAAATGCATATCATGAAAAGGTGGTGATGAACCCAAAATAGTAGAGGACCCACACCTCACCATATTCTCAAAGGTGAGGGGGTATGACTCTGTAGATAGAATATCCATACTCTAGGTGTGTATGGAGGGGTTCCAAATCCTATCTATATCAAGAAATGGTTGTCCCACACCCTGGCCCTAGTGCACCATCATAGGGTTGAAAAACTCAATGTTGTTCTAAAGATCACAATCCTGAATCAACCATGATTATTTGAGATGTAATGATAGAATAGGCCACACCAACCATGTCGTATCCCTGAATCCAAAACGGAGGCCTCCATCACATCATATAAATAATTATTCCTAGAATATACTACTCAAAGGTCCAATTATGAGTCCCAAGTAAAGAGACATGAGAGGTAGAAGTCATTGGAAAAGCTACACAATGTTTCTTAATGAGGTACATGAGGTTTACTATAAAGTCTAAGACTGACCATGCTATAAAACCACACATGGAATTTGGAAGTAAATGCATATAGTGTGTCACTCAATAAACATACAATGTAGAAAAACTTGGAGTCCCAGTCATGAACGTTTTGGACACGAGTTATCTAGACCTTTTGTATATGGGTTATTAGTGAAATGCACGACATATTGGCCAAATGGAATTCTAAGGAATGTAAAACTAGTATATGTATTAGCTACACAACTGAGTTTACACAACATGTGGTTCCACCACACAACATTGAATATTTATAATAGGACAATGCCCTAGCCATAGTGGGTTTTCGAGATACATGATGTCTATTCTTTTAAATTAAACACAGTGTCAATGGGTAATTCTAGATGGACCTGTTTTCTTACTCATTTATCACTAAATCCACCGATTTTGCCTCCATTTTCACCTAAAGCTCCACCTAAGTCTCAAATATCAAAGAAAACTCTATCCACTACCATTTTCCCATATCTGATGGCTATAAAAGTAATCTTCTGGTGACCCTCATGTGATCATTCAATGATCTTGTAACCATAAGGGGGTCACATTCCTCATAACTATCATCTTTTATACTTAGTATCACCTCAATCCATCCCCAATCAATTAATCCCAATGTCATCTTCATAACCATCATGAATCTATAGGTTCAATCATTCATGAAATGATCCACTAATGTCGAATAATTGACCCCTTGAGCCAATGATAAAGAATGAAAAGAAGGGAGGAATGAGAGAAATAATATAAAATTATGATTATAATTTTCCATTAAGAACCCAAACAATGATCATAATAATGGAAACCAAAATAAGTGAATCAAAATTGGTGCAAAGAATAAATTCATTAGGATTTAAGGTTTGGGGAAGGAAAAAAGGATTTCATAGTAGATAAATTGTTTCCATTATAGAAATGAAATGACTAGGAAAGATTCCAAAATATAATGATCCCTACCTTAAGAAAGGATCCATCATTGGTAAAGATAATGTTCCCTAGTGATTTTTTTGAAGTTCCTACTATGTTTGTAATTTTTCCCATGAATCTCCTTGATTGTTCAACTTTGATCCATAATCTTGAGATCAATTGCCAATACTAATCACTTATCTCTCTGACTTGTCTCTAATATCCAAGGGCTATACATATAACCTTATAGATTTTACATATTAAAATACTTATATAGTTGAGGAAAGGATTTGGGCATTTAATATATAAATTAAATAAATTATTTAATTCTTTCACCAATGGTTTCACAGAACTGAAACATCTGATTTCAAAAAAAACTTATGTCATACCTAGGTTTAACCCCACATTTGGAATTCAACAATGGTTTTATATTATCTATAAGATTTTATAATCAACAAGAATTCCATTTTTTTAATTCCACATGTGTGTGATATAAAAATATTCAATATTTTTTTACATTGATATTGGGGTCATACAACACTCGAAAATCTATGTTGACTCTAAAATAATTTCTAGGATGATTAATTGAATTTTTAAAAAAATTTGTATATAAAAACTAAGTATGGTACATGTGTATTGATAAGGAAGGTTCTGGTTGACTTGAATAAGGTTGGTGTGAGATAAAAATTATATATTTGATTGCTCTTGGAGGTAGGTGTCCTTTACGTGATTAAGTCTCTGTAATATTTAGTGTTTTAATGTTTGTATTTTGTTATTATTATTAATATTAGCTTTATTGTGTTATGTGACGTGATATTACACCATAAAATGGTATGGGAATTCTTTGAAATATTAATAAAAAAATGATTTATATCTTTAAAAATTATTCTTTGGTGGTTCCTTGGATAAATGAGTGTTTGTGGATCATTTTATAGATTTTTTGGTGGTATGAGTAGGATTTTGTAAAGAAAATGAGTTCTTTATTTTTTTATGGTTATTTAAAAAGATTTTTATTGAAGTTCAATTTCAAAGTGGAATGATTTATGTCCATTAAAATAATATTTGAACGCAATATTGTATTTAAGTGGGTTTTTTAAAGGAAATGGACTAAATGAAAATTCAAGTGGAAGTGATGATTTAAGGAATTGGTTTTGAAATGGAATTTAAAAACCAAAAAGGATTTTTTAAAGATGGTTTTCATTGAAGTTTTTTAATGTTCCTAGTTTAAATAAGATGGAATTTGAATCCTTTTTCTAAATGATAATAAAGAATATTTTAACATTATTTTAAAGTAAATGTGGGAGTTATTATTCTGGAATAGGTTTTGGTTCATTTGACCTAATGGGGGAGACAATTTATTTTGTTCCCAAATCTTGTATTCATGTGTGAAATTATTTTTATGGTTATGTTTTTATGTGATCTAGTAACACATGATAGTATGGGGACCATAGGATAATAATTACCTTGGGTGATGGGTTGGTTAGATTAGATTGAGCTACTTGTTTAGTTTCTTTTTGGGATAGATTCATCGAAACCTTTGGATACTTTTGGTATTGTTGTGAGCCCTTAATATTAAATGGGTAATGGGTAATTTACTATATATTAGCCTTTTGGGAGTTTCATTATACATTAAATGGTAGTTCAGACTACTTATATCCTTATAAGATATCCTCATGAATAACCTCAGTGGTTGAGGTTGATGTTTATCCTGGTGTCTTTTAATCAACAGATTAGGTTGGATTCATGATTAATGGTCCTAGTGTATGTGAAATAAAATGTTTGGATATATAGATAGGATAGGAGATGTGATATGCCTCATTTGTACCACTGATACACTAGTTGAAAATTCGCATTCATTGTCAGGGATTTAACATTAATTATTAACATAACTAACATTATAATTCAAATTTTATCATAGATTATATGATAAATGATTTTTAAAAAGGGTTTTTAATTTATGTTATCATATTAATGATGTTAAAACAATAATTTTAACATCGATTGAATTATAAAAATTACTTAAAATACTTTAAAACCTAAAAACAAATGTGGGTTTCATTTCTCCTCAATCTGTTAACCATTGATTTTCTAAAACCCTAAGCTTCGTAAATCACAAACACTATCAAATTTTTTTGTTAGATTGAATTCCTAATCACTTTTTCATCATTACTTGTCTTTTATTCCCCCATTAACCCTTATTTTTTATCTTATCACCATCCTTGGTTTCATTCCATCCACCAAAGTTTCATTCCTCTTATCCCATTCATACTATACCATTATCAACCTTCAATATATATTTTCATCGACAACCCTGCTTCATTTATGACAATATAAATCCTTCCCATCACTATTTTGGATTTCTTGGCCACAAATATTTTTCCTTTATTTCTATATTTTATGAGTTAAATAATAATTTTTTATTTTTGAATGATTTATTAAATCCTTTTTTTATAAATTATATCCATTTATTCATTTTTTTTATATGTATATCTTTGTAAATTAAAAAATCCATTAAAATAATTTATTTTTGTTTAAATTTTGATTGTACTTATAATTTATTTTTCAGCAATAATTTTATTTTCATTATATCAGTTTTTATTTATAATTTTTATAACTCATAGATTTGGTTAGATTAATAGGGGTTGAATATGTGATCCCTTTATTTTTATAAATTCTTCTTTTTAATAGAATATATATGATCATTTAAGAGCTCGATATTATCAATGTTTTTCTCATAAATACACCAAATTATTACAGATAGTAAATGGCATGGAAAAGAGTAGTTTTTAAAAGTTCTGGATTTGATGTGAGACCCTATTCATTGTTGTTATTGGTTAAACCTTCAAATAAATATCTTATTTTATAAACACAAGTGGTAACACTAGGGATCTTCCCAATCACATAAACATAGAGTATCACTATGATTCAATAAAAAATTCCCACTATAAGGATAAAAATCCCACTATCCACTATAAATTTTCATTCCAAAATAACAAAGATCTCATTTTTCTCCTTATTGATTCTACAACACTTGAATTATATCTTCCTCCTCAAGCCACCTGGATTGATTATTCAGTGTATTCTAACTAATTCAAGTTATTAAATGAGTTATGATTGTGATTAGTTCTTATAGTGATGTTCACTCAACACATATATTTAGTTCTTTTATTCTTCCTCGTCTCCTTAAATTACTCAAGAACTACAAATATCCTCTTTTTGAAAAGTTCTTGGCTATAATATCTTAGTTAATATTAATCATCAATTTTCATATTCTCAGTTATTTTCTTCAAAAACTCATAGTTTATTTATAATTAAACGTGTTTAAAAGTACCTCATATTACACTATTTATCCTTATCATATAATTTTGTATTCAGAGAATATTATAAGAATATTTTTCATATTATTTCTATAATAGAAATATGGAAACCCATTGATTTTAGATGGCATGAAATCTAATCATATTCTAAATCCCATTTAAAATTTCATTCAAACATATCATTGAAATCCCCCTTAGGACTCAGGTTTAAATTCTTACTATGATATTAAAATATCAGGATCATTAATTTCAAAAAATACATATTGTTTATTATTTGGAAATACACATCCATCTGTGCATGGATTCATGTAGTTATGATATGGAAGTGTAGTTCATAACATGAAAATATTCTAAAATTATATTGGTTCATAATAAACTTTCATTATTATTATGTTTCAATCCTTTTCCATTAATCAAAATCCCTAAATGAATTCCTCTTCTTCTTCAAAATTTATTCCAATTTGAATTCCAATAAATTATATAAAATAAATCATCCTTATGAAGTTCCTTCATCCTATATTCCTCTTAAATTTTATCTAAGTAAATTATCCTTGTGTTATCAGATATTATCAATGTATTTTCTAACTTTTACTTATAATTATCCTTAAATTATTTGGAATTATCCTTATGAACTCAAAAAATCATTCACATATATGTATAAATGAATCTTATTTTTTAGTAAAAATTATTCTTACACACATTCAATCACCCTTATAAATTCTAAACATAATAATAAATGGTCCTTATAATTCTTAGTTTTATCCTTATGTAGGTAAGAATTATCCATATATAGATCAGTATTCTCTTTATATTGTTTGGGATTATCCTTACGTAGATCCAGATGACTCATAAATAGTTATCCCCTTGAAAATATATAAAACCTCGGACTATAAATAACTGATACATAGATCAATTTATGAATGATTCATGAATTTTAAGATCCATCATATAAATTAAAGCATTGATCTATCTCCTATCAATTCATACCAAGGACTTATCCAACACCTCAAACCTACTATTAACCTTCATGAAAAAGGTATTTATCATACATTAACTCTATCTTGGAATCCAGCAGACTGATGATGATCTCTCAAGTATACCAACCCACTATGATTTTGTGAATAATTGTTCTTTAATGTCTAGGTTAGCTGATTGTTAAATTTCACTTGAACACTATTATAGATGGTACCATTCCCTAATCATTAGTATTTGTATATAACTAGAGGATTAGTTCACCAATTAGCACATGTAATGGGACACTATATTAAAACCATTTTATTCATAATAGTTGAAAAAACTTTCATCTAACTTTTCCATTAATGAGGGATGTAATTCCATCCTCATTAAATGACATTACATAAAAATTATATTGAATAAAAATAAAAACCACCTTCACAAATCCATTTCAGCGCATTTGTTTTCTATGTTTATAAATTCTTTGTGGTTATAATTTTTTTATGGTTATAATTATTTATGGTTATAAATCATTTTTTATAATTTTTTTTGGTTATAAATTGTAACCATTTTTTGTGGTTATAAGTTTTTTGTGAGTTACATATTTTTTACTATAATTCTTTTGAGTTTATTTTTTATTTTATTAAAATATTTATATTTATAATTTTATTTTTTATATATTTTATTTTTATATTTATATAAATAATTTTAATCTATATGTTTTAAATAAATATGTTCTCATATATTAAATGTATATTTAAAAATAAGTTGTTATCGATATGTTTAAATATTTATATGTTTTAATATTTTTAATCATTTGTATTTTTATATTATGCTGAATTATAATTGCATATATTCCTGAAGAAATATTTCAAAATAAGATAAGTTCATTGTAAATTTCATGTAATTTTATATGATAAATATTGAAAATAGATACATGATTTTCTTTCTGTATGTGAGGTGTTTTAATATGAGAATGTTATGGGGTGTAGAAATCAAAGAAAATTTAATTTAATATGGTATTACTCATAGGTAATATAAACTAGATTTGGAATGGTGAAATCACTTAAAATTCAAGATCAAAAATTGATAGATATATTAATTATGAGATAGAGGATAATATTGATAAATTAATTCATGATACAGGCATTAAGACCATTTAAAAAAACAATCGTTGAACGGCCACTTCGAGATGCTAAAAACCTACTATTCATAGGTTTTAATAAATTTACATTGTTATCAAATGTACCGATTTAGGTTTACATAAAATAATTAAATTATTGGATTGCTAAAATTTTCAGTTAATTTTCTTGAACATTTAAATGATTCACTTAAAAAAGAAAGAAATCTACTATATTATAATTATAATGAATGAATATTATGTTTAATGGGATTCAGATATAAGAAAATGCATCCTTTTATTAATAATTGTGTTCTATATTGGGATGGATATAATGGTTAATCAAAATTTCATAAATAGAGGACCTCAAAACATCAAATGGATGGGAGATAAAACTATGATTAAATCTCAAGGGAAATCATCAAAAATAATACTAAGTAAATATGGTATCATCCAATAATTCCTTATTTAAAGTGTTTATTTTCATATTCAAATGATGTAGAGAGACTATAATGGAATTTAGATGATTCAGTATCTAATGGAAACCAATGAAACCATGTTGATTCTTCCAAATGGAAGATATTTGATCAATAATTTAATGATTTTGGAAATAAAATTAGAAATATTAGAATGGGACTATAAAAAATGGTATGAATCCATATAATATCATTTTTATCTTACATAATTCTTGGACTATTATGTGGGTACGTTATGAAAATTTCCCCCAAATATGTATAAAGGAAAATTTTGTTAGGATGAGCTTAGTGATTTCTAGACATAAAGAGTAGTAAAATGATATTGACGTTTATATGTCACCACTGATTGATGTTTTGAAATTTTTATGAGAGGAAAGTGTTAATGTGTTTCTTGTATATAAGAAAAATTATTTTCATTGCTGTTATTTTGTAATGTTCACTATAAATATGTTTCTTTCAAATGAATACTTTTCTAGATACAACGTTTAAGGTCATAAACATTATCTAATTTTTGAATAATGGAATTCATAGAACCAATTTTATAATGGGAGAAAGATAGTATACATGGTCCATTAGATATTTTTTTTCCAATGAATCACCAATGTGGTATATTTTGATTATATTTTTTCTATATCATTTATATGTGAATTTAATGAATATATATCTAAAATGTGTATTAATTGAACATTGTTATAAAAGTCCTTATTTTGTGGTTATAAATTCAATTAATTTAATATCATGATAAAAATAGAGTTTTTAGTGCTTAAATAACAAAAATTAATGTTGTTTAATTTTTATATTCATTAAGAAGTATTATTTTTCTTAAATTTTGATGAAATTAAATTGAAAAAAAATAAAAAAAATTGTTTTATTATTTATTAAGGAAATAATTATTTTAAGTTCCATGTTTTAAATTTGAATATTAATTTTTGGAACATATTCTTAATTATTCATTATAAATTTGATATCCATTTATTAATTTTTTATAAGTTATTATTTTGAATTAATAATCATCACATATGTTGAATCTTGTTTGTAAGTGTTACTGCATAATGGTTATTCGGGAATTGATTAACTATACAATGTGTTTCTCTACAAAACTGAAGCTAAGTCTACATATAATTTATTTCCCTATGTATTGATGAATTTATTCAATGTAAGCATCAATTATTGGTGTGTAAACATAAATTTCCAACATAAGGGATATCTGACCATTATTCAAACTGAATAAGAAAATCATACTTTCCTATGAACTCTACCCAAGATTGAAGAATATATGATTTCATGCCCAAGATGAAAATTGAATTGGGAGTCTATTACTGATTGAGGATGGGAGCATAGTGCAGAGATTCATTAAATTCATTATTATATGAATCATTTGTTGTTATTTGTTTAGGATGTGATCTATGTTTTTACACCCCTATAGATTTGGATATTTATTAGAGTTGAGTAATGAAACTTGAGATTAGCTGGAATTGGAAAAAAATTACCTAAGAATATCCTAATAACAAAGGAGGTATTGATGAATCCCATTAAAACCAAAATTTTGATGGGCCCAGTTGAGGAAACAGGATTGACTATCTTCTAGATAAACTCGAGTGTAAGGAAATCCATTTATATGAACTATACAGAATCATGATCAAGATAAAACCCATATAATAATATATTATAGTGAGATAGGTTTAATAGATATATATGGAAAGGGATTTATGAAGTTTAATTTCTAGATTATGTTCTAAGTGTTGGTTTATGATGATGAAGAAGATAGGGGCCTCAAAATTCCTCATAGTACTAGATGCTTGAACAAAGGGCTCTAAAAGTAAGAGGCTTTATTTTGATCTTAGTGAAATTTATTTAATTAGAACATGGTAATACAATAGTGGGATATAAAACTATATTAAATGGTGAATTAGATTGATATCCTTTCTATAGGGTGTGTGTGATAATATTTACACATTTCTTTTTCAATAATCTGATATTTGATGAAGATGAGTTGAAACAAAACATGCTTGGTTTATAAAATGGATAAAAAGGTGTTTGAACTGTGAAAAATTTCTCATTCAAATTAAAGGAACTGGTTGACGATAGAAGGGAAATATAGTTATACTGAAGTTGACACATGGACTCTAAAATACTGCATATTAAATGGATTTTGAACAATTGTATCTTCGTAATAAATAAAGTCCAACTAGGAAGCATCTAAGAAATCTCTATAAGAATGAAATAACTTATAAACATGTAAATTTACCAATTCATGGATCATAAGTTAGATTAATATATGATATGACATTTAGTTATGTGATTCAACTAGATTCATTGCATGGAATATGAGAAAAATTGTACCATGCTAAATAGATGTTAGGGTGAAGAACTTGATGTTAGTGGTTATGAGATGTGATGTTGGGAGTTGAGGAAATTGGATTTGAAATTACTGATCTTAGCACTTATTGGGGTAAAAGAATATAATTGTTGGATTGGAGGTGATACAAGCACTCAATAAAGGAGTTAAAGGGGAAATAGAGTAAAATAATGGAATCTCCTCAATAAAGAAGAATTATACTATATTCCTTTGTCAATTTCAATTTCCAAGATGATTTCAATGTGTTTTTTTATTGATGATACTTTTATAATTTGTAACTAAATTCCAAGGGGTTTTGGTTTAAATTAATTGAAATTTTTTTCTTCTTTGGCTTAGATTCACAATGATCTTTTTAGTAGTGTTCTTATTTTTCTTCTTTATAATCATTTTTTACACTACCATAAGTATCAACAGGTGAATGGTAGTGGATTAGTATACATTAAAGTATCAACCAAAGTACATCACTAGAAAAGTTTGAGATTATACCATCTTTATGAATATTCATTTTTATCGCCAACTATGATTGAAATATCATCCTTAGGAGAGTTCACTTACTTTGGGTTGACAATCAAAAAATGTTTGGTAATTTAATTCCCTTATTCAAAAACATAGACCCCTTGTAATTATTTATTCAATACAAAATCATTTCACAATTTAGTTCAACCAATATCCCTTAACTCTCCCTAATGATAATAATTTAGATATTTTTTTCAAGCTCCATAATTATTTTAGTTTAATTCCTCCATCATTTTCTTTCATGAACTTTCACAATGTTTTTTGTTTTGGTTTAATTTTTCCTACCCTCAAAATTCCATCATTATTGTTTGAACCAACTTACCATAATACTCAAAGTTAATAGGTTTCGAAAATGGTAATTTTATAATATTCAATGACCTGTCTATAAAATTTTTTTCACCTTTTCCATTTAAGTAACTACTATTCAAAAAAATATAAAAACCATAAAAAAATCATTCAATCTGAAAAAAATGTTTAAAATTTTTCCAAGACAACTTTTTATTATTCTTTTACATGTGCTAATTCTTTGTTCTGTTTGAACCTGAATTCTCATACACACTAGGGAATTTTTTTAACCCTAGATTGGACCATTAATAACTAAAATAAAAAAACACCACTCTTCCTTGAAAAATAAAAAATAGAAGTAAAATGGAGAATCTGAAAATTTAGTGAGTTGAGAATTTAGATGAGAATAATTTTCCACCTCGACCTAAAAATCAAAATAATAAGAGACCAAGGCATAGGGATTTATAGCTTCCCAATATTTAAATAACTAAATTTTTATACATTTATCTCATAGGTTTATGAATTGTGATATGAATCAATCATATCACTCTATTATTTGATACTTTAATGATCATCCCAATGAGTATTCACTTGAGTTCATTAGCTATTTTTATAGTATAATTCAACAGTTTCCTCTATATGGTCTTATGGAAGAGGATATTAGGTTTATATATTCCCCTATTCATAATGTATAATACAAAAATCCAGTTCTAGAATTTATATATATAAATATTTTAATCTTGGGACCAAGTGTTCAATTCATTTTTTGTCATGTTTTATCCTAGGAACACCGCCATTTAAGTGAGGTAAAAAATCATGGAGTTTATCTATGGTGATAGAGAACTCTTTAATAAAATATGGGAGTGATTCGAAATGATTCCTAGGTAGAGTCCCAAGAAAAAATGACTCCCCACCTCTTGATAAACTTATTTTATAATGTTATCACCCCTAATAGAAACACATAGTAGATCAATTCAGTGGGGGAATTTTTCCAAATTATATAGTTGAGGAATTAAAATAAATCATTAATAAATATTTCAAACACCCAACATAAATCTAATACAAATATAACATACAAAAAATTGAGACCCATCTTTAGGTTACTATATTTTATTGTGAAAATAATTATGGATCACTTATAGATAAAGGAAAACACTATATCATGTTTGGGTATACTAGAATATTCTACCATAACTATGACTTATCGGCCTAGCCCATTGAAAATTTTATCTTTTTTATTGTGTTCTAAGAATAAAATATAAATATGAATCATTTTTAAACAACTATAAAAATGTATATAAAAATAAAACAAATTTTTTATGGAGTGACCAAGAGATAGTGAGACAACTTACTACCCATAGATACTTAAATCAGCTAAGTAATCAATTTCAAAATTCTATTGTACATTTAAATTATAGAACTACCATGGATGTTTTGGTTAGGTAGATGATAAAAAAAGTTAGATTCCAAAAAATATTTCATTAAAAATTAGAAAATCTAAATCATCCAAATTGAATAGTATTTGAGTTTTTGGGAAAAGGGAATGTCACCCAAAATAATTAAAATGAATCCAACATAAAATTTCATTCCTATCAACATAATATAAGGTGTGGAAACTCAAGATAACATTAGGGTTATTCTATGGAATTTTACATAGAAGATCTAATTGAATATGAATATAAAAATTCCAAAACAAATCAGTAAAACTAGGAAGTACGGTCCAAATAGAATAAATTTATAAATATTCACCTGAAAATATAAGGAACAAAAAAATAAAGTGGATAATTATTAAGGAATGTAATAAGAATTTTTTTGAGGATATGGAGAAAAATAAAACTATTAAATAAAATTATTCCCTTATCATTATTTTCCTACAAAGAGTTAAATAGAAAAATAATGAACCTGACTACTTTAAATTTCTATAGATTTTTATCAATTTCAACTTGATCATGCCCTTTACTGACACTGGACCTAAAATTCAATCATATTTAAAATTTCTAAAAATTTTTGTGGTTAATAATAGAGTCTGAGAAGAGATATCCACTATTAATATATCCAAGAAGTGTAGTTATTTCCTATTAGAGATGTTACCTATTAAATTGGATGACCCTAAAACTTTATCATATCTAGTAGAATATAAAAAATTAAGGATATTTATTTCTTGTGTGACTTGAGAGATCCTATAAATCATATTAATTTCTCATAATTTATGTAATTTGTTCTTCATTAAATAAATTTTCCTCTATATATCTTCAGTTGGAAGATAGCTAAATTACTCAACATATTATAATGGAGGATGACCTATTAGTCTATATAGGGAAGCTTATATTACCCACTAATTATGAAATTCTTGAATTAGAGTGTGAAAAAAAGGTTCCAATTATCAGGGGTAGACCATTTTTTACTAAATGTGTGGTTTTTATTTATTTTTAAAAGTGTAAAATGAATATATAAAAAAGTGATTTTCTAAAATAGTTTCATATTCTAATAAATCCAAAATTGAGGTTAGTTGAAAAATGAAAGATTTGCCTGATAAAGTCTTAAGAGCCTACTTAATGAGATATTTTCATTACCCATATGATGTAATAATTTAGAATTTAGTCAATAAAAATTACATAATCAATTGTGTTGAATCTAAATACATACATGAACAAGAAAGTATATATAGCATTGAAATAATAATTAATAAAATCATTTCAAAGAACTGTTAAGTGATAAAACATGAACAATGTTTTTTATTATAGGAATTACTTAGGTTGTTGGATATCAATCACAACCAATTACTTTTGGGAAAACTCTTTTCAAAGAACTAAACATATCTTATGTATTTTAAATATTTCATTCAAATTTATGTAAGATTATTTTTTAGAGAGTATCATTTGAGGTTGGTCGTATGATATTATCTAATGGTGTTGATGGTTTTGGGTTAAACCTTTCTGAAAAAATTTGAATATTATTAGTGTTTACAGGTTTCCCCTCTTGATATCTTCTCACATAATATGATTTATGTTTTACATTATGATTTCCAACCCATATTTGTAAATTTTACATAGATTGAGTTAAATAAAGACTCTAAAAATTGAATTTTTATTCCCTAACTTGATTTCTACATGTGGGATCCTAATATGTTGGTTGATCTTCAAGTGGTTTTTGGTTTATTTCTATAAAAAGGTGAGAAGTTTGTAATACATTTATATCCTATTTCTATGTTTGTGTAAACCTATAAGTGTGGGGAAGCTATGAGACTGTTTTTCATCATTTAAAATATTTTCTTGGGCTACTATTATCCATTTTTATATCCATTAGCATAGATTAAATGATTAATATATTTTAATCTCATAGGTTATTTGATAAATTCTCCAAGTGTAGACTGAATTGTTTTAGAAATATATATTAAATATATATGAACCAAACAAATAAATACAATTAGATGATTTTTTATTTTAATTTATTTTTTTCCATTAAAATTTAAATGAGTTGAAACAACTACATCCTCCCTTTAAAATTTGATTTGAATATATTATGTGGATCTTTTTTAATATATATTTGTCTTGGAATTATGTGTGAGTATGGTGGGGGTGGGGAAATTTATTAATTTTTTTGAATTTAATTGGTTTTTAATATGTGTTACATTGTAGGTTTCCAATATTGGGTAAGCCTTTATAGATAAAACTCGTTATAAAATAGAAATTAAACTCTTTCTTAGAATTATTAGTTTCAAATAATCATTTCTTTCCATATTCATTTCTATGTAATTTATTTTATCTAAATTTAATTGAATATATTTCCATTAAATCAATTAATGGTATAATTTACATTGTAAAATTTGATTAAAAAATTCTTTGAGATTATTGAAATACTTTTGGAGTTTTTTTGTACCCCTTGAACATGATTTATCACTACTGAATTGCAGATAAATTTTGAACCTCAAATATTTTAAATATTCATTCCATTATGAAATTTAACATTAAAGATAATTTTGGGTTTTATGTGTGGGTGAGGGGTCATAAAATGTTGTAAAATCAACATAAATGTTATACACATCATAATTATCCCATTTTTTTAAAAAAATTATAGTTTTTTATGATTTAATTTTCTTATCCAGTGGTTGAAAAAAATTCTAAAGGTTGAGGAAAATTATTAAACTTTTAGGGGGTTAATATTTTCTATTTATCTATATAATTAATTTTTTATATAATTTATATTGATCATTTAAAATAATTATTTTGGTCAAACTTTTGGAGTAAAATTTATAAACATAATTGGTTTATACTTTTGATTGGATTTTAAATGCACAACAATTTCTTTTTAATATGATATGAAATTATATTGTAATCCTTGTGAGATTTTATTATTCATGATAAAAATGGACGTTGAATTAATTATTCATTCTTTTAATTATTAATCTCACTCTTCCAAGATTTTTAAAAATATTAATCGCATTTAATACTTGAACGAATCTGTGAGGGAAATACTTATCAAAACTAACTCAATATTGGATCTTTATGTTTTCACTTTTTATATTTATTTCCTTCCACTGAATTTGTATAACTATTTTCTTGATGGAAATAAATGACTTAAGTGTTGTGGAATTTTATGTGGTTTATTTTAACCACATTTTCTCCACATAATTTCTATGTGATTTTAAGGAATATAAATCCAAAATTTGATTCAATAGGAAATTGTTATAATTATCATTTATTTTTTGTTTCTAATGAAATTGATTTAATATATTGTTAAAAATAGTTTTTTGTATTTAAATATTAAAAATATCATTGGTTTAATTATTTTATTCATTATAAACTATTATTTTTATTGAATTTAAGTGAAGATAAATTGAAAAAATGTTTTGAAATGTTTGTGGAGTAGTTTTTAAGGCAAGAATTAATTATTTAAAGTTCCATGTTTTTTACTGAATATTGATTACTGAAATACAATAACTATTAATTATTAATATATAATTATTTTATTTATTTGTTTTAATGTTTCATTCTAAATTAAAAGTATTTATATATCTTGAATTTTAATTCAAGGTGTTGTTGTGTAATGGTTATTTTGGAACTTTCATAACCATCAAATTAATTTTTTTGTAAACTTGAACAT
Source organism: Viscum album (assembly GCA_963277665.1). NCBI lineage: Eukaryota > Viridiplantae > Streptophyta > Magnoliopsida > Santalales > Viscaceae > Viscum > Viscum album. Next base: position 1,548,761,891 of record OY728142.1, read on the forward strand.
ATGTCTATATGGACATAAAATTTCCCCATGTAAGGATAAATTTATGATTCATAAGTATCAACACTTGATATATAAACATAAATTTCCAATATAAGGGTCATCTTATCATTATTAAATTCATAAAATAAATCAATGATTTCCTAATAACATGACTAAAGATTGAAGAATCTATAATGCTGAGAACGATCCGAATATGGAATTTTGAGCCTACTACTGATTGAGGATGGGGTAATATATCTGAGAGTCACCAAAATCCATATACTCTTGATCCAATGTTGTTGTTAGTTGAGTATTTTCTATGGGTCCTATAATAGTAAAGGATTTAGAGTTATGTTTAAATGAATTAAGGTGACCTGAGATTATCTTGAGCTAAAAATAAGATGACCAAAGTAGGTAAAAAGATCAAAGAAGATATTAATGAAGCCTATAGAATACAAAGTCTTTTATAACATTGTTGAGGATACATGATTTTGGATCCACTAGATGAACATCAGTCTAAGGTATATAATTTATAAATACCAATTGAAATAAAAATTAATCACAAATATGTATAACTAAATGATCAAATAAGTCAGATTAAGGAAATTGATAATACAGGAGCTTGAAGAAAATATTATATCAAGAAAGTTTTACCTTATAAGTTGAGGAGGATAAATATAATGGGGACCTTGACATTCCCCATCACACCGACTTCATGAATAAATGGTTTTTCACATTCGGTGCTCTATTTTTAGTTTGAGGAAACTCAATGGAATTACTAATTGATATTTTATTAGGGGGTTCTCAAAAGAGATTAAACGGTGAATCAAGTTGATACTATTACACTTTGGTATGTGTGAGAATATTTTTGTGTAAGTTGTTCACTAATTTATATTTTAAATAATATGAACTGTACCCAGTTGAGCTTGGTAAATCAAATGGATAAAAATGTTATTGAACTAGGAATCATTGATCATTGGGGTCAATGGAATTAGTTGATGATATATTGGAAGTTGATCTATACTGAACCTTACACTTGGATTTTAAAATATAATAAATTAAATAGTTAATAATAATTGTAGCTATGTAATAAATGGAGTCCAGTTGGGAAGAATGTAAAAAATATCTACAAGACAGTATTATTCTAGAAATACCTCCAGATACCAATTCTTATTTCTGATGTTTGTTTCATATGGTGTACTGAATTTAGTTATAGGGTTCAAATAAAGTCATTATAGGGAAGATGTTCAACTGTTAATTGTTTTATGTTAAGGCAGGGGAGAAGATCTTGATGTTGGTGTATGTGAGTTATGATGTTGGGAGTGAGGAAGTTTTATTTTTAATAAGTGAACTTTATGATATAAGGGGAGAGTGTGGTAATAGAGATAAGGGTTATACCAGAGGTGATAGTATCACTCTATATAGGAATTTAATGGGAACTAAAGATGAATAAGGTAACTTCCTCAATAAAGAATAATTCTCTTCTATTCCTCTAATTTCCACTGCTAATTTCATTCATTAAGATGATTTCAAGGTGATTTGTTATTGTTTCTACTATTATAATTGGTAACATAAGTCCTAGGGGTTCTAGTTGAAATTAATAGAATATTTTTCCTACTCTGGTTTGGATTAACAATGGTTTTCTCTCAAGTTTTCTCATCATCTATTCTTTATAATAATTTTTTCTACACTACATCAAGTACTTATAAATGAATGATAATTTATTCTTGGACCTCGAAGTCATCACCTAATTACTTCAATGGAAAATTTTGATTCTATAACATTCAAGAACATTTATAAAAATAATCATCCATATCTTGAGTCTTGGGAGTCATAAAAGACTTTGAGGAGTTCAGTTGGTTTGGGTTGACCATCATAAAATAGTTTGTGTTTCAATTCCCTTATTCAAAACCTTCCACCACTTTTAAATCTTTATTGAGTTACTAGTAATTTCATAATTTAGTTTATCTAGTTTCCCCAAAATCTCTTCGTGAAAAAATATTTTCCTATTTTTCTCAAGATCCATAGATTCTATTGTCAAATTAAACCACCATTATCTTTTATGAACTTTCACAAGATTTTGTGTTTGTTTTATTTTCATTTGGTTTTCACTCAACATTATTTCTATATGTTTTCACCTTAATTACCCCAATTATAGTAGTTAGTAGGTTTTATAAATAGAAAATTTTATAATAGTCAATGACCTAGTTATCAACCACCATTATCAATGTTTAGAAAAATAAATTTTTTGGTTTACAAGAGTTATTTTTTCCCATAACCTTTGTAAACCATATAATATCACAAGAAGGATAAAAAATTAATTTCATATTTGGGAAGACTGAATGTTTAGGTCCTCCAAAAAATAAATGGAATAAATGGTTCATATTATTTAATCTACCTTATTAGATATTTTTTATGTAAAAAATAACATTGATGTGATTCGTGTTGAGAAAAACATATGTATAAATTTGATTGGAACATTTTTATGCCCAAAAGAAAATAAAAAATTCTAACTGAAAAAACTATTGGACATAATATCTATGAGAATACATTTTAGATAAGATCATTTATCATATTTCAGAATAATATATTTACCTTCATATTTTTACACATTAATAAATAGTGACAAGATGAATTTCCTTCAATGTTTTTATAGGATCAATGTAACTATTATGTATTCTTAAAATTTGAAATATTTATTGTTATTGAAGTATATGAAGTTAATAGCATGAAATATCATGATTTTTATGTATTTATTCAACAATTACTACTAGTTACACTTCATATTATAATAATTATTTATATTATAAAATCTATCATAATATTTTTCTAATTTTACAATTCCATTTTCATTAATGTAATGGACGAAAATTTGTTAAATTTATTAGAGAATTAAGTTATACTCATACTTTTTCAACTATAAATTAATTTTACACCATAATTTTTTGATAGAATTGTTCATTTAATGATTCATTCAGTCTAATAGATAAGGATACTTGGGACTATATATTTATATTATAATTATACATTTAAATACTATATGAAAATTTTAATGGGATATATTAAGAATATAAATTGAAAAATTCCTCAATTTTTCAAAAATATATATCTGATTAGGTGATTGAGCTCACTACTGAGTACTTGAATAAATTTTACCAAATTGGTCTCCTTGTATCTCAACATCTATTAGCAAATAGTGAAGGTAAGATGACCATTTTCTTAAAAGTAAAAATAATTTGATGTTATTTAGTAATGAAAATATATTTATGCATTTTGAAAAACACAAGTGAGGTTTAACTATATATATTATTTCATATTTCTATATTGAAGGCATAATATCTAAAAATAAATGAAAAGGGTTTGTTGAATGAGTATAAAAATACATATGTTTCTTGGTTTAAAGTGAAATTAAATATTTATTTATTTATTTATATCAAAATCCTCGAAATGATTAGCTAAGAGATAATTTGATAATGTAATCACATTGTTTGGTTTTGACATTAGAGGTTACACATTTTACACAAACAAATTAATACAAAAATAATATATATAATGACCTTAACTCTAGTAACCAAGATTCGGCATCTATATTATTATATTGGAATAAGATACATGGAATTACATCTTGTAGAACTAAATAATATACTAGTCTTATTAAACTAGATAGATACTTCAGCCTTGCATTAAATTTGAATGCACAAATTACAATATAATTTCTTTAAAAAATATCAGTATTCCATATTTCATATCCTTGAATATAATTCATAGTACACTTCCAAGATTCATAGGAAAGGAAAAAAAATATGGGTGTTATCAGCTGCTCAGTATGAGTTATATAAACTGAAACCTCTCATGAATTATTAAACATAATAAACACAGAAAGGTAAATGATTGAACATTCATTCCATTTAAATAATTTGATTATTATTATTATATCGGTAATAATCAATATATAATGGTAAATAAATAATAACACATGACATTTATATAACTTGAATATCATGAGTAAATTAGAAATAATCAATAGGAAAAAGTAAATAACTAAACATACATTTCATTTTAATAACATAAAAATAATTAACTGATATGTAATGAAAAAATATGGAAAGGTAAATAACTAAAAACCAATTCCATTTAAATAAAATTACTATTATTAATTGTTAAGTAATAATCAATATGGAAAGGTAAATAATTCATCACAAATTGCATTTCAATAACATGAAGATCATTAATAGATAAGTAATAATCAATATGGAAAGGAAAATAAATAAACACACATACTATTTAAATAACTTGACGATAATGAAGTGATAAGGAACCATCAATATGGAAAAGTAAATAAATGAACACACATTCCATTTAAATAACTTAACTATCATGAATAGATAAGTAATATTCAATATGAAATCATAAATAACTAAACGCACATTCCATTTAAATAAAATCATTATCATTAATAGAAAATGAATAAAAAATGTAGAAATATAAACAAATGAACACTCATGCAATTTAAATAAATTGAATATCATGATTAGATAAGGAATAGTCCATATATCAAGGTAAATAAATGAAAAAACATTCCATTTAAATAACATGACTTTCATTAAGATATAAAGAATAATAAATATGGAAACATAAATAACTAGACACACATGTTTTTTAAATAACATTATTAACATGAATAGATAAGTAATAATCCATGTGGAAAGATAAATAACTAAACACACATGACATTTAAATGCCATTACAATCATGAATAGATAAGGTATAATAAATATAAAAATATAAATAACAGAAAACACATGGAATTTAAATAACTAAGAATTAAATATATACAAAGATAATGTCATTATAAAATTATAATGGATAATACAATACTAGAAAATAACCTTGTACACACGGTTTTTTCAAAATTGTGGGTTTTGGTGTTGAATGGGAACCTATACCCACGGTTTTGGAAAACCATGGGTGTAGGTTTTAAATTTTCACCAATACCCACAGTTTTTCAAAAACCATGGGTATAGGGTTTTTTTCAAGACATATACCCATGGTTTATACCAACAGTTCTCATAAAACTGTGGGTATAGATTTCCCACATTAAGGTGGGAAAATTTATTTGTTTGGGACAAAAAATATTCATGGGAACAACTATTACCATTATTTTCCACCTATATCCATTTTTTAGATAAATATATATGTTTATATATATATATATTTATTTACATATATTTCAATTTGGTGTAGTGGTTAGGGATGGGAATTTTAAATAGGCGGTCAAGGGATCAAAACTCGTTGCCAGTGATTTTTTGAAACCTTTACCCACGATTTTGAAACCATAGGTATAAGGTTAATGGAATAGTGGAATACACCAATACCTGTGGTTTTAAAACTGTGGGTATATTATTTTCAAACTCTGGGTATATCTTTTAGATATACTGATAGATGAACTCTCAATGATTCACAAAACTATGGGCATAGCCTATAACCATGGTTTCAGGGGCTATACCCATGGTTCAAAACTGTGGATATAGGTGCCTTTTCTCACAGTGATAATAACTAAATTCTTAATGAATAAAATTATTAATTATTGTACATCATGATCTCATACATCATGATACCTCTACTATCAAGACAATTCACAATATAGTTTAAAACTATGGGTAAAAACCCATATAATTATAGCTTACGGATTCGCCTCATGAGACTACCAATGCATCAAGGGGGTATATAATTATAATCCCCAATCATCACTTCATGTCCAAAGAATTAATCATATATAAAATAATTGAATTAATTAATTATTATTTAATATTATCAAAAAAATATCAACATTGAGTAAAGAACTCATATTTATGAATATTTCCCATGTTAATCAAATAACCGCTAAAGTAAACATCATATGTAAGAATGGTTTACGGTTTAAGAAATAATCATATCCTTGAAGAAAATAATATGGATAAACGTGAATTGAAACATAAACCATCATTAATAAATATATATTAATGTTAAATATATTAATGGGTTAGCATATACACCACATAAATGTCAATAGGTTTATATTAACAAATATGTATCAATTAAATAAAAATTGAAAAAAAATCATGTACCATGATCATAATGCTGACTTGAGAATCAATGAATTGACTTTGTTTATTAATTTTAAATCTAAATAAAACATGTGTAAATATAATATAATGAGGTCAAAATTCTTTACAAGAATAATCATATAATGTCTAAGACAATAAAGATGTAATAAAACTCAATGAAAATAATTTGAGTTATGAAATTATTTACGACTTGGTAATTTTCAAGTCAAGTCATGTTTCATAAAATAATTCAAATTAAAACATAAAATACCATTATTTATAAATTATTCATGACATTAAATGTACAATAATTAGTATGTATACTATATAAAATAAATTAGGCACACAATAATAGAATATGCTTCAATGAAGTGGAATTGAGATGAAGTTTCTTACAATGATTATACCATTGAAGTGCGGGTTTATAAATGGATTTATTATGTGTATAATATGAAAATAAAAATAAAAACATTATAAATAAAACATAAAATAATCAAAAGTGATTACATAAATAATCTTATAATGTCAATGACAATGGACAAGTAATATAACCCAAGGAAAAGAAATTGAGTTATAAAATTCCTAACCACTTTGTATCTTTCAATAAAAATCCACTTTGATGCATAAATTATAATAAAAATTAAAATTACCATTTAAATATGATGTATTAATGATATATCATGTAAAATGTGCAGTATTTAAATCGTTTAGAAGAAATTGGGTGCATAACATTATAACATACCTCAATGTAAGGAAATTGAGACGAAGTCCCTTACCTCACGAATCCTTTTAGTTGAACATGACTTGAACTCATGTATAATCTTTTAAATCATGTAATTAATTTATAAAAAACCCATTTCCTATTTATATTATCATATATTTTCATTATATAACATATTATAACCCATTTTTTAATGATATTCCATTATTCTCGTTGTTTCAGGTGTTAATTGCATTGTTTTCTTATGTGTGTTTTGTTAGGGATGTTCAAGTTAATATGTATAGGATATAAATTCATCATATCAAAAATTATATTTATGTTATAAATATACATTTAGTTTATTATATACATTTTTATAGTTATTATTTAAATTTCAACATGGAGAATGGATCACAATGCTTTGTGGAGATGGTTGGTCATACGTAGGCATGAGCAACAATATCATTTCCTTAAGGGGTGAAAGGGTAATGAATTTGGTGATATATTAATTTTAAATAATTAATATCATATCATATACATCACATATATTCATTAAATGTTTCTTCAATACTTTACATGTAAATCATAATTGAAAAATGAATCAAATCGTTTCGTGTGGTGATAGTTGGTTGTACATATGAGTGACATTATCATAATTAAACATCAAGGAATGTAAGAAGTAATATTTGATATATTAATTATTTAATTATTATAATATCATAAATATCATATATATGAGTTAAATATATCATTATATCTATCCTTGAAATTTGGTTATGGAAAATGAGTTACATCGATTCGTGAGGCGGTACTCCACCATACACATGATCAAAGCTTTCATTTCTCACTTGATATAAGAGAATATGAATATTGGACATGCCCAAAAAATAATTAAATATCAGTATATATAAGATACTTAGTTTATTATATAATAATGTTTTTATAATATTTGGTGAGTTGGAAGAAGAAATAATATTTAAATGCTCGTTTTACAATTTACATTTTCTAAGACCAACTTCTTTAGTTTTTTACCAAAATCCTTAATATTATATATTTATGATCAAAACTATGATAATATTATGTTTTGAGGTGATTAAGAAAGTTATTTTCTCAAGTATTGGTAAAACAAAATGTCTTTGTATGTTTGAAGAGGGGAGGATAGGGGTTTCCTTTTATGAGTGGGGTGAGGACACAAATAGAATTTTTGAAAATAATTACCCCCACATTTTTATCTTGCAAAAATCCTAAAAATGGGTAATTATTAAACCAAAGTGTTTATAAGGCCTAAATATTTCCATAAAATGGGTTTTGGAAAAGGTTTTAGGTCATTTTAGCTCTTATCTTTTTAGTTTAATCCCATGGGTAAATCAGTTTTCACCTAATCCACGATAATTAATTTTTTATTATATTGCCATTAAAAATGGAAAAAAATTAATATGACATAATTATATAATATAAATTATTTTCATTCCAAATATTTAATCATTTTTTCCAAATTCAATTATTCTATGCGGAATAATACAATTTAAAATTATACCTAGAGATGCGGTAAAAAAGAAGGGTTCCAAAGAGAATGTTCTCATAAGTATATAAGGTTTTAATATCCAAATTCAATATAAAATTGATTTAAATAACCTAAATTAGGTAAGTTTTAATAAAATTGAACTAAATTTACTTTAAAATTAATTTAAAAAATAATTTAACCATCTAAATTATTTAATCAAAAAGTAATTTTTCATTAAAAATCTGCATTTTCACTATTCGTCAATGATGAAACTTTTTAAGAAAATCCAAAAAATTCACCCTAAGATAATTTTCACATTATGATGTAAAAAATTAATTTAATTTTTTAAAATAAATTTTCTAAAATTTGTAAAAAAGGACTTTAAATTATATTCATAAATGATGGTTGAACTTCTTTTTTTGAAAAAATACAGTTTTCAAAAAAAAAAATTATTTTTATATTAAACGATTATTATTTTATTTGTAATAAATAAATAATCATAATTTTAATAATTTAGTAATTACTATTCATTCTCAACAATTTAATGGTTAGTTTATAAAGGTATAATATATTATGGTTCATTTATATTTGGGATTACTTGTTCTGCAATTTATCAAAGAGATGGAATTTATTTTAAAAATGAATTATAAAGTATCAAGGTGTTATAAACTCATCAATGTTAGGTTTTTATGTCATATATGATATCAAAACTAACTTTATTTTTTAAAAATATTTTGTTTTTACATTCTCCCAACCTTTTATCTTAACAATTTAAACTCGGTCTCAGCAATCAAGGGTTTTACTTTTGGAAATTACATTGTTTAAAAAACCACATCATAAAGTGGGTAAATAAAACATCCTCTTAATAATAACGAAAATGGGAGTATGAAGGTCATCTGTAAGAATGCATAAAATTGTGTCCAATTTGGAGAAAATTGGTGCAAATTAAAGATAATTACATTCAATAAAATTATAAATAATTATCGAGAGTGATAAAGGATATTGATCATAATAAAGTGAATGATCAATGGAAAGGTAAGGACTTTATAAATTTTGGATGATTTAAAATACAATTTGATTCATTAGATATAAATGTAATAGGGTAAATATTTTTTTCAAGATCCTTTTCCTAAAGATGAGTAATTATTTTAAAAACTATGAATATAAGAAAATTTTATTACTTAATATCTCTATATTTCTTAAGAATAATTTCATCCTTTGGTTGTACTTTGATCAATTCCCACTTTATCTCTTACTCAAATAAATGAATTTCCAAAAAAGGTTTTTAGGCAGGAAGCACTAAAATTAACTTCTAACATATCAAAATATATGTCAAATAGTGACAAGTCATTCCACCTATTTATAAATATTTTGCAAAACCAATATGGTTAGAATAATTTATCTAATATGATTTATTAATCTCTAAACCTCAAAAGAAACACCATTGGTTCTTCGTTAATATTTTTTAATAAAATAGTTTATGTGAAAATAGTGACATATTAACTAGAACATCACATAGGCTAGTATTATGAATTAAACCCTTATTGACCTTTAGTTACGGGTTCAAGCACTACAGCCTTGCTGGATGCAATAGGTTGTCATCCAACATGTAGGTTTTCTTTTTTATAAAACCCTACTAATATAACTCCCAATACATTATAATAGTGTAATAAACCACAATTTCTACAACAGAAAATATAATATAAATACTAAAGGTTGAAAATTCATTTAAACTTTATCCAAAAATATTAACGGTATTCCTCCATAAATAAATTTTTCCCTAAAACATATATTAAACCAATGAGTTTCATTTCTATAAATGTATACCAAAATATCCTTAATATTAGTGTACTCTCATCACGTAAAACCTAAAAAGTATTTCTTTTAAGATATTGAAATTTTGATCAATATTAAACTCATAAACCCATGATGGTATCTTTAAGTATTATGTTAATGAAGAAATATATTCTTTTAAAATTTAACACAATTTTTAGATGTTTCATGATTCTTATAACCAAAATACCATAAGTAAAAATAATTATAAAATATTATTCTATAAGCCCATTATATAAATAAATATACCATTTTATTTAAATATATTACCTTATTTGGTATAGTTTTAAACCTTTTTGAAGAGGGAATGGTATTGGATAATTCCCAGGTTCCCCACATTTAAGATAACAAACTATAAATGGGTCAATAAGATGACATTTATCTCCTTCCATCATACTATTCATTTTTCCTTGGTGATTCATTAATTTATTCTCTTATTTTCCACACGTGAAACATTTTCCATTTCCTTTGTAAAACTTTCAAGGTAGTATGTTCTCTAATTTATGATATGAAGTAAATCGAACCTTTATTCCTCCATGATCTTCATCACTCTAGATTTTAATGAACTTTATCCTTCTCTTTATTGGTGAGTTTGAGAGTTTGTTAAGGGATAATTTATTAACCATATTTCATGATAATTATGTTGGAATAATCAATATATAATTAAATTTATCCATCATCCCATTTGGTTGTTCATATTCAACACATTGTCCATCATATTCAATTTTAACATGATTTCTTCAGGTTCTGATCCCATTGTGATTCACTATTTTAATTCACCCTTACATCACAATATTAAATAGGTTTTGTATTGAAAACTTAAAATATAATAAAACACTTAAAATCATATTTTATTCAACTATATATTTTTTATCAACATTAAAAAAGTTGAATTTTACTTGTTTTGATAATTACATTTTTGGAGGAGTTGATCTGGAGGGTTAGAGATGGCATTGAAGGAAAATTGGACAAAATATGCAGGATTACCAAAACACATGTGGACTCAAACACACACTTTATCTAATCTGTATATCTAATTGGGATGATATTTTGTTTATCATAAAAAATTAATGGGTATAAAAAACTTTTTAATAATCCTAATACCAATTCATAATTTATTAGGCCTAAAGTAATTGATCATTCCAAAAATAATAATATGGTTGAAGTCAAAATATCAGTTCTATATTTTATCAATATATCTAATTTTTTATATTACATGGCCACAAAAATTGACAGATGTTTATTCAAGAGGTGTGGAAATAACTTTTAGTTTTTTTTCAAATATATATAAGGCTTTATACCCACCCAAAACCATGGTCCAAGTGGTATCTCAAATTTTGGGTGCCCAAAACCACCTCTCATTTTGGTTATAATCGTGAACCTTGGGAACCTCATTTGAAAGATCAACCAAGGGGGAATATATACCAATTAAGAGTCTCAAAGGAGTAATCTCCTCATACTAGATGTTTTGGAGGCCTCTATCCTGATATTAGGATGAAGGATGAAGGTGAAGTTCTACCTGAGCCTCCTCCTCCACTCGATAGTGATCTAAATAGTGGATGATCACTTCAAGGAAGCTACACACACTTGAGAGGGAATTATGGAACATTTTATTCTACTAGTTTTGTGTAATTTATGGGTGAAATATTTCACTTATGTTTTATATTACCATGATTCACTTCTGAATGCATTTATTTGGTATAATCAAGTGAATCGTTTTTTCATTTCAATACTGATTAGATTGAGATTTATGTGGGAATCTTGAGTTGTTTCGATTTGAAAAGAAAATCAACCTATTTCCCTCACACATAAATGATATATCATTATTATTTCATATAACTAACCATATTATAGGGTTAGTAACCATGAAACATGATTTTTTTGTTAATAGTTGGTTATTTATGCATCGTTTTAATAGGCAACAGGGGAATCAAGATCTTGAAAACCATAAACCAAATGATTCCATTAAAACATATGTATTTTTAAGAATGTTAAAATAACCAAGATGAGTAGTGGATATAAAATGAAATCATTCTCTCATAATTCTAAAAATAAAACCTTTTATTTATCAACTATTAAACTCTTTAAATAGTAATTTTATTTTAAAACTATTTTAAAAACCCACCCCCTCTTTTGGTCCTTTGTTTAAATATGAACTTTCAACCTCCAACCCTCATTGAGATATGACATAGGGTCTACCATATGCTATAAAACCATATTTATATCATAATAAATTTAATGTATCATGATAATACATTCAAATTTTGTAACCATTTCTAGGGATCTATTTGATTTTTAGTGTGAGTTTTTTTTTTAAAAAAACATTATGTATTTTGTAAATATTTGTGTGCTTCTTTTCTCCAATAAATTTTTTTGTTCTTTTAGAAAAAAAAATCTTTTTTTAGAATTGTATACGAAGTGATATTCATGAAAGTAAATACTTCCTTTAGAATAAAAACCACAGAGGATCTTTCATTATAAACACTGAGAAGCACTGAACAATTCCTTAAAGGAGGAAAAAAACACTGGCACTCTTCTTGATCCTTCTTCTTCATATTCTGAATCCAACATCAAGACAAAAATAAACATTAGTAATATAGGTGAAAATAAATGGCCATTAAAATAAATAACCTCACCGGATGTAGATTTCTAACCCGCATACATTCAAATACAAAATGAAGCACCAAACTCGGAACTAAAATATGGTTTAATTCACTTATTACCCAAATTTCATGGACTAAATAGAGAAGACCTATATAATCACTTAAAGGAACATTATGTTGTATATTCAATTTTAAAAACTACTAATATAGATTAATCATTGGTTAATATTAGGGAATCTTCATTCTCTTTAGATGACACTAAAAATACTTATTATATTATATTAACTCCCCAAGAATAGGTTGAGAAGACATGAAACGATTTTTTCTTGAAAAATACTTCCTAGCCTCTTGAAATGAAACAATAAGAAAATAAATTTATATAATAATAAAATTTAATGGGGAAGCACTTCATGAATATTGGGAATGTTTTATAAGGCTCTGTTCAAGTTTTACACACTGCCAAATAAGTGATAGACTTTTAATACAATAATTTTGTGAAGGTTTAATTTCAATCGATCATAATGTGATTGACACTGGTATAGGTGGTGCCCTAGTGGACAATACCCCAATCAGAGAAAGTACCCTAATTTATAATACATCACAAAACACAAATAAATTTTGTTTAAGTTATGATATACCCATTAGATGTTTCAATGAGCTGAAAAGTTATCAATTCGAGAAGAAGGTGGATACAGGGTTATAAGAGGTAAGTACCCCCTACTCCAACAACTTACTCTTTTCGAAGGGAAATCCCAACTACCTCCTCTAAATAATTATAATATTTGTACTGCTAAAACCCACTATTTTGACCATTATACCCAAACTGAGAGATTATTTTGAGAGTTGTGAGTCAATCTTCCCAGGTAACACTTATAACCAACCTCTTAGTCATGAACCATACTATCCATCCAACTCTAGATGGAGGTATAACCAAGATTTTAGGTAAGGGAGTATTATAACCAACCTAAACAATCCTGAAACCATCTGGGGAAGATTATTCTTCCTCCAACACCACCCCTAAATCATCATCCACCACAAAGGCCTTTCCAATAGCCCCATCCAAAAAATAAGCCTATCCATGAGGAAATGATTAAAAAATGGATTAAAATAACCTCTAATTATAGAAAACAACTCAATCATTTAAATAAGAAAAAATCAATTAGGACAACTTTCTAAATTAGTGGATTAAATCCAAAGTCAAGGGTCCAGACGACTGCCATCCCAACTTGTTTTCAATACCAAGGAAAAAAGGTAATGTATATTCTATCACACTTAGTAGTGGGAATAAACATTCTCCATATAGTGATTCTAAACATCTAGTATTTCCTCCCCCAAAAAACTCTACTTCTCTACACTCAAAATACACAAGTTAATAAAAAAAGGTTAATAAATTTCTGAATGGAGATTCCCCTAAAAAATCATTCATCTTCCCCTTCCCTGATTAATATCTAAATATAAAAAAAAATTATAATGAAATTTAAAAATATATCATGGCTACATTTAAAAAAGTTTCAAGTTAATATTCCTCTCTTAGATATAGTTAATCAAATTCCTCACTATGCAAGATTTCTTAAATAAATTTTCACCAAGAGTAGAGACTAAAGGAGATTGTTAGAGTAAAACTTAGAAGGAGTGTCTTGAAATTTATAGAACCAACAACGCCAAAAAAAATTAATAATCTAGGAGATTTTATTATACCATTTACCATAAGGGATACTTTATTTTCTCGTGAAATTCTTGATTTAGGTGCTTCAATTAATGTGATGCCTCAATATTTTTAAACTTATCTACAATTAATAGATATTGAACTAATAGGCATCATTGTGAAATTTCCAACCATATCACCTAATATTATTAACATTTTCATGACTTATTATATACTCCCTTTACTGATTTTATATGAAATGTGCATAATATGTGTGAAATATTAATGTATTAATAAAAAGTATAATTTTTGAACATTTTTTAGAAGTAGTCCAACTGAGTAAGTTTACTATTTTATTTATAATTGTCAACCTAGTCATACAAATTGTTTTATTATGGTTTTTTAGGATTACTTATTCATTTTAAAACATATCATTATAAGAAATCAAGGGCTAATTATTCCATTTTAAGGGTCATATGGTCCACACAAGAAGACCTATATAATCTGTGAAGAAACTGGACCAGCCAGGACAATTTAATTTCTGGGATCAATTAGGAAGCCCAAATTCTTTTATTCTCCTCCAAATTTCGGGGAACAATTTAATTAGTCTTGTATAAAAATTTCAGCACCCAAATCTAAAGACAAGTGGGCCAAATGATTCATTTAAACTCAGCCCAGCATTCTGGTCTAGAATTAAAATCTAGAAACTATTCATGACATAGATCATGGTGTGATCATCAAATGAATCTGATATTTGTCAGTGTAAAATATGAGATATAGGCGGCCTACATTGTTTAATAAAGTGTTCGGATTTGATGGTATTTTCCTATTGATAAACCCATTCACATTTCGTCCTTCTAAAAAGTATGGATTGAAATGGAAGGTTTAACATTGTTTAATCAAAATTCCATAACATTGGTTCAATAACTCCAAATCATTCCAAATTTAGAGAGACGTCGACCACTATTATTGTATAAAACTTTTAAGAAGAGGCTATCTCAAGATTCGGCTATATGAATAGCCAAATTGGTGATGCAAGTGGAGGGACAGATTGGGAATGAAAACAGTCCACTTCCTTGGGATATAAATACATACCCCTCCTATTCTTCAAAGGATTTTGCATTTCAGAAGAGAGGAGAAAATAGTTGCTCAACCAAAGGCTTAGAAGGACCTTCTATACTCAGGTTTTCATTTGAGATACCTTTCCTCCTCTCTTTGTTTCATTTTACTTTTGTGTTCTTTATTATTGTAATCTTGTAAGTCTTTTTTTGTAATTCTGTTTTAATGAAAGTTTCTTCTTAAATATCACTTATTCTCATCCACCTTATGTAGTTTAATATTAATGTTCTTAAAATAGTTTAAATCATGTTAAAAACCTTTCCCCTATTTTTCTTTCTCATTCAATATAAAGTTTATTTTTAATTTTCATCCACCTTATGTGGTTTACATTGATTATTGGAACCATAAATACACTACCATAAACAAAATTTGATTTAGATTATAACCCTATGTTAAGTTAAGGCTTGGATTAAATCCTTAACACTAAGAAATTCCAATCAACGTTATCATGTGAAATGGGTGTTAAGTTTAATGAAATATAAAGAAAATCTCAAGGATATCACAAGAATAACTCCATAAAAATGAACTAACCCCAATCATTATAAATTTTTTAAAACAAACGCCAATCATTAATCACTTCATTTAATCTCTGCAAACAGACCCCCCAATCAAAATACAATTAACTTAAAACAAACAACTATTAAAAAGTATCATCGCTGAGGATTCGACACGAGTTCTTCTATACACATTAGCAGAGCACCGGAACCTAGACCAGTCGATAGGTGATAATCGGTCATGATTTCAAATGGTGACGTTTCTGGATATGGTTCTTTAAGTAGTCATTAGTTTCTGGTTATTATAAAAAACAAAAAAACAAATTTTAAAAAAATGACAAAGAAAAAAAGAAAAACTCACCTTCAAAAAAATATTAAATGGAAAAAACACAAAGAAAACCCCATATTCCTCTTTCTTTCAATATATATCAGAATTCCCCATGGCCTCCCAAATAATACCTCGGATATTTTTGACCTTGAAATTGAGCGAACACTTCACCAACATAGGTGGAATATTATGGATAATCAATTAATTCAAGAACATGTCCTTGTCCACCCAGTTAAATTATATTTGTCCAATCCTAGGGAACCAAAACATAAATAACTTGTTTCCCCTGATATGAATTACCACCCACTTGGTATTCAATAACCAAAAACATAGGCTAGCATCAAACTCAAATTAGGTTTGATTCATCTTATTCCTCATTTTCATGGGCTAGCCAGTGAGGATCCACGTCTTCATCTTAAAGATTTCCAAGTGGTGTTCTCTACCAAAAGACATAATGGGTTTTTGAGGATCAAATCAAACTCTAAGAATTCCCTTTTTCCATAGCTGAAACTACTAAGTCATGGATTTACTACCTACCTCCTGGTTCCATAACCACATCTAATGACATGAAGAGACTCTTTTTAGAGAAATTCTTGTGTGCTTCTCGTACTGCTTATATCCAAATTGAAATAAGTGGTATCTGTCAGTTCCCAAATAGATCACTCCATGAGTACTAGGAGAGGTTAAAAATTATTGTTGCAACATGCCCACACTACCAAATCCCTGACTAACTCTCGATCCAATACTTCTATAAGGGGTTATTGGCTATGGAGAGAACTCTCATTGATGTTAAAATTGCTGGCGCTCTTGTTGATAAAACTCATGTAGCTACAAGAGATCTCATAAGAAACATGGTTGATAATACACAACAATTCCATAATTGAGCACATGATAAAGTCAAACAATCCCAATATACTCAACCTATAGTGCCAAACAAGATGACAGAGTAAATGATTGAACTTACAGGTATTGTGCGACAACTATCTGTGGTGGCCAAATCCCCAACCTCATATTCTTCACAATCTCTTTTCCTTGGACCAATCAAAAATTTTGGAATCTGTAGCTCCCCATATCATCCAACCGACACATGTCCACAACTCTTAGAGGATCAATCTGATTCATCCGAACCAATGCAAATCAATGCAGCATATGCTCAGAAGAACCCCAACCCTCAACAATTAGTTCAATTCATTTGAAACTTCAACCAACCTCACTCTGAGCCCTTCTCCTCTTCCTATAACAAATGCATGAGGTATGGTAATCCTATCTCTCGTCCCCCTCAATTCCCTCCTCAAAACCCAAACCATTTTTAATATGGTCAAGTGCCGGTAGCATCCAACAACCTTATCATTTTTTTCCTTAACAACAAAGGAACAATCCTCCTCTTGGATTCCACTATCCTAATGAGCCTTACCAATTCCAAAACCAATAAAATCGCTTTCCTAAGAACCAAAATCAAGGTAATCCCAATCCGGGACAAGCCTCTTTTTCCATGAAACCATGTGAAATTACAGTGGAAGATCTTTCCTCATTCAACCGTTTGAGCCTCAAAAACATTGAAACACAAATTGGTCAACTTGCATCCCACCTGAGCTAGCAACAACAATCAAATTCTTCCCGACTCCCT
This sequence comes from Viscum album, assembly GCA_963277665.1. Classification (NCBI taxonomy): domain Eukaryota; kingdom Viridiplantae; phylum Streptophyta; class Magnoliopsida; order Santalales; family Viscaceae; genus Viscum; species Viscum album. The sequence continues at coordinate 1,548,779,809 of OY728142.1, forward strand.
GTTCAACCATTACCCAACCCTAATGGTAATGTAAGTGCAATTTCACATAGATCGGGGAAGAAAATTTCTAGTCCTAAAGATAATTCATCAAAACCCCTTTAAATTTTTACCTTGAAAATGAAAATGAAAATAAACTAGAAAAGGAATCTGAAGTTATTTCTTCACCTCTTTCCATTCCTCATAGGAATCCAATTCCTTTTCTTAAAGTTGTTTCTAAACCAAGGATGTCCATTGAACCTGATCCGGAAATTCTCGACATCTTTAGACATGTTGAAGACAACATTCCACTATTAGATACCATAAAAAATCCCTAAGTATGCCAAGTTCTTTAAGGAATTGTGCACCCACAATAGGTAGCGTAGGACATTTGAAAATGTTTCCACCCTGTAGTCTATTCCCATAAAGTGAAAAGATCTAGGGACCTTTACAGGTCCATGCCAAATTGGAAGCTCCAACTTCAATGATGCACTCATAGAACAAGGATACTCAATTAATTTAAAGCCCAAAACCATATTCTACAACCTTGGTTTAGGTCCCTTGCACCCAACAGGTGTTGTTATTCAGTTATCCAATCGAAGCACTGCTAGTCCTGAGGGTATAATCTAGGATGTCCTTGTTTGTGTCAATGATCTTATTTTCCAAGACAATTTCTATGTTCTTGACATGGAAGGTGAGGTGAACTCTTCTTCATCTCCCTTAATTCTAGTAAGACCATTCCAAATGATAGCGAGAACTAAGATTGAGGTCCATTCAGGCATCTTATCCATGGAATTTGGTGGCCAACTGGTCAAGTTCAACATTTTCCAAGCCATGAGATATCCATCTTAGGATCACTCTACATTCTAAATCTATGCTTATAAGGACACTTATGAGAGTCAATTGAGCCCCAATCCATCATTTTCTTCTTGTTCAAATGATAAATGATCTTCTGAAATCTGCACCATAATTAACTAAGTCTTAAATGGAGAAGTTGATGTTGACATTACAAATGCAAACTTCATTGATCTAAAGGATCTTTAAAACTATTTTTAATCCCATATCACCTCTGACATCAACTACTCCGACTTGGACAGTAATGGGGAAAATTAACAATCATGTTCATTTTTTGATTCAAATCAGATTATCCAACATTGAACATTTCATATCCATGATTCTGAAAATTCTGTTATATGTGAGGTGAACCCCAAACCAATGTGTTTATATTGTCATGATGGTAGTGATGGTTGTGAGATTTGTTCCATAATTAATAAATTGATCACTGGTGATGTTGAAATTGATCATTCTTTAGAGAAAAATATTTATATAAAAGATATTGAAAAATTTATTCAGTATTATGAATCCACTGATCCTCATTACTCTACATCAGTAAGTGATGAAATAAATGATTTAAAAATAATTTGGATCTCATACTCTGGTTTCTTGTTATCTGAAATTTATATAAATGAACCATTTGAATTGAGACATCTTCTTGAATCTAAAATCATAGAAAACCATCACTTTGTGGAAAAATAATTCCTCACATTGAAGACCAAAGGGAGGATAGTCATGTTCTCTTTCCACCCCTGTTAAATTGAAAGAGAAACCACAAGGAAGGGATAAAATTATCAAATGAATCATCAGGCCTCCCAAATGAAAGTTTTTTCTGGAATCACACTGGAGTTGAAAAATATGGTGTCCACCATAATACTATGGGTAGTCTACTACAATAGTATTACTGTAGACAAATAAATGCAGTGCTTCATGGGAGGCAACCCATGTTTTATTTTATTTTTATGAAATTTTAATTTCTTTTTAGTTTTTCATTAGATGAATAATTATTTTTCTTTTTCAGGTAACATCCCACATATGGCTCATCAACTTCCACTGACCCACCACTGGATGGAGACGGTGACCCACCAAATCCAAATCAGGGGGTACCTCTTTTCCTTTAACTATCTATGTCTCTCTCTTCCTCTCTCTACCTCTTTCTTCTTCTTCATCTCTATTTCATTTTTTTCCAATTTATTCATCAAACCCATTATTTTTCTCTTTCCATTTTGTGTGGATGTGTATTTAAAAAACACAAAAAAAAACTAATAAATAAATAAATATAAAAAAACCAAAAACTGTCATGATTACTCACCTTCAACATTTGAAATTTTGTCTAACGATTTTGGGGAGTCAAAATACATGGTTTCATCTCAAATATTTTGTGGTTTTCATCATTACATTGGATAAAAAATCTTTTGTCAAAATCAATAAACTTTGAATGCTCAGTTTTTTTGATTTGGAAAACGATTTCCCCTACCCGCGAGGAACAACATTTTCTTTTATGCCAAGGCCAACTATGGAAATCTTTTCAAAATGTATTTCTTTCACCCCCATTTGTTATTCTTGATTTTTTGGACCTTAGAGATTAATTTTCTAATTTAGTGTGTATTAATATGATAGAGGTATTTCATGAACCACATGATAATTATAATATCTAAATAGCCTCCCATTTTCCTTACATTAATCCTCCTTTTGAAATCCCCTTCTAGCCTATGAAAACCTTTTCTTTGATAGCCACATTACAATCCCAATACCTTTTCTAACCCAATATAAACATGGATTTTCATTGAATAATTTTTTGAAATTTAAGTGTGGGGGAGTTGATTTCATTTTGGGTACCCTTTTGTTGATTTTCACCATGTTATTATATGTTTGAGGGAAAGCATAAGTTATGTGTGGGGGAGAGGTTTTCCATAATTTGGGTTTTGGAATGTATATATGTTTATCTAGTACAATTGTAAAGTGTTCAAAAAATAAAAACAAATCAAAACCAATAAAAAAAGAAAATAAGAATGGGTCGTGTCTTAGGTCGGTAAAAAATAACTCTTACTCAAACATTGATCTTGTTATAAATATTACATTTAGTGTAATGAGGATATCAATAATGGGTTGGAAGATTAGTGTGAGATCTGTTTCAAGTTCAACTTTTGAAAAAAGTAAAAATAAATATAAAAAAATGAACACTTATGTCATTGGGAGACGTTTTGTGTTTGGTAAATATTTCATCTTCTCATCCACTTCAACTTTTCTTCCTCTCTTTCATATTTCTTCACATAATCATTCCCTTGTAAATATGTGTTTTCATTTCCTTTCATGTCTCATTTCTAAAAAAATATGCATTGCTTTTTCCATGTTGGTGTTTTACTCCCTTTTTCCTATCTTTTGGATATCATCATCCTACCATCCCTTAGCCATAGAAAAACCCCAAAAAAGACCTCTAGATTTTTGAGCACATTAGGATAGGGAATGGAAGTTGATAGCTCTTTTAAACTCTAAGATTTTAACTTTGGTTGGTGAATGAGTGAAGCTCTATAAATTAATTTTATCATCTTGAGAGGATTAAGTTTTGGGTGTCGCCATTTTCCTTTTATAAATTTGAGCATGAAAAAATGAATTGTTTTTGGAACATTTTTTCTGTAACAACTTGTGGTGGAATTCAATATAGATGAGTGATATTTTCTAAACCTCCCCTGGTTGGGGAAAACAAAATTTAAATATTTTTTGGTGATAGAAAATGATTTTTTCATGTCTTTATATTAGTTGCACATGAGGACATGAAAATAATAAGTGTGGGGAGTTGATATTATTAATATTTTAATGACTTATTATATAATTCATTTCCTTATTTTATATTAAATGTTCATAATTTGTGTTAAATATTAATTTTTTAATACTAATTATAATTTTTGAGAATTTTTTAGTAGTAGTCCAATTGAGTCAGTTTACTATTTTATTTATACCTATCAGTGTACTAATCCAAATTGTTTGATTCTAGTTTTTTATTATTCCTTATTCAATTTCTAACATATAATTATAACGAATAAGTGGCTAATTATTCCATTTTAAGGGTTATATGGTCTACACGAGAAGGCCTACAGAATCTGTGAATAAATTGGACCGTAAATGAAAATTTAATTACTGGGCTCAATAAGGAAGTCTAAATTCCTTTATTCTCCTCCAATATTCTAGGAATAATTTAAGGGGTCTTGTATAAAACTTTAAAGTCCCAACTCAAAATACAATGCTCCCAAATTATTCATTTAAACTCACCCCACCATTTTTGTTGGGTATTAAAATCCAGAAACTATTCATCACATCGATCATGATGTGGTCATAAAATAAAGCTAATATTTTTCAGTGTGAAAGAGGAGATAGAGGCGGCCAACTTTTTTTATGAAATTTTTCATATTTGAAGCATATTTCTATTGATAAACCTATTTAGATTTTGGACTTTTAAAAAGTATGGATTTAAATGGACAGTTTATCTTTGTTTAATCAAACTGCCATAAATTTGGCTCCATAAGCCCAAATGATTCCAAATTTTGAGAAATGTTGGACAACATTATTTTATAAAACATTGAAGAAGATTATATCTCGATATTAGGTTGTATTAATATCCAAATTGGCTATGCAAGTGGAGGGAAAGATTGGGAATTCAAACATTCGCCTTCCTTGGGCTATAGATGCATCCCCCTCCTCTTCATCAAATGAGTTGGAATTTTAGAAGAGAGTAGTACATCTTGGCTTGACCAAAGCCTTTCCAAAGGATTGGAAGGACCTTCCATAAACAATTTATCACTTGAGAGACCTTTCCTCCTCTCTTTGTTTCCTTTTACTTTTGTGTTCTTCATTATTATAATCTTGTATGTATTTTTTTGTAATTCTATTTTAATGAAATTTTCTTCTTCAATAACTCTTACTATCATCCACCTTATGTAGTTTAATATTAATGTTTTTAAAATAGTTTAAATCATGTTAAAAACCTCTCCCTTCTTTATCTTTCTCATTTAATCTAATGTTCATTTTTTATTCTCATCAGCCTTCATGTGTGTGTGTGTTCGATGCACAAATATTTTCTTATCCCATTCTTTTTGTTCTTTTTATAATTAATCACAATAAAAACATATTACCAGATTAATAACTATCTTAATGGATGAGTAAATATTCTATTGGGGTGAGTCGTTATTTAGATACATTAAGTGATTGAGATCTTTTGCTCGATGAGTATTCTTTAATTTAAAATTGTGTATGTTGGACTTAACATTTCATCGAATAATGACTTGTTTTGTTTAACGTGTGGTTTCCATGGATTATTTGAACCATAAATACACTACCATAATAAATATTTGATTGACATTAGAACGCTATGTTAAGTTAACGCTTGGATTAAATACTTAATACTTAGGAATTCCAATCAACGTTATCTTGTGGAGTGACTGTTAATTTAAATGAAATATAAAGCAAAGATAAAGGATATCACAAGATTAATTCCATAAAAATGAACTCACCCCAATATTTATCAAAATTATAAATTAAACACCAATCATTAATCAATGAATTTATGCTCTGAAAGAAAACCCCCCAATCAAAATACAATCAACTAAAAACAAACGACTATTAAAAAGTATCATCATTGAGGATTCGACCTGAGTGCTGCTATACACATTAGAAGAGAACTGGAACCTTGACGGGTCGATAGGTGATAATGAGCTACACTTTATGAACCACAAACCCAAATGAGTGATCAAGGATGTCCTTATCAAGGTAAAGATTCTAATTTTTTCATCATATTTATATGTTCTTGAGATAGATTATACTAAAGCCCAAGGATATGCTCCTTTCATACATGGAATACCTTTACTTAAAACAAAATAATAAATAATAAATAAATAATGAGGGTAATGATTAAATGTAAAAAATATGGGGATATTTGGGGATTATGGTTAAATAATGAGGGTAATGTTTTTTTTAGATCTGTGATGCATGGTCCATTGAATTCATGGGACCTTTTACAAATTCATTTGGATTTGTGTAAATATTATTTTATGTTGACTATGTCTTAAAATGATTGGAAGAAAAGGCTACATGGAATGATGACTCTTGAGTGGTTGTCAATTTTTTGAGATATAAAATATTGAGTAGGATTTTCCAATATTAATCATTAGTGATCAGGGTTCACATTTTTTATAAAAACATGAAATACATTATCCATATGTATGAGGTTTTACATAAGTTATCTACTTAATATCACCCCCAAACTAACTAATAAGAAAAAATTTCAAATCATAAGTTAATAAAATCTTGGAGAAAATGTTACAACCTAATAGGAATGATTATCATTTACACTTGGACGATGCACTATGGGAATACTCTACAGATTTTAAAGCCCCAATATGAATGTCACAATATCATATTGTGTTTGGAAATAATTTTCACCTCCAAATGGAGGAAAGGCACCATGAATATTGGTATTTTAAATAAATTAACATAAACCTATCAGATGTAGGTGAGCATAAAAGGTTGTAGATTCATGAGATGAAGGAAATTTGAAGAGACTCATATGAGAACTCTCGTATCTATAAAGAGATAACAAATGATATTCATGGAAACCAAATCCTTCATCATCAATTCAACATTTCTAATAAGGTCCTCCTTTAAAATGTAAGGTTGATGATACAGCCTTGTATGTTTCATTCCCATTAGTTTGGACCATACATTTTAATTAATGTCAATCAATTTGGTGTTATACAGGTTCATAATGAAAAAAAAATCATTAATTATTAATGGAATGTAGCTAAATAACCATCATGAGACCATTATTGAGTTCCATGTAATAGAACTTCATGTTCAAGAAAGAAACATAGTAGTGACATATACTAGTTTTTATCTTTCCTTCCCATAATCTCTTTTCTTATATTAATGAAAATACACACTCTTTATGTTGGGGGTGGATATATTCTTGGGTTAGTTAGGATTTCTTTCATCTTTCTTCCTTTTACTCTTGTTTTCTTACGCTATAGTATTTTTACTTTTCCCCACTTTTCTATTTTTATTAGGAATTTCCTCATATTTAATCCTTTTTCTATTTTTTAATTTTTTTATAGTTTTTTTACTATCTCTCCCCCCCTTTCCACAAAATTAATTTTTTATGCCCACATAATATAAGAAAAATATTGAAAATCGTGATGAATTTCTCTAATTTATATCATTTTAACATTTAAATAAAACTTCATTCACTGATGGAAAGTGAGTTTTAACAAGAATTTTACATTGTGGTGTAATTTTTATAGTAAATTGGTTTTTTGTTTATGATATAAATTGTTGTATCTCATGGAAACCTTTTATATGATTTGGTACGCTTTGTGTGAGAATTTTATGGGTTAATAATGGAAATTAACATCTCCACACCTCATTTCACTGAATCATGAAGTTTGAATATTTCATACCTAAAATAAGGTAAATATAAGTTACATTAATATTTTTCATGTTTCCCAAATGATCTTACCATAAGTTCATTCATTATCTGATTTTTCTTCATTACTGTACCATATTTAGCTACACAAGTGTCTCTATTTTCTGATAGTTGTACGCCCTAAAAAACAAAAAAAAACAAAAAAACTACATAAATAAATAATGAGGGTAATGATTAAATGTAAAAAAATATGGGGATATCTAGGTATGGGGATAATGGTTTTACTTCTGAGAATTCTTAATTGATTTTTTCTTGAAATTTTATTGCAAAGTTTATAGGTTTGGTTTGGTAGAATGAATCAGAAAAGATAAAAAAAGTTCAAAATAATTTATATTTACATGATAAAAAGTAGAAATAATTACGTGTAATGGTTTTCAACACACATTTGGGGATTTATTGGAAAAATTTTCTCATGGATTTAAATTATTAGAAAAATATCATACATATCCTTGAATTTCATTCTATAACAACTTATGAGGCATCTTTTTTCCATGATCATTGTGAAGAACTCATTGGTGTAGTTTTTTCATTGATCATATTTCTATTAAGAATTAAATTTTTACTGAATGTTAAATATTCATGAATTTGGGAGTATATTCATGAATCATTTTTGGAAATGTGACTTTTCCCAGGAGTGCGAATTTTTAGTTGTGGGGGAGTGATCGCACTACGATTCACTATTTTATTACACCCTAACACTACTATATTAAACTGGTTTTGTATTGAAAATTACAAATATAATAACAAATTTAACTTCAAATTTAATTAAATTTGATAATTTTAACACTTTAAATAAGATTATTTTTACTTTTTTGATAATTACATTATTGTAGTAAGTGATTTTGAGGGTCAGAGAGGACATAGAAGAAAAATAGGACAACTATGCAATATTACAAGAACACGTGTGGGCTCAAACACACACTATAAATAATTAGTATATCCAATTAAGATGAAATTTTATAGGAGAATCCAAAATTAATTGGTTTAAAAATCTTATGAATACAACTAATCTAAATTCATCCATTAATGGGTCCATATGCACCAATCTATCAAAGAAAAATAGTTTACTCAAAGTCAAATGTTTGGTTCATTATTTTGTAAATATCTCCCATTTTATACTTTAAATGGTGCCACAGTTGATAGGGAGATATTAAATATGCGGTAAAATAAATTTTTAGTTTTTTACACGATGGAATATGGCTTTATACATACCCAAAACCATGGGCTAATTGGTATATCAAAATTTGGGTGCCCAAAACCAACTCTTATTTTGGATATAAACACATAAATTGGGCACCTCACTTTCAAGATTAGCCTATAGGAAAATATCTTCCATTTTGGAGAAAAAATTGAGTCATCTACTCAAATTATATGTTCTAGATTCTCCTATCCTCATATGGGGATCAAGGATAAAGGAAAATTTCCAATCAATCCTCCTCCTCTTGATGGTAAGCCAAATGGTGGATGGTCATTTTGAAGAAGCTAAACACACTTGGAAGGGAGTTACAGAACTTATTATTATACAGATCTTGTGTTATTTGTGTTTGAAATATTTCACTAATGATTTATATTAACATGTTTCACTTAGGAATTCATTTTTTTGGTATAATCAAGTGAACCATTTTTCATTTCAATACCGACTAGATTGTGATTTAAGTGGAAATATTGGGTTGTTCCAATTGGATAAGACAAGCATCCTATTCCTCTCACACATACAAGAGATATAAGTTGTCATTGGTATCCCTCACTATATTATCGAGGAATAAATCTTGAAAACAATATTTTTGGGTCAAGAGTTGGTTCTTTATGTATCTTTTTAAGAGGCAATAGGGGAATCGATATCTTGACAACCCTCAACCAAAGGATTATATTAAACCATGTTTATTTTTTAGAACAATGAACTAAAAATTATGTGTATTTAACATGAAATAATAAAATTCTATTATAATTCTAAAAAACACATTTCTTTACCAACTATTAAACTCTTTAATTAAGCCATTTTATTTTTAAAACTCTTTCAACAAAACTAACCCCTTTTTTAGTCCTTTTTTTTATAAACACTTTAAACATCCAATATTCCTTGAGAGATGAAATGGGGTATAAACTATGATATAAAAAGATATTTAAATCATAATGAATTTGACGTGTCAAGAAAATGAATTATGTTTCCAACTATTGACTAAAACCAAAAATCAGACTATGAGAAATAATAATCATAGTGGGAGTACCATATAATCACTTATAGGATTTTTAAATCATGTAAAATTATTTTCAATATATTAAATCTTAGTTTTAACATATTTAAACAATTATCATCATAAATTCAAATCCCTCATAATGGTTTGTAATGAAAATTTCAATTATCTAAATCATATCCCAAGGGAGTGTCAAATGAGGTGTGTAGTAAGGCATATTATCATGTATTTAGTAACACTTAAGTCAAGACTGACATGCCTTTTTTAGAGTTATTACCCATATGATCATAAATTATAGAACGTCTTCCACTTAAATTATAAAGATAGGGATTTATTTATTAGAAAATGCACATAATTTAATCGTTAACAAAACATCATGATGTTCTTATATACATATTATCAAAGTCTATCATTGGGTTATGTTCCCTAATCTATGTTTTCCTAAATCTAGTTCTCAAGGTTTCTACTAAATTTCCTTTGATACCAACTATAGAAACCCTGAATCTATTATACTGGAGTTGGTGTCTACTTTATTAAATTTTCATAAGATAAAAGGAATAACATTCTGAATAACCAAATAGTTTATTAGGCTTGGTAAACTAGATAAAACTTGACTCTAGAATTATATTTGGAATAAAAAATTACATTATAATTTTTTTTTGATAATATCATTATTTTATTTTAATATCCTTGAATTTCATTCATAGTACACCTCTTAGATTCCTAGTAAAGAAAAAAAAATAAGGGTGTGTTAACATGCTCATTAAAAGTTACATAAAGTGGAACATATTTTTAATTAATAAATAAAATCAACATGGAAAGGTAATTAAATGAACACACAAGAAATTTAAATAATTTTACTATCATTATTAGATGTGGAATAATTGATATGGGAATGTAAATAAATGAACCCACATGTCATTTAAATAACTTTACAATCATGAGTAGATAAGTAATAATCAATATGGAAAGGTAAATAACTAAACAGAAATTCCATTTAAATTATTTGACTATCATGAATAGTTAATGAATAATCAATATGGAAATGTAAATAAATAAACACGTATTGTTTTTAAATAACATTACTATCATGAATATATAAGTAATAATCAATATGGAAAAATAAATAACTGATCACACATTCCATTTAAATAACATGACTATCGTGAATAATTACGGAATAATCAATATGGAAAGGAATATAAATGAATACACATTCCATTCAAATAACTAAACTATCATAAATACATAATGAATAATAAATATTGAAATAAAAGTAACTGAATTCAAATTCTATTTAAATAACTTGACTATCATGAATAGATAGGTAAAAATCAATAAGGAAAGGTAAAAAATTGAGCATAGAATCCATTTAAATAACATGACTGTCATGAATAGATAATGGATAGTCAATAAAGAAAGGTAAATAACCGAACACACATGATATTTAACTAACATTAATATCATGAATAGATATTTAATAATAAATATTGAATGTTTTATTACTAAACACACATTCCATTTAAAGAACATGATTTTTATGAATTTATAAGGAATAATCAATATAGGATGGTAAATAACTGAACATGCATTTCATTTAAATGACTTGAATATCATGAAGAGATAATGAATAATAAATATGGTATGCTAAATAAGTAAATATAAATTCCATTTAAATAAATTTAATATCATGAATAGATAAGGCATAATCAATATGGGAAGGTAGATAAAAAAACACACATTCCATTTAAATAACGGAGAATCAAATGCATCTAGAGATATTATCATTGTGAAATTATCATGGATAACAATAAATGAATTATTAAGGAAGGAAATGATTAATTATTGGACATTGTGAACCTAGGAATCATTATTCCGCTAATTTTAATACCATTTACATGATAATTTAAAAATATGGGTAAACCCCCATTTAATGCTAGCTTACTAATTTGCCTCATGAGATTACCGATGATTCAAATGGCTATATAATTTTAAGCTCCACAAGTAACATCATCTACAAGTCCATACTTATAATTCAAATAGTTAATTTAATTCATGAATAATTTTCCTTATAAACATATATCCACATTTATTAAATAACATATATTTATAAATATTTCCTTCTATAATCAACTAACTTCCAAATTAAACACTGTATGTAATAATGATATACAGTTTAGGGAATATTCATATCTTTGATAAAAATTATATGGATAAACATGAATTTAAACATTAAACATCATGATTAAAAAGTTATTTATGTTAAATACATCAAAGGTGTAGTATATACACCACATAAAATTGAATCGGAACATATTAACAAATACGTACCAATGAAATGGGAATTAAGACAAGATCCCTTACAATGATCATGTCGTTGAAGTGAGAATCAATGAATCCACTATGTGTATCAAATGTAAATCCAAATAAAAAGTGGAAAAACAAAATAATATATCTAAAAGTATTTACCCAAGTAATATTATATTGTTAAATACAATGAAGATGTAATATAAACCAATGAAAATAAATTGAGTTATGAAATTATTTACCACTTAGAAATTTTCATGTCGAATACCATTAGATGAAATAATTAAAATTAAAAGGTAAAATATCCTAAAGTATTAATTATTCATGATATTACATGTAAAATGGGAAGTATGTACACTATATAAAATAAATTAGGTGCATAACAATAGAATGTGCCTCAATAAAGGGAAATTGAGATAAAGTATCTTACAATGATCATACTATTGAAGCGAGGATTAATAATTTGATGGATTATGTTTATCAAATGTAAATAAAAATAAAAATGTGCAAACAGATCATAAAATATTCAAAATACTTTATAAACGTAATCGTATAATATCAATTACAATGGACATGTAATTTGATTCAGTGAAAGAAGTTGAGTTATGGAATTCCTTACCACTTTGTGAATTTCAATCCAAACCCCCTTGGGTAAAATAATTAAAATTCAAAGTAAAATTACTATTAAATTTTAATTATTTATGACATTACATGTACAAGAGGAATAATTTTCCCCATATAAAATAAATTAGATGTATAACTTTAGAATATGCCTCAATGAAGGAAAATTGAGATGAAGTCTCTTGCCCTGTTATTCCTTTTGGTTGAACATCCTTAAAACTCCTGTATAATGGTTTTATAAATGTTATTAATTTATAAAATAACTACAATAATATTAATTATATCATATATGATCCTCTTATAACTTCTTATCACTCATTTAATAATGATAATTCATTATTTTCATTTTTTCGAGAGTTTATCGCCTGGTTTGCTCATGTGTATTTTTGTCGTGGAAGTTATGGTTCTTCTGTATAGGATATAGATCCATCATATAAATAATGATTTTAATTTTAAAAATATAATTTTTTCATAAGATTAATTTTTATAATCATTTTCTAAATTTGAATATGGAGAATAGATCACATTGTTTAGTGGATAAAGTAGGTTGAATGTACAAACGGGTGACTTTATCATTTCTTTAATGGCTGAAAGGGAAAGGAATTAGTTGATATAATAAATTTAAATAATACATATAATTTCATATATATCACATATATTAATTATATTTATATTTATTAAATTCCATTTAATGTGTCAATTAAAAATAAATGGCATCTTTTCGCAAGGCGGTAGTCCATTGTACAAATGAGTGACGTTATCATAATTTAAACTGAATGGAAAGTAAGAAGTTGTGTTTGGTTTTATAATTAAAAAAGTATAATTATATCATAAATAACATATATATGTGTGTGTGTGTAACATATATTACTATATCCATACTTTAATGTTGGTGTTGGAAAAGGAGTTACATCGGTTCGCGGGGTGGTAGTCCACCGTACACATGATTGACAATTCTGTTTCCAATTTGATGGAAGAAGAAGTATATATATGTTATTCACTTGAAATTATTACATATAATTATATTTAATATAATTATTATATTATATAATCATGTTTTAATAATATTTTAAGGAGGTGGAAGAAGAATAAAAATAAAAATACTTGTTTTAGAACTTTACCTCTTCTTCAAAAAACTTCTTTATATTTTCACCAAAATCATTCCAAGGTTAGATTTATAATCTAAAAAGGTATATATAATGTTTTAGCTGGTGTAAATAATATATTTTTCTAGTAAATTTCTGAACAAAATGGATTGTTAGGCAAGAATGGGGGCTGATAGTTGGTGGAATTGTATATTGGGGGAGAGGACACACATGGAATTTTTGAAAAGAATTAACTACACCCATAACTACACCCATATTTATTTCCATTCCAAAAGCCTCAAAATGGTTCATTATAGAATCATAGAGGTGATTAAGTATATTTATTTCTATATAATTGGGTTTGTATAAATTTTTAGTTCATTTTAATCCTTATCGTTTTAGTTTAATCCCACTCAAAAATTAGTTTTTATCATAACCACAGAAATTGATTTTTTACTTATTTTCTTATTAAAAATGGTTAAAAATTATGTTGTTCTTAATAGATAATATAAATTATGATGATTACAAATATGGAATTAATTTTTCCAAATTCAATTCATATAAATAGTAGAACCTCATTTTAAATTACACATGCAGGCACGATGAAAAGGACAGGTTTGAAAAAGAAAATTCCCATCCATCAGATGAACTTGAACCAATTAATCTATATCGTAGTTCCCTTCATGAATTAAAAATATATACATCAGGTAGATTCCGATTTATAACATAAAAAATAATTATCTTTCACCTCAAACATTTTACTCCCTATCTAACTTCTAACAATGGATTGAAATTATTTCTGGTTCTTGAACATTAACTTCACACTCCATAATGCTCCACCTTTATACTTATTTCACTATGTTCAAAATCACTCAAACTTAGTAAAACATATATATTATTTTTTACATCTTGAAAAAATGTTCCTAGTACATTTGATGACATAATATATTTTCTATATGGTGACATTGTTCAACTAAAAACTTAGATATCTGGTATATCGTCTTCCAATTATATATATCCAATGATTTCATCTGTTAGCCTCAATCCATTAACCTCAATCTAGTAACCTCAATCTCCCATTTTGGATTAAATATTTAATCATGAATATATTTATGATTTTATGAACTTTTATAACAATAAGGAATATTTTGAATTAAGGAATGTTTCCTAACACGGTTAAGGAAAATTCCTTCACCTCCTCTATTAATTCATAAGAAACCCATTTTTAACAATATAACAAACTCTTTATAAACTCTTTAACAAAAATATTTACAGTAATATATATTGAATAAAAATTTAAAACTTGTTAAAAAACATCCCAAATGATCTTTAATATCCCCCTTGTATTTTTTTTGAAACATTCACAATAACTTTTAATTTTTTTTAAACAAATCTTTTCTCAACTATTTATCGAACCACAACCTTTGTCATAGAGGATTTCCTGAAACCACACTACTGGATAAAGAAATTATTTTCATGGAATATCATCCCTTCATTAAAAGAAATTTTAGGGACATGTTTATATAAAATCTCCCTAAATCTTTTCCTCCCCCTTTAATTATACCAACTGCTTTATATTCACAACTAAAAGAGTTGTACTTATTGATAAAAAAGATGTAATTACTCCCCCCCATGAGAACAAAATATAAATAATAGTGGGGGACTTTATAATGAAGCTTTAGGAATTCTTTGGTCGAGGTTGAACATGTAGTTATAGACTCAATTCCGTAAATATTTCCATTGGATTAGATTTGGTAAAAACATCAATAATTTGATACTTTATTGAAAATTAATATAGCATAAAATCTCTACCAAAAAAATTATATTTAATTAAATGATACTTAATATAACTTTTTTTATCAATAATTATGTATAGGGTTTTTTAAATAGTATGTAACTCTAATTATCATCAAGAATATTCAATTATTTTCTAACAGTCCCTGTTTAAACTTCCAACTGAAATTTCAACCAAATATTTTGTGTATATGTTTAGGTGGTGGAAACAAATTTTTCTTATATTTTACTCAAGGTAATAAAATAATGTATCTAACAATTCCAAATCACACAACATTCTTCCAAAAATAATCTTCCTCCTAATGTCGAATTTCTATCATTACAATAGTTATCCCATCCTACATCATTATATCCATTAAAGATCATGTCATGACTTATTTTATACAAAAATATGTAAGATTATGTTCCTTTAATATATCTAATTATTTATTTCACTACCAACATATTTACTTATGTTTGATCACTCGGATATATTTAACACAAAGTTAAATTATATACAATATCTAGCCTTGAATATTGGACATAGAGAAAGATTCTTATCAACTTTAGGAAGTATTTCTAATTTAATCTTTTCCCAGCTTTATCTTTACTAAAATTCACACCAATATATATGGGTGTAGACATTTATTTTTATTATTCCACACTAATTTTATGTAATAGTTCATTATAATAATTTTTTGTGATATAATGATATATCATTCCTTTTATTGAACTTGTAGTCCCATAAATAAAGTTAACTCTCAATGAATTGACATTTTAATGTTTTTATTCATTTATTTAGAAAATTTTTAAGGAGTTGTATCCTTTTCATCTGAAAAAATTATATCATTAATGTAAACAATGAAAATAAGGTTACCTATTCTCATTTACATAACTTAAATGTAAGTATCATCATTCCCATTATAAATTCTCAACTGCTTCAGGAAAATATCAAGTTTAGAGTACCACACATGAGGATCCAATCTCAATCCATATCTTTCTTCATTTTATACTCCTTGGTTCCATCATTATCAAGTAAAAACATACCTGGATTATTAATATAAACATATTTTTTAATTTAACCTTTTAATAATAATGACTTAATATCAATCTGATAGAATTTATAAAAATGAAGAACAACAAATTATAAGATCAGTCTTATAGTTTAATGTCTCACAATAGGTGAAAAAATTTATTTATAATAAAAACATACCACCTATAAGAAACAATTATAAACAATACATGATTTCGTTATTGATATTTCTCCATATTATTTGAATATATTTCAAACCACCCAATTTATTTCTATAAATTTATTTCTTGGTTGTAATGGAACAATATTTTAGGTGTCATATTTTAAAAATCTGATCCAAATATTCATTGATCACATTTTTTCAATATTTGTGATTAAATTACTCTAAAATTAATTATGGTTTCATAAGTGAGATAAGTGGTGCCAAATTCTCAAATCCCAACTTGATTCTAGTCTCAACTAGATCTTTTTGATTTCAAATGAAGTTATCAGTTTCAGCCTATTTTTTTAATGTACTGATCATTAGATATTTTCTTTCAAACATACTTTCCTCATCAAAAGACTAATATAAGTCAATTTTTACATTGGTGGTTAGGAAGTCTTCTTCCCTAATATCTTCTTTGGTTGTCAATATTCTATATTTCATAACATATTCTTTATCATATTCAACAAACTTTGAGAATGAATTTTTATTTTAAATAACTCTCACATCATAATAATCAACCAAATTTTTTATACATTTATTCCAACATTTGTAACTTATTTATTTATATGGATATCCAATGAAAATTACTTCACCAAATTATTTACCAAAAAAATCAAAGATCTAGCTTTTCTATATTTATTAATAAGGGACTCCAAAAAATTTTGAAGCATTTCACTGAAGGATTATTGTTATACCACATCTCAAATGAATATATTTTAGATTCTGGTGACAATAAAAACCAATTTAAAACCTGAACAGTTTCACCTATAACTTCTCTATAGAAGAATTTAAAAAATTTATATTCTACGAGATTTCTTCTTATAATTTCTACTAAAAGTCTTTTTTTCCTTTGAGAGACTGTATTTTGTAGAGGTTGTAGGGAGAACTATATTGGTGTTTGATTCCATGTTTCATTATATAGGATTCATAAGTATTTATTAAATACTCTTTTTCTTTATTATATCTCAGTTTTAGTATATAAACACTAATTTGTCTTTTAACATCCCTTATGAAAAATTTCAATTTATTTTAATACTATTATTTATGTTTCTTAAATATTTTTTTGGTCCACTACTAGAAAGTGGTACATTTGTGACGGGTCATTTGTGATGGGATCCCATCGTAAATGAACCATTGCAAAAAAGTTAATATTTACAACACGATACACACCCATCGCAAATAGTTTCGTTGTGGTTTATAAATACCATATTGTAATGGCCCATTTCAAATAGTCACAAATATTATTTGCGACGGTCCCATCGTAAATAACATAAAATAATAATAAAATAGTAATAGAATAATATTAATATTGATGAAATAATAATATTAATATTAGTAAATTAAATTAAATTATAGAATAATAAAATAATACTCACATAGTAATAAAAATAATAACATTGATAATATTATAATAATATTATTATTAATATTAATATATCAAATATAATAAAAAAATTAAAAAATAATGAAAACATCATTATTTGTGAAAAAAATAATAAAATAATAAAAATAAAATACTCAAAAATAATAATTCATAAGTTAATAAATATAAAATATTAAAAATAATAATTAATAAAATAATCAAAATAACATAAATAAAATAATCAAAAATAATAATTATTAAAATATTAAAAAATTAAAAAATTAAATAAAGTAATAAAGTAATAAAAAATTAAATAAATAATAATATATGTAATATTTGAAACAATATAAAAAATACACTATATATAAATATAGATAGTTAATATTAAAAAGCATTACATCCAAATGTTTGATCATAAAAAATAATTAGATCACCATACGGGAGGGTCATCTGGAGGAGATGGTGGAGGGAACTCCATCTCTAAACCACGAGTCAGACGTTGCATGTACTTCAACTAATCCAACTCCTGCTACTACTGTCATTGACGCATCTCCTCCTGCATCTCCTCAGGATTTTCCTGCTGTCGTAGGAACTCTTCATGATGTTGTTGTTGTCATTGACGCATTTGCTCCTACTCCCTCTGCATACTCTCTATAAGCTCACTCTAAGGTCGCATCTGCTTCTGATATTGTGCATCAGATTATGATGACTCTCTATGAGATCCTCTTGATCTGGTTGCTGACATCGCAATAGTGCCATAATAATCCACATGCGTCAATCAGGAGCTGATACCAAAAACTTGTCCTTTCTCGAAGCCATAATGGGTTATCTGCATCCTTGTTGTCTCATCAAATCAATGGGCATCAGTCTAAGCACCAGTCTCCCCCTGAATCTCATCTTGTGTCTGAGACATCACAGCCTCATATGACTACTTCAATTGAAATTTAAAAGTAAAATAGTTAAAATATTATTTTAGTTAAATTGTAAATTCAAAAACAAAATATGTTGTCCATAATCTGATGCTGGAGAGCACCTCTAATCTCTCCATTGGTTGGATCACTATATATATTTCTATAAAAATTGAGCTCTAAAACATCAGGTTGTTCAAAAAAATATATGAATATAAAATAAAATGTTTACATTTAATGTTATATGAAATATTTAAAAAAAATACATCACATATGCTCCCTATGTGTACTAGATGTACGACTACTGGCTTAATGTGTCACCTCCTCTCTCCCCAATTTTTTTCCCTACGGATGATCTCCTATGAAAATGACCTCCCAACCAATGTGAACATAATCCATCCCAAACATAAGATGAAATTTAATTAGTTCATTGGGCGTGACAAAACTCTTTAAACTCTATCACTCCTACTTTCCCCACTGCCTTTCTTCTCAAATTGTGCAAAAACTGACTATAATGCTAATGTATAGTCCCCTGTCATGCATTCAAGATATCCCCACACATGATCTCATCAATGGGATACCGTAAACCCTAAAAATAGTTTATAATATCATGTTATTAATTAAATTAGTTTCAAAATAAATATTATTCTTTTACATACCATCCAATGATCAAACATATAGTGTTTCACAACAACGATAATCTGATCCCATGAGACGTGTGCTTCAAAAAAGTAATTTTGCAGTATAGTGATCCCCTATCCAGTAGCTATATGCATAAATCTATGGAAAAAAGAACAAACAATCTAAAAATCAATATATAAATGAATTATTGAAAACCTACTAAAATACACATGTAAACATGCCTCTTCACGCATGGATCGAAGCCAAGACATGGACATTTCTCGGGGATCGGGTCAGGAATCATGAACCACGCAAGACTACACCCCCTCTAAGTCCCCCTAAACTGCTAGTAGTCTGAGGGTCATATTAGCCAATATCCTTGTCATCCAAAGGTAAATCAGCTTCCTAAAATAGACAATACAGATCCACATCCATCTTAAACATGAAATTATTATTCTTAACAAACACTTAAAACAACTATTATATATAGATATATATTATATATGATTATAACCAACATTTAACTATGTCAATGTTCATCTTCATCCTCATCTTTATATTTGACGATGTCAATGTCTTCGTATTCCTCCTAACATCATCAATTTCCACATGACATTAAGTTTCATCATATCTTATCATTTAGAATTCATTTTTAACATCATTAACATCATCATCACCATCTACCCTTAATATGAGGTGTCATCATAGATATAAGTTCCTCTTTATGAAAAGGATGGATTTAGAGCAGTCTCTTGAAAAATTTTAGTTTCTTCAACTTTCAGAGAACCACATTCACCTTGAGTAAACTGATTTTTATGATATTTAATTTTTATCATGATCCACCAATCACTTTAAAAATGGTGTCATTTTTTACATAGTTGAGCAGAATATATGTATGAGCTCTATAATGTTCATCATCTAAAATCCATTGTTCATGAACTCCACCGAAACCAAGTTCAGGCTGATTGAAAACTGATAATTTATTTCCCATTTCATATTCAATATTTCCTTCTTTACAACCCATATAGTTGTGTTTGGATGGATATTCAAATTTAAAGTAATTAGAGCAGAAAAAGAAATTTTGTCTTGAAAATAAGCTTCTACAAATTAACCTTCAATCAATGCTTTGTTACAAACTTTTTTTCAATATCTACATGCATCTATTAAATTGGTACATACATCAGAACTGTATCAGACCTCTAAATTTTACTTCATGCAGAAAATGTAATATAAAATTTACCATTGATTCAAACAAATCCAATGGTAAGATTTTTTCCAGTTTACATAAAACTAAAATATCTTCTTGTAGTCTGCGTAATTCATCATAGTCACCTATCATCGCCCAAATGTCTCATAAAAAATATGATATATCTATTAGCACATCCAAAATCAGAGAATTCAACATACCACTTAATCCAATTTCCATAAGTCTTTCCATTATAACATGATAGTCATGAATTTTTAATCTCGTAATATGACCATTTCTGACACATCTTCCCAAATTGCAAGCATAACCATATGAAAGTCTCAAATCTATAATCCATTGAAAAAATAAAAATCAATTCTCTTTGGACAGTGTATAAGCTGCTTTTGGCTTCATTAACTTTTGTGATCAAATATTTTCTAACAGTTCAAGGTCTCGCCGCCTTCAAATTTTCGCAAGATTTAATTGTGCCTTTACATTATCTATGGTCTTACCTAGTGTATCTAAAACTATATAAAATAAATTAACAAAACAGTTCTTCTCAACATGCATGAAATCCAACATGTAATAGTCAAGTAAATTAATCCAATATGGAATATCCCAAAAAATGATTTGTTTTATCGAATTGTGTTCTTTCCCAAACCCTTCAATTTTCTATTGGTTTATTCTTGGTCTAAATTTGATAGGAGGTAATGAAGAGATAATTGATTTTAACTTTGAACCTGATATCATTGTTGGAGGTCCATATCTTTAAATTTTTCTTCTAGTGAAATTATATTTGTTCTTCTAGAAAGGATGATCAATTGGAAGTAATCATTGATTACAGATGAAAAAAAATATTTTTTCATTGACAAGCATAAACGCTTTTTTGTATCTCATATAGTATGAACATGATTTCAGATCATGTGTACTCCAACCAGATAACATTTCATATACTGGGAAGTCGCTAATTTTCCACATCAATGTAGCTTTCAGCAAGAAATTTTGTTTCGCAGCAACATCAAATGTACTGACACAATTAATCCACAATGATTTAAACTCATGAATAAATGCTTCCAAATAAACATCAATATTATTTTTCAAATATCTTGGAATTAATAAGGTCAAAAAGATATATGTTTACTTAATCAACATCTGAGGAGTTAAATTGTAAAAATTTATAAAGATAGTCCAACATGAATACTAACTATCGTATGAACCAAATGGACAGAAACTATCAGTAGAAAAACCCAATCACACGTTTAGGGATTCTAAAGAAAAATACAGATGCACTTCATCAAAATGATTCCATGAATCACCATTAGAGGGATGATTTTAAATTTTACATATTGGAATATTGGTTTTCTTCCATGACATCAATGTCGTTGTGTTATGAGACATAAATAAAATCTTCAATCTTGGTGTAAGAGAAAAATATCTCAATTATTTTATAGGAATCAATCGAGACTTCCCTTGATGAGCCTCTTTATACCTAGATTTTCCACATGTGGGATAACTATGCAATGACTCATTTTCACCATAATATTACATGAAATCATTTGAACATACCTGAATCTTATGATAACCAAGACCTAGATTATGAACTGGCCTCTTTCTATCATAGAAATTTGTAGGAAACACATTTCCATCAGGTAGCAGTGTTTCTAACAAAGATAATATCTGATAAAAATATCTATTTGACATTACATTATCTGATTTAATAGCTATAAATTTGGCAACTGGTTCAATTTTTCTTATCTTGTAACCAGGATATAAGGAATCTTATATAGACCTCAACAACTCATAAAAATGATATGGTTACAACTCAAGAGTTAAATTAATATCATCTTGAGATTTAACTTGTTGGAAAGATGGATTCACAATATCATGTACTAAATTTTGAAACTGTGTTGTATCTAGAACCAAATCATTAGTATCTTCTCTAGAACTATGTTCACCATGTTGATACCAAAAAATATAATCTGGTTGATAACCAAAATGAAATAAATGATCTCTAACATTGTCAAATGTGACAAACATCCTCAGAGCACATTTTTTACAAGGACACTTAATTGTCCCATCTAATACAAATTCTAATTTTGATGATACAAATGATAATAAAGCTTCAACACACTCAATATATATAGGATTTAAACTAGAATCATTTGGATTCTTGCACAGATTTATCAAAGCACAATCATCTAATAATGATTGTTGTTTAATTTCTTGTTCCATGTTTCTCTAAAAAATTAAAATAATTAGTTTTTTTGTATAATTTGATATAAGAAAAACACTATCCAAAAAACAAAAGACAATTAAATTCTATTTTCTATAAAATTATAGTAATTTATATTATTTTATACTTATTTATAGTATTTTTATAAACTTTTATACTAATTTACAATAAATTATATTAATTTATATTAATTACCACTAATTATTATTAATTAAAACTGATTTGTACTAATAATTTTTAATTACCTGCGAAACAATTTCTAACAGATTGGCAGAAACACTTTTTCCAGACGAATCATCTTCCCTGTATCCGACTGAAATCACTGAAATATCTACTCAGACATATGTATATCCATTTTTTATTCACAAAGATGGAGAGTATTGTGACAAGGCCTTCATGCTCTCCATCTTTATGCATATAGAAATGAATATCAAATACGTTTGAGAATATTTTTTATAGGGATTTTAGTCAGAGATAGTGGAGATGAGTCATCAGGTAATCCTCTTTTTTCCCATGGCTCATCTCTAGGAAACTTTCTCCGACTAAAATCTGTAGGAAAAATTTGCTTCGACATATGCATATTCATTTTTTCAGTTATGAGAATGGAGAGCAGGAAGACCTCTCCACACTACTCTCCATTATCGTGCATACAAAAATTAATATCCTTATATGAGGATAGATTTCTCATATTGATTTTAACAGGAGTAATATTCATGGAGATAGGCATGGGAAAAAGGGTGCCACCAATCTGTTGGAAATTATGCCAATTTATTACAATTTCATCCTATTTATTGCTAATTATTGCTAATTATTATTAATTATTAGACATTGTTACTAATTATTAGAATTTTATAGAATTTATTACTATTTATTACTAATTGTTTCAATTTATTATTAGTTTTTTCAATTTATTACTAATTCTGCAAATTTATTACAAATTTTTCAAATTTTTTACTAATTAATCAAATTTATTACTAATTATTATAATTTATTTCTAATTATTATAATTTATTTCTAATTAATAAAAAAAAATTCAAATTATTATAAATTTTTACTAATTATTACTAATTATTACTAATTATTGAAATTTATTACTAATTATTCGAATTTTTTATTAATTACTACATTTTATTACTAATTATTACAATTTATTACAAATTATTAAAATTTATTACTAATTATTCCAATTTATTAATAATTATTCTAATTTATTTTTAATTACACTAATTTATTACTAATTATTCCAATTTATTACCAATTATTACAATTTATTACTAATTAATAGAATTTATTACTAATTGTTACTTATTATTAGTAATTATTAAAATTTATTACTAATTATTTCAATTTTTTACTAATTATTACAATTTTAACTAATTTTTGGAATTTAATACTAATTACTGCATTTTTTTACTAATTACTGCATTTTATTACTAATTAATGTAATTTATTGCTAATAACTATAATTTATTACTAATTTCTATAATTTATTTTCTAATTATTGAAATTTATTACTAATTATTACAATTTATTACTAATTATTCAAATTTATAAATAATTATCTGAATTTTTTACAAATTTTTCAAATTTATTACTAATTATTTGAATATATTACTAATTGTTTTAATTTATTACTAATTATTCAAATTTATTACAAATTGTTCCAATTTATTACTAATTATTCGAATTCATTACTAATTATTTGAATTTATTACTATTTATTCAAATTTATTACTAATTATTCTAATTTATTACTAATTATTAAAATTTATTACTAATTATTAAAATTTATTACTAATTATTAGAGTTTATTATTAATTATTACTAATTATTACTAATTATTAATAATAACTACTAATCGTTGAAATTTATAACTAATTATTAGAATTTATTACTACCTATTAGAATTTATTACTAATTATTAAAATTTATTACTAATTGTTATTAATTATTAGAATTTATTATTCATAATTGCATTTTAATACCAATTATTGGAATTTATTACTAATTACAGCATTTTATTACTAATTATTTGAATTTATTGCTAATTATTCAAATTTCTTACTAATTTTTACTAATTATTGGAATTTATTTCTAATTATTGAAATTTATTACCAATTATTGCAATTTATTACGAATTATTGCAATTTATTACTAATTAATGCATTTTATTACTAATTATTGCAATTTATTACTAATTATTACAATTTATTACTAATTATTTCAATATATTACTAATTTTTTGAATTTATTACTAATTGTTCGGATTTATTACTAATTGTTCGAATTTATTAATAATTGTTCGAATTTATTACTAATTATTGCAATTTATTTCTAATTGTTGCAATTTAGCACTAATTTTTGCAATTTATTTCTAATTTTTGCAATTTATTACTAATCGTTTCAATTTATTACTAATTATTCGATTTTATTATCAATTATTCGAATTTATTACTAATTATTTGATTTTATTGCTAATTGTTCAACATTATTACAAATTATTCGAATTTATTACTAATTATTAGAATTTATTTCTAATTATTACTAATTATTAGAATTTATTACTAATTATTAAAATTTATTACTAATTATAAGAATTTATTACTAATTATTGAAATTTATTACTAATTAGTAGAATTTAATACTAATTACTGAAATTTATTATTAATTATTCCAATTTATTACAAATTATTCCAATTTATAAATAATTTTTCGAATTTATTACTAAGTGTTGTAATTTATTACCAATTGTTGCAATTTATTACTAATTGTTGTAATTTACTACTAACGATTTCCTTTTATTTATAATCATTCAATTTATTACTAATAATTCCAATATGTTACTAATTATTCAAATTTAATACTAATTATTTCAATTTAATGAAATTATTACAATTTAATACTAATTATTATAATTTAATACTAATTATTAAAAATTAATATAATAACCATTAATTAATACTAATTCATACTAATCACACATAATTATTTGTAAAAATAGACATAAACAATAATAAATAAAACTATCTAATTCTAATTTAATATAACTACATCTAATTGACAATAACTATAATTAAAATAAAATAAATTAAGTAAAAAATAAAAAAAAATCAATAAATACATTAAAACTGAAGCTTTCGAAGTATATAAGCTGCGAAAAATGCTCCAAATTAAAACATTAAATTATGAATAATATTGAGAGAAAACTTTTCACTCGAGAGAGAGAAGAGTAGAGAATGGAATGGAATGAAGGAAAAAATGTTTTGGGGTATAAATAGGTTAGATTAGTTGCGACGAGGTTATTTGTGACAGAAAAACCGTCACAAATGTTAACATTTGTGACGGGTCCCGTCGCAAATACCATCTGATTGAAAAAGTCTTTTGCGACGAAACTCATCACAAAATACCACCTGTTGACATACTATTTGTGACGGGATATACATCTCGTTAAAAATACTTAAAACACCACTGGGTATTTGTGATGGGCTACTATAGACCGTCCCAAATACCCTTTCGTGCAATGTGCGCCAAAGATTTTGCAACAAGAACCATCTACCCATCACAAAAGACTTATTATTTGCGTTGGGAAGATTCTCTCATCCCAAAGACTTTTTCAGAAGGACTATTTGTGACAGGTCATTTTCCTATCTCAAGTAACCCATCGCAATATCCTAGTTTTCTCATAGTGGTCATATAATTCATTTAAAAAATGAATGTAATAATTTGAAATAAATTTTTTTACAGATGCCTCATCTACCTTCCATGATCAGAGTGATTGAGCTTAAGAGGTTTGATTGATTGGATTTCAACTTTATTATGTATGTTACTAACCATCTTCCCATTTTGAATAGTTATAAAATCAACATCACATTTACTCATTAGTTGCAATATGTTTCTTACCAAATATTCCATAGAATGTGTTATCAAATAAATTTCCCAAGATTCCCAATTCTTGAATGCCACAATTTATTTTCATCCATAGAATTTTGATAACACGATTTACAAAGATTTCCAATCTGCAATAGGTTGTGGTTGGTTCTTTCTCCCTTCATAACAACTTTTCCACATTTCAAACATGTTATGGTACAAGAATATTTTCTAAATATAAATTCCTTACCATCATCACAAAGTTGGATAACATTTATTATGTTTTTTTAATCCCATCAAAAAACAAAACATGATTTGATTTAAATTTCTAAGATTCAATATTAAAAGATCTTATTTATATTATTTTTATAGGAGTGTTATTTGAAAAATTAACTTCTCATATTTAACATTATTCAATATCTTTAATGTCCTTATATTACCTATCGTATCTAAGAAACAAAAACTATCAAGAAACCCATGTTTGATCCCTTTATTTAATTTAAGATATGTATTAATGAAAAATGCCACTTTTTAAACATTATTCTTTCTAAACCCTATTTATTTTCTAGTATAATAACATTTTACAATAAGTGTTTTCATAAATTCTTCAATAAAGTGACATATTTGGTCACATCTTCCGAAAAAAATTTCCAAAAAATAATGTAAGTTATTCATTAGAAAATTTCTATCATTTACTAATTTATTATTCTTTCTTACTATAACTTGAAATTTTATCTCTTTTCCTCCATTATTGATCTCCCTTAGTGCAAAAATATTTTTAGGAAGAGATATATTATGGAAAACATTATATTCCTTATGCCCATATATACCAAAACACTAATAATATCCACTAAATCTTGAAATTTTATTGAACTGGGATCTTTCCCGATAAGTAGATTCCTGAGGTTCATAACAAATTTTTTTATTTCTTTCCCCCTAGTGTGGGGAATATTTCTTATGGATGTTCTTTTCAAAGTTTTTGTATAAAAATAATTTTCTATATCCTTTATTAATCTATGATTTCTTATTGTTTTTTCTAACACCATGACAATAAAAAATATCATATGAAATTTTATGTTTAGTGGATATAAATGTCACCTGATTCTTTGGAAGAGTTTTATAATTAGCTTGATATTTTTCACGCTATACCTATGAGTCCTTTATGAATTTTTTTCTGATATTCGTTATGTTACTTTCAACATCAAGAATTATTGATTTATTATTACCCTTCTCATATCCCTTAGAATCATGTTTCTTAATATTATATTCCACTATATTTCCTTATTCAACAACTCTAAGTTTGAGGTTTTTAATCATCTAAATGTACACATCTTCCGTTTTAAGAATATATTCCTTTCCTATATTATTTTTCTCACCTTTTTTTATTTAACATTATAATTTATTTTTTGACTTTTTGGTTTTCTCAATATATTCCACATATTATTATCTGATCTGGTTTTCTTTTTAGGTTTCTCCACATTATTCTTCTTCTCTATTTAAGGAATCTTCCTTTCTCTCAAAATTTTCAAATAAAGTTATGATTTTATTTAGTTTTTAAACTTCTGAATAATTGTTGGTAGTCTATTCATATTCAATATTATTACTCAACATACTTCTTCTATTCTTTTGAGTGAGCTTTTTATTATTTCAAGTGTACTTATTATATCTTTTGGAAGTTTTTATCTACTTATTCCATTAAAGATTATCTTTAAAATAATTTTAATATTCTATAAATTTATTCTTAGTAAAATTCATAGAATATTTACCAATTCCTCCACACTCTAAAACTTTATTTGTGAGTTTCCCTCTATATTATCCTATAACTATTCGATAATTTTTTGAGATAATAGACATGATTTTTTCATTCATTTCATCATCATTCTTATATTCTAAATTACAAAGGCTAACAATCTTATGATAAATATCTTAGATATTCAGCTTTCTCAAAACATAAAGAATCTATTTAATCCTAGATATTATTTTATAATGTTTTATATTTTCTCATATCATATTAAATAAGAAGTTTATGTGATTCTTAAAGTGAAAAATCATATTTATATTTTATGGAAGATATTTTAGAAACAAATGTGTCTAGAAAGTTTCTCATGTGTTTCTTAAAAATGGTGGAATCTTCCAAGACATATATGAATACTTGGATATTGGAAAAAAATAATTTACTCTATATAAGTACTCATAAACAGTTTTATCAACTTTCATTATGATATTGTTGAAATTCATTCACTGAATTTATATCTTTTCTTCCCTTACTTTTATATTTACCTTGAAGATGCTTTCGAGTTGGTCTTAAGTTTCC
Organism: Viscum album; assembly: GCA_963277665.1. Taxonomy (NCBI): domain Eukaryota; kingdom Viridiplantae; phylum Streptophyta; class Magnoliopsida; order Santalales; family Viscaceae; genus Viscum; species Viscum album. The sequence goes on from OY728142.1 coordinate 1,548,808,802, forward strand.
ATGGCTATCTTGAGATCCATTAACTTCATAAATAAATTCTAAAAAACCTAGGAATAGTATTTATATATTTCCCATCATTCTTAAGATTTATTTTTTTAGTGAATTTCATTGGATAATCTTTCTAAATGAGTGGAAACCCAACTGTAGTTTCATTAATTACCAACATACCAATAAAAAGAAGATTGGATATCATTTTATTTTTGTAACCTTGAAATTTTTTCCTATTGAAGGATGGAATTATTATACTATTAACTGAGTTATGATTATCCATTATAAGTATCAAATAGGGTAAACCCACTCTAATACCACCTGATGTTCCTTGGGATCATGAGAACCAATGAGAGGGGGAGAATCATTGGTAAAATTTTAAAAACTTTTCCTTCTTAAAATCAACCTATGATACTTTTTAGAGTTTTTATCCTTTTCAACATTTTGGAAATGTCAACCACGATTTCTATGAAATGTTAGGAAAATAATGTAGAGGATAAAATATTTAGAAGGTTCTCTGCTAATATTGGTGATTGCATCCTTTTTATGGTGACTCATATCTGCCCATGACAATTCACTACAATAGAAAAGGGGATACAATGAGATAACTCTCATTGGACTCATTCTGTATCCTGATAGGAAATATTATACTAATTCCTATTAGTTATAAATATTTTATTATGAAACACGTCAATAAAAAGATAATTAAAATTTCTACATGGCTCACTAAAAGTTCATCCAAAAAATCTTCATCTAATGACTTCATCTGGTATCTCTATTTTTTACACCTTCTAAATTAATTTTATATATTTCATTTGATGTGCCTTAGAAAACCATGCCTCTAATATGATATATAAGATAAATAGACCAGCAGTGCCTCAAAAACTAATTATAAACTCTGTTTGTTATAATCTATATCAAATATCTCTGATCAATGCTATTATTCTATGTTAAATATGCACCCATGTCAGGTCCCTCTTTTTGATAAATCCGACCGGTATACTCTCTTCTTTAACCAACCCGTTTGGAAACTCACACTACATGAAAACATCATCGTAACAGATATTTCATATTGGTTAATATTTTTTTATGAGTTATACTTGATCTCCATTTTTATAGGTGATCTCGTAGGAGAAAAGACAAGAACTAAAATTCAATTTTTCTCTCAAAGAAAACTCAAATTTTGAAAATCACAATCGATTCAAATCTTGGGGATTTATCTAAATAATTTAAAAATATTCAATAAGATTTATTAAAACTCTAGTATCTAAAACCTTATTTTATGTTCCTTAACACCATCCTTTGGAAAATATGTCAAACTTCCCTATCTTTGATAGATATCAAACGTTGAAGGTTCAAATCATCATCGTCATTGTAAAGGTCTTTAAAAAGTTAATATAAATAAGTTTTAAAATCATTAAAAAAATGTTTGATGAATCTGTATAAAAATTTTGACAAAATAATTGATTCTCCATTAAGGTAATATCTACAATTTCGTTGATCAGTGGCACACCTTTTTTGAAATCTCTCTTTCTGATTCGCTTCAACTGATCAAATCAACCCAATGAGCTCACTATTTCTTTATCATGTGATCCTATTCAACACACTTTTATTAATGGACTACTTATAGGTTTTTATGATATCTTTGACCTATGTGTTGTAAATATTTCATCTAGTACATCATGACTCTTTAAAAACTCAATGTAGAACAAAGATTACAAAACTCCTCCAAGTAAAAGTTATCAGAATCATTCATCCATGAAAACATGTTTTTTTCTAATTCCCATCCATCTGATGAACTCAAATCAATTCCCTTATAACATGGTTACCTTCATGACATCGAAATTCATACATTGTGTAGATTCCACTTTTTAACATTGATACTATAAAACTTTTACCTTCAACATTATACAACTAGTTTGCCTTCTAACATTGGCTTGTACTTTGTATTGGTGTTCAAACTTCGACTTCACACTTTTTACTAAAACAAATTTGTACATCTATCAATTTATTGAAAAGAACAAAAACATAGTACATCATACATATTATTGATCTCCATCTGATAACAATGCACCTGGACTGCTCAATATCTTTATATATTGTTCATATGGTGACATTGTAAAACTGCAACATTGAGCATCTTCTGCATCTTTATTTGATTACATGTGTCTGATGATCTATTCTTGGTAGCTTTGATCCATTAACATCAGTTCAGTAACCTCAATATATCCCTTGGGAATCATTCTTGAATAATTAATATCTTCTTAATGTTAGGAACTTCAATAATGGAATAGCATCATCTAACTTATGGAAAGTCCTCCACAACTTCATAAGAAAAAATTCCTAAAAACTTATATAACTCCTTCTCACCTGTTTAATAAAAAAATTTAAAACAAGATATATTGAAAATAAATACAGAAAAAAATTATAGTAATATCCAAAAATGTCTCCAATAATGATTTATGTAGACATGTTTCATGCTATATGAAATGATCATATAGAAATAATATGATAAAAATCTTTTTTACTCTCTCAATTATTTAAGTAATATCTATTTTATTTATTTTATGAAACTAACATGTGTAAACATAATATTTTTAACTTGTATATTTAAATATAAAGATATTGATCTTTTCTCTCATTTTCGTAATACATTTAATATTAATCAGTTTTAGTTAAACATCTTTTGGTTGAAGAAGCCTGACATCATCTTTTTTTAACTTACAAAAAACACAATTTTTTTAACCTGGATATTTAAATCCATAGATGTTTATCATTTTTTCCATTTCTATATTAATTTCACTTTCATTAGTTTCAATTAAACAATTTTTTATTGAAGAATCCTAACATCATTATTTTTTTCAAACATAAAAGTGTAATTATACTATTTTTCCACTTGAATATTTATATATATATATATATATATATTAAATATTTTTTCATTTTTGAATTAATTTTTATATTAATTAATTTAGTTAAAAATTTTATGGTTGAAGAATTTATGCATCTTCATTTTTTTTGAAAATTTCACAAGTAAATACACAATTGTTTTAAATTGTACATTTAAATATAATAATTTTGATCATTTTTTATATTAATTTTTTTTTAATTTATTTCAACCATGTTTCTTTTGGATGAATAATTATAATATAATTACTTTTATTCAACTATTTCTTTATATTCTTCATTTTTAAATATCCACTGTTATTAAGTTATATTATCTAACATAATAGATATAATTTCTTTTTTATTATAAAAATTCAATTATTTATCTTTGGATAATGATTTAATTATAATAAAATACAATGGAATTTAATTACATTATATTTATATATTTAAATGATAGGAGTGAATCCATGGGAATATTTAATAAGTTATGTGTAAATTTTTTCATACTAGTATATCTATAATGATTAAATTAATTAATAATATTAAACTTTTGTCTGTCAAAATTATTTACAGTACTACTGGTGAGCTGACTATGGCAGAGTCTTATTCTTCTCCAATCAATAAAGTATGTAGAGTTTTTACATTCTAAATTATACATTTAACAAAACCTTCACTTTCTTATAGGGAACAAAGGTTTCAAGTTTAATTTGATCATAAAAATACATTAATTAGCCTAAATGTAACTAAATTTAGTAGTTCTATAGATATATTGAGGAATTGTAAGATTATTATTTTATATACTAATTTTGTGAGAATTGTAAAAAGGATGATAAATCAATTTTGAGTGCCCTTTAATTAAAATATATTACCTGATTTATTATCCCCATTCTATAAATATTTTATATTTCATATGAAAAATTTATTTAATTATATATGATACATGACTTTCATAACATTAGATCAATTAAAAATAGGTGTCTATATTTTATGGGATTTAGATAGATGAATTTTAAAACTAAATTTATTTTATTTTATATTATTACGAATAAATGTACTGAAAACTCATGCCTCAAATATGAGTTTTATATGTAGAGACACAAAATAATGTTTTCACTAGTCAGTTGGAGGAAACCTTTTTAGTATGATACTTACTGTGATTAAAATCAATTTTTAAAACTATTTTTTGATTACAAGATGAATTATTAATTCTTATTATTATATAATAGGACTCTATCATATATCACAAAGATAATTATTCATATAATATATACCATCATACATTATCATGTGGAGGGTATCCTTTAGTAGAGGATAAAATGATTGCTAAAAAGTTTGATGAATTATATACTAAATATAGTATTGGATCCAAATAGGATCGATTAATTCCTCTATATCATCCTCCTCATCATGAAAAATAGAAAAGTTATAGAGTGATTAAAAAGGGTAAGTTTCTTTCTAATCCATAAAAAAAACTATTTTGTGATATTCTAATAAATTAATTATTATTTTTCTTAAATAGTTATATTTTCTAAATTCATTGTACTAATATAAAATTTACATATATAATTTTAGGAATATATTTTAGATCAATATATTAGAGTATATTTATTCCTAATGGTAGAATGTATATTCTTGAAACTTCTTTATGAAATCATAAAAACTTGAGATGCGTAAGAGGATACAAGGCAGGTGTCAGTATTATAATTTGTTTCACCTTAATACCAAATCAAGGGATTTAAAATACATATTTGAAATAGAATCCTTTAAGGATGAGTTTTGATATATGAATAAGTTTATATATTGTCAAATTAAATCATCTGTATAGGATATGGTTACAAAAATGGAGAGACATAAAAAAACTATACAACCTGCCTACCCAGAGCCTCCACATCCTCGTGTAGTCCTAACCTTGTACCATGAGTTTCATGCTAGTATCCCCATTTACATGTTGTAGATTATTGAATTGTATATAAATTGGGGGATTATATACATAATGATATTATATATTTGGATCATATAATAGTAGTGGTATATGATATTTGTAACACCCCAAGATTTCATAGTACGTTATTTCTTCAAAGTAATTCAATAACTTTCACTACACGCAACACCGAGTTCAAGCGCACCAAAAGATTACCAAACTAGCTGTTCAAAAGCTTTTATGAATAGTATTAACTGAATTTTGAACATTATATAATCCTTATAATTTTAGAATCCATATTATGAGTTTCTTAGACATAATGTACGAATGAATTCATTTTTTAGATAAAAGAAGTATTTTTTTTAAAATGCAATTTTACCACCTTTTAATGGTGAAGCCTTTTTAAATCCAATATTTGAAACTTTTATTTATTAAATTTGAAAAAATAAACTTCTTATTTAGAATCAAGATATAAGAATTTAGTTTCAATAAAGTGTTGTTGTTTTTCTGATAACTTTCACATTTGGGTGAATAGTGAAAAGTACTATATTTTAACTGAAAACAACATTTTAAATCAAAATAATTTATATTGTTAGATTATAAATTTTAATGGTTTTTAAGTATAAATAGATTATATTTTTACCATTTAATCAAATTATGGTCATTTTAAATAATTTTACTTTGAAATTGGACATAAACATGTGTCAAACTTTTGGTAGTTATTATTTCTTAAAAATATGCCTTTTGATTTTGACAGCGGAAATTAATTTTAAATTAATAAATGAAACTTCTATTTTATAAATTTGGTAAAATATACTTCATTATTGAATTAATAATATAAAAATTAGCTTATGGTAAATTTTTGGTATTTTTCTAAAAACTTTTAATTTTTGATGAATAATGAAAAAGACTGAGTTATAGTTCAAAACCGAATTCTTATTTAAATAATTATTTATTTTATTTAAATTTATTTTATGTCAAAAAAGATACATAATACTTATATAAGATCAATGAAATTCATTGGAGTCTGTTTATAAGAATTTTAGATATATAAAAATTTTATTGAACTTTTCACAGTCTTTTACCCACCTCCTAGGAGAATTTGCAAATTCACATAATACTTAATTTTACCGCTTCTGTGAGTGGAATTTCGAAACTCCTAGAGACATGGTTAATATAAAGGACTAAAATGTGGTTCAATAAGATAAAAATAATTTTTGGTGAATAGTAACTTTTTACTTTTATTTACCACGGTTAAAAGTAAATAGGGTAATTAAGGGTAAAAATGATATTATTATTACCCTAACACATGTCCTAATTCTATTGGATAAGTATAATTCAACCAAAAAACCTTATTAATAAAATATTATCATTTAGATCCACTTGTATTAGATTAGTACATTTATTATTATTTAATTCAAAGAAGAGTTATAAGAGTTAAAATCAAGGTTTAATTACAAAAAACATTTTTAATATAGGGTTATATATAAGATAAATTCGATTTTAAATATTCATTAGAAATATAAAATTATTTCTAAATAAAGTTATTTTATTTATAATTTTTAGGCATTAAATAATTTAATTTATTTATGAAACAATGGTGATGCAGTAATTACATAATTAGTGAAATATTAAAATAATTGATATTATAAATATCCAAATAAATTTAATTTGAGACTTTTTATGAATTACACTGATTTTAAAGGTTAATATGACATGTTAGTATTGAGTTAATTATGTTTTTTCTAATTAATCATGTTGTTATAAGTTTCAAAAAAATCAAATAACAAATAGTGTCAAAATTGACATAAAAAAGTTTTCAAAACAAGTATTCTATTATTAATTTATATTATATTCCTAAAAATCTATGGTTCGGCCAAGAGATTTATATAATGACATATGTATCATTAATGGACCACATGGGGGTATCTTGTAAGTTTATAGTAAGTTTATTGAATATATAATATAAAAATACAAAGTGACATGGTAAATGTCAAACTAATTAACTAAGAGTTAAAACTAAAAGATATGGTTAATATAATGACCCAAACCTGTCTAAAATATATTGGTTTAATGGATTTAGACCCATCCCCACCATATAATTTTAATAATACACTTTGGATCCATTATAAACCGAATATGAATTTATTATAAATTAATACTTTATGTTTTTCCTAAAGAGCCCCTCCTCCCCCTTATAAAAGGACACAACTTCTAACCAATTCATCACTCCTTCAAAGCATTTTTGTTCTGACAAAACCTACGCAAATACTGTCTAAAATTTCCTCACTTCATTCTAGAGGCCTTATTTTTATCAGAAATCCAACCTAAGAAGCCCTTTTGATCAAATAAAAATGAAGAACCCGAAAAGAGGTAATGTTTTCACCACCCTTTTTCAAGTTCCTTTCTTCTTCAACCTCTTATTTCTTTGTTATTTACTTTCTAAAATAATAACTCTAGTATATTCTATATACTGTGATTTTATTATAAATTTTGTACAACCATATTCAGTATTCTATCCATCCTTTGAATGACATGTCACCATACATGCGTACGTGCGGCTTGCCGTCTCCACGTCGTGGTGTAATTGTTATTCAAAATATTATTATTTGGATGGGTATAATAATGATGTGTAATTCATGTAAATAATAAATATAACATGATAATGATTATTTATATTTGATATACAATCCAATTATATATTATTTTAATATCAAAAGAATGATATTGTCGCTTGTGCATATGTACGGACTACCGTCTCCACGAATGTGATGAGATTCATTCCACATCATATCCTTTCAAGACTAATTCTCATTTAATAATTAAAAATAATGTTTAAGGATTTGATATATTTCTAGATATAAATAAGATACAACATATCCATAACAAACACATCTTATGTAACAAAACATATAAAATAAAACGAGTAATTTAACACCCAAAACAATGATAATACTAAGATATTATTAACAAAGCAATCTTAAAAGATCATATATGATATCATATTAATTTAAATGATTCATGTATAATTTAATAACAATAATTTCACAATTATACATGAGGTTAACCTACCCTAAACCAAGGAAAAGTACAAGGTAAAGGTTGATTTAATTATGTTTGTTCGAAGTAATCATAATGTTATGAGTTTCACAAAAAATCAAATACCAAATAGTGTCAAAATTGACATAAAAGAGTTTTTAAAAAAAATATTATATTATTAATTTATATTATATTCCTAAAAATCTAAGGTTCATCCAAGAGACTTATAAAATGATATATGTATCATTAATGGACAACTTGGGGGGTCTCTTGGAAGTTTATAGTTAGTTTATTGACTATATAATATAAAAATACAAAGTGACATGGTAAATGTCAAACTAATTAACTAAGAGTTAAAACTAAAATATAAGGTTAATATAATGACCCAAACCTGTCTAAAATATATTTATTGAATGGATTTCTACCCATACCCACCATTTACTTTGAATAATCCACTTGGGAGACATTAGAAACCGAATATGGATTTATTATAAATTAATACTTTAAGTTTTTTCTAATGAGCCCCTCCTCCCCCTTAAAAAAGGAAACAAATTCTAACCAATTCATCACACCTTAAAATCCTTTTGGTTCGGAAAAACCCTACCCAAATACTCTCTCAACATTCCTCACTTCAACCTAGAGACCTTAGTTTGATAATAAATCCAACCTAAGGATCCCTTTTGATCAAATCAAAAGGAAGAACGTCGACCTCAGATACGTGCACAGTACCCACTTTTGTTCCCCTAGTTTTGATGTATCTTTACGGGGACGTAAATCCCTAAGGGTGGAGTAATGTAAAGACCCGTAAAATTCAAGGGAAATTTTCTTCTTAATTTTCTTGGTAATTTTACAAGAACGTGATTTCTGACGGAACTTGATTCTGAGGCCTGGTGTGCCCGGAATTTCTATCCGAAGTTTAGCTCAGGTATGTTCAGTGAACAAATGAGCGGGGATTCCTAACTTTTGAACCGGTTCTCGGAATCGAATTCTGAGGGAACTGATGGAACCGAAGAACCGGTAATTTCTTAGGAACACCTTTTTTGGAGTTGTGTTTCCACGGGTGAGGATGTTAAAATTTGTGGAAGTTAAAATAAAATTTGAACAACAAATTTTATTTATCTTTCTAAGTGTTTAACCTTTGGGTGGAAGTTGGGTAACCACCCTACTTCCCATGAGAGGTTATGAGGCTGGTGGCGCCCACACAAACCCCACCCCTTAATATTCTCTAACCCCCCTCAACTCACCATTAATTTTTGACAACTTATGATAATTAATTAGGTGAGTTAAATGTGAGTGTTTGAAATTCAAATGCTTAGGTTATGATAATAAAATAAGTGTTGAACTTATTTTATTTTGTTGGAATTATGGTTGTGGGAGCCTTTGGGAGAATAAGAGAGTTCTTGAGGATTCTTCGTTCTTTGACAAAGAACGCGAAGAACGCACCACCACCGACGAAGAACACCGACCTCCGATGGCAGACAAAGGCGAGAGACGCCTTCCTCAGAGATTACATAACGCCAATGACGTTCCGTCCGTGACGCTTTCTTCCGTGACGGTTAATTCCGCGACGAACTCTCGTTCGACGACAATGTTGAGGTAGGGATTTATGTGTTTTAATTTGTGAATTCTTCTGTCATCTATCCTCGTTAATTTGGACCGCTTGATATCGTTTAACGGGAGCGGGCCGGACCGCACAAACACGGCCGACCCTCCTCATTATTTTTTTGTTGTTTTTGTTTTTTGCGGTACGAAGGAAAGTGATGCGGTGTCGTCGCACCACGCAGGTACGAGCAGCAAGGATGCGCGGCGCCGTCGCGCCGCGCCAGAAAAACCCGAAGACACCGTGGCCGGAGCGGGGCAGCGGTGGAGGGGTGTGGCGCCACCACGCCATGCTGGACAGACCAAGGCTGTGGCTTAAGCCACGGTAGAGCAAGGGAACCGGCGGCCGGAATCGGGCCGCCGGCGTCGGAGCAGGGGGGACCGGCCTTGCCGGTCCCGTGGCGGTAGAAGCCGCCCGGCCGGAGCGGGCTGACCAGACAGGGAAGAGCCGGGGGTTCAAACCCCCAGCTGGCCGGACGTCAGCAGCCCCATTAAGGGGCCGCAGTTACTACACGCAGGGGGCAGCGCCCCCCCGCATTCCGAACGGCTCGGCCGTTCGGTCGAGCCGCCCAGCCAGCGCGTCGGACCGCCAGCGCGCCGGGCCGCTGAGCGGGGTCGCGCCCAGGCCAGGCCGTGCCCAAACGGGCCGAACCTGGACCCAGTTCGGTTCGACCCGGTTTGGGCCGACCTTGGGGGTATCGGGCCGGGTCGGACTGGGCCCGAACCCCCTAATACCGATCCTCTTTCGGTCTTTTTCTCATAACTTGAGCTGCGAACCTCCGATCGACGCACCGTCAGCTGAGATACGATCCTTGGATCGAGAAGGTCGTTTCATTATATTAAACTCAGGGTTTCGAAGAACTTTGGGTTCGGCCGGGTTGGGTCGTACTCGAAACCAACCGAGCCCTCAGAGCGGAAACGCTTATAACTAGAGTTCCGGACGTCCGATTGACGTGTCACCAACTTTGTTGGTTTCATCTAAGTGAGAAGGACCTTTTGGCTTACTCCGATCAAGGTTTGTACACATTTGGAGTACGGTTGGGTTGTTTTTGACTTAAATATCAACCAGACCAATGGGACAAAAAACCAATAATTCTCAGACCGGGCGTCCGATTGACGCGTCGTCTGCGACATTGAGTTCCTGTTGACGATACAATACTTTTGGATAAATCAAATCCGGACTATGTGTCAGTTGATGTATCAGCCCTTCGGATCGTGGAACGGACCCTCCCGAACAAGCTTGCTGTGTGCGGGAACCCTAGAGCTGGCTGCGATTGCGACAACGATGACGACTATGCAGGAATCCTCCATAGATTCGACAGAGAAGACTAGAACACTCTGCAATCCTATGTGGATCAGTGCTACCGATCCTGTGTGGGTCTGATCCTATGTGGTTCAGCACTCAGTGGTCCTGTGTGGGCCAGCGCCTACAAATCTTGTGTGGGTCTGATCCTGTGTGGGTCTTTGTGGGGGTTAGTTACCTATCGATCCTATGTGGGTCAAATCCATTGTGGGTCATTGCGGGGGTTAGTACCTATCGATCCTTTGTGGGTCCGACGGCATAGATGAATCAGTGGCTATATCTTATCATCTCTATCATTATACGAAGATGTATACATGTGTGAGCTGAATCGTGACTTTCAATCCTTATCTTCGATAAGATTGACTTGATATCCTACGTGGATTACGTTATGATTTCCTGTGTGTATTGGATTGTGGTTTCCTGTGTGGACTGGGTTGTACTTGGGCTCGGACATTGGAGCGAACTAGAATCGATGACTTAGGTATATGTATGGGAATATACCTAAGTATTGTCGGATGTTACTTCTTGATTGTATTTATCCTTTGTGGATTCTGGGAGACCTTCGGGGGTCTCGAGGTCCCTACTGAGTATCTTATACTCACCCCTGCACGGGCTATGCTCGCACTACGTTGTGTTGGTTGCAGACGATGGACAGCACTGATTGTGGTTGAGGCTTGCGGAGTAGGATGGTACCCGAAGGTGGTCCACTGGGTGGGACGTAATCAGAGGGGACGGCTGGACCCAAGAAGTTGTGGAGGCTATCTGTACTCACCCTTCAGGTGGGACTTCCAGTGGACGGCTTGACTATGTAGCTATACTTTCAGTTGTTGTTTTCTCATTCCAGTTGTACTTTACTTTCAGTTTGGGTTTGTATTCTGGCCCACTTACTTTTCTGCACTTACTATTGTACCCAGTTTTTACTTAGTGTTTACTTCTACTACTTGCTTGCTCTGTGGTGTTTGTTTACTTTACAAAGGCAATGCCTTCCCTTTTCACCAGGAATTACGCCTTGGTGCTAGTATCCAACCCCTGGCCTATGGAAGGCGGGCTTGGGGTGGTCACGGCACGGGCCCCGAGGACGGGTCGTGACAAATACCATCAATATTAGGATCACACACTTAAATCAAAAAACCATTTTCATTGAATTTCAATCTCATATATCCTAAATATCCTTAGTGCTTACTTTCCAATGACACTGACATCTCACTCATGTTAAGAATAACTGCGCGATCACCCATAATTCAGGTATAGTTTAGAAACTAGATGGATCTACTCATGATCTATCTGATATATATCTGATCATATAGGATCATGATCTACAACATCGTTAGTAAACCTCCCAAAATCAGAAAATCCATACATAACACTAATCTACTCTAATTGTATTACTTAATAAAAACAAAATTCATATCACATTCATTTACTCTGTATTGGATAGAACCTCCCATGCATCATTCTCAAATAAAATGAATCTACCCATGACTTATATCTATAAGGGTACTCACAAAATTCAAAAAACCTCTATATAAATTTATCCTTGTATATCCTATCCAATATAAAAACAACCTACTACTCAATCATATAACTCAATTCACAAATATCATGAGACACATATCAAGAGAACAAGGCTCTCCCACTTGTCCCATAATTCATTTCTTTCATATATCATTACTCATGAAGATTATTCTTTTCTCCACTCGCATATATCACAATGAAACTCAAGTACCATCATAGTCACTCTAGGGTTCTCATATATTCAAAACAGACATCAAATTGCATATTAAATTCCCACTAGGGAACCAATCCTCTCTAGGTATCTATATATCAGACTACCCCTCAAGGATAAAAATCTCATCCATCAGTATATAAATTCATCACTATAATATTATCTGTGTCAAGGTAATCATTGTCATATGGTTTGGTTAACTATAATTCCACCAAGAAGAAATATGAGAATACAACGTATAAGTTATTGTTGACACTATAAGTAACCGAACCCATTTCTTAAGCATAAACCAATATAATAATTTCCCAAAATGTTTTAACCATCAAGACATCCAATGTATATACCAACCCATTAAGGGTCATTATAGACCCTTTACATTGAGGGACTACATAGTTATCATCATGGAACTTCCTATTGTAAGGCCCACATGAATTATCACCAGAGAAAATATTTTGTGGCTCGACTGAGTAAAATGAAACCAATAAGTTATATGTACAACCCTTTGTAATTATTTTTTGATGATTTAAACAACCTAACCCTCATAGTTAGTGAAATCAATCATACACAAGCATGCGTATAACATGTTAATTCTATATCCAAATAATGATATATATAAATGGTACTATTTCTAATAGGACAAGAGAAAAAAAGTATAAATTTTAATAAAAAATACAACCATCATACTTGAATAAATATCTCAATCATAGTAGAAGAAACCAAGAAGAACAATCCCCAAACCCAAGTAACTTGGACTTACCAAAAAAATGTGTTCATGATACACTGATATGAGGTCTATAACAAGCTCTGACATATCCTTATTCCCTATCTACCATACCCCAAATAGTAATATAAAGAAAAATATGTTCTTATACCACTTTAGAATACCCTTCAACCCTCAAACACTCACTAGTGTTGAGATCGGGGGTGTTACATGACCTCAAGCATGCATCCCCATACACCAGAGGATTAAAACTTGTAGTGAGGTTATAGGGTGTTACCTTAGGGAGTATGCATCCTCATAAAAAATTAAAATAGTGAAAAATAACCAAAAAATATACAATATAAAAAAATTATATACAATCCATAAAAAAGAATCCTAAAAAATAAATAAATAATGTGGAAGCATACAACCATACATCATGATTGATCACCCACTAGGGTGATCACAAATAAAAAATGAACAAATAAATAAAATACAATGGAGATCTACTAACATCCTCAAGCCTCATAACATCCTAGTCTTTAGATCTTGATCTAGGATATCTAGATGAACGATACAATCCTAGGCTTCTACCCTATTTGAAAATATGATAAATGAGTTATTTTAGGGTATCCTAGTTCCATGGAAACCAAAGAAATATGAGAGTAAAACATAGTAGGGAACCACCAATGATGTCCCTAACATAACTGGTACTATAGTGAATGAACATGTGGTATGATCAGAAAATACATGAATTTTTTATGAATAATAATATACATCAATTTCAATCATTAGGTTCTAAGGTTACACCCCATATAGAGTATACCTACTTGGCCCAGGTCAATGTGTGTTTGAGCACATGGAATAATCATGTAAAGGGTCAGGTAGAAACCATACCATAATATCATCATAAGTATATATGATCACTCATATGGTAGATCATCATATATACATGATCTTATATATATATATATATATCATTGAGGGGACAATGCATTCCACCCATAAATCTGATGTATGGAATTTATGTATTATTAGGGGGTTATATGTCAAATATTTTGTCTCATATATAATCAGGGGATGTTCATCCCACTCATCTATCTCATTTATTTATTTTCAAGTGTAATCAATGGATCATTGGAAACATCATAGGAATCCCACATGGTATCATTTTTAATCCCTGAATTCCACAAAAACATCATATTCATTCCTGGTATTATTAGTTGAAATCATCAGATCCTAGGAAACATCACAGTTATCCTATATAACATTAGGTGTAATTATCAGTTCCTAGGAAACAATATAGGAATATCATATAGGCTATCTACATTAATAAATGGGTTATAAGATGAAACCCAGTATATATGGTACCTTTTTTCATGAACATACCCTCTCCAAGGTAAACCTACCACATGGGAACCCACTGAAGTTCCTTAAGTCAAACCATATCCTAAACACCATACCTATATTTTTCTATATTATTCCTAAAACCAAGATTCAATACCATCAATTAGAGATAATAACATCATTTAGAGTATCCATATTATCACTATAGACTAATCAACCTTAAATTCTATACCATACCATTCCTATCCTAGATATATGGTCTCAATACCATCTTATAACAGACCACATAATTATGAGTTGGAAATTCTTGAGGGAATTTGATTTTTTGGTGTTGTGAGATGATTGTATTGAGGACTGAGAATCATAATTTGATTATAAGTATTTTTACATCCTAAAAATGTGTTCCCTATTGGTTTTTTAGGCTTAGGTGTTGTTTTAGGGGTTTGGGAGGATATCGGGGAAGAGATGTGTGGAATACTATTGAGAGGTGCGACTATGGGCCATTCCCTACGTGAATGGTCCATTAATACTAGTAATGACATTTATAGGGTGTCTTCAGGATGTCAATAGTTAAGAGTGGTGTAGGGGGATACTGTCTTAAAAATTTATGGCATAAAATTTTTCTTCACAAACTAAAACATATTGATTTTTTTTTAAAATATGGGGTTTCTAAATTAGAATCTCCTCAATGTTTATTCTCTCAGATGGACAGACATCAAAGAGAGGCCAAACCAACACTTATGCTTCCTTCCCCATTGATCTAGGTGGATTCTTAATGGTTTAACATGAAAAATCATTGAATGATATCTATAATATTTTATGTTTTTTGAGTAATAAATTTCCAAAAGGAATTTTAAATTTTTAATTACTAGAAGAGACAAATTTTTATGTAAAATTTGAAATGCAAATTCAATGGTTTAAAATGCCTATAAATATTTTTTTTAGACATAGAATTTGGAATAGAAGATGGATTAGAGGTTATGGGTATGTCTTGGGGGTTTGAGTCCTGAAGATGAAGTTTTATAAATTTCCAACTTAGGGTATACGGTTGGATCATAGTTAGTGAAAATCGTGTGGCTCAACCATGTGACCCAATTTATAGAGACACATGGTTTGAGAAACCATGTGGGTGTTTAGGGGAGACCATGTGGGGAACTGAAATTTTCTTTTAGACATTCCTTATGTTTTTCACATTGTCTGTTTAACCATGTGAAGTAACTATGTGTGGTAAAGGATTAAAGAAAGTGCTAGCTACATTTTTGAATCATGGACTAATAAATCATGAAGTGAACCGTGAGAGGTGAGTCATCTTTGGATAGTAGAGGCACATGGTTAGAACATGGTTTATAAAACTTTTTTGAATCATTAAAATGTAAAAACTAAAATTTTCGCACTATGAACCTTAAAGTGTTAACCCATAATTTCTTCCCTCATTTCACCCAAATGCCTCCTTTATACATTCCATCCTACTTCTCACTTACTCCGTGGTTGATATCCCACGTTCTTGGTCCAAATTAAATTCCATTGGATGCATTAAGAGCCTTGAGGAAAGACTTAAACTCTATTAACCTATGTTGTGTTCTTCAATTTCTTCCTCCGAGATTGGATTCTTGGGTTACAATTTTTTTTCTTGATTCCACTAGAGTATATTGGAATTAGATACTAGTGGTTGGTATTTTTATATGACTAGGAATAAGATGACCATAATGAATGGATAAACTTTGACACATTTCATTTCATTGAGGTATGTCGCGAAAGTGAATTAATAAATCTTTAAACCATAAATTAAATGGTCTGGGTAAATTTTTTGGAGTTATTTTTTAGGTATTTGTCTTGGATCAAGGTTAAGGATGGGACATGAGTTGTTGGTGATTGTTTGGTCACCATTTTGATGCGATGGGATCGACCAATATGTTTTTAGGTGTTATTCCTTTTAAAATAATATGGCTTATTATTTTTTATAACTTTTTTATAAATAATTAATAATAATGTAATTATAATTAAATAACTTTTAATGGTTTTGTGTGAGACAGGTCCTTCCATGTCTCATTTGAGCTTGTATGGGCCTTGGAAACTAATTTTGGCCCTTGGAAAATAAATTGAAAGTATTCTAATGTTAGGTAGTTCTTCATAACATCCCTATAGTATTAATGCATTTTTATGGAAGTATATTTAAGATAGGGATCACCCATGAGGGTGGTGACTTCTGATTAGTTTATTCAAATAAACTATATAATGAATTAAATGGTTAATTTAAATGGATAAATATCAATGGATACTAACAACCCTATACTATGGTTTCATGGATTTTACGATTGAGTGACTGAGTAGCCTCCAGACATATGAGGAGGTTAGGCAGTAGTTGGTAAAGAATGTCAGCAATTATACTAGCTTGGGTAGATTGACCCATGGTAGAATGAGATCAGGAAGGATGTTTAGACCATACACATGAGATCATGCCATTGATATTGGTTCATGATCTATATCATCATTGTTTCCAATATGGTAAGACTCAGATAAGCTATCAAGGTAATTTTATCCTTTCCATGATATCATGGGATGTGATATAATGGTTTTTTAGGTGTTGAATCGAGATTGGGACTCTTTTCTAGAAGATACCAATAGGGATACCTCTTCTTACATACTAACATAGAGGGTCCCTAATAGGATAACTATCTATGAATCAATCTAGGGTCTCCAATGGGTTCCCTAAGAGTTGACTGACACTGCGCGATTGAGTCATGGGATTTTGTAGAGATGGCAGTGAGTGTCACCTTAGAACCCTTACCAAACATGAATTCTTAGGGATTGTGGAAATAGTAGTGGGTTTATAAATTTGACCACCCTAACTCTTTTATTTATGTATTAACTTGGTTAATATTTATCTATCTATATTTCAAGATGTCCTTCTTGGAACTCATCACATGGGTCCTGGTGTGATATGATTCTATGATCAAGATTCCTAGAAGTACTTCCTAGGATTAAGTTGTTGATCCTTTTTTATTCATTGGTACTTTATCAAGGTTTACATATGTACTTCCTAAGATCTAAATTTTGAGCCTTATATATTAATTATTATCTTATCAGGATGATGGACATGAATCTTCTCATTCATGATTAAAATTAGTGGACATGGAATTCCATAGTGGGTAATGTGTTCCACAGTTGAGATTAGTGGACATGGAATTCCTTTATTGTGATTAAGATTAATATACATGGTGTTCCTCAGCTATGATAGAGATTATTGAACATGAAATTTCATAGTGGACATGGAATTCCACATATATAATTGAGATAGTGTAAATTTTTTTCCATATTGGACATGGAGTTCCATAGTTATGATGAGTTATATTGTTCCTTGAGCGATACTTGGATTCCTGATATGGAATTTCTTGGATGAGCCCATAGGTCACATGGAAATTATTTTATTCTTGAACTCCATTATACATGTATTAATTGGTTATATACCTTGGGGACAAATTTTATATATATTATGTAAGATTCTTAGAGATATTCCAGCACTGGGAGAAGTAGGTACCATCAATCAGGTCCATGATCCCAAGGATCGATTATGGATTTATTTTACCTTTTTATTCCAAGTTATGTATCAAATTGTATGATCACATTACATGATATTTTAATTTGGATATCATGCACCAATATGACTTTTTTATGTTACAATACTACAAAATAGGCCTTTAACAATGCTAAAATTGGCCATTTTCGTACAAAACAAGTGCTGACTACTAGAGCCTGATTAAAAGCCCTAGGATTTTATCAGTTCTAGAAAAGAATATATAAAGGAACAATTTATCATCACTAAAAAAATTTATAATAAACGGGCCATTTATTAGCGCTAAAAAATTCATAGATAAAGGATACCTTTATCATCGCCTTTGGTAACGAAGATAGAGGGGAATATTGTAGTGTGTTGTTAATTTTACAGCACACTATAGTAGTAAAAATAGGTTGCCAATATAGAATTTAAATGAAATAAAATTTACATCACAAATACAAGAAAAAACACTATATTATATACACTTCAAACATTGGATTGTATAATTACATGATTAAATACAGATAATCACAAATATTCAAAAACATCAAGGTTCCTTTGTCTTTAGCCCCTGGCCCCCAGTTATTTTATTACCGAACAAACCACCCGTGATTGAGAAAAATAATAAACCTATATAAGAAAACAATTCTTGTGATAGTATACTATAAATAAATAATTTAAACACAAATTGAGAAATTTAAACTAAAATCATATACTTTAAGTCATATTAGGAACACAATGTGCCAGATTGAGTTTCAGTTGATTCATGCAGGTCACGCAATTTCTTGTTCATCTTTAATAATTATCTATATGAAAATTAAATAAATATTTATAATATAAAATTAATAAGAAAATTAATTAAGTAATGTAAGATAAAATGATGAGAAAACAATATGCGATTGTTTTCTCGGTTTTGGCAGTTTGATACAAGTTTTAAACAAAAATAACACTAATATATTGAAAACATGATCTTTGATTTATACCAACCACATCTTGTGTATGATTGACATGCAGTCAATTTATAAATATCAAAAATGGATTTTTGGATCATATTAATAAATTATCAAAACAATTTGAAAGTGTTTTCTCCATTATGAGTATATCACATGTGTTTTTACTAAAATTTCATTTTAAAATAGAAACACACACTTTGATTAATAATCATTATATCATGTATCAGTTTGAATTGATACTGATTCCTACCTTTCAAAAATGAAACATGAATCATTTTCCTAAATTTTCAAGAAAATTTTAATTTTTTTACTCGGTTTTAAGTGAGTAAAACTCTTTCTAAACTAAAATGTAAATTTCAAACTAATAACCATCACTTTGAGTTATATCAGGCACAATGTGTGTTTTTTGGATGATTTGTACACATCCAAAATTAAATATGAATCATTTTACTTAGGTATTAAAATAATTCAAATGTGTTTGTTTAATTTTTGTGTATGTCACTTGTTTTTTTACTAAAATTGATGTCAGTTTTAAATAAAAATGCACACTAGCCGTCATACCGATCACACTGTACATTGGATTCATGAACATATAATTTATACACATCTCAAATGACATATGGATCCTTTTCCTAAAGTATCAAAAAAATTGATTTATTAGTCTTCAGTATGTCACCTGTGTTTTTTACTAAAATGTAATTTTAAAATATAAACCTACACTTTGATCCATAGTGGTCATATCAGGTGTCTGTATGATCTGAGAATAGTTCTAATACATCACAAATGACTTATGAATAATTTTACTAAATTATCAACACAATTCGATCATGTTTTCTCAGTTTGTAGTGAGTGACACACTTTTTGAACTAAAATTTCAATTTTAAAATACTAACAAACACTTTGAGTCATACTGGACACATCATAAATATGATTAAGGTGTGGATGATTCTTATACCTAAAAAATGACTTATGGATAATTTTTATTAAATTATAAAAAAAAATATGACTGCATTTTCTTGGCTTTCATAATATCAGTTGTATTTTTTACTAAAATTAATCTTAATTTAAAAAAAAAGACACACTTGGAGTCATACAAGTCTCACCGTGAATCATATTGAGGTACTGATAATTCGTAAATATCAAAAATGACTTATGGATTATTTTCCTAAAGTATCAAAACAATATGAATCTGTTTTCTCATTTTAGAGTATGTCACTTTTCTTTTATACTAAAATTTAATTTTAAACTAGAAACATGCACATTGAGTCATAACAGTCACATCACATGTTAGTTTGATGTGAGACTAATTACTAAACATAAAAATTACTTATAAATAATATTTCCTAAATTATCAATAAAATATGAGTGTGGTTTCTTAGTTTTTAGTGACTGACACACTTTCTGAAATAAAATGTCAATTTTAAACTAATAACGGTCACTTTGAGTTATATTGGGAACACCATGTACTATATTGAGGTGTGGCTAATTTCTAAACATAAAAATTAATCATGGATAATTTATCTAAAGTATAAAAATAATAAAAATGTGTTTCATTGGTTTTGAGTATGTCACTTGTTTTTTTACTAAAATTAATGTTAATTGTATATAAAATGACACACTTGGATTCATACCGGTCAAACTATGTGTCTGATTGGGTGAGGATGATTATTATATGTCAAAAATGACATATGGATCATTATTATAATGTATCAAAACAATCCAAATGTGTTTTTTTTATTTTTATCATGGCACTTTTCTTTTTTATTAAATTGTGATTTTAAACTAAAAACATGCATTGTGTCATATCGATCACATAGTGTGTCAATTTTATGTTAGACTAATTCCTACGCATAAAAAAATTACTTTTGAATTATTTTTCTAAATTATTAATATAATATAATTTTATTTTCATGGATTTTAGAGAGTGACGCACTTTTTGAACTAAAATGTTAATTTTAAACTGATAATGGACACTTTGAGTCATACTGAGTACATCGTCTATCAGAAAGTGATTTTGGTTGGATAAAAATCATTGAAAACCCTTGGATAAAACCTTCCAAATTTACTCTTATCTAGTGACTTGATCACAATAGGATCCCCACAGATGAACATCTTCAATTTTATGGTATTCAACTCTTCTCTAAATGTATTCTCTGCAATAAACACAGAGAGTATACCAACCATCTATTTATTTCTTATTCTATTACTTCGACTCATTCAATATATATTTTTGACATTTTTTACTGCATATGGTTGAATCATGACTCTGTCGAATCTCAACTAAAGAGATGTGCAGATATGGATAGCTCTCAGCAAATTAAGAACCATTACCTTGCTGTTATTATTGAGCTCCACCATGTGATCTGGTATGATAGAAATTCTCTTATTCATAACAAGTGATCATTTACCCATAATTCATGTCCAATGCAGATCCTCATGGCCATATGTGATTCCTCTTTGATCCAAAAGGTCCATTGCAACATCACAGTGAATAATTTTGGCATTCTGTGACGACTTCGTATTAATGGAAACTTCTGCCAACCCTGCCGCACTTTTGAAGTTTTCTAGCATGCTCCTTTCCCTAATTGGGTTATGTTCAATATGGATGGTGACTAAAAAGGTAATCTAGGCCCCACGGGCTATGGTTCCATCTTTTGGAACCATCTTGGTCATATCCTTAGATGCTTTTATGGTAGCTCCAGCATTTATTCTTCACTAGAAGATGAAATTATGAGAACGATACATGATGTTTCTTTTGCTAAGAAGTATGGTTGGAGCAAACTCTGGATTGATTGCGACTTGACCACCATCATGCAGGTGATATAGAAAGGTGTGATACACCTTTTGTGGCTGATCACCACCTGTTGGATAGACATAACCCTCTCTATTCTCGACATTAACTACACCATCACTCATATATATCATTAATCCAACATGGTTGTCGATGGCCTTCCCAACAAGGGAGTCAATCAAGATATCACATGGCTTGAGGATCTTCCTCCTAATTTACTTCCCTTTCATAATAAGGATTGTAATATGTTTCTATCTTTTATACTTTTGTAATCTCTTTATTTTATAATAATGGTTCCTTCTTTTTCCGGCCAAGGTACCATCCTCTTCAAAAAAACATAAAAGTTTGTGTACTTTGTTTTTTTATGTCACATGTCTTTTTTACTAAGATGTCATTTTATACAGGAAACATGCACTTTGAGTCATACCGGTAACATCATGTGTCAGTTTGATGTGAGATTGATTCCTACACATAAAAAATTTCTTATGAAACATTTTTCTAAATTATCAAGACATTTCATGTGTTTTTTTTTGGTTTATAGTAAGTAACAAACTTTTTGAACAGAAATTTTGAATTTAAACTGATAATGGACATTTTCATTTATACTAGGTACATCATGTTTCGTATTTAGTTTTGTCTTATTCCTACATAGAAAAAATGTCTTCTGGATTATATTCCTAATTTATAAAAATAATATTAATTCATTTTCTCATATTTTTAGTATGTTAGTTTTATTTTTTACTAAAATTAATGTCAATTTCACATAAAAATACACACTTGGAGTCATACCAGAAATACTGTGTATCATATTGAGGTGAATATAATTAGTACATGTCAAAAATGACATATATATAATTCTCATAAAGTACCAAAATTATATGAATGTGTTTTATTATTTTTTAGAAAAAAACATGTATTTTCTAATAAAATTAATATCAATTTTAAATAAAAAGAGACACTTGGAGTCATACCAGTCACACCTTGTGTCTGATTAATGTTTGGATGATTCCTACATGTCAAAAACGATACATGTATGATTTTTAAAAAGTATCCAAAGAATATGAATGTGTTTTCTTTGTTTTGAGTGACTTGGTTTCATTTTTTACTAAAATTAATGTCAATTTTGACTAATAATTCCCACTTGGAGTTATACCAAGCAGAAAATGTGTCATATTGAGATACGACTGATTGAGTATATGATGTGTGTGTTTTCTCTCAAATATTGACAACAATATGAGAATATATATGGTCCATTGGTATGGAATAGTAAATCTCATGCTTCTTGAAATGCCCCATCCAAAAGCAACATGTTCTCTCTCTTTTAGCTTTTTGTAGACAGCTGAATGAAAAATAGGACTTCCCAAAAGATCTATGAAAAAATCAAATAATTTTTAGATAAAAATTATAAGTAAATTAAATTTAAAATAGTAGATAAAATGGTGGAAATTAACTAAATAATTATTAGGGATTCACCTTTTCATGACGTCTGTATACATTCTTGACCCATTTCCTTGTTGTCATTATCTCAATTGTATCCTCAAAGTATAATATCTAATGAGCATGAGAAGCATTGAACAAATGAACTGAACATGATAAAAATAATCCATTTTTATAAGAAAATAATTATTATGTTTGTAATACTATAATGAAATAAATATAATATAAATATGATACAATATATTAATAAATTTTCAATTTTAAACTGAAACCACACAATTTGAGTCATATCGAGTACACTGTGTATCGGATTTAGGTATGGTTGATTACTATATTTCACAAATGACTGAGGGATCATTTTCCTAAATTGTCTAGACAATATTAATATGTTTTCTCTATTTTTATTCGGTAACTTTTTTTTACTAAAATTTCAATTTTTAACTTCAACCATGAAATTTGAGTAATATGTGTCATACCGTGCATCAGATTGATGTGAAATTAATTCCAACATATTAAAAATGAATTGTGGATCATTTTTATGATTTTTTAAAACAATATGATCTTGTTTTCTCAGTTTTGGATATTTTGACATGTGTTATAAACTAAAATGGTGCATTTATTTTGAAAGAAAGTACTTCAGGTAATATCGACCACATTTTGTCTCAGGATGATGTGCAAGCAATTCCTACATATGAAAAATGAATTATTGATCATTTTTATGAATATTGAAAATAATTCGAGATTGTTTGTATGGTTTTGACTATTTGATGTATGTTTTAAACTAAATTGACACTTTTTTATTGAAAACACATACTTTGAGTAATACTGACCACATCAGGTGTCAGATTAAGGTGCGTTCAATTCATATATGTGAAAAATTAATTACATATAAATTTCTTAATTTTTTGAAAACAGTCCAAGATCATTTTATTTATTTTGACTATTTTTTCTATGTTTAAAACTAAAATAAAACTTTTTTGTTGAAATCATACACTTCAAGTCATACTGACCACATCATGTGTCGGATTGAAATATGGTGAGTTTCTATAAGTGAAAAATGAAACAAATATTATTTTCAAAATGTTTGAAAATAATCTAACACAATTTTATAGATTTTGACCATCTGATGGTTTTCAACTAATGTTTAAATTTTAAAAAATAATTATCAAATAAAAATGATAAGGAAATTGAGTAAAAAAAGTAGATAAAATAATGAGAAAATCAAATAAATAATTAGCAAGAAGTCAAATCTTCATGATGTATTAATAAATCATGTCATTGTGTATTCTAATCGTTTGTTTTTAAACAAATTTATTTCCTCCAAAGTAATTATCCTTGAGAAATTGTTTAGAAATAAAATATAAACATTCTGATACTAATGTTTCACTCTTTAAAGGATTTTAGAAAGGTAGTATTCATGCTCTATTACAAACTTGATAAAATATTTAACTATAACATCATGCACTTTTGACATATGATTAGAATGTATCCAAATTTTATTCATATTCATCTTATTAGGTTCATAAAATATAGATCTTTTAAAAAAAAATACACATAAAAATTCATAATAAAAGGTGAAGGATATAAATAATTATAATATGGGGAACCCAAAATGATCACTAGTACCCGATATGGGATGACTACTTCTCAAAGTAGTTCAAGAAACACATGTTTATATCCATAAGAGTTGTGGTATGAGTCTAAAGAAACATAATTCAATAATAAATATAAAAGACATAAGGCTAATGAGGATAAAAGTTTTCTCCTTAAATATATTAATATTCTTTTTTATAAAAAGGATACATCCTCCACCACATAAAAGATACACCCAAAAAATAAACTCTACCTTATATTATACCATATTTACATTCCTAATAATAATATCTCATATTGTTGAGATTCTATTTTCATGAAGATGTTTTAAACCTCTCATTTCTTGGAGGTCCTTAAGAAGAGATTCAATCTCTCAATGTAACTGATATATTCATCATGGTTTTTATTTTTTATGTGGGTGCTCGGGCCGACTAGGATTGAAGAAAGTTGGTTCCTTTTCTCAACTACATTATATCTAAGGGTTATAAAGGGTCATATCTATGGTACTTGACCCTATATAGTTCACCCTAAAGGTGATACTTATATATCAAGGGTTTTGAACCAATAAAAAGAGGGAGAGGGAGAGATGGAGGAATTGGTAGTCGCGCCCTTTATGACTTATATATAGGATGGGTAAAGCGAGTAGTCCACCATTGAATTTGTTAGAAAGAGGCCATAGTTACACAGTGAAAGAGAAAGGTGGAAGTGGTTGGAAAGTAGTGGTCAAGTCATTGGTTTAGATTAAGGCCATAGGTGCACAATGAATGGAGTTCCCAATTCCAACAAGAAACCAATTGACTCAAGAAGCAGTATCAAACTCAACAAAATAAAAATTCAAATCATGCAAGGAGAAGAGAATCAGAACATGCACCCTAGAAAAAAGGAGTACACCCATATGTGCTTACTATTTGATCGAAAAAAAAATTCATCTAATATGAAGATCATACAATTGAGGTTGAGAAATTGAATGGAAGTGTTTGCTCACATTCCAGGTGGAGGCAAATGGCCAAACAAACATCAACTCATTTTAATCCGAGTTGGGAGATTTAAAGATGTTCCAGGAGTGAAATACTATTATATTTGAGGCGTTCAAAATTAATTGGGAATTCAGGATAGATGCAGTAATCGATCAAAATATGGTATGAGAAAAATGGTAGTCAAACATTGTATTTTTCCTTTCATCGGGGAAACCTTGTTCCCTACCTGGGTATTTATCCTTCTTCCCGTTAACTTGCCTTATGGTGGAGGGTCTGACCACTAGATCCATGAAAACCAATAGAAGCTAGCCTCAGGATACTCATTAGCCCCTGATGTTGTTCCCATCCTGGAGTCTGGACGGTCCTTAAAATCAAATCCCTAAGACGTTTTGGATTTATTCTGTTGATGCGATAGAGACCGAGTATAGGGGATAACCAGTTTTCCTCTTGGAGGATACACACTCTTAAACCTATCTTGGAACCTGGTTCCTTGGTCGATCAAGCCAGAACCATGGTTCCCAACTATACAACCAGTTGTATCAGTCAACTGCTCGAACCTCCCTTACAAGGGTCTGACACTAGAGAAGATAATTACAGAGCCCAAAGTCTGGGAAATTGGTTGTCCAAGGCTAGGGGGACAAGTTTTATAGACACCACATGGTGGAATAAATATTAGGGGACAAATACCATGTAAATTACCAAGCAAGGATATTATCAACCACCAGATTCACCATGGCTTACTCATGGATTCCTATTCCTCTTCGCAGATGCCACCCTATTCCATGTGGCACCCCTAGGATTCCTCACCAGGGCATAAAGGGATACTCAAACCAGAGTTAGAGAAACCAAGCTGGGTATTTCTACTCTGATAGAGATGGTACTCTATCTGGCCCTTTTCTCAAGTTGCTAGCCCTAGGCTTGTATCCCCCAATCACAGCTGGATTTTCAACTAGCTGTCAAGTATTCCCATCTTTCCCCTTCCTAGCTTCTCTCCTCGAGCCTCCAGTAAGCTAATAGCCATAGCCAGGGAGGGCTTACTACAGCTCTTTGACTAGTTTATCTACGATCATAGTTTATGTGATCAAGTTGATTAGAAAACCTCAGAGACAACCGGCTCGGCATTCATCTGGATATTCTTAAATATCATTTATCACAATCATAAATTTTATATAAACAAATTAATATTCTATAAATTTTATATTATAATTCTGAAATAGAAAGTTATTAATCATTCTGTTATTATAAGACACTATTGTTTTGGTTTGTTTTACCTCCTATAAGAATGATGTTATAATGATTTTTCCATGAATGATTAATAAATATTAGGTACTAATAATATACTATAGAATTATTTAATTTAATAAGATTTAATGATCTTGAAAGGTTATATGCAAATTTTTATTCACTAATAAAAGTGATACCTTTTTGAGAGTCATACTATATAGAAAAATAATTCATATATTTCTATGAAAATCATCAAAATATGTTCCATAAAATGAGAATTATTCTCCATAAAAATTTCAAAAAAATAATCAACACCATAATGGAAAATCTGTATATGATCAAACCATGAAAATGAGTAAGGATCGGAGCCTCTGAGTTAAAACATTCTTGGGATACATAATATTTAACACAAAAATATTTTCATTAAAAAATAATTAATTCTAAATGGGTAGTAAAAAATTTTATTATAAATTAATTTAGTATTATAATTATAAATAATTTTTACATATATATTTATAATGAATCTAAATTTATTATATAGGAAGTGAGAATGTGTCTAACTAAGAGGAATTCAAATTCAAGGGTTTGTAGTTTTAAATTTGAATTCCTTGATACATGTTTCATTGTGTGGATAATATTTTGGTATTATTTCAATTCACAACACCATAAATTTATAATAAAATAATTACTTGTAACTCCTTTGATTTATGGTGGAGAATCAGTTTCTTCTAATTAATGTATTTGTATTCATTTTCTATAAAATTACTAATGGTTATCTATATAAATTTTCATTTATTGATATATATTATATGTTATGCACATATTTTATTTTATATTAATAATAATCTACCTAATAGAAATATTAAATATTAATTCACCTTTTAGTAATTATATTAAAATCTTTATTTCATGTTATTTCTTTCAAGTGGATTTGATTTAAAAATTATTAAATCCTTAATGGTTTTCCATATCAACTGGAGAATCATGTGAAGGATGATAAATTTTCAATTTTATTCCATTCATATTAGATAAACCAGATTTCCATTCTATTTATGGACCATGATGAATTCACATTACTCTATTTCATGGAAATTAGAGTAACTTTTAGACTATAAAACAAATAGAAACTCATCATGGGATTGATGAGAAGGAGTACCCAACATCAATAGAGAATGATAATGGAATTTATATAATCTTGGATAACTTCAAGATAATTTAATCCAAGATATCTTGAAATAAAGAAAGAGTGTGGGAGTTCATACAAACAACTAAATACCACATAAAATCAAAGAACTAATATTCCCTAGAATGAATGAATGAAAAAGTTTATGACTTATAAAAAATAGGTTTAGGGAAGATATTGATTAATAAGAAATTAATGATCTTATTACTATGAATTAAAATCTGAAAATATATTTTTATCATGATGTTTAAGAAGGATTGCATCTTAATAAAAATGATAAAATATTTAAGAAATGTAAGAAACTCTTAAGTTCACATGGAATGTATTGGGGTAATTTTCCCTAAAACTAGAAGAGACATGATAGCTACTCAATAGGTTTATATTAGACTTGATAGAAACTCAATAGATTTCCCCACAACCTGAAGAGACTTTCTTTGTGATAGGGGTACATTGGTTTTGATTGTGTTATATAATAAAACCAGTTTTTACAATGGCCATATAATCAAAACACACCACCAATCAATGAAAAATCATAAAAAAAATGATGGCATATAATAAACCTCAACCAAAAGATAGTCCATCCATATCAACATATTCCTGGTATGTTTAGGAAATCCCTCACTCATTTTTTAACTCCAAAGTCATTTTTTAAAACATTTTACCAATTCCATATTGAATCCAACCAATTTAAAAAATACTTTGAAAGAGACAAAAAAAATTACCACATTTCAATTTAAAATTTCAATTCTAATCTCAAAACCACATTCATAGTTCAAATAGTTGCATTTTTAATTTTCAAAACCCCACATGAAATCTATTTTTTATAAATTCCACATAAAAATAGACCCTTTTTTAAAACACATAATCATATATGAGCCCATTTTTTATAAAAAAACAATATTATCAAGTGAAAAAATTTTAAAATCATGTTCAACAAATATCAACAATAAATTAAGAGTTCAAAATCGGTTCCATTAAAATATGTACACATTGAAATGTTTAAAACTTTATAAGTTCACTTTGAAATCTATTTATTAGTTTCAAAAAAATAATCCATTTTAGATAATTTTAACGAAAACATCCATTTTTTCATTTGAAAACCCCCTCTAAAATTTAAAACCAAGATTAATTTTTCAAAACTTAAATTAAAAATAGGCATGAGGATAAAAGTGTTAATTATTCCACTGTATAGTCTGAATAAAAGCATGATTATTAAACATTTCATAAAAATTTTATAAAGACGACATGAATAAAGAATTACTTTGGAAGACAAGATTAAATTTAAATTTAAATAATAGAACCATGGTAAAGGATTAATTAGGTAAGTTAGGTCAAGGCTCAAGGATCTTCACACTCTCAATGATCTTGGCTACCTACTGTGCATATTACCTCGGGGCTATGGGTCTAGGGGGTAAGATTACACCACTAAAATTGTCTTTTTCCTCACCAATGTTTATTTAGTGTTTTAATTATATATTTAATTATTATTTAGAGATAAACATGCCTAACATGATTGTACGATAATACCTTCTTAAATACTGAGGTTCTCATGGGTGTCACACCTGGGTTTTTATTTTAGCCTCGAACCCGGCTCGGGTCAGATCGCAGTCTCAAGAACTATTTGTGATAGGTTCGAGGTATCGAGTTAGCATTGTCAAAGTTGGTGTTTGGATCCCGGATTAAAATTTTAATGTTTGGAAAATTTGCGGGTTTTAGACTGGTGCAAGAACACCACATGACAGCGGAAGCCGTGTGATGTGTGGTTACTTCTTGAATGGGAAAAGATCGATGCATGGTTCGCGCACGGTCGCTTGAGCCATACAGGGAGACTATGAGGTCGCCTTATATTAAAAATAATTAATACGTTAAATCAGGAGTAAAAAAAATAATAAATGAATTAAATTGAAGGAATAAATTAATAAAATTAATAAAGGGAAGTGAAATAGAATTCTAAGAATTTTTTTAAATGATAATAATAATTTTATTATAAGAGAATATTATTATTATTATTATTATTAATTTTAATATTATTAATATTATAAATTTTAATGTTGAGAATGTATTTTTTATTAAGCTAGTAATATTCTTATAATAATTATTATAATAATTTTGTTTTTTTAAAGTAGGTTCCATTTTTTAAGGGTTTTATTCCCTTCCCCATCCCTCTCTCCATCTCAAAGCACCCCTCCCCATATTTCTCCCTACTGGCCACGCCCCACCCCCTCTCCTCCCTTGTGTGCATCCTTCTTCCCCTCCATCCACCTTCCTCTGATGATCTGCCATCCGCAAGCACCCCTCTCCCTCATGCACACCCCCACCCATACCCTGATACCTCACATTCCCCCCTCTTCTTGTTCCCCACTCTCCCCAGTGTGCCCCCTCTCATCGTCCAGTTACCCCCATGGCCAGCGACTTCCTTGGCCAGCGCCCCCTTGGCCAGAGACCCCTCCACTTCCATCGCACTTCCCTCGCGCCACCATTGCACTGGGTAAGTTTTTTTACCCTTGCCTTATGGTTTCTATTGGGGTTTCTTTTAATTGAGGGTGTGATATTGACCTTGTTAGTTTGAATTTTTTAATTAGGGTTCACCTTGGGTTCCTTTTTGTGTGTTTGGTGTGTGATTAAAGCTTCGCACCAAGTGTTGGGGTTTTCAACACATGAGGTTGGTGGTTCCATTCTTAACCATTCATTTATGAATTGTTTATCTTGTTTCTTTAATTTGGTATGTATTATGAAGTATATGTGGGGAGATTATGTGGTTTCTAAAGAGGTTTGACATGTGTTTGGCTTACAAATATATTTTTACTTCGGAAATTGATTATGTGCTAGGTATAAAAACCTACTATGCATTTTGGAATGTTTTTGAATTGTGAAATTGATTTATTAAAATATATAAATGGTAGAAATCATGTTTTAACATGAATATGTTGTGTGTTTGGTTTTGAAGTGGTGTTTTAAATGAAACTGAGTATATTTGGAGTGTAAATTTTTGTTGGACCATTTGATAAAGTTTTATGAACTACTCAACTGGTTTTTTAAATTATTTTCGTAGTGTGAAAGTATTAATTAGCATGATTGAGCATGAATTTAATTTTTAAAGTGGCAGTTTTGTATAAAATTGAGTATTTTTTTGGGTGAAAGCCTTTGTGTGGCACTTGGTTTCATTTTTTAAAACATGCAATTGATTTCTAGAAATATGTGCAAGCTAAAAATTGCATTCTGATTTATCATTAATGTGTAGCTAATTTTTAAGTGGGTTTTGGGTGCACTTTGGATGAAATGGAATTGGGGTGTATATTGAATTTTTTTTTATAAATTGTGTTAATGGTTTGTTTAATTTTTTGAAAGATGTGAAACATATTTGGGAAATATTTCAGTGTGCGTATGTTTTCAAGAATGGGTTTGTGATAGGGAAGTGTTTTTTTGTGATTCATGATGCTTAGTTGGTTGATAAATTGGGTAATCAGTATTATGTGACATGTGGAACTTAATTTAGCACAATAGGGAAACCCAGGAATCTAGGTGGGCGGACTAGGACTAGAATGTTAGTGATCAATAGTGGTATCGTCCCTGTTTCACTTAGTAAGTTTGATGATGAAAACACTAACTAAATTGTGATGATGATTATTATTATTATTATGATTGGGGACTAATAGGTTATGAGTATGTTTCCTACAAGTGGCTTGTGAATGAGATGGTTATTCTCTATTTTCTATGGTTACTTTTACACCGAGATACGAGGTAGCTAGGTCCCCACAACTAACTAGCACCTAGGTATGTTCATGTGACTAGTGATCAATGTTTATTTTTTTACTTTCCATCGACATATGGTAGGTTGGGTTGGTAAATTTTAAAAGTACGTGTTTTTTATTTAAAATTGCATTCTTTGAAACTACTTTATATTTTATGTTTCACTCACTCAAAGTTGTTCTACTTTAAAGTGATTTTATTTAAAATTAATATAGCATTTCTATAAAATAGCAATCTTGAAAATTTATTTGTAACTTAATGTTTAATTCATGGAATCTCTAACTAGGTGGCATCCAACTCGGCTTTTTCTCACACCCTGCATACACATTTGGGTGTATTCAGACCCTGTTGTCTTTTTGTTTTAGGTTAAGACATGATGTGCCAGGTCGGCAGTTTGGTTTCCTCATGGATTGGTTTTGGGATCTTGGTGGTGGAGTCTTGAGGACATTACTCCTCTTGTTTCATAGAGATTTGGGGAATTTTCGTAGTTTTCTTTTGTGATTTATCCCTTTTTGGGTATTGTTTAAATGTTAAATAAAAATCTGAAAATAAATAATGGTGCCTACAGTTGATTATTTTCAGGTCTGGATTTTTTGTTTTTATTAGATATTTTAAAAAACTTAATCTGGGTAAATCATTCCCTCCAGTTCTATTTGATACACAAGCACTTGTGAGTGCCCATGGGGATCATGAACACCCTTTGGGCCTTGTCACGGCCCAATTTAGGTGACCAGTTTAGGGTCTACCTAGGTTGGATCATGACAAAATGGTTTCAGAGACGAGGTTCACTCTTTGGGTCTTGTTTCTTGGGAAGAGTTAGGGTAGACTAGAGCTAGGATTGTTAGAACTCAATCTTTTATCTATGAGTAAGGTTTCTATCTAGCACACCCTGTGGCGGGACTTGAGTTACCAGGGGAATTCGGGTTCCATCTATGTTCTTTGGCCCTTATGGTCTCTTATTATTTAGGAAATGAAATGGGAGATGGTTCAACGGTCTCAGTGATCTCATAGGGCCTAGAAATCCATGTGGAGTTAAAGAAATTTTCTGAAAATACTCTTAGTGATGGTGGATTGATTGGCATATGAATGCCAACCATATTTCCAAGTCACCCTCTAGAACTAGTTTCCTCTTGCATCATCCTACATCTCTTGTTGTAGAACCATAGAAATTTAATTTTTAAGTGGAAAAATGATTTGGATTTGGCGAATTGAAAAATGTTATGAAAATAATTTCTTTCAAACTGATGTTTACAGTTTGAAAAGTGTGAGTTGAATGTTTTTGTTTTGAAAAAAAATAGAAAGGTTTGGTTTTAGTCTTTGGTGTTCTCACGGGTGACCACTTGCATGAGCATATATGGAAAGGTGGATAGTAAATGGAACGAGTAGATGAGTGCCTGGGTGCACATGATGTAGTGACTAGTGTGGCATGGGAACATGCATGTGTGAGACCCATAGGACACCATAGGTGATGGTGCAACCCACTAACCATGTTTATTTTCAAAAAATGGTGATTGGAATGGAAAATTTGGTGTTTTGATAACAAGTGTTTGCATGCTATGTATTTTGTTTTTTGGGAATGTTGTTTGTGAGGCATTTGGATCCGAGAATTATTTTTGGTTGGACCGTGTATTGAGTTTGTGTTCATATTGGTACGTTCGTGTGGAAATGTGTATTTGTTGGATTCTTTTGAAAAGAGCTTAAGGAATCCCTTTCAGTGGTTCCCTCTGTATGTCTAGTGTTCTCTTGTGGTTTGTCTTAGCCATTGGACCAGTTTTATTGGGTCCATGGTTTTCCTTTTTGGGCGAGTGTACTCCCCCATAAAGTATGGATTTTTATTTCAAGTTTGTCTATGGGTGATCCAACGATGGAAGACCCTCCAGTTGATCAAAGTAATTAATCCCTTTAGTTAATTCCTTTTCTATTCTTTTTTGTTAAACATATTCTTTTTACAGTGGAAGATTGGTTGTCTAAGTTTAGAAGAGACCTTAGTTCCTAATGTTTTTTGAGTTGTGAAAGGAAAAGTTTGATATTGTCGTGTCTGAAGATATCATTTCAGATCAGTGGAGAGAATTACATTGAGTAAAGGTAATGGCGGTCAAGGTTGTTGGTATTGGTTGTGTCGGAAAGAGTCTTTGGCCTCACGTCGGGTTCATCTAAGCAAAGGTTTTTTTTGGGCCAGTAATGTGGAAAATCTGGTTCGGAGTCGAAAGGGTTGATGTGAATCAATCCTCTAAGACCTTGTCTTTGTGAATGTTTCATGTGGGAGTGAGTGTTTTGTGAGATGAGTTGTGTTTTGTGGGCGCTATTTGATCACGATGTAGTTGTTTTTGGAACCGGTAGGGAGATGTTTCGATCGAGGGTTTTCAGTGCCTAAATGTGATGTAGGAGATGCATCAACCATCAGATCTCCAATCATAGGTCTTAGAGTGAAGCTGACGTGTAGTTAGAAAAACCCCAAGGACCTCAGTCCTATATCTATTTTCAGTTTGGGAAATGAAGACAGATTTAGTTATCTATGAATCTGTTGTGTTCTAAGTGGTATTGTTAGATAGAGGAGTCCTGAGGACCATGTTTCTTTTCTATTAACTATGTGATACCTTCTATGTGGTTTGGATTTTCTGTGGTCGGACCCTTATGGTGGGGTGTTAGGTTTTGTGGGAAGCCCCCAGGTTAGCTCTTGTCAGGATTTTTGTGTCATCTAATGTCAGTAAGTTAGTTAGATAGCCTTTATGGTGGGGAGTCTATTCAGGCCTCCCCCTATTGGTATAACGGTCCCGTCTTATGTGTTAATTGCCTCTTATGGTTGGGAGTCCGCTCGGACTTCCCCGTGTCAGTAACTTTGTTTTGTCTCTGGTGTTGGTTCAATGGTTGATAGTCTCGCTCAAAACTATCTAATTTGTTTCTAAAGTTATGTGTGAGCCTCTTTGGAAATATTTAAGGTGTTTTTTCCTATGATATTGAATATTTCATTGTGATAGGTTCTTTATTTTTATTATTAACTTGAGTTTTCTTGACTATTGCGGGAAGATGTCACTTGGTGAGGAGTCCATTTTGAGTCTCTCAAGTTTATTTTGCACGTTCTCTCTCTTTGATGGTATTTTTCTTCCTTTTGTCTCAATTTGTTTATCAGGAACCACTTTAATCTAAGAGGGTATACCAGTTATATTTTCTGGGCAGTCTTGGGATGGCTTTCTAAGGGCAGAAATCGTTTATGGTGGGGATAATTGTCACACCTGAGTTTTTATTTTGGTTTCGAATGTAGTTCACGTCAGATCTTAGCTGTTTTTCTCGGGAACTAGTTGTATAGGTTCGAGGTCATGAGTTATCATTGTCGAAGTTAGGGTTTGGGTCCCAGATTAAAATTTTAATGTTTGGATAATTTACGGGTTTTAGATCGGTGCATGGACACCACACGGTAGCAGAAGCTATCTAATGTGCGGTCACTTCTTAAATGGGTAGAGGTATTTGCATGGTCTGTGCACAGTCACTTGAGCCATGCATGATGACAGCACAGTCCCCATGTATTAAAAATAAGTAATGTGTTAAATCAGGAGTAAAATAAAATAAGAAATAAATTAAATTAAAGGAATAAATTAATAAAATAGAGAAAAGTGAAATATAATTTTAAATTTTTTTTTAAAATATTATAATAATAATATTATAAAATAATATTATTATTTTTATTAATATTAATAATTTTAATATTATTAATCTTATAAATTTTAATGTTGAGAAAGTATTGTTTTTATTAATCTAATAATATTATTTTAATTATTATTATAATTATTTATTTTTTAAGTAGGTTTAATTTTTTTAGGGAGTTATTCTGTTCCCCATCCCTCTCTCTACCTCTACGCACCCCGCCCCTATTTCTCCCTGAAAGTCGTACCCCACCCTCTATTCTCCCTTGTGTGCATCCCACTTCCCCTCCAGCCACCTTCTTTCGATGACCCTCCCTCTACAGGCACCCCTCTCCCTCATGTGCACCCCCGCCTGCACCACCCTCTGCTCGCCCCCTGCTCTCCCCAGCGTGCCCCTTCTCTTCAGCCAGCGACCTCCTTCACTAGCGCCCCCTTGGCCAGCGACCCCTCCAGTTCCCTCATTCTACCCTCACGCCACCATTTCACCAGGTAAGTTTTGTTTACCCCTCTAGGGTTTTCGTTGGTGTTTATTTTAATTGAGGGTGATATCTTGATCTTGTTAGTTCAAATGTTTGAATTAGGGTTCACCTTGGGTTCCTTGTCATACGGTTGGTGTGCGATTAAAGATTCCCATTGAGTATTTGGGTTTTAAACACCTGAGGTAGGTGGTTCCTTGCTTAATTGTTCATTTATGATTTTTTTGATTTTTTTTAATTTATTATGTTTTGTGAAGTATATGCGGGGTGTGTATGTGGTTTCTAAAGAGTTTTGACCTATTTTTGGCTTAAAAATATATTTTTACTTATGAAATTGATTATGTTCTAGGTATAAACCCCAACTATTAATTTTGGAATGTTTCTGATTTGTTAAATTGATTTATTAAAATATATAATGGTTAAAATCATGTTTTAACACGAATATATCGTGAGTTTGATTTTAAAGTTGTTTTTTAAATGAATCCGAGTGTATTTTGAGTGTAAATGTTTGTTTCACCATTTGTTAAAGTTATATGAACTACTCAAATGGGTGGTCAAATTATTTTCATGGTGCAAAAGAATTAATTAGCATGATTGAGCATGCGTTTAATTATTAAAGTGTTAGTTTTGTATAAAATTGAGTATTATTTGTGTGAAAGCCTTTGTGTGAAACTTGGTTTCATTTTTTAAAACATGTTATTGATTTGTTAAACTATGTGAAAGCTGCAAATTTCGTTTTTATTTAGCATTAATGTGCAGCTATTTTATAAAGTGGGTTTTGGGTGAACTTTGGATGAAATGGCATTGGGTGTTCATTGAATATTTTTTATAAATTGTGTTAATGGTTTGGTGAATTTTTTGAAAGATATGAAACATATTTGGGAAATATTTCAGCGTGCATAATTTTCCATGAATGGGCTTTTGATAGGAAAGTGGTGGTTTGTGATGCATGATTCTTGGTTGGTTGATAAATTTTGTAAGAGGTATTATTTGACATGTGAAACTTGATTGAGAAGAATAGGAAAATCTAGGTATCTAGGTGGGATGACTAGGACTAATATGCTAGTGATCCAGAGTGGTATCGTCAATGTTTCACATAGAAAGTTTGATGATGACAACACTAACTAAACAATGATGATGATGATGATTGGGGACCACTAGGTTATGGGTATGTTCCATACTAGTGGATCTTGCACGAGAAGGTTTTTGTCTACTTTCTATGGTTACTTTTACACTGAGATACGAGGTACCTAGGGCCTCACAAATAACTAGTTCCTAGGGGTGTTCTTGTGACTAGTGCTCAATGTTTATTTGGAACTTACCATTAACATATGGTAGGTTGGGTTGTTAAATTTTAAAATTAAGTGTGTTGTATTTAAAAGTGAATTCTTTGAAACTACATTATATTTTAAGTTTCTCTTATTCAAATTTTTTTTTCTTTAAAGTTATTTTTTAAAAATTATCCTATCATTTCTATAAAATATAAAGCTTGAAAAATAATTTGTCATTTAATGTTTAATGCATGGAATCTCTACCCGGGTGGAATGTTACTGGGCTTTGGCTCAAAACCTGCATACACCTTTGGGTGTATGCAGACCTTGTTTTCTTTTTCTTTCAGGTTAAGACAAGATGTGTCAGGTTGGCAGTTTGGTTTGCTTGTATCTTAGTTTTGGGATCTTGGTGGTGGCGTCTCGAGGACATTACTCCTCTTGTTACACGGAGGTTTGGGGTGAATTTTTAGTTTCATTTTGTGTTGTATCCCTTTTTGGGTCATGTTTAAATGTAAACCTAAAATTTGAAAATAAATAATGGTGAGTTCAATTAATTTTTTTCAGGTCTAGATTTTTTGTTTTTATTGGATATTTTAATAAAATTAATCCAGTTAAATAATTCCCTCATATTTTATTTGATACCAAGGAACTTGTTCCAGCCCGTGGGTATTGGGAATACCCTTCAGGCCTTGTCGCGGAGTGGTTTACGGTCTAATAGGGTTGGTTTGTGACAAAATGGTATCTGAGGTGAGGTTCTCTCTTTGGTTCTTGTTTCTTGGGAAGAGTCAGGGTAGATTGGAGATAGGATTGTCAGAACTCAATGTTCAGGATATGAGTAAGGTGCCTGGCCAAAACACCTCATGGAGGGATATGAGTTACCAGGGGAATTCGGGGTCTATCTGAGTTCTTTGGCCCTTGTGGTCTCTTGTTATTTGGGAAATGAAAAGGTAGACGGGTCAACAGTCTTAGTGATCTCGCAGGTCATGAAAATACATGTGGAGCTGGAGACATTGTCCTAGAATACTCTTATTGATGGTGGAGTGATTTGAATATGACCGCAAACCATATTTCTAGGTCACCTGCTAGCACTAGTTTCCTCTTGCATCGTCCTACGTCTCTTGTTGTGGAATTGTGGAAATTTGATTTTTAAGTAAAAAATTATTTGGATTTGGAGAAGTGGAAAATTTTATGAAAATAAGTTATTTGAAACCGATGTGTAAGGTTTGAAAAGTGTGAGTTTAATGTTTTGATTATGGAAAATATGGAAAGGTTTGGTTTTATTCTTTGGTGTTCTCTTAGGTAACCACTTGCATGAGCATATATGGAAAGGTGGATGGTAAATGGAACGAGTGGATGAGTGCCTAGATAGACATGACTTAGTGCATTGTGTGGCATGGTAACATGCATGTGTGAGACCCATGGGACACCATTGGTGATGGTGTAACCCACAAACCTTGATTATTTCCAAAAAAGTGATTCTAATGGAAAATTTGGTGTTTTGATAACTGGTGTTTGCGTTCTATATATTTTATATTTAGGGAATGTTGTTTGCGAGGAATTTTAAGCCAATAATTCTTTTTGGTTGGCCTGTGTCTTGATTTTGCGTTCACACTATTAAGTTGGTGTGGAAATGTGTAGTTAGTGGATTCTTATGAAAATTGCTCCAGGAATCCCTTGTAGTGGTTCCCTCTATATGTCTAGCGTTCTCTTGCGGTATGTCTTGGCCGTTGGACCAATTTTATTGGGTTCATAGTTTTACTTTATTGGCTATTGCACACACCTATAAATTATGGTTGTATATTTGAAGTGTTTCAATGGGTGATCCACTGGTGGCAGACCCTCTAGTTGATCAAAGTAAGGAATTACTTTGGTTAATTCCTTTTCTGTTCTTTTTGGTTAAACAGATTCTTTTTACAGTAGAAGAGTGGTTGTGGAAGTTTAGAAGAGACCTTAGTTCTAAAATTTGTTGGAGTCTTTAAAGTAAAAGCTTGACTTCATTTTGTCTAAAGATCTCTTTTGATAGTAGTGAAGAGAATTCCAGTGAGGAAAGCTGAAGGTGGTCTAGGATGTTGGTTTTGGATGTGTTGGAAAGGGCCTTGGTCCTCACGTCGAGTTCTTCTAAGCAGAGGTTCATGTTGGGCCACTAATGTGGAAAATCTAGTTTGGAGCCGAAAGGGATGATGTGCATGCATCTTCTAGGTCTTTTTCTTTGTGAAAGTGTCATGTGGGAGTGAGTGGTTCTTGAGATGTGTTGTGTTTTTTCTACTCTATTTGATCGTGATTTAGTTGTTTTTGGCACCGGTAGGGAGAATTTTCAATCAGGGGTTTTTGGTGCCTGATTGTTAGGGAGGCAATGCATAAACCATCATAGCTCTAGTCATAGGTCTTAGAGTGAAGCTGATGTGTAGTTGGGAAGACCACAGGGACCTCGGTCCTGTGTCTATTTTTAGTTTGGGAAATGAAGACAGTTTATGTTTTCTATGAATCCATTGCATTCTTAGTGGTCCCATTGGATGGAGGAGTCATGAGGACCTTGTTTATTTGATATGATCCTTGTGATACCTTCTCTGTGGTTTGGAGTTTCTGTGGTCGGACCCTTGCGATGGGGTGTTAGGTTGTGAGGGAATCCCCCATGTTAGATCATGTAGGTATTTCTGTGTCGGCCCATGCCAGTCAAATAGTTATATATCCCTTATGGTGTGGAATCTCTTAGGGCCTCCCCATGTTAGTATCATGGTCTCATCTTATGTGTTAGTTGCCTCTTGTGGTGGGAAGTCTACTCAGGCTTCCCCGTGTCAGTAACTCTGTTTTGTCCATAGTGTTGGTTCAATGGTTGATAGTCTCGTTCGGAACTATCTAATTTGTTTCTGATATTATGTTGGGGCCTCTTTGGGAATATTTAAGGAGTTTTGTCCCCAGATGTTGAATATTTCATTGTGAGAGGTTTTTTATTTTGATTATTAATTTGATTTGTCTTGACTTTTGGGGGAATATTTCACTTGGTGAGGAGTCCATTTTGAGTTTCTCGAGTTTATTTTTCACGTTATTTCTCTTTATTGGTAGTTT
This sequence comes from Viscum album, assembly GCA_963277665.1. Classification (NCBI taxonomy): domain Eukaryota; kingdom Viridiplantae; phylum Streptophyta; class Magnoliopsida; order Santalales; family Viscaceae; genus Viscum; species Viscum album. The sequence goes on from OY728142.1 coordinate 1,548,849,232, forward strand.
TCTTGCTTCTCTCTCGTTTTGTTTATCGGTAACCACTTTGAGCTAAGAGGGTATACTGATTCTATTTTCTAGGCAGTCTTGGGATGGTTTTCTGAGGGTGAAAAGCGTTTATGGTGGGATAATTGGCACACCCAAGTTTTTATTTTGGCCTCAAACCCGGCTCAGGTTGGATCTCAGTTGTTTTTGTCGGGACCTTGTTGTAACCAGATTGAGGTCTTAGGTTAGCATTATCGAAGTAGGTTTCTGGGTCCCTGATTATTATTTTAATGTTTGAAAAATTTGTGGGTTTTAGACCAGTGTGCAGACAACACACGACAGCGGAAGCCATGTGATGTGCAGTCACTTATTTAATGGGAAGAGATCCCCACATGGTCTGCGCACGGTCGCTTGAGCCATGTGGGATGACCACGCGGTCGCCCTATATTAAAAATAATTAATGCATTAAATTGGGAGTAAAATAAAATAAGAAATGAATTAAATTGAAGGAATAAGTTAATAAAATAAATAGAGAGAGGTGAAATAGATTTCTAAAAAAAATTAAATGATGATAATAATAATATTATAAAATATTATTATTATTATTGTTATTAGTATTAATAATTTTAATATTTTTAATCTTTTAAATTTTAATGTTGATAATTTATTTTTTTTATTAATATAATAATATTATTTTAATAATTATTATAATTAATTTTGTTTTTCTAAAGTAGGTTTAATTTTTTTAGGGGTTTTTTCCCTTCCACATCCCTCTCACCACCTCAACGCACCCCTCCCACTCTTTCTCCCTACAACTCGTGGCCCGCCCCCTCTCCTACATTATGTGTAGCCCTCCTCCCCTCCAGCCACCATCCAATGATGAGTCTCCCTCCGCAGGCACCCCTCTCCCTCACGCGCACCTCAGATCGTTCCCCGCTACCTCGCTACCCCCCCCCCCCCACTCTGCTCATGCCCCACTCTCCCTAGGGCACCCCCTCTCCTCAGCCAGCAACCCCGTGGCTGGTGACCTCCTTGGCCAGTTCCCCCTTGGCCTGCGACCCCTCTGCTTCCCCTCACACCCCTCATGCCACCCTTACACTGGGTAAGTTTTTTTACCCTTTCTATATGGTTTTGGTTGGGGTTTATTTTAATTGAGGGTGCGATCTTGACCATGTTATTTTTAATGTTTGAATTAGGGTTCACCTTGGGATTTTTATCATGTGCTGGTGTGCGATTTAAGCTTCACATTGAGTACTGGGGTTTTCAACACCTGAGGTAGGTGGTTCCATTATTAACCATTCATTGATGAATTTTTTTTCTTGTTTGTTTAATTTGGTATGTTTTATAAAGTATATTTGGGGTGCGTATGTGGTTTATAAAGATTTTTGACCTACATTTGGATTAAAAATATATTTTTACTTGTGAAATTGATTATGTGCTAGGTATAAACTCGTACAATGCATTTTGGATTGTTTTTTATTTGTGAAATTGATTTATGAAAATATATAGATGTTGAAATCATGTTTTAACACGAATATGTTGTGTGTTTGGTTTTAAAGTGGTGATTAAAATGAAACCAATTGTATTTTGAGTGTAATCTTTTGTTGCACCATTTGATAGAGTTTTATGAACTACTCAAATAGTTTTTTAAATTATTTTTTTGGCGTGAAAGTATTAATTAGCTTGATTGATAATGCATTTAATTTTTTAAGTGGAATTTTTGTATAAAATTGCGTATTTTTTGTGTACAAGCCTTCTTGTGGAACTTGGTGTCATTTTTTAAAACATGCAATTGATTTGTTAAACTATGTGAAAGCTTCAAATTGCGTTTTTATTTTGCATTAATGTGTAGCTAATTTTTAAACTGGGTTTCAGGTGCACTTTGGCTAGAATGGCATTGGGGTGTTCATTGAAAAATGTTTTATAAAGTTTGTTAAAGGTTTTTTGAATTTTTTGAAAGATGTGAAACATATTTGGGAAATATTCTGGTGTGCGTAATTTTTCAAGAATGGGTTTTTGATAGGAAAGTGGTGGTTTTTGATGCATAATGCTTGGTTGGTTGATAAATTATGTAAGTGGTATTATGTGATGTGTGAAACTTTATTGAGCACAATAGGGAAACCTGGGTATCTAGGTGGGTGGACTAGGACTAGTTTGCTAGTGATCCGGAGTGGTATCATCCCTGTTTCACTTAAAAAGTTTGACGATGACAACACTAACTAAACTATGAGGATGATGATGATTGGGGGGCCACTAGGTTATAGGTATGTTCCCTACTAGTGTCTAATGCATAATAAGGTTGTTGGATATTTTCTATGGTTAATTTTACACCAAGATATGAGGTACCTAGGGCCCCGCAACTAACTAGTTCCTAGGGGTGTTCCCATGACTAGTATTCAATGTTTATTTTTCACTTACCATTGACATATGGTAGGTTGGGTTGGTAAATTTTAAAATTATGTGTTTTTTCTTTAAAAGTGAATTATTTGAAACTTTTTTATATTTTAAGTTTCATTTATTCAAAGTTGTTCTGATTTAAGGTTATTTTCTATAAAATTATCTTAGCATTTATTTAAAATATCAAGCTTGAAAATTTATTTTTCATTTAATGTTTAATGCGTGGAATCTTTAACTGGGATGAATCCTACTAGGCTTTGGATCGCACCCTATATACACCTTTGGGTGTATGAAGACCTTGTTGTCTTTTTGTTTCAGGTTAAGACAAGATGTGTCAGGTTGGAAGTTTTGATTCCTAGTGGATTGGTTTTGGGATCTTGGTGGTGGTGGCTCGAGGACATTACTCCTCTTTTTTCCCAGAGGTTTGGGGAATTGTTTTAGTTTCCTTTTGTGTTTTATCCCTTTTTGGGTCATGTTTAAATGTAAACTGAAAAGATGAAAATAAATAATGGCTCATTAGGTTAATTTTTTTCAGGTCTGGATTTTTGGTTTTTATTGGATATTTTAATAAAATTAATCTGGTTAAATTGTTCCCTCATGTTCTATTTGATACTCGAGAACTTGTGCCATCCCATGGGGATCAAGAACGCCCTTTAGGCCTTGTCGCGGACTGATTTAAGAGTCCGGTTCAGGTTCAACCCGGGTTGGTTCGTGATAATGGGATTATTTCCAAATTCAATCGAGGGACTATTCATTTATCAAAAAATATTTTCATCAAATATCACACAAGAAGCCAAAAATAAATTCTTTCACATTCCATACAAATTATTCAATAATCAATATCAAGGAGGTTTTAAAAATATTCAATAAATCGAAAACTATTTTCTAAAGGTCATCAGTCATGCTTCTCAAAAAAAATCAAAGAATCATTTAGAATAATAAAGAATGAAAGATTCTCTTAGAAAGTTCTTTTAAGCATCACATAGAATACCTCATTCAAAAAGATCATATTTTAACAAAATCCTAAAAAGTTAGAAATAGGCCTCATGGTTACATATCATAAAAACTATAAAGGATTGATACTTCATTTCATATTTTATCCCTTGACCCAAATAGGGTATAATCCATTATTAACCACACATTTTATTTAAAACCCTTTGGAAAACATTTTCACAATGATTAGATTTTTAAGTATCACTTGAAATACAAATACAAATATTTAAGAAAATACATTATAAGACCAATACATAATTTTCAATAGAAAATACCATTTTAAAGGGAGAATCAATAAATTTTTAGAGTGAGTAACTTGAAACTATATTCAAACCATTCTATAAAGATAGGAAAACCCTTTTCTATCTAGGAAAACCAAGTCAAAATTTAATTTCATCACTAGAAACTCAATGAGTATAATTAATACTATTATTCAACAATTAAAACACCAATATAAGCATAAAACAATCAATGTTTTCGAAATTAAAGATTCGAGCATGGGGAAAACAACTTGGATAAAGAGAAGTTGAAGAGAAAATAAATAACAGAGAGTGGGGCCCCAAGGGATGATCACACTACCTATAAATCAATATTGAATCAAAAATAAGATGTTGAAACACCCTATGATTCAACCCAGTATGTGCTCAATGAGGAAGAGAGTGAAAAAGAGTGGGAAAATTAAAAGGGAAGTGGAGCAGAAGAATGAACCTTGCCCATCCAGATCAGATCTATAATCACAAGAGAAGGTTGAAGGTCAGAGTTAGAGAAATATATGATTCCATGCCTAAAATTACCAAGGAATAAACCCAAACCAATTTTAGAGTGCTCGTTGAACTCAAAGGGTGAGGTTTTGATTGTCCAGTCTTGTGAAATCAAGAACCCGTTCAAGTAAGTGACGAGAGAGGAGGAGAAAAATAATAACATATCTTATATTCAAGGATTGATTCATTCGAGAGAACATTGAGGAAGAGTGTCCGAAGTAGTGGACTTTGGTGAATGATTGAGAATCGCGACTGAAATAAGTGTGGTAAGGGTTCTTTTAAAAATATTGGGGAGGGATTTATCAGCACTTTTAAAAAAATGCTGATAAGGATACCATTTATCAGCACAAAAATAATAAGCACTTATAAAGATATATCTTTATTAGTGATAAAAAAGTAATGATAAAGATATATCTTTATCATTGTTGATAAATGGAATCTCTATCAACCCTAAAACATTAGCACAAATGAAGGATTTATCATTATAATTATAAATAAAAATATTTGAAAATATTTTTATAAATATTTTTATATGATTATAAATGTATTTACATCATTATATATATTTATATAATTATATATATATATATATTATAATTATATTAAATATATTTATTTTGTAAATATATTTATTATAATTTTGTAATTATTTAAATATATAATTATTTCTTTATAATTATAAATATATTTATATCATTATATATATTTATATAATTTAATATATATTTAATAAATATATATAAATATACATATAAATATTGTAAATATATTCATTATTTAAACATATATATTATAATTTATAATTATAAATATATTTATATCAGTATATATATTTATATAAGTATATATAATTAACATATATATATATATATATATATATCTAATTTAACATTTTTTATTTCTAAAAAAACTCACTTTTAAGGATTTAATGAGAACCCACACAAAAATAAATAAATTAAATATACTTATTAAAATTTTATAATTATTTAATTATATAATTATTTATTTTTAATTATATAAATACTTTTTTTTAAAATAATATTTATATATTTATATCATTATATATATATATAGTAAATATATATAATTATTAATATAAATGTAAATGTAAATATAAATATAAATATAAATATAGTAAATATGTTAATTATTAAAAAAAATATTATAATTTTATAATTATTTGAATATATAATTATTTATCTACAACTATAATGATATAAATTTATAAATATAGTAAATATACATTTATAAATATATATATTTACAAATATATTTTTAACATTATTAATGAATATATTATCTTAAATGCATGCATGTTAAAAATAAGTGTAATTGAATAATTAAAAATGAGTGTACTTTAAAAATATTGAAAAATAGATAATTTTTATAAATTAAATATAAATTATTAAAAAAATATGCATATATATTGAAATAAATATGAATACATATTGAAAATATTAAAACATAGTAAATAAATATTTGAAAATGATTAAATTCCAATAAAAATAAAATACTAAAAATACTAAAAATTATTAAATAATACCAAACTATAATAATATTAAAAATAAAAAATAAAATTTACCAATTAAAAACATAATATATTAAATGTATCATGTTAATTAATGAAATTCTAAAATGAATATTAATTATTTGAATAAATTACATAAATATTAGGTGTATGTGTTTCTATATAAGATTTCATTGATTACATAAATATTTGTATGTGTTTATTGTATATAAAAATAAATTAATTACTTACATGTATGTGTGAAATCAATGCTAAATTAAAAAATGACAAGACATTCAATTAATTCCCATTACTCGATACAATTTTTCAATATTTTTAATTAATATTAATTTTTAACTATAAACCATTCTTCACTAAATATGTGACTTATTTAATGTAATAATTAATATTTTTTATATAAATCATATATTAATAAATATTATATATATTGATATATATATATATACATACGAATTTATTTCTATATTAAATTTATTATTGAATAATTATTATAACGTCCTAGTCTGACTGACTACTAAAGCAGTTGTGAGACCAGTACAACAAAGCCTCAGGCACGCCTCCCTGTACGCCAGTGGCTACAGACTAGTAGAGAGGGACTAAAGGTGGAATAGTGGAGAGACAATAGCCACATGATCAAAGTAACATAGAGGTATAAGAGATAAAGAATCAACATGAAACAATAGATTTAATATAAATTAAAAATTGAGAAGCATAAAAAATTGACTAACTGAATAAAAATGGCCAAAAACAATAACGTGCAACTAATAATACATTTCCATGAGGTGATTAAAAAAATAAAATAGTAAAATATGTTGGATTAAGTACAGAACAATACAAAAATATATATATAGAACAAAATCCCCAAGGGAGATCTCCTCGAGCAACCTAAGTACTAGCTCATTCAAGTGCTCCTAACTCCCAGGTATAATGTACAGCATAAGCAAAATATCAAGGACATATCAAGAAGAGGATCTTCTCGGGTACCCTAGTGCAATGGTGGATTGAGTAGGGTGTGAGATATACTCAGTAAACCACCACCAATGATGTCCAAACCATAATCTAGTTTGTACATATAAAATAAGCAGTGTGTGATTACATAAAAAGTAAATTAGCAATGAAATATAAAAAAATAACAAATTCAGGCTCGGGTTCCTCAAGGACACCTGGCCTAACCATTCCTGCTCCAGCCTAAGCTAGAAATTTCTGACCCATGGGTGACCTGTACACATGATATATGGGGGGGGAAGTACAAAAACGTTATAAAACAGATATAAAAAAATAGACCGAACCCAAGCACATGATTCGGATTGGTGGATGCATCCCTTGGATAAAAAAATTTTATCTTGAGAATTTACTATAAAAGTAATTACCAAAATTAAATATCAATCATCTTAGGCCCGTCCAAGGTAAACCTTAATAAGTAACCCATGTATTACACCAAGATCACCATAAATGCTCCCTGCCATCAGATTACATCCAATGTGATCCATGAATAGATTCTCAAGTATCACTCCAGGCCTAATGTGAGAAAATTACCTCTAAGACCGTACCTATAGTCATCACATAGGGGAATGAGTCTCACATGTGGCCAATTTTAATCATCTATCCACTGATTCCATCCAAGTTGTCCCTCCTAGGGAACAAATATCCCTCATGCTGAGGTATAAAAAATGCATGATGATCCCATATAGGCATACTTTTATTGCCCTTGGTGCATAAACAATCCACCAGTGAAGCTGATCACAGCACAATAAGCCCATCCTTGATGTTACATGGAAGGAAAATCGAATATCTCTCATAGCATTAAAAATTAATTTAATCAATTAAATTTAATTATCACAAAAGTACATGTCGGTGATCATTCCGTAATATGAAACAAGGATACCTTAATAGGGCCATTCCCAATTTACATTTCATTTTATAATAATAATATCCACATACATAAGCAAGCTGCATTAATGATAAAGTATTCAAAATAATCCCATGGAAGCACCCATATCATAAATCCAAGAAAATAATAAAATGTATATCACTTTTCTAATTTGAATAAAATGCAACTCATCAAGGGATTTTATTAGAAAAGATGACATTTTTATTCAAACAGTTTTTTTAGTTCACTTTAGTAAATCCAATTCCTTCCCAGGGAATATGGAAACCCACCTCATAGGTGGTTTTAAAATAGTAAATTAGTATAATTTATTAAATAAATAAAAATGACACCCATGGGATGGCTCTAACAAAGGCATACAACATTTTAAAAGGTTGACTACATGAACCCACCCTAAAGGGGTGGTTCGGGTTGAGTTCATGACCTCCAACCACATTAAAGATGGTATAAACACATCATAAGGCGGTATAAGCAATTTAATTTAATCCAATCTATAAATTAAAAAGAAACATTGGGTAACTCTGTCACGTGGTGCACTACAACATTTTATAAAAATGAGGAAACTTGAGAGAAAAGATATAGACCAGATACCTTATTATTAGGATGACCTGTGAATCTAATATCAAGGCTTCAATCATTCAATTTTGAGAAAAAATGAAGAAACAAACGAACAACCTAAAAATAAGGTGAATTATCTCTCACTAAAATATTGTAGAATGGAAGAAGATAAATGGAGAAAGGAAGAATGGGGAGTAAAATAATCACTGAGTCCTATCCAACTCACTTGATGATTCTTAATTCTAACAATGAATGGAGGATATAGCACCACACCTATGATAAGGCCAAAGGGGATCTTGAATGGAGGGGAGAGGCTACATGTGTGTGGGAATAAAGCAGGAGGGTGGGAATATAAGAAAAGAGTGTCAAAATGGTAATTTCACACCCTTTGATGAGGCATAAGGTTTGGAAACATGGTTGGACAAACCGTGCACCAAGAGTGCAAGATCAACAACCCAAGAAGTGAGTTTTCATAGTTTATGTGCACGGTTTGGGAGACCATGTGAAAATAATGGATTTTATTTTTTCTCAAGACCGAAAGCAAGATATATGTTCATTTGGATCCACCTGTATAGTTAGACCAAATCACGTGATACATCTATCTTCACTTGATTAGCCATATGGTTTCCTCTTGTGGGCCACACGGATTCATACAAATTATGTGCCCTTACCAGCTCTTCCTGATTCTATGTTTTGGGAGCCCAATGCTCCCAAAACTCAATAGAATAGCTGAGGGACCTCTCAGTCCTTTAACTAAAAACAACATGTTTATGTGTTTCCAAACTCCAATTTACATTAAAAACTCATTTTAAAAAATGGTCCATCCACCAAATGATAAAATTAAAATTTATTTTTAATTCTATATGGTATAAAAACATGGGACACAACAATCTCCCTACGTTAGAATATAGAATCCCCAAGAATCCTTGAGAAAACAAAGGAAAATAACCTAACTTAACTGGGTTGTGATGTTTTGTTTAAATAAGCGTGTTTCATTTCCAAATTAAAAAAACAACTCTAAGAATCACTTAAACATGAGATACATAAGCCGTAGAAACATGAGTGGATGTTCATACACCGAACTAAATCATTGAGATTGAGCTTACCCAATCCCATCTAACCCAATACCTGATCACATCATCATATATTTAAACATCCACCCTATATCAATTCCCACCATAGGTTCATCCATTTAAAGGAATCTTTCTGAATCACAATTTTTATACCATCATATTTGTCTATTTAAACATGTGTGTAGCATTTTAATGACACCAAAAAATCCTTACATGATGAAAGAATCAATCCAAAATTAACCTCTCTAATCCTGGTTGAGTTGGCCTTTCCTCAAAATACCTCATCTGATATTTACGTCGCACCTTTTTCAACCTCACAATGTTCCAAGAATAGTTCCCTATAAACCACATTGAACATAACTATAGGGTAAGAGGTTGAGCCGCATCTTCTCAATGGTTCTCAAACACTCAGTTCAGACAGACAACATTACACAACCCGAAACATGATTACTTTCTCCAAGGTGCCTTTGGGATTCATTTAGAACACCCACCGATGTCCATACCCAACTTTTGGTGGTGTTTCAATCTCAAAAGTCTGTTATGTTGTCTTTACCCAGCATAAACATGGGTATAACAAGGTCCAACACACTTGGGTCGACACCCTTAAAACAAACTATCCAATCTAAAAAGAAGTCTCTAGTAACCTTAGAATCATGTACTGGGAACCAAGGGGATCATTTAAGGTATTCCATACACCAGAATTTTCAATTCAAACTTCATTACAAAACTGAACATCCATATATCAAGAGCTCTAATTAAGTTAAAAGTAGCTTCCACTGGGTAGTGAGGTCAAAAGAAACAATTGGTGACCATCAGTCCATCCAAGGTGTTCCTACTTGGGAACCCAAGTATCACTTAGGACTAACCATGACTCAATATCAACAAGGCTTCTATCTTAAAAATATGATGGATTCCATTTATCAAGCCCATCAATTTGTAGATTTAGTGTGTCGTAAAAACAATTCTCTCTCAATATACCCACATGATGTTAATATTGGTTACACGATTGTCTCAAAAAGAGTACACTAGGAGGTTTTTAATAATTACCAAGGAGACTAGAGACATGCATGTCACACCCAAAATGAGGTGCTTGGTATGGTCTCCACCCAACCATACCCCAAAATTGAAGGGAATAACATAGAACCACTGATAGTCGACTTCTTCAAGAAAAATAATTAATTAAAATTGGATTCACCTACCAGCACATCGCCATAGAATGACCATGATTCCTTTACCACCTAAGGTATCCCATCCTTGTTTAATCACAACCACCAAAGTCTATCCCTAACTAACGGTGCTTAAAAAAATTCATACATATCCAACCATTCATTATTTCGTTGCCTCATAAGCACTGACATGAATCAAAACTTACGAGCCCCAAGGGATTTCAAAAATGGTACTGACCATTTCAAGATTCTACTTCTAGGTTGTGTTCTTCATACATAGATCGTAATGCATTACCCAAATTTACACAACGTTCCCCCACCTTAGGAGTGTCATTACTGCCTAATTCACAAAAAAGGGACTCATACCGCAACACATGATCCATCGCCCACTAATCGTGGGTCCTGGACGTGGCTAAAACTCTTTTACCATTAGTTAAACTGATAAGAAAAATAAACCAGGTTCTTAATAATGTGCTTAAATAGATTTATTTTAGGCTTATTTGTGACACTCCTCCTAAGTTATGTCAACGTAAGTCACATCATTAGGCGTAAAATCCAAAACCAACCAACTAACATGTCAAAACACCTAATCCTTTTTTAGAACGCCATCCCAGTAATTGTGTTGAGTTATAATTCCGTTATATCCCAGGTCAATATACCTCAAAAATGACCTATAATTCTAGGAATAATATCTTAGGATTAAAATTATTACCACTAAACTCATACAGTTCTCTAAATCATTTTTGTAACTCAATTGGTACCATGTGTATAAACACATACTACCTCTAGGTTTCACCAAAAAATGGAACATCCATGACACTATCCAAAGACTTATCAGCCATATGATTCTAGTATTTGGTGTCCTATAAAAAAATCCCAAATCCATATTATCCTATATGATAGTAAAATAGGATGGTGACCACCCTAGTTTTCCAATATTAAAGAGGAAGAAGAATAAGGGTTTCACAACTTACTAAGCGACTGACCATTCCCTAGGCATGTCTAACCTGCTAAAATCAAGCATTACAAAATGATCACATTTGAAACAAGGGTCAAAAGGTATCAAGAACACCCATATAACCCAGGTGTTGTTTTAGAGCTAAGATTCCTACATGGGACTATGACACTTAAACAACACCACACACCTGAAAAGAATCGTCGGTATCTAGTAAGGATTTAAAATATTCTGAGGGAACTTCTTACCGCAGCTAACCTCTTAAAAAAATATATTGTGTCAACCATTAAACCTGGTCACACCAAGAAGAAGTCAATATATTGAAGGGACTGTCATTTAGGATTAAGATATAAAAGAAAAGGCCTATGGGAAATGATCATACTTTCATTCTAAGGAAAACTCATGAAAGATTTAAACTAACCTTACTTAAGGGTTAGACTAAGAAAACCTCTTACAATTTCATTTTGAAGCATTAAACCAAAACTCATTTAATTATTTAAATATTTCAAGGTTTATATTTAAATAAAATTTAATACTATCCATAAATAAAAAGCATCTGTAAATTTATTTAGCTAAGGCTACAAGGAAAAATAATCAATTTATTTTAAACTTCCTTTTTAAAAATATATTATTTAATTGACATCCAATCACACTTAGGCCATTTATTTTACAAACCTCCCTTTTAAAAATCATTCATTTATTTATAAATCTTCACAATTGTCTTAGTTAAAGAAAATTTCATTTCCAATATATAGATAAAAACACACTTTATATTGCAATTAGAATTTTAATTAACTAACACCTCATAAAGTAATAAATCTCAATGTAGAGAACATGTCATTTATTAATTAAAGAGGGGGGTTTTATGTAATATTCCACCATACATCTATATTTAAGCTCGTATAGGCATATGAAAACATTTTAAATTACCATCACCATATAGCATAAACATACCTCCATAGGGTTGAGTACTAAGGAAGAACACAACAAAGGTGACCTATAAGGGTCCCAATCAAGACATTATGAGGTCATCAAAATTCAACCCAAACATTTTATTTTTAATATTAAGATTTTTAAAAAACCCTTAATGGGTTTATCTCATAAGTAACATGACCTAACTGAACTACTTAGGCCCAATTGTGCATTTAAGAATTTATCCATAAGTTTCATCATGCCCAATTGATAGAGTTACAAGCCTTTATATAGAAAACCAATTTATTTAGAGAGGTAAAAATTTGAAAATATTTATATTTACAATGGTTTTAAGGTATATCGTGATTTTTATATAATTTTTTGATTATGTGGGTCACTAACTCCCAATTTATAAAGCATCCATACACTCTTTAAATTGAAATTTGGATACCATGTAATCGCAACAAAAAATGTTTCATCCCATGAAACCAATGGTTCATGGATCAAACATGTCATGATTTATTTTTTTAAAAGAATTTCACCATCAATCTATGTGGTAAAACACCACTTATATTAATTCTAGAATATTATTTAACCTAGCTTCGTATTAAAATTATATCAAAGCTTGCATTCAAGAGTAGTAAATAGAAGTAAACATGATGAATAATAACTAAATCATACAAAAAATAACTTGGAAAATACTATGTAACCAGGGAAAACATCCAAGAATAGTATACAAACTGAGCATGTAAAATAAATCATAAAATCATGTTTTATAAGAAAACATACTAAATAGAAAACACTCAATTTTACACAACCAACATGCAAGTAAAATACCTAGAATGGCATAAAACTAAACATGTCACTAAAAATACCTAACATGGTATATAAAAAGAAAGAAATATCACACAATGAACATCAATAATTTTTAATTATCCTTACTATGCAATCTACATGGCATGGAATATGCATGGCATGTGAATTCCTATGTGATTATAATGATGCATGTAATGATACATCCTTTCCATACCAGTCCAAGGTAAATACTATAATATCATAAATCAGTCATAATAGTAAATTACTCCAAACACTCAAGGTGAAATCATAATCAACTATAACAATGAATAACAGGAACAACAGTCACATCCCTAGCCACTTGGAATTTTCCCCATTCATTGGTTGATCACTCCCAGATACAGATATTTACCAAGTGTTGACACATTCCATGTCTTCTATCTATCAATCCTAAAATAGAAAGATAATGGAAAGGGGCCTTTGATACCACTTTGTAACATCCCAGTATCACTAACTACTAAACCAGTCATCATACTAGTTGACACACAACCTTAGGTGTGCCTCCCCAAATACCAAAGGCTGCTGACTAGAAATGAGGGTCAAATGGTGGAGTGGTGGGGAGAATATACCCCCATTATTAGAGTAGCACATAGGCATAAGTGATAAAGAATCAATAGGAAAAAGAAAATGTATTATAAATAATGAAAAGAGTGATGGAAATAAAATAGGCTAACTGGATAAAAATGGACACATCTAATAATGTGAAACTAATCATACATGTCCAAGAGGTGCTCACAAAAATAAAATAAGAAAACACGCAACATGAAGTATATTATAATATAAAAAATTTAATAAAATATAGAACAAAATCCCCAAGGGTGATCTCCTTGAGAATCTTGAACACTAGATCAGTCCCTTTCTCCTAAATCCTTGGTACAATCCACAAAACAAGAAAAAGATCACTGACCTGTGAATAGGAGAATCTCTTTAAGTACCCCAATATAATGGTGAATCGAGAAGGGTGTGAGATATATTTAGTAGGACACCACCAATGGTGTTTAAAACATAACCTAGTTTGTGAATATAAAATAAGCAGTGTTCAAGTATATCAAATGTAAATTAGCAATGTGAAATAAATAAATAATCAAGTCAAGATCAGGTTTATTTGGGAAACCTCGCATAACCATACTTTCTTCGGCCTTAGCCGAAAATAATTAAACCATGGGAAACATATACACATGTTATATGGGGGGAAATATAACAAAAAATTATAAAAAAAGGTATCAATATATAGACTGAACACAAGCATGTGACATGTTTTGGTAGACACGTCTCTTGAATAAAAAAATGTATCATCAGCCTTTATTATAAAAGTAATTAAAAAATTAAATAACCCGCATCATGGGCCCATCTAAGGAAAACCTTAACAATGAACCCAAGTATCGCACCAGGATGGCCATAAATTCTCACTATCATCAGAGTCTATATAATGTGATCTATGAATGTCCTCGTAAGTATGACTATTATCCTAAATTGAGACAATGACCTCTGAGACCATACCTAGTATCATCACGTAGGGGATCGAGTCTCACCCATGGAATGGTATAACCATCTATCCATCATGTTTGTCCAATGTGTCTCCCCTAGGGAACTGATATCATTCTCACTGAGGTACAAAAACCATTTGGTGATCTCATCCTAGTGTCCTAGTATCACCCTTAGCATATACACAATCCAAAAATGAATCTAATAACAGTACGATGATCCTATCCTTGGAATTTCTTGGAAGGAAGCCCGAGTATTTCTCATGAAGTTCATAATTCATTTAATCAATTAAATTTAAACAACACAAAAGGACATGTTAATGATAACTCCATAATATGAAAAAAAAGGATACCTTAATAGGGTCATGACTAATTGTTATTTCATTTTAGAATAAAAATATCCACATACATAATATATCCACATTAAGGAGTAGGAATACAAAATAATTCCATGTAAACACCCATACCATAAACGCAAAGAAGAAATATAACATATATCACTTTTCAAATTTGAATATAATGCACCTTATTTAGGGGTTTTATTAAAAAACTTGATGTTGTTATTCAAAAAAAAAGTCATTTGGTTCACTTTAGGAAATCCAATTCCTTCAAAGGTTATAAGGAAACCCGCCTCATAGGTTTTTTTAAGTAGGAGATCAACACAATTTAATATATAAATAAAAATTAGACCCAAGGGGTGGCTCTAATAAAGAAAACAACATTTTTAAATGGAGACTAAATAGACTCTCCCTAAAGGTGTGGTTCTGGTTGAGTTCATAACCTCCAACCACACCAACGAGGCTCTAAACACTTCATAAGGTAGTTTAATAAATTTAATTTAAGCTAATATATAGATTAGAAGCAACATCTGGTAAATTCGTTGCACATCATACGGAAAAATTATATAAAAATGATGAAACTAGAGTGAAGAGTTATAGACCACCTACCTAATTCTTATGATGACTCACATGTCCAATATCGAGGATTAAATTGGTTTGGTTCAATATAAAATGAAGAATCATACTAACACACTGAAAATATGGTGAATTAGATTGCACCAGAATAGCATAGAAGAATTGAAGATAAATGGAGAAAGGAAGGAGGAGTCATAGAATCCAAAAGGACTATCCAACTCACCTAAAGGTTCTTGATTCTGACACTAAATAGATGAGATGTGTCCATTCCTAGGAGTAGGAAAAAGGGGAACTTAATAAGATGGGAGAGGCAACACGCATGGGAGAAGAAAGGAGGAGGAGGATACTATAAGAAGAGAGGGGGAAAGGGTAATTTCACGCCATTTAATGGGACACATGGTTTGGCTTCATGGTTGGAAAAACTATTCACAATCATGAAAGATCCACCATCCAAGAAGGGAGACTTCATGGTTCTTGCACACTATTTAGGAAACCATGCAAAAACCTTGTGTTTTCCATCCACTCAAGACATGTAACAAGTCACACGGTCATGAAGCTCCACCCACAAGGTTAGAACAAACCATAAAAGACCTCTAGCTCGACTAGATAAGCTACATTTTTTCCTTTGGTGGTACGAACAATTTCATAAAAACTGTGTGCCCTTACAATCTCTTCCAAATCCAGAGTTTTTGGAGCCCAGCGCTCTCAAAATTAAACAGATTACCTAAGGGACCATTTGGGCCTTTAACCAAGTTTAAAAAAATGTTTATGTGTTCCAAGACTCATATTTACATTCTGATATTGGTTTAAACAATGGACCATCCTCTAAATGATAAAATTAAAATTCCTTTGGAATTTAATTTGTTCCAAAAACATAGGACACTACAATTATATATAAAAACATTAAAAATGAATAAGACCTTAATATTTTTTTAATTATAACATTTTATTAATTTTCTATAATTATATTTAATATATATTATTTATTACTATTAACAATTAATATATATGAAACTTATTCATTTTTATTAATAATTCATTACTTAATAATTTTTTTTCAAATTTTAAAATTTTTACATTTTTCATTTTTTTCATTATTAAAATTTATTCAATATTATTTTTTGTTTAATTATTACAATTTAATTATTTTATATATATATATTTAATATAAATTATTTATTAATATTTATTATACATATATATATATAATTTATTCTTTTTTATCAATAATTATTTCATTAATTAAATTTTTAATATTTTTATTAATTTACAAATTTTCAATTTATATTTGTTTAATTATTTAATTTTATTCATTTTATATATCTATATTTAATATATATTATTTATTAAAAATTATAATTTATATATATGTATATTAAATTTATTCATTCTTATCAATAATTACTTAATTAAAAAAAATTTAATTTACTCATTTTTAATTTTTAATTTTTTAATTTTTTCATTTTATATTTTTATATTTAATATATACTATTTTATTAGTATAATATATATTTATATTAAATTTATTAATAATTATTTAGTTTAAAAATTAATTTTTTTTAATTTATTCATTTTTAATTTTTAATTGTATAATTATTTCAATTTTTTTATTATTTTTAAAAATTGTATTTTTTTATTGGTTTGTATAAAGAAACATGGGAATTGACCAGGCTAGGAAGGGTCCTATAGGACCTGAATATTAAGGTGGGTGAAGGCCCAAGTAAAGCATATATTGGTATAAGGCCCACGTGGGCCCATAGAGGGACCATATTAGTTTGTGTAGGGTATATGGGAGCCCACCCACATAGAAAGATTCTGGGGATTGAATTTCATGGAATGACATATAAAGAAGCGGCCTCTCGTGCGATGTTTTTGTCATAACCTATCCTCGGGGCTCGTGTCGTGACTACCCCAAGCCTACCCTCCATAGGCCAGGGGCTGGCGACTAGCACCAAAGGCATAAATCCCTAAGATAAGAAAGCATTGCCATTATAAAAGTAAAAAAACACAACAGAGTATGCAACAAGAATTTAACACTATGTAAAACTGAATACAAAAGAGTGTGCTGGAAAGTAAATGGGCCAGTATACAAACCCAACTGAACAACAAGTAAAAGAAAAAAGGGACAAACAGCTGAAAGTAAAGAGCAGCTCCTGGATCATCCTCTGGGGTTCCTACCTGACGGGTAGGTACAGATGGCCACCTCAGCACTCACATCTGTCAGTTTCCTCTGTGTGCCAACTCGTCGCAAGGTCCACCTCCGGGTACCATCCAGTCGTGGCGCTCTTGGCCTCCATTAGCGTCGTCTGTCATTTTCATCCAACACATCGAGGTGCGGGCATAGCCCGTGCAGGGGTGAGTATAATGATACTCAGTGGGGACCCTGAGACCCGCAAGGTCTCACAATATCCACTAAGGATAAACAAAAGAATAAAGAAACAATCTTGAAGTATCAACCAACCCTACATAGGTATATGCCCATACATATACCGAAGTTACCACTCTCAGTCTGGATCCAACTCTCGATCCCAAGCACAAACCAATTCCACAAAGTAAGTAAAGTCAATCACCATGATGTTAAGGGTTGAAAGACATGACTCAACTCACATAGGTATGCCACAATAGTAGAGAGATATAGATGATCAGATGTAGCCACATGATCATCTATTTTATCAGACCCACACAGGATGCATGACCGGCTATGTTGTTAGACCCACACAGGATACAGGACCAACTATCTCGTCTAAGCTGTCGGACCCACACAGGATACAACACCAGCTATCTCGCCTAAGTTGTTGGACCCCCATAGGATACAACACCAGCTATCTTGTCTAAGTTGTTAGACCCACACAGGATACAGGACTAGCCATTCTGTCTGACCTATATAGGATACAGGAACAGAAGTCAGAACTGTCGAACCCACACCGGATTCTGGTATAGTGGACGTCGTCATCGAACCCATAGAGGATTCCAGTATAGTAGTCATTGCAGCCAGCTCTAGGGCTCCCGCACACAGCACTCTTGATTCTGGGAGGGTCGTCTCTTCGATCAAAGGGGGTCGATACATCAACTATCAAGAAGTCCTTATTAGATGTATCTCAAAGTTCTATCTCATCACAAGGAACCCAACACGACAGACAGCGCGCCAATCGGACGCCCGGTCTGAGAGTTATTAACTTTTCTGTTCTAGGGGCCCGGTTTGATTTACGCTCATTCCAAACCCGGCTATTTTCCAAAGTTCTACAAAACTCACTTAGTGTATCGCAAGAGGAATGCATCGTCGTGAGGGTCCCAGTGCTACAGATGACGCATCGTTCAGACGCGCGGTGTTGAAGATATTCGCATTTAGGCGATGCCGGGCCCCGCCTATCAAGCCCAGTGGGCTGGCGGGTCAGCCCGACCCGATTCAGCGAGTCTGACCCGGCTGGGGGATGGACCTTCCCGGTTTGGCAGGTCTGACCAGGTGGGGCGCAACCCACCTGTGGACCCGGCCTGCGGACCGGGCCAGTTCTTTATGGCGCAAGCGGCCCACACAGCGGGTCGCTATTCCTCCCACGCGGCGCCGCAGTTCTTCAGCTCGGCCGGTAGGCGGCCAGCTAGTTTGCCCGGAGAGCACACAGTGGTTACGGGCCCTGGTTCCCCCACTGTGCGACTCCTGCGGGTGGCGCGATCCTCCAGCCCGGCCGGGCATAGCCGGCCGATTCATCCAGCCTAGCCAACAAGAGGTTGGCTAGTCCTTCTCTGGCTGAGCGGCCCACGGATGCGGGCCACAGTTTTTCTCCATGCGGCCGGCGTGATGGAATCGGTCCACCACTGCCTCGTCCCGGCATGGTCATAACCTTCGGTTTCCTCCACCTTCGGTCGCCGCCTCCTCATGGTCATGGTCTTCTTCTTCCAGCGCGGTGCGACTGCACCATTCCCTTTTCACTCCGCCTCCATTGTTAACACAATCATGAATCAACGGAGGGTCGTCGGCCCTTGTTTGTTTGGGCTACACCCTCCGCCTTAAGTGATAAAAATTATTTGGCCATCATCAATCCAAATATAATCTCCAAAGTATGAGGGTATAATTCACACATTCAAATAAATGAACCAAATTCCCCCTACCTTGATTAGAAGTTCATCCATTGACGACAGCGTCGATTCGTTGACGTCGGGGTGCGTCCGATGAGGAAGTGTCATTGTTGGTGATGTTCTTCATGGGCGGTGTCTTCTCCCTTGACACGAAGGAATAAGAAGGAAGACAGGTGTTCCTCGTGGGTGTCGCCTCACGTTCTTTCCCTGGTTGAATAAGTAGAGAGGTTGTTCTTCGTGGAAGAACACTTTCTTCTTAATTCTCCCAAAGCCTCCCAACAGAATATTTTCCAAGCCAATAAAATAATAGGCTCCCTCATATTTTAAAGATGTCATGCAACTCAAATGAATTCAAAAGAATTCATCACACCACAAATTAATTAATTATGGAATTAATTATTTGTGTTGGTATAATTAAGGGTGAGGGAAGTTGGGGAGTTCACCCAAATAATTGAAGAATGGGTTGGCTCAATAAATTCAAGGGGAGTTAAAGGGGTTCAAGGGGAGTTGAGGGGTTAGGTGCTCGTGTGGTCCCCACCACATAATATCCTCTAATGGGAGGTTATGTGGAGGGTGGGACCCACCTCCAACTTCCCTTTGGAGATAAAAACCACCAACTAAATAAAATTATGTAACACATAAATTTTATTTAATTTATTAAGAATCCCCAAAATTAACTTTCACTCTCGACCAAATGAAACTGCGGTAGAGATCTCCTAAAGCGAATACCAGTGCTGTGATTTCATCAGTGTCCCCAGATTTAAATTTCACACACTGGTTCAAAAGATATAAAAACCAGCACGTACATTTGCTAAACATACCCAAACAAAACTTCAGAAATTGATTCTAGGCACACTAGGCCTCTGAATCAGGCGTCGTCAGAAACTGCAGACTCGTAAAATTCCAAAGAATTTAAGAAAAAAATTTCCTTGAAATTTCTGGGTCTTTACATTACCTCTACATTAGGGATCTACATCCCCATAAAGCTATAACACACAATAGGGAAACAAATGGGGGTACTGAGCATGCATCTGAGCCTCCTACTACTATGTGCTCTCCAGGAGGTTCCCGTGCTGCCAGCGAACGTGTACCAGAGGAATCGACCATCCATGCAGGACCCGCTCCTATTGATCCTCAATCTCCACTGGAACCTCCATGAAAGTGTCCACGTCATCGATGTCCAGCTTCCCATGGTCGATGATGTGGGACGGGTTGTGCACATATATCCTTAACTAAGATACGTGGAAGACGTCATGCACCCGGTACAACTGAGGTGATGGTCCAGGTGGTAAGCCACCTCACCTACTCTACTGAGGACCTGGAACAGCCCGATAAAATGCGAAGATAACTTGCCGCCTCATCCAAATCTCCATAGACCTCATCGAGGTGAGACTCGTAGGAAGACGTGGTCTCCATCCTCGTACTCTAGTGGTCACCATCTCCTATCAGCATAGAACTTATGTCTGATATGTGCAGTTTTCATCTGCTCCAGGATGATATGCACCTTCTCTATCATAGCCTGCACCATCTCTGGTCCTATAAGTGCTGACTCCCCTGGGTCAGTCCAGCACAGAGGTGATCTGCAAGGTCGGTTGTACAGTGCCTTACAAGGGGTCATCCCAATGGTGGAGTGGTAGTTGTTGTTATAGGAAAAATCCACCAAGGGTAATTGATCCTCCCAACTATGACCAAAGTCAAGAAAACATGCACAGAGAATGTCCTCAAGAGTCTGAATGGTCCTCTCAGTCTGAAAATCCGGCTGAGGATGGAAGGCAGTGCTCAAGCGAAGCTGCATCCCAAAAGCCTCCTGTAACCCCTTCCATGGCCGGGAAGTGAAACAAGCATCTCGATCGGAGACGATAGTCTATGGAACACCATGAAGCCTTATGATCTTCTGAATGTATAGGCATCTCAATATCTCTACTGATCCCTTCTCTTCGATCGGTAGGAAGTGGGCCGACTTGGTGAGTTGGTCGACAATCACCCAGATAGAGTCATGTCCTCTAATTGTACGTGGATGTCCCGTCACGAAATCCATGGATATCCCGTACCACTTCCACTCTAGAACCTCTAAGGGCTGAACCAAGCCTGCTGGAACCTAGTGCTCTACCTTCACTTGCTGGAATGTGAGGCATCGAGAGACAAACTATGCTACTGCTTTCTTCATACCTGTCCACCAGTGCTGTCGTCTGAGGTCCTCATACATCATCGCCACTCCTGAATGTACCGCTAGTGGGGAAGTGTGTAACTACCTCAACACATCCTCCTGTAGTGCCACTAGTACCATGGTCCATCCTTTGAAGAGTATGACGTGTTCCCCACCTTCAAAAAATTCATCAGGTGCCTACCCTGAGGATATTTGAGCACGTTGCACCTCGCAGTCAATGTCCCCACGATGCACCTCTCTAAATCACTGAAGGAGTGGAGGAGTGACTATGAGAGACTGCAGAAATGCTTGTCCATCTCTATCCACAAAGGATATCTGCAATGCGACCAGCTGCTCTGTCTCCTCTTCTAGCAGTTGAATGTCTGATCTCTTATTGAGAGCATCTGCTACAACGTTCTCCTTCTCAGAAGTATAGACTATCTCGAAGTCATAGTCCTAGAGGAACTCGAGCCATCGTCGTTGTCTCAGGTTCAGGTCCTTCTGTGAGAAGATGTATATGAGACTCTGGTGGTTATAGTAGACTGTAAAATTCTCACCCATCAGATTGTGCCACCACATCTTCAAGGTGAATACCACTGCTGCTAAGTCCATGTCATGGGTAGCGTAGTTCTGCTTTTTCTGTCTCCACTGTCGTGAACCATACGCGATCACAGCTCGCTCCTACATCAGGACACTCTAGAGTCCGGTCCCTGATGCGTTGTATTAAACTATGTACCCAAAACCCTCCTCTGGTAGCCTCAAGAAGGTTTTACTGGTCAATATCTGCCTTAGCTCCTGAAAGCTCTGCTGGAATCTCTCTGACCACACGAAGGGTTTCCCCTTCTTTTCCAAAGATAAAAGCGATTATTCTACTCTGGAGAATTTTGGAACAAATCTATGATAGTATCCAGTCAGTCCTAGAAAACTCCACACCTCTGTCACACTCCTGGGTAGCTCCCAAGCATGTACTACCTCGATCTTTGCTGGATCCACTGCAACTCCAGCCACCGAGATGTTGTGCCCCAAAAAGTGAACCTCTCGAATCCAGAACTAACACTTTGATAGTTTACCATATATCTAGTGCTCTCAAAGTGTATCCAGTACTACCCGCCAATGGTAGGTGTGATCCTCCACATTAGTCGAGTAAATCAGTATGTTGTCGATGAAGATGATGACAAAGTGATCAAGGTAAGGTTGGAATATCCTGTTTAGGAGAATCGTGAACACCGCTGGAGCGTTGGTTATGCCGAAGGGCATAACCAAGAACTCGTAGTGGCCATACCGACACCTGAAGGCCATCTTCGGGACATCCTCTTCTCGTACTCTGAGCTGGTGATGGCTTGACCTGAGGTCTATCTTTGAGAACCATCGTGCTCCCTTGAGCTGATCAAAGTGTCTGTCAATCCTCGGGAGTGGGTACTTGTTCTTCACGGTCACCTAATTCAAGCGATGATAGTCGACACACAGTTGCAAGCTCCCATATGCCTTCTTGGTGAACAAAATTGGGGATTCCAAGGGTGAAACACTGGGTCGGATAAATCTCTTCTCTCGCAAGTCCTCCAGCTATACCCGCAACTCCTGAAGCTTGGCGGGAGCCATATGATATGATGGAGTAGATATCGGTGCTGTATCGGGGTACAGGTCAAGGTAGAAGTCTACCTATCTACGAGGAGGTAGTCCTGGAATGTCGTCAGGGAAAACATCCGTGTACTGATCCACCACAACAAGAAAACTCGGACTCCGCACATCAACTGCTCCAAGGATGATACTAGGCAATTGATGTGTGATTGGATGCCCCCTCCTCTGCGTAAGTCCATCTTGCGCTGCATAGGCTCCCTTTTTGCCGGTGAAGGTGAACCTAGTCCCATCCGTGTAGATAAACCACACTTTTGACCTAATACAGTCAATATGAGCATGATCTATGGATAACCAATCCATACCTAAGATGACGTCGTAAGGCCTTGACGCCACTACAAGAAGATCACAGGCAAAGCTCTCACCTCCTGAAGTAAGCTCACACTACCAGCACCAGTGTGTAATCATAGAGTCTACTCCAATAGTATTCTCTAGCAGCAAGGATCGAGCCAGCGGCTCTGTCGAAATCTTCGAGCTCCGAACAAGGGTAGAGGAAATGAAACAATGACTCACACCTATGTATATAAGTACTGCATCAAGGGTGGAGTAGACATAGATAGTACCTTGAATCATCTCAGGTGTGCCGTGGTCGTAGGCCTCAACTTCCTGGAGTTGAGCCCGCCTTTGTCCGCCAACTCCCAGTGGTCGGTGTGGACCTCCTGGTGGTGGTGGTGGTAGAGCCTCGAAACATCGTTTACCACCCACTACTCGGCCAACATCTCTACCACGTCTGCCTTCTCCCGGCGGACCACCACGGTCGATCCTCTGCCTCTACCTGGGAGGTCCCTCTACTATCTGTTTCTCATCTGCATGGCGGGTTGGCTAGTCATGAGCCATGTGGCCATGCCCGCCGCATGCATTGAAATGCATGCTCCTTGTATAGATGACTCTGTCTCATGTGTCCCACAAAACCGAACCTGTATCCTGAGATCTCCCACCTGATGGCCTGGTCCACTTAAACCTCCGCGACATCTGTCTACTACCGGCTGTATAAGACTTCGCTATGTGTCGCCCTTTGGTGGGTCTTGCTACTGGTGACTGCTCAGTGAGTAAACTTTCCACAAGAAGGGATCTCTCCAGCACCCCCGCCTATGTCAGGATGCTGAGGGGAATCGTCGAAGCCCTGATCTCATGACTGAGTCCCTGCTCGAAGGTTCAGGCCCTAAAGAACGGGTCCTGCACCATATATGTGGAGTAGCGTGAGAGGTCAGTAAACCTTGTTGAGTACTGAGCTATTGTCATACTTCCCTACTGCAGATGTAGTAACTCCTGAATCTGCACCACACAAAGGGTGGTTGGAACAAACTCTGCCCGGAACAGGCTCTCAAAGTTTGCATAGAGTAATGATGCCTCGTCATGCACCTGGAGAATCAAGCTCCACCATCTTCCTATTTCTGCATGAAAGAGACTCACGGCAAGGATCACCCTGAGGTCGGCTGGTGTCCCTACCAATCTGAAAACTCTCCCGACAGCCTCCAACCAATCCTCAACTTCCTGTTGGTCCATCTCTCTCCGAACTTGGGTGGCCTCTGGTGTTGGAACTCATGCAGTGCACTCAGGTGGAATGCAGTCTCTGCTGCTGGAGCTGGTGGTATCGATGGCCTAGCAGGTAGTGGTACCACTGGTACCTCTGCTGTGATGGGGCCCTACACTGAGGCCTCGTCGCTCGGTGGGCTACCATCTTGTACAAAACTCGAAACCCTAGATGGCTGCCTTCATGGGGCTATCCGGAAAATAAACAGGTGCGCCATGGTTAAAATAGTATACCTAGTGAGATGACACAGAGTAATCACAAAGAAAACATTTTCAAAGGAAACACACATGCAATCAGTGTTTTCGTGCATTGAGTCAGAGATCAGAAGTTAGAGTCCTAGTGTATGGATATATCGGCCACCGCACCAACACCGGTTTCCTAAAACTAATAACCACACCCAAAACACTTATCCATACTCCCGTTAAAATAATTAGATTCTAAGTTATGTGGTAGAACCGACTCCTCTGATACCAATTTTTCATGACTCGTCCTCGAGGCCCATGTCGTGACTACCCCAAGCCCGCCTTCCATAGGCTAGGGGCTGGTGACTAGCACCAAAGGCATAAATCCCTAAGCTAAGAAAGCATTGCCTTTATGAAAGTAAACAAACACAACAGAGTACGCAAAAAGAATTAAACACTATGTAAAACTAAATACAAAAGAGTGTGCTGGAAAGTAAATGGGCCAGTATACAAACACAACTGAACAACAAGTAAAAGAAAAAAGGGAAAAACAGCTGAAAGTAAAGAGCATCTCCTGGATCATCCTCTAGGGTTCCAACCTGACGGGTAGGTACAGATGGCCACCTCAGCACTCACATCTATCAGTTTCCTCTGTGTTCCAACTCGTCGCAAGGTCCACCTCCGGGTACCATCCAGTCGTGGCGCTCTTGGCCTCCATCAGCGTCGTCTGTCATTTGCATCCAACACATCGAGGTGCGGGCATAGCCCGTGCAGGGGTGAGTATAATGATACTCAGTGGGGACCCTGAGACCCGCAAGGTCTCAAAATATCCACTAAGGATAAACAAAAGAATAAAGATACAATCATGAAGTATCAACCAACCCTACATAGGTATATGCCCATACATATACCTAAGTTACCACTCTCAGCCCGGCTCCAACTCTCGAGCCCAAGCACAAACCAATTCCACAAAGGAAGTAAAGTCAATCACCATGATGTTAAGGGTTGAAAGACATGACTCAACTCAAACAGGTATTCCACAATAGTATAGAGATATAGATGATCAGATGTAGCCACATGATCATCTATTTTATCGGACCCACACAGGATGCATGACCGGCTAAGTTGTTAGACCCACACAGGATACAGGACCAGCTATCTCATCTAAGTTGTTGGACCCACACAGGATAGAGCACCAGCTATCTCGCCTAAGCTGTTGGAACCCCATAGGATACAGCACCAGCTATCTCGTCTAAGCTGTTAGACCCACACAGGATACAGGACTAGCTATTCTGTCTGACCTACATAGGATACAGGAACAGAAGTCAGAACTGTCGAACCCACACCGGATTCTGGTATAGTGGACGTCGTCATCGAACCCATAGAGGATTCCAGTATAGTAGTCATTGCAGCCAACTCTAGGGCTCCCGCACACAGCACTCTTGATTCTGGGAGGGTCTTCTCCTCGATCAAATGGGATCGATACATCAACTATCAATAAGTCCTTAGTAGATGTATCTCAAAGTTCTGTCTCATCACAAGGAACCCAACATGACAGACAGTGCGCCAATCGGACGCCCGGTCTGAGAGTTATTACCTTTTCTGTTCTAGGGGCCCGGTTGGATTTACGCTCATTCCAAACCCAGCTATTTTCCAAAGTTGTACAAAACTCACTTAGTGTATCGCAAAAGGAATGCATCATCGTGAGGGTCCAAGTGCTACAGACGACGCATCGTTCAGACGCGTGGTGTTGAAGATATTCGCATTTAGGCGATGTCGGGCCCTGCCTATCAAGCCCAGTGGGCTGGCGGGTCAACCCGACCCGATTCAGCGAGTCTGACCCGGCTGGGGGACGGACCTGCCCGGTTTGGCAGGTCCGACTAGGTGGGGCGTGACCCACCTGTGGACCCGGCCCGCGGAGCGGGCTGGTTCTGTCTAGCGTAAGTGGCCCACACAGCGGGTCGCAATTCCTCCCATGCGGCGCCGCAGTTCTTCAGCTCGGCCGGTAGGCGGCCAGCTAGTTTTCCCGGCGAGCACCCAGTGGTTACGGGCCATGGTTCCCCCACTGTGCGACTCCTACGGGTGGCGCGATCCTCCAGCCCGGCCGGGTGTAGCCGGCAGGTTCATCCAGCCTAGCCAATATGAGGTTGGCTGGTCCTTCTCTGGCTGAGCGGCCCACGGATACGGGTCACAGTTTTTCTCCACGCGGCTGGCGTGATGGCATCGTTCCACCACTGCCTCGGCCCGGCATGGCCATAACCTTAAGTTTCCTCCACCTTCGGTCGCCGCCTCCTCATGGTCATGGTCTTCTTCTTCCAGCGCAGTGCGACGACACCATTCCCTTTTCGCTCCACCTCTATCGTTAACATAATCATGAATCAACGGAGGGTCTTCGGCCCTTGTTTGTTTGTCCTACGCCCTCCGCGTTAAGTGATAACAAAATATTTTTCCATCATCAATCCAAATATAATCTCCAAATTATGAGGGTATAATTCACACATTCAAATAAATGAACCAAATTCCCCCTACCTTGATTCGAAGTTCATCCGTTGACGATGGCGTCGATTCGTTGACGTCGGGGTGCGTCTGAGGAGGAAGTGTCGTTGTTGGTGATGTTCTTCATGGGCGATGTCTTCTCCCTTGACACGGAGGAATAGGAAGGAAGACAGGTGTTCCTCGTGGGTGTCGCCTCATGTTCTTTCCCTGGTTGAATATGTAGAGAGGATGTTCTTCGTGGAAGAACACTTTCTTCTTAATTCTCCCAAAGCCTCCCAACAGAATATTTTCCAAGCCAACAAAATAATAGGCTCCCTCATATTTTAAAGATTCCATGCAATTCAAATGAATTCAAAAGAATTCATCACACCACAAATTAATTAATTATGGCTTTAATTATTTGTGTTGGCATAATTAAGGATGAGGGAAGGTGGGGAGTTCACCCAAATAATTGAAGAATGGGTTGGCTCAATAAATTCAAGGGGAGTTAAAGGGGTTCAAGGGGAGTTGAGGGGTTAGGTGCTCGTGTGGTCCCCACCACATAATATTCTCTAATGGGAGGTTATGTGGAGGGTGGGCCCCACCTCCAACTTCCCTTTAGAGATAAAAACC
Organism: Viscum album; assembly: GCA_963277665.1. Classification (NCBI taxonomy): domain Eukaryota; kingdom Viridiplantae; phylum Streptophyta; class Magnoliopsida; order Santalales; family Viscaceae; genus Viscum; species Viscum album. Next base: position 1,548,877,371 of record OY728142.1, read on the forward strand.
ACAAACTAAATAAAATTATGTAACACATAAATTTTATTTAATTTATTAAGAATCCCCAAAATTAACTTTCACTCTCGACCAAATGAAACTACAGTAGAGATCTCCTTAAGAGAATACCAGCGTTGTGATTTCATCAGTGTCCCCAGATTTAAATTCCACGCACTGGTTCAAAAGATATAAAAACCTGCACGTACATTTCCTAAATGTACCCGAACAAAACTTCAGAAATTGATTCCAGGCACACTGGGCCTCTGAATCAGGCGTCGTCAGAAACTGCAGACTCGTAAAATTCCAAGGAATTTAAGAAAAAAAAATTCCTTGAAAATTCTGGGTCTTTACATTACCTCCACATTATGGATCTACGTCCCCATAAAGCTATAACACACACTAGGGAAACAAATGGGGGTACTGAGCATGCATCTGAGCCTCTTACTCCTATGTGCTCTCCAGGAGGTTCTCGTGCTGCTAGCGAACGTGTACCAGAGGAATCGACCATCCACGTAGGACCCGCTCCTATTGATCCTCAATCTCCACTGGAACCTCCATGAAAGTGTCCATGTCATCGATGTCCATCTTCCCATGGTCGATGATGTGGGACGGGTTGTGCACATATCTCCTTAGCTAAGATACGTGGAAGACGTTGTGCACCCGGTACAACTGAGGTGACGGTCTAGGTGGTAAGCCACCTCGCCTACTCTACTGAGGACCTGGAACGGCCCGATAAAATGCGGAGATAACTTGCCACCTCGGGCAAATCTCCATAGACCTCGTCGAGGTGAGACTCGTAGGAAGACGTGGTCTCCATCCTCGTACTCCAGTGGTCACCATCTCCTATCAGCATAGAACTTATGTCTGCTATGTGCAGTTTTCATCCACTCCAGGATGATATGCACCTTCTCTGTCATAGCCTGCACTATCTCTGGTCCTATAAGTGCTGAATCCCCTGGGTCAGTCCAGCACAGAGGTGATCTTCAAGGTCGGTTGTACAGTGCCTTATAAGGGGTCATCCCAATGGTGGATTGGTAGTTGTTGTTATGGGAAAACTCCACCAAGGGTAATTGATCCTCCCAACTATAACCAAAGTCAAGAAAAAATGCATAGAGCATGTCCTCAAGAGTCTGAATGGTCCTCTCAGTCTGAAAATCCGTCTGAGGATGGAAGGCAGTGCTCAAGCGAAGCTGCATCCCAAAAGCCTCCTGTAACCCCTTTCATGGCCGGGAAGTGAAACAAGCATCTCGATCAGAGATGATAGTCTATGGAACACCCTGAAGCCATATGATCTTCTGAATGTAGAGGCATCTCAAACTCTCTACTGAGCCCTTCTCTCTGATCGGTAGGAAGGGGGCCGACTTGGTGAGTCGGTCGACAATCACCCAGATAGAGTCATGTAATCTGGATGTACGTGGATGTCCCATCACTAAATCCATGGATATCCCATACCAATTCCACTCTAGAACCTCTAAGGTCTGAACCAAGCCTGCTGGAACCTAGTGCTCTACCTTCACTTGCTGACAAGTGAGGCATCGAGAGACAAACTATGCTACTACTTTCTTCATACTTGGCCACTAGTGCTGTCGTCTGAGGTCCTCATACATCTTCGCCACTCCTGGATGTACCGCTAGAGGGGAAGTGTGTAACTACCTCAACACATCCTCCTTTAGTGCCACTAGTACCATGGTCCATCCTTTGAAGAGTATGACGGGTTCCCCACCTTCAAAAAATTCATCAGGTGCCTACCCTGAGGATATTTGAGCACGTTGCACCTCGCAGTCAATGTCCCCACGCTGCACCTCTCTAAATCACTGAAGGAGTGGAGGAGTGACTGTGAGAGACTACAGAAAGGCTTTTCCATCTCTATCCACAAAGGATATCTGTAATGCGGCCAGCTGCTCTGTCTCCTCTTCTAGCATTTGAATGTCTGATCTCTTATTGAGAGCATCAGCTACAACATTCCCCTTCTCAGGAGTATAGACTATCTCGAAGTCATAGTCCTAGAGGAACTCGAGCCATCACCGTTGTCTTAGGTTTAGGTCCTTCTGTGAGAATATGTACATGAGAAACTGGTGGTTAGAGTAGACTGTAAAATTCTCACCCATCAGATTGTGCTGCCACATCTTCAAGGTGAATACCACTGCTGCTAAGTCCAGGTCATGGGTAGCGTAGTTTTGCTTGTTCTGCCTCCACTGTCGTGAACCATACGCGATCACAGCTCGCTCCTACATCAGGACACACTAGAGTCTGGACCCTGATGTGTCGTATTAAACAATGTAACCAACACCCTCCTCTGGTAGCCTCAAGATGGTTTTACTGGTTAATATCTACCTCAGCTCCTGAAAGCTCTGCTGGAATCTCTCTGACCACACGAAGGGTTTCCCCTTCTTTTCCAAAGCTAAAAGCGGTTCTGCTACTCTGGAGAAGTCTGGAACAAATCTATGATAGTATCCAGCCAGTCCTAGAAAACTCCACACCTCTGTCACACTCTTGGGTAGCTCCCAAGCATGTACTGCCTCGATCTTTGCTAGATCCACTCCAACTCCATCCACCGAGATGATGTGTCCCAAAAAGTGAACCTCTCGAATCCAGAACTAACACTTCGAGAGTTTACCATATATCTAGTGCTCTCAGAGTGTATCCAGTACTACCCGCCAATGGTAGGCGTGATCCTCCGCATTAGTCGAGTAAATCAGTATGTTGTCAATGAAGATGATGACAAAGCGATCAAGGTAAGTTTGGAATATCCTGTTTAGGAGAATCGTGAACACCGCTGGAGCATTGGTTATGCTGAAAGGCATAACCAAGAACTCGTAGTGGCCATACCGACACCTGAAGGCCATCTTCGGGACATCCTCTTCTCGAACTCTGAGCTGGTGATGGCTTGACCTGAGGTCTACCTTTGAGAACCATCGTGCTCCCTTGAGCTGATCAAAGTGTCCGTCAATCCTCGGGAGTGGGTACTTGTTCTTCACGGTCACCTGATTCAGGCGATGATAGTCGACACATAGTTGCAAGCTCCCATATTCCATATTGGTGGAAAAAATTGGGGATGCCTAGGGTGAAACACTGGGTCGGATAAATCTCTTCTCTTGCAAGTCCTCTAGCTATACCCGCAACTCTTGAAGCTCGGCGGGAGCCATATGATATGCTGGAGTAGATATCAGTGTTGTATCAGGGTACAGGTCAAGGTAGAAGTCTACCTATCTGCGAGGAGGTAGTCCTGGAATGTCATCAGGGAAAACATCCGTGTAATGATCCACCACAACAAGAAAACTCGGACTCCGCACATCAACTTCTCCAAGGATGATACTAGCCAATTGATGCGTGATTGGATGCCCCCTCCTCTGCGTAAGTCCATCTTGCGCTGCATAGGCTCCCTTCTTGCCGGTGAAGGTGAACCTAGTCCCATCAGTGCAGATACACCACACTTTTCACCAAATACAGTCAATATGAGCATGATCTATGGATAACCAATCCATACCTAAGATGACGTCGTAAGGCCTTGACGCCAATACAAGAAGATCACAGCCAAAGCTCTCACCTCCTGAAGTAAGCTCACACTACCAGCACCAGTGTGTAATCATCGAGTATACTCCAATAGTATTCTCTAGCTGCAAGGATCGAGCCAGCAGCTCTGTCGAAATCTTCTAGCTCCGAACAAGGGCAGAGGAAATGAAACAATGACTCGCACCTATGTCTATAAGTACTGCAGCAAGGGTGGAGTAGACATAGATAGTACCACGAATCATCTCAGGTGTGCCATGGTCGTAGGCCTCATCTTCCTAGAGTTGAGCCCACCTTTTTCCGCCAAAGCCCAGTGGTCGGTGTGGACCTCCTGGTGGTGGTGGTGGTAGAGCCTCGAAACATCATCCACCACCCGCTACTCAGCCAACATCTCTACCACATCCTCCTTCTCCCGGCGGACCACCACGGTCGATCCTCTACCTCTACCTGGGAGGTCCCTCTACTATCTGTTGCTCATCTGTATGGCGGGTTGGCTAGTCACGAGCCTTGTGGCCATGCCCGCCGCATGCATTGAAATTCATGCTCCTTGTATAGCTGACTCTGTCTCATGTGTCCCACAAAACCGAACCTGTATCCTGAGATCTACCATCTGATGGCCTGGTCCACTTAAACCTCTGCGACATCTGTCTACTGCCGGCTTTAGAAGACTTCACTATGTGTCGCCATTTGGTGGTTCTTGCAGCTGGTGACTGCTCAGTGAGAAAACTTTCCACAAGAAGGTCTCTCTCCAGCACCCCCGCCTACGTCGGGATGCTGAGGGGAATCGTCGAAGCCCTGATATCATGACAGAGTCCCTGCTCGAAGATTCAGGCCCTAAAGAACGGGTCCTGCACCATATATGTGGAGTAGCGTGAGAGGTCAGTGAACCTTTCTGAGTACTGAGCTACTGTCATACTTCCCTACTGCAGATGTAGTAACTCCTGAATCCGCACCACACAAAGGGTCGTTGGAACAAACTCTGCCCGGAACAGGCTCTCAAAGTTTGCATAGAGTAATGATGCCTCGTCATGCACCTGGAGAATCAAGCTCCACCATCTTTCTATATCTGCATGCAAGAGACTCACGGCAAGGATCACCATGAGGTCAGCTGGTGTCCCTACCAATCTGAAAACTCTCATGACAGCCTCCAACCAATCCTCAAATTCCTGTTGGTCCATCTCTCTCCGAACCTGGGTGGCCTCTGGTGTTGGAACTCATGTAGTTCACTCAGGTGGAATACAATCTCTACTGCTGGAGCTGGTGGTATCGATGGCCTAACAGGTAGTGGTACCGATGGTACCTCTGCTGTGATGGGGCCCTACACCGAGGCCTCGTCTCTCGGTGGACTACCATCTTGTACAAAACTCGAAACCTTAGATGGATGCCTTCATGGGGCTATCCGGAAAATAAACAGGTGCCCCATGGTTAAAATAGTATACCTAGTGAGATGACACAGAGTAATCACAAAGAAAAAATTTTCAAATGAAACACACATGCAATCAGTGTTTTCGTGCATTGAGTCAGAGACCAGAAGTTAGAGTCCTAGTGTATGGATACATCAGCCACCGCACCAACACCGGTTTCCTGAAACTAATAACCACACCCAAAACACTTATCCATAGTCCCGTTAAAATAATTAGAGTCTAAGTTATGTGGTATAACCGACTCCTCTGATACCAATTTTTCATGACTCGTCCTCGAGGCCCATGTCGTGACTACCCCAAGCCCACCTTCTATAGGCTAGGGGCTGGCGACTAGCACCAAAGGAGAAAATCCCTAAGCTGGGAAAGAAATTCCTTTATAAAAGTAAAAAAACACAACAGAGTACGCAACATGAAGTAAACACTAAGTAAAACTGAATACTAAAGAGTGTGCTAGAAAGTAAATGGGCCAGTATACAAACCCAACTGAACAACATGTACAAGAAAAAAGGGACAAACAATTGAAAGTAAAGATCATCTCTTGGATCATCCTCCAGGGTTCCTACCTGAAGGTTAGGTACAGATTGCCACCTCAGCACTCACGGCTGTCAGTCTCCTCTGTGTGCCGACTCGTCACAAGGTCCACCTCTGGGTACCGTCCAGTCATGGCCCTCTTGGCCTCCGTCAGTGCTGTCTGTCATCTGCATCCAACACAATGAGGTGCGGGCATAGCCCATGAAGGGGTGAGTATAACGATACTCAGTAGGGACCCTGAAACCCTCAAGGTCTCACAATATCCACTAAGTATAAACAAAAGAAGAAAGATACAATCACGAAGTATCAACCAACCCTACTTAGGTAGATACCCATACATATACCTAAGTTACCAATCTCAGTCTGGATCCAACAGTCGAGCCCAAGCATAAACCAATTCCACAAAGGAAGTAAAGTCAATCACCACAATGTTAATGGTTGAAATACATGACTCAGCTCACCCAGGTATGCCACAATAGTAGAGAGATATAGGTGATCAGATGTTTCCACTGGATCATCTAAGATTTCGGACCCACACAGGATACAGGACCAGCTAAGCTGTCGGACCCACAGAGGATACAGGACCAGCAATCTCGTCTAAGCTATCGGACCCACACATGATACAACACCGGCTATCTCGTCTAAGCTGTCGGACCTACACAGGATACCAGACCAGGTATCTCGTCTAAGCTGTCAGACCCACATAGGATACAGGACCAGCTATTATATTAGACCCACATAGGATACTGGAACAGAAGTCAGAACTGTCGAACCCACATAGTATTCTGGTACAGTAGTCGTCATCATCGAACCCACGGAGGATTCTAGTACAATAGTCATTGCAGCCAGCTCTAGGGTTCCGGCACACAGCACGCTCGATTCCGTGAGGGTCCGATCCTTAAGAAAAGGGGATAGATACATCAACTATCACGAAGTACTGAGTTGATGTATCCCGAAGTTTCGTCTCATCATAAGGAACTCAACGCGACAGATGGCGCGTCAATCGGACGCCCAGTCTGAGAGTTATTAGATTTTCCATTCCAGGGGCCCGGTTGGATTTATGCTCGTTCCAAACCCAGCCATTTTCCAAAGTTTTCCAAAACCAACTTAGAGTATCTCAAAAGTACTGCCTCATCGCGAGGGTCCCAATGTCGTAGATGGTGTGGCGTTCAGACGCGCGGTCTTGAAGACATTCATATTTAGGCGATGTCGGGCCCAGCCCGTCAAGCCTAGTGGGCTCGCGGGTCGGCCCGACACGACTCGGTTTGTCCGACCCAGCTAGGGTTCGGCCCGGCATTATTTTCCGTGTCCAACTTAACTGGGGGGTCGGCCCCAGTGGGGCGCGGCCACCTATGGACCCGACCGTCGGAGCGGGCCGGTCCGGTTCACCCGGCGGCGTCGCGCAGCGTCGGATCTCCCTGCTCGGCCAGCCAAAGCCGGTTGGTTGTATTTGGAGCGAGTGGCCCACACAGTAGGTCTCTGTTCCTCCCACGCGATGCCAAGAAGCTTCACCGTTCTTCAGCTCTACCGGCAGGCGGCTGGCCAATTCGCGCCGTGAGTGGCCCACGGTTGCGGGCCGCGGTTCCCCCACCGTAGGGTGCATGTGGGCGCCGCGATCCTCCAGCCTGGCTGACCGTAGCTGGCCAGTTCTTCAAACCCATCTGGCATGAGGTCGGGCGGTTCTTCTCCAGCAAAGCGGCCCGCAAATGTGGGGTGCGGTTTTCTCCCATGTGGCCGGGGGGACGGTGCCGGTCCACCACCGCCTCGGCCCGGCCTGGCCGCGGCCTTCAGTTGCCACTGCCTTCAGTCGCCGCCTCCTCATGGTCGTTGTCTTCATCCACTAGCACGGTGCGACGGCACCATTCCCTTTTCGCTCCACCTCCACTGTTAACACAATCAAGAATCAACGGAGGGTCGTCAGGCCGTGTTTGTTCGGCTCGTGCCATCTACGTTAAGTGATAACAAAATAATTGGCCACCGTCAATCCAAATATAATCGCCAAGGTATGAGGGTATAATTCACACGTTTAGATAAATAAAACAAATTCCCCCTACCTTGATTCGAAGTTCGTTCATTGACGACATTGTCGATTCTTTGACGTTGGGGTGCGTCCGAGGAGGAAGTGTCGTTGTTGGCGACGTTCTTCATGGGTGGCATCTTCTCATTTGACATGGAGGAAGAGGAAGGAAGACAGGCGTTCCTCGTGGGCGTCGCCTCACGTTCTTTCCCCGATTGAAGAAGTGGAGAGGATGTTCTTCGTGGAAGAAAACTTTCTTCTTAATTCTCCCAAAGCCTCCCAACAGAATATTTCCCCAGCCAATAAAATAATAGGCTCCCTCATATTTTAAAGATTCCATGAAATTAAAATGAATTCAAAAGAATTTATCACACCACAAATTAATTAATTGTGGCATTAGTTATTTGTGTTGGCATAATTAAGGGGGTGGGAAGGTGGAGAGTTCACCCAAATAAATGAATAATGGGTTGGCCCAATAAATTCAAAGAGAGTTAAAGGGGTTCAAGGGGAGTTGAGGGGTTAGGTGCTAGTGTGGGCCCCACCACATAATATCCTTCCATGGGAGGTTATGTGGAGGATGGGCCCCACCACCAAATTCACTTTGGAGATAAAAACCACCAACTAAATAAAATTATGTAACACATAAATTTTATTTAATTTGTTAAGAATCCCCAAAATTAACTTCCGCTCTCGACCGAACGTAACTCCGGTAGAGTTCTCCTCAAGTGAATATTGATGCTGCAAGTTCATCGGTGTCCTCAGATTTCAATTCTGAGAACCGGTTCAAAAGATAGAAAAACTCGCATGTACATTTACTGAACGTACCCAAAAAAAACTTCAGAAATTGATTCTGGGCACACCGGGCCTCAGAATCAGGCGCCATCAAAAACTGCAGACTCGTAAAATTTCAAAGAATTTAAGAAAAAAAATTCCTTCAAATTTTGGAGTCTTTGCAGTTTTGATGTTAGACTGCCCATGTGATCAAGAGCTTTATCCGCACAAAAAAAAAGCGATGATAATGGGTGCTCTTTATCAACACTAAAAATAAATTGTTGATAGAGGATAACATTTATCAATGCTAAAAAAAGAACTAATAAAGTCAATTTTTTATCAGCACTAGAAAAAAAACACTAATAAAGGGTACCTTTTATCAGTTCTTTTTTTAGTGTTGTTAAAATATACCCTTTATCATCTCTTTTTAATGCTAATAAAGGACACATTGATATGCACTTTTTTCAATAACCGATAAAGGCCTATGTTTTATATTTCATATTTTTTAGTAGTGTTAGTTTATCTTCAGAATTTGGTTATATTTATTATTATTTTTATTTTGATGAGTAGCTCACATATACATACACTGCATTTAAATGGTTATATATAGGACTATGTTGGGTTTTCCCTACTCGATTTAGTAGTCACACCCTTCTCGGGCCTCTATTTCCCTAGGGTACCCAAGAAGATCTTCATTTAGTTGCAGGAATAGGATTGGTTTTGGTTAGGTAATGATCGAGAAGGTTGGATTAGATATGTATGTGAAGATCGTGTATGTGTTATGACTTGGTGTGGGTATTAAAGCCTTTTAATTTTATTTCTATTTATTTTATTTACTATTGTATATGTGATCTACCCAGTTGGTGATTAGTGTTGTATGTAAAACATGGTCATTCAGGCTTTTACTGCATTCTATTTATCATTACATGCTTGTTATATTTATTACTTATACACTCTATTTGTTTTATTCTATGGAAGATGTTTGGATATTTTCACTAGTTTTTTACTCTGATATATGGGAATGGTATCCCCCACAAACACACCCTAGATCCTCACTACTAGATGATAGCCTATAACGTATGGGGAGGCACACTTGGGGCCTTATCACCAAGTATTTCGGTTACTATTCATAGAGTGAACCGTGTCAGCACCTTAAAAATTGTTATTAGATCTATTCCCCTCTTATTCTATTACTATTTGGGATATGGTAGATGAGTGTATTAGTAATTTTTAAAAACCTGTGATTGATATCATATTGGTGTTTTGAGAACACTTGTTCCTGTAAGAAGTCTTAGTTTCCTGGGATATGGGATTACTATAACGACCCGTGTTTTTTCAAACTGTAAATTTGAGCATAAATTTGAATTTTTTCTTTTAGATGTTTATAAGGGGTAAAATTTTCTGTTTCCCAAAGCATATGATCTCATATAATTTTTTGAGCTCTCCATTGGTCTTGAAATTCGGTGTTTACACTAGGAAATGAGTTTGGCAGATTTCTGAGACTTCCGAATTTTAGTAGAATAATTAATATTTAACATGGAATAAATTAAATATTAATTTATTCATGTAGGTTCATTTAGTCATAAATTTTTAAAAAGAATTTAGGATTGAGATTTTTTATCTTCTGTTGAGTCCGGGATGGTGAGTTTTTTCTAGGCGTGGTATAAACTCAGGTCGGGCGTAGGGGCTGGCTGGGGGCCCTTTACTTATTTTCTTTTCTTTCTTCTCCTCTATCTTCTCACTCAAAACCCTTATGGATTAAATTTTACATGACCGATGTATAAAATTTGATAGGGAGAGAGATAATTAGAGGGATTGTAAGAATGGTACCATCATAGAGTTAAGGATGTACTAGATCGTCATGTGATAGTCGTGGAGCATGGAAATGGGCCAAGCTTCAGTGAATTCCACCCAAAGACTAGCCGTTTTAAATTTTATTTTTAATAAATTTAGATTATTTGTTTTCATGTTTTAAAGCCCTATTATTCTTGATTAGGTCTCTTAGTGGGATTATCTATATATTTTATTGAGAAAATCGGGGTTTCATGGTGATTTTGGGGTTTTCTGTTTGGGAAAACCCATCTAGACTGTGTGTGGTTCAGGGTCGACACGTCGTGCATTATTACTATTTTGGGAAGATGACTTTTATGAAGCACACAGAATTTATGGAAATTACACTCTATGTAATAAGACTCATACATGTAGCTGATTACCTGGCTCGGCTGCCAGTGTAAAGGGAACATGTCATGTAATGTACATGGTAAGACCCCATGTGGGTCACATGCTTTCTGGATATGCATAGTAAGGAAATGTATATGGTCAAGCTCCCCATGTAGGGTAAAATCCATGTACAGTTTCAACACATCATTTAAATGGGTGTTAACATTCCATTTCTGGTTGAAGTACATGCCTAGGTGTGTCATTGAGGGTACATGTCGTGTACCAAGGTACACACACCATGTACCCCTCCCTTGCTACCCTTTTTGCGGTTTCTCATATCTATTTTTTCAGGAGTCAAAATTAGATCAATGAGTAGTCCATTATGAGTATCTTCTCTCATAGATCATGATGATGAAACCCCCGTGGTGTTTTAAGGACTTTTAAGAGTCGTTTCATTGTTTTTTAAAAATATAGATGTTCTTCCTCTAGTAATCAAATCCAGTTGTCTCCTGAGAGTGATATTTAGATATGAGATGAGACATGAGCTATCTATCTAAACTATTGTTTCAAATCTCTTCATTTGATTATGTATCCCTTGTGAGATGTTCCCTTCTGGACCAGTAAGTCATGAGGTTAGATTCTTCTGAGGATCCCTTGTATGATTCATCTACTTACATTACTACCAATATGATCTCATGTAGGATGCCTCTATCTTATTATTGTTACAAAGGGTTCCCTATGGGATGTATTTTTTATGTGAGGACCTATAGAATCCCTAGTGATATCCCTTACCTATTCATCATTACAAGGATCCCATGTAGGATTCCTTGGTTTTCTTACTATTATAGGATCCCATGAAAGATTCCTCCTTTTACACCTTTTCAGTTAAAGATCCCAAGTAGTATGCATTTGCTTATAAATAGACCTTAAGGATCCCAAGTAGGATGTTTTTTAGTGTTTCAATTGTGGAACACATTCAGTTCCCTGATTCTTGACAGACCCTAAGCTAGTATGTTAGGTTTGGGGTATAGATAGTAGTGGTTTCCACCTTAGAACTGATTCCGAACTTGAAATCTAATGGAGTTGTGGCAGTAGTGTTGGGTTTAGGCATTCATCCACCCTAACTTCTATGTTTATTATTTAACACATTTATTACTGATGCAGTGATGATTATTAGAGGTGATTCTTAGTTGGTGGTTGTTGAGCCCAACCCAAGGCGTCTTTCTTTCTCTTTGGTATTCCCAGACGTGCTTTCCTAAAATCTGGATTCTGAGCCATGGTATTCTTATATTTAATTGTATGTGTAGAGTTAATACCTAGGGTCTAGTTGTTGAGCCTATATATTTGTGATTATAATGTTTTTGGAATCTCCAGTGGTGCTTCTTGAGATCTGGATATTGAGAATATGGTTATGATATACGAGCATGGTGCCCCTAGTAATGGTACTTGCAGATGATTACACTCTCTTGAGTGAAGAGGATTATTCTACTCTCCTCGAAATTTTAAATGATGAGAATGATTATGCTCTCCTTGTCTCATGGTCAAGATGATGATGATTATTCTCTCCTCAACATAGGATTTTTGGTGGGTGATTTTTCTCTCCTCAACTCATGGGTAAAATGATGATGATTATTCTCTCCTCAAACTAGTATTTTTTGTGTATGAATATGTTCTCCTAGTTTTGTGTCTTATGAAGGATGAATACACTCTCCTTTATTTTTTATATGAGTAGTATCTCCATAATTTCTCTATAGGATCAGTATAACATCCCGCCTTTTTATAACATAACTTTTCATTACATTTTACAAAATCGAGGATCTTTAAGGTTTAGTGTCTCAGAAACCAGGAACATAATACATGACGACATAAAACATTCTTCATAATCACTTGAAAGGATTATTCATTGTTAATCCTAAGTTCATTACAACATCTCATTACCTGGGAGCATACATTAAAGGAAAGGGTGAGCATAGGGCCTAGCAAGGGAAACGAGAGAAACATTTTACATGTGAACTTGAGATACATCAATAAGGTCATGATAAATAACTTTTAAGGCATGAAAAAATATCATGAGGCATATCATAATAAAAATAACTTGTTTCATAACTTGAATATGTGGCTAAAACATTTAACATAGATAATAATTTCTGTTTCACCAAGGTCTATCCCCAAGGTGTCATTAAAAATTACCGAGGTTATTCACCAAGGTGTCGTTAAAAATGGTCATCTCTAGAGATTAAGTCTTTACCCAATGCATTGGAGCGCTATCAGGTCACATCCTTAAATTTGCCTTTATTATCATGTGATCCAAATATATCATCATTAAACATTTCATAAATAACCCATATAGCATAAAATAAATGGGTTTCATTTCATAATCATAATGTTTTAAAAACTGCTTTAAAGACATGATCTTTATGTCACTTTAAACTCACAGAAAAAGGAAAGCGGATTTCATGTATCTATGTCCTAGAATTAAAATAGAAAATTTTTATATATATGTGAATACCAATATCGAAGAAATATCTTTGAGTGTTCACTTAATAAAATAAAATAATTTTATAAAAAGAGAGACATTTTGAGATTAAAATTCGGCAGCATAACGACTATGTTATAGGGTTTTAGAAAATATTGAAAAGAAAGGGGACATGGGTCACCCACTCATAAATGATCCATAAAACAGTAGAGGGAAAGAATATAAAGGATATAATAACATGGTAATTAAATTTGAAAGATATACCATATGAAATGAAAAACATGGAAGGAAGACAAAAATAATATTTCTCTTATAAAAATTCGGCAGCCTAACGGCGTCACTTAAAACTTAAAAAAATGAATTGAAGAGATCAAATAAGGCATATCATCATATGAACATAAAAGTTCAGTATGATAGATATAGATATCATACCCCAACATAATAAAAAGGAACATTAAATACTTGACATGAAAATAGATCTTGAAAACTAGAAGGGTGAAAGAATCCCTTAAAAATTTGGTAGCCTAACGGCGCCACTAAAACATTCTTAAAATTAATTGATGAGAGAAAGAGGGAGTATCTCATCATATGAACATGATAAGTACAGTAGGATGAATATAAAAGAATATCCTCCAACATAAGAAGATGGAGAATAAAAGAAATGACATAAAAGAGAGTACTTGGAAAGAAAGAGAGAGGTAGGATCCCTTACCTTGAAGAGTAACTTCAAAATATTGAATTTTGAGACCTTGGGAGGCTCAAGGGAACATTGGGAGGACTCCTTGGGAGGAAAGGACACCAGAAATTCATTGATGAGTATTTTGGAATGGAAAGGATGAGAGAATGTCTTCGTATTTATCGGGGAAGTGAGGGGACAATGCATTAAAGGCCAAGGGACACCTCATTGGTGGTATTGGCAAAAACATGGGCTTGCCCATGGTATTGGCCACTTGGAACACCTCATACCTTATCATACTATTCATAAGTAGACCAGAATTATTACATAATTATTACATCCTTAATGATGTCCTTAAACACCCAAAACTCTAAACTGAAAATTCACTATTCACCGAAAATTCAGCTTTTTTAGAAAAATCCCAAAATTTCATATTAACCAAATATCTATGATCTGATTTCATAAATGAACTCCATTTTATGAAAATAATTTTCTAAATATTTTTAATTTAATTATTTTATAAAAACACTATTCACTGAAAATTAAATTTTTTTTCAGAAAAATCCCCAAAAATTAACTTAACATAATATCGATGTTCTAAGTTCAAAAATAAAGTCCATTTTATAAACATAATTTTATAAAAATTTTTATTTTAACTTTTAATTAAAAACACTATTCACATGAAAAAAACTAATACTTGACTAATAATTTATGAAACATTTATTTACCTATTTTATTGAATCACGTTACTTAATCAAGGTGCCTATATTAATAATAATACATTCTTTAAGCAAGATTACTAATCCATTTGGTCACATTACTAATCTTAAGCGTAAAATCAATATTCATAAATTACTATTCACCAGAAATTAAGTTGATCTTATTAGACTCTAAATTTCTTACTGAACACATTTATAGAAGACCATTTTTTGAAAATCATTACACATGATTAATTATTTAAGGTTTATATAAACATTTTAAAATATCATTTTTCCAAAATTCATCAATAATATACATCCTAAAATTATCCGGACATTTCAAATTCACAAACATCACCATAAGAAGAAATCACAATTTTATTTATCTCACAGGATTACATAAAGTAGCTACAGTCTCCTTACATAGCCCCTTATAACCCCATCATAAGACCTAAGTGTATGGTGTGATAAGGTGAGAGAATCCGAGGGTGGCTCGGCCAACATCGCATGAGTAGTAATTTCTATCAGTTTGAACTTCTTGCAAAGGCGATTCCATTCTAGCTTCACACAATGAAGTTTGGATTGGGTTTGGTCCAGATCAAAGCCTAGTGGTGCTACCTCCTTCCCAAGTTATGTTAGATGGGGTTCGATTGGCCCGAGACTACTGGATGAGGCCATCAAATCTTCTTTCTATATTAATTAACCAAGATCACTTATATTTAGAGACAATAATCACAACATTTAGTTTTCAACGGTCATATTGACCAATGGTCATATAACAGTTGAAACCCAATAGTCTCATTTTAATTATACTCATGTTATCAAATGAAACATTTTTGTTGAGTATAAAAATAAAATAACACACAAAATTAGGAAACAAGATTTATTCAAAATTTTGGGTCATTACAATCTTCCCCCCTTAAGAAATTGCATCCTCACAATTTTTAAAATTGGTCTTGGAAATTTCATTGAACGTACCACATCAGAAAAAGAGTCAGTAACACTATTACTTTAGAAGAAAGAAAGGGAAGTACAAAGGTCACCCAATTTAACCCATACTAGGATTCCATGTAGGAAAACAAGGATATGGAGGAGAAAATAAACAATCAAGTTCTGATAGATAGTGATAGAAAACATGTCTAATAGAAAGTTAACCACCAGAAAATCATAAACTTGTGATGGGTTAAACGGTCTTTGATTACCCAGTAGAAAACTTAAACCAACAACGTTTTTGTTTTATGTTCCTTTTAATAATTTGGAGGAATTCATTTACTACATAGAATAAGAACACAAGGAAATATACTTACTTTCAAGTAGAGTTTCATCCTTTAATAAGTTTCTACCAAGACTAATCTTTTCTCCAAATGATGATCATTCAAAAATA
Source organism: Viscum album (assembly GCA_963277665.1). Classification (NCBI taxonomy): domain Eukaryota; kingdom Viridiplantae; phylum Streptophyta; class Magnoliopsida; order Santalales; family Viscaceae; genus Viscum; species Viscum album. The sequence goes on from OY728142.1 coordinate 1,548,893,006, forward strand.
CTTGGTCTCATCAAAGCACAAGAATCATCTTCTAGAGAATCATGTAATCCAAAAAATAATAATTATCTATCTTTAAACATTTATCCCAAAAATGGAAAGGGTATGATAAAACAACTCTTCAAAAAGAAATAACCCCATACAAAGGGAAACTACTTTAAATCTTCAAAGTTCCACGGTACTACCCAAAGTTCATCATAGACCATTCCATAAATAACCTTCCTTAAAATTCCTCAAAATAAACCAAACTAAGATTGATACCCAAATATAAGAAGGATTTGATAACATAGTCTTCCAAGATAAACTTTATCGTTTATCTACAAACAACTTCAACCAATCCTACCATCTTATAACAAAAGTAACTAACCTAAACATATTTTCCCCAATATAGGTTAATTATTTCCATAAGTGACCTAAATTACTATAAGTTCACCTTAAATTCATCGGTTCTTCAAAATATAAGTCAACCTTTACTCCTCAATGAAAATAATGTAGTAATCTATTCACCTCGATCATATAGGGTTTCCAAAATAGTGAATGTCTTCCAAAATAATAATCATCTTTTAATCCCCTAATCATATTTTTTTCAAGAAGAACAGCTTCAAAGCATCAACATGTGGTACATAATAATAAATGTTTTCCTTAATGGTATAAAACCATCTTAGGTAGTGAATCGATGTTCTTAGAAAACATTAAAGATATGCTCATAGGGCACGAACTAAAATACAACATGACATAGACAATTATTGCGAAGAAGTTACATGTAATTTATTCATCATGGTCCATCTTAGAATAGGAATTGCATTGTTCCCTTGTCATTGAAGATTGTTGATGCTCATCATGATTCTCATCCCTTACAAGAGAGAATTTCCTTGGATAATGTCCAACTTCTCCACATTTACGACATTGAAAAGTATAAGGTACATTAGATCGAACCTTATATCTATTCATCACATTATCCATTTTTTTAAATCAATTGGCTACTTTATTCCCTATCACCCCACACTTAAAACATCTCCTGGTTCCTTTGTGACATTCTCCTTAGTGCCCATTTCCACACTTTTTGCTCAAAGGAAATTGGGTCTTCTTTCCCTTATCAAGTTTATCAGATGAACATACTTGAGACTTCGTCTTTTTCTTCCTTGATTAATTTGGGCATTAAACTAGGTACCAATTATTAATTGTGAGTTTTGATAGCTGGTTTGGCATAATCACAATATGTTCAACTTGATCTCTCATCATCTCTGTCATATTAATAGGGAAATGGTCACATTTCCGATCACATTGGTTGTTGGGACATGTTCTTCCATTCCCCACCATTAACTAAGAAAAGAAAGTATAATTAGGGGGCTTAAATACTTAGAAAATAATCATGAAAAGGAAACCTTAAGCATATAAGGATAAACTTGTATAAGAAAAGTATATCCTAACTTGTGATCCCCTAGGTTCCAATATAGGTTATCCATGATCATATATTCTTATGTGAATCTTTATTTTATTTTATCTTTGTTCCTTTAATAATGGTTCATACTAAGATTATGAATTTACCAAAGCATAACCCCCAGGAGTTTCTTAACTAAGAGTGCAGCAAGGCCCATTGTCATGTACTAGTTACCGTTCGAGTCTAGCTCAAAGCGGTATTTTCGGGTTTTACCCCGATGTACATTTGTGCCAGAGCCACCTCTACCTGCTCGTATCCAGACATGGATCTATTTACTTGATAAACCACTTCATCAATACTCACCAAAATACCAGGAAGATTTCCTATATTTAAAATTTTCTATAGTATTATTCCTAAAGTTTTCATATCCTAATTTCCACAAATAACTAAACCATCCTTTGATACCAACTATAACATCACGCCTTTTTATAACATAACTTTTCATTACATTTTACAAAACCGAGGATCTTTAAGGTTTAATGTCTTGGAAACAAGGGACTTAATACATGATGACATAAAACATTCTTCTTAAACACTTGAAAGGCTTCTTCATTGTTAATCCTAAGTTCATTACAGCATCTCATAACCTGGGAGCATACATCAAAGGAAAGGGTGAGAAGAAGGCCCAGTAAGGGAAACGAGAGAAACATTCTACATGTGAACTAGAGATACATCAATAAGGTCATGATAAATAACTTTTAAGGCATGAGAAAAAGATCATGAGGCATATCATAATAAAAATAACAGGTTTCATAACTTGAATATGTTGCTACAAAATTTATCATAGAAAATCATTTCTATTTTACCAAGGTCCATCCCCAAGGTGTCATTAAAAATTACCATGGTCATTCACCAAGGTGTCGTTAAAAATGGTCATCTCTAGAGATTAAGTCTTTACCCAATGCATTAGAGCGCTATCAGGGAACACCATTAAATTTGCCTTTATTATCATGTGATAAAAATATATCATCATCAAACATTTCATAAATAACCCATATATCATAAAAGAAATTGGTTTCATTTCATAATCATAACGTTTTAAAAACTGCTTTAAAGACATGATCTTTATGTCACTTTAAACCCATGGAAAAAGGAAAGCGGGTTTCATGTATGTAAGTCCCAGAATTAAAATAGAAAATTTTGATATATATGTGAATACCAATATAGAAAAAATATCTTTGATTATTCACTTAATAAAATAAAATAATTTGAGAAAAAAAGAGAGACATTTTGAGACAAAAATTCTGCAGCATAACGGCTATATTATAGGGTTTTAGAAAATATTGAAAAGAAAGGGGACATGGGTCACCCACTCATAAATGACCCATAAAACAGTATAGTGACAGAATATAAAGTATATAAGAACATGTTAATGAAATTTGAAATAGATTCCATATTAAATAAAAAATGGAAGGAAGACAAAAATATGATTTCTCTTATGAAAATTCGGCAGCCTAACGGCGTCACTTAAAATGTAAAAAAATGAATTGATGAGATCAAATAGGGTCTCTCATCATATGAACATAAATTATATGTATTATAGATATAGATATCATACCCCAACATAATAAAAAGAAACATGAAAGACTTGACATGAAAATAGATCTTGAAAACGAGAAGGGTGAAAGAATCCATTAAAAATTCGGCAGCCTAACGGTGCCACTTAAACATTCATAAAATGAATTGATGAGAGAAATAGGGGGTATCTAATCATATGAACATAAAAATTACAGTAGTATGAATATAAAATAACATTTTTCCAACATAAGAACATGTATCATAAAATAAATGACATAAAAGAGAGTACTTGGAAAGAAAGAGGGAGGTAAGATCCCTTACCTTGAAGAGTAACTTCAAAATATTGAAGTTTGGGACCTTGGGAGGCTCAAGGGCACCTTGGGAGGACTCCTTGGGAGGTAAGGAGACCAGAACTTCATTGAGGAGGATTTTTGAATGGAAAGGATGAGAGAATGGCTTGGTATTTATAGGGTAAGTGAGGGGACAAGGCATTAATGGCCAAGGGACACCTCATTGGTGGTATTGGAAAAACCATGGGCTTGCCCATGGTATTTTCCCTTGGTATTGGCCAATTGGTACACCTCATACCTTATCATACTATTTATAAGTTGACCAGAATTATTAAATAATTATTACATCCTTAATGATGTCATTAAACACCCGAAACTCTAAACTGAAAATTCACTATTCACCAAAAATTCAACTTTTTCAGAAAAATCTCAAAATTTCATCTTAACCAAATATCGATGATCTGATTTCATAAATGAACTCAATTTTATGAAAATAATTTTATAAATATTTTTAATTTAATTTTTATATAAAAACACTATTCACTGAAAATTCATTTTTTTCAGAAAAATCCCCATAAATTACTTCAACATAATATTGATGCTCTAAATCAAAAAATAAAGTCCATTTTATAAAAAAAATTCTTAAATAATTTTAATTTAATTATTAATTAAAAAACACTATTCAGCCGAAAAAACTAATACATGAATAATAATTTCTGAAACAGTTATTTACCGATTTTATTGAATCACATTACTTAATAAATGTGCCTATATTAATAATAATACTTTCTTTAAGTGAGATTACTAATCCATTTGGTCACATTACTAATACTAAGCATAAAATCATTATTCATAAATTACTATTCACCAAAAATTTAGTTGATCTTATTAGACTCTAAATTTATTATTGAACACATTTGTAGAAGACCATTTTTTGAAAATATTTACACAACATTAATTATTTATGGTTTACATAAATATTTTAAAATATCCTTTTTCAAAAATTCATCAATAATATACATCCTAAAATTATCTGGACATTTGAAAATTCACAAACTTCACCATAAGAAGAAATCACAATTTTATTTATCTCAAAGGATTACACAAAGAAGTTGCGGTCTCCTTACATAGCCCCTTATAACCCCAGCATAGGACCTAAGTGTAAGGTGTGCTAAGGTTAGAGAGTCTGAGGGTGGCACAACCCACATCGCACGAGTAGTAATTTCTATCAGTTTAAACTTATTGCGAAGTCGATTATGTTCTAGCTTCACACGATGAAGTTCGGCTTGGGTTTGGTCCAGAGAAAATCCTAATGGTGCTTTATCCTTCCCAAGTACTGTTAGATGGGTTGCGATTGGCCTGAGACTACGGGATGAGGCCATCAAATCTTCTTTCTATATTAATTAAACAAGATCACTTGTATTTAGAGACAATAATCACAACATTTAGTTTCCAATGGTCATATTGACCAATAGTCATATAACAGTCGAAACCCAACAGTCTCATTTTAATTATACTCACGTTGTCAAATGAAACAGTTTTGTTGAGTATAAAAATAAAATAACACACAAAATTAGGAAACAAGATTTATTCAAAATTTCTGGCCGTTACAATCAGGCTTCTAATACCTTTTTCATTATCAGGGCGGTTGATCATGAATTATCACACCTATAAATTGTGTTGGACATGAAATCCATATCTGGATCTCGAGGGGTGGGCATGAAATCCACCAATTAGTTGTCCTTACTGATAATCTACAGGTTAGACCCTTAAAGTTCATTTGAGTCACAGTTTCGTAAATACCTACAGACTAGGACCTAGGGATCAAACATTAGACTAGATTTACATGGCATGAGAGTAATGGTGTCCAGATATGTGACCATTTATTTTATTTACAGTTGTGATTCCCTAGAATCATTCTTTACTATGATTGGAGGTGAATACGGGTGATCCCTGGGTTAGGACAAGTATCCCCCTGTGGTGACATAGCTTGTTCAGAGATATTTCTAGCACTGGCCAAAAGCAGGTATATGTTAATTGAGATTACGGACACATATATTGACTTAATGATACATGGCTTGAGTGGCATGATGTCCATCACAATTCCCTTGGATAGGATGTCCAGGAGATTGGGATTACAAACCTAGGGATCGACTATTGATGGTTTTATGTTATTTTATTCACCTTACTCATGTATACTCATGTTTATGTATACATTTAAATCTATGGTACTATACATATATACACATATAAATATGGATATCCATGACAGTACTTTCCCTATTTATTGGGATCATGGACCCATATTTTGGCTTTGGTTTCACATTTTCAGGATTTACTTATCATTTAGTTGTGTCCTGGCTAGGCTAAACATATTACATGAGCATGCACTTATGGAATAATATTTATAGGTTCGTCATTGTGGTGACCTACTGAGATTATTTCTCACCCATGTACATTCACCTCGATGTGCATACAGACCTTATGTTTTTTTCAGGTTAAGTATCGTTTCATGGTGTATAGGATGAGGCCCAATGTTTCATGATCGAACGAAGCCAATCATGTGGATTCTTATGACCAGGACACTGTAGTTTGAATGTTTTTGGAGACCAAATATAAGGTTTGACTCCGATTTAGTAATATAACCCCTATAATTTTATTTTGGTTTCTGTTTTATTTCTATATATATGTATAGTATTCCCACTGGATGACCAGTGTTGTATGTTTGACGTGGTTGTTTGGGATTTTATAGATTTTTCATTTATTATTTTAGTATGTTCTATTTTAATTTATTTACTTATTTTTCAATCTATTTATTTACTACTCATATGATATCTAGTTATTTACAATGTGTCACTCTAATATAAGGATATAGTCTCCCCATTTTATCACCTTTAGACCCTCTCTACTAGTCAGCAGCCTCTAGCATATGGAAAGGTACACTCGAGTCCTTATAACAAACCAGCTTGGAGCACCAAATTAGTGGAATCTAAGTAGTGATGTTGCAAAGTGGTATTAGATATATTATATTCCTTGGATTTACTATTTCAGATATGGTAGATAGTATTTTTAGGAATGTGTTAGAACCTATGATGGATATCAGACTTGAGTGTTGAGGACACTTATTCTATTAAGAATTCCCAATTTTTGGGGTTATGGGATTACTATTTTGATCTGTAATTTTATAGTTGTATATGAATTTTTCCTTGATTGAAAAACATATTCTTTTTATTTGATGATTTATAATGGATTTTTGAATATTAGCATATTGGAATGAGGTCAGAGATGGATTTTTACTCTTGTATGGAAAAGGAAAGAGGTGTCTCATGCATCATCTTAGCATATAGTATTCACATCATATAGGCCTACTAGTGTGTGATTATTACTGATGATATAGGAAAATTTTCTAATGTTTAAAAACACTTGAATTTTTTTTCTTGTATAGGTTTTTTTTGGAATTCTATTCAATTGATCCTACTTGCATATATATTTCCTTCTGATGGTAGGTTATGTGGATCCACATTAATGCATTTGGTGGTGAGGCTGATGACTCGGTCCTAATTCATAGAAGTTGTAATGGCCCCTAGTAATTTTATAGGGCACATAATGCTTGTGTGTTATACCCCTTTTAGGGTGTACCTTTTTACGTTTGATTATAAAAAGTGTCAGTAACAAGCTATACAGTGTTTTCCTGTATAGATTGGAATGTCATTCTACTTAACCAAACTTCATTTGTGTTTATCTATTTAAATCACTAAGTAGAATACTGGTGGGTACCAAGATTTTTCTCATGAACTAGACCACTAGGGAGTATTAACATATACAAATTCATGGTGAGTTTCAGTTTAGCATCTCTTCTTTCTTGGTATCGTTACCTCTAGGGGGAAGTTTCTTATGACGATGATCAGAAGGGATTGGGCCCTTATAGGTCATGTTGGTATTTTTCACCCTCATAGGTCATTTTCATGTTTACATTATTTAGAGAGGTTTTATCTTTTGGGGTGGGTGCTTAGACCTTGTTTCCCAGTTTTGATACTTGATATGTAGGTCTAGGTGGGAGAGCTAGAGGCCCTTAGTGTGACTGAGACCGCTATAGGTCAACGCATGCTTTATTTTAGGGTGTCATCTGTGAGAGTTTGGCCTAAGTTTACAAATAAATTTTGGGGTAATGATCCTTTTATACACTCATTTTGAGATTTATTCATGGTATGTTCTCAGGTTTTAGTAGTATAGAGATGATGATGCCTTCAAATTTTGACAAGAAACTAGGGTGATTTGGTATTAAGACTCGATTATATGGGAAGGATGATTTTGTTTCCTAGCCTAATCGATCAATGTTTCCACTATTGATAAGGTAATTATAGTGTGGGTAGATGATCAGGACTATAATTATTTCAGGTGATGGTCGGTCATGGAATCAATCATGACATAGGTCAGGTGGCTAATTTTGAAGAGTATTTCCAAGGGACCTTCTGGATTAATGAGGCTAGAGATCCTTGTAGCATGGTTAACATATCATTGTCATGGAAGACTCATGGGAGTATGAGTCAGGTGATAATGCACACTCTGGTTTTTCAGAGTACCATTTGAATCATAAATTGGTGAGTGGCCTTGTGCAATCAGAGGACCAATGTTTTAAAGACTTACTGTAGGCATGGTTGCTCAATATTTGTGGTTAAAAGACAAATTTCCCTCCATGGTATAGGTGATATCAACAATAAGTCAGGTACTACAAGATGTATGACTCATGTTTGGACCTGAACATGCATTTTCTGGAGCCATGGTTTCAAGTGTTGTTTAAAGGCAATTGTAAACTTGTTGGACGTGAGCATGGCTGGAGAGATTTGTACACAAATTTCAATGGAATATTAGTGTACTCCTAGTTAGAGATGAATATTCCCTATTTTATTTTTTTCTTGAGTGGGGTGAGAGATTACTGACCCTACACTGAGATTCTTTTCTTTAAAATATTTTTTTGGGCTTGACAAAGGAAACCTATTTAGGTTGTGCTGGAGAAGAAGTATAATGTACTCCATATGGTGTGGATTTCATGATTGGCTATTTAAGGGTGGTGACCCACATTCTTTGATGAATTCATCATTTTTATGGGTCTTTAGCCTTATATTTTGGTCATTTAGGTGGTGATAAGGGTATTTCTATGTTGGGGAGTACCATATTGGTCACAGTTAAATGTCTTCTATGTAAGAGACAATTGATGATGTTATGATACTGGTCTATGGATAGTCAAAATAGCTTATTTGTGTAGATTATTAGGTTGATAACATGGATATTAGTCTTTCCACCAAGCTTCGTGGGGACAAGAATGTTTATGGTGGTTATATTTTAATAACCTATGTTTTTACAGATTGTGAATTTGAGAAGATTTTTTTTTCTTTTAGAAGCTTGTAAGGGGTAATATGGTCTTTTTTCCCTAGTATATTATCTCATATATATTTCTTGACCACTCTTTCGGTCCCATAATAGGTTTTTTACCCTAGGATAGGATTTTGGTATATTTTTGAGCCATTCGAATTTTAGTGGAATAATTAATAATTAATATTTAATAGATTAAATATTAATTTATTCACATAGGTTCATTTGTTCATAACTTTTGAACATAGTGTCAAATTTACATTTCGTCTCCTCCATTGAGTTTGGAACAGGGAGTTTTTCTAGGTAAGGAATAAACTTAGGTCGGGTGTTAGGGCTAGTTAGGCATCGGGTCCATTTGGGTCCCCCTTTTATTCTTTTCATTTATTTTCTTTTCTTCCTTCTCCTTTTGATCCTCACACAAACCCCCTATGTCATCCCCTTCATAGGGTTGAGAGAGAAATTGGGATATGGAGATAGATAAGGATAAGTAAAGGAAGAATGGTACCACTGTGAAACTTAGGACATGTCAGATCATCATGTGGTTGCTGTGGAGCATGGAAATGGGTGAAGATTTAGCGGATTCTTACCAAAAGTAGGAAATTTTTAATTTTTTCCATAAATCCATGTAGATTATTCATTTTCAAGTTTTAAATCCCTATTATTCTTGTTTTGGACCCCTAGGGGGATAATCTATAGATTATACTGACAAAATGGGGGTTTTAGAGAGGTTTTTCTATTTAGGAAAGCCCATCTACACGATGTGTGGTTCAGGGCCAACACATTGTGTGTTTGTCCTATTCGGGGAAGATGGATTTTAGAAAGTACACACTCTGTATGGGATTTAAATTCTATTTATTAGGACTTTTTCATGTATCTGAGTACCTAGTTATGCTGACCATATAAAGGGAACATGTCATGTAATGCACATGGCCAAACCCCATGTGGATGACACACCGTGTGGATGTACACGATTGGGAAATGTACAAGGTCAGGCCATGTGAGTTGCACAAGAAACAACCATGTGTAGGGTATGCATCATGTAAAGGGACAACACATCGTGTACATGTGAATTTTCATGCCATTTCCATATATAGTACATTCCCATGTGGGGCTTTGAGGGTATACACCATGTTCTGGGGTACACATGTCGTGTACTCCTCCCTTTTTACCCTTTTGGGGTTTTCATATCTTTTTTCCCATGATTTATAATTGTACCAATGATTAGTCCATTCTGACTATCATTTCATGTAGATCATGTTGGTGAAATCCTTATAGTGTTTTAAGAATTCCTAGATGGTGTTTTAGGATGTTCATAAATGGATATGTTCTTCTTTTGGTAATTGAATATAGTTGTGTCATGAAAGTGAGAATTTGATATGATTTGATCCATGAGATATCTCTCTAGACTATTGTTTTGTATCTCTTCCTTTAAGGACATCTCCCTTACGAGATGTTACCTCCTGGCCTAGGAGGTTTTGAGGTTAGTTGTTTATAAGGATCCCATGTAGGATTTCTCTACTTACATTTCTCTATTGAGGATCCTTTTTAGGATGCCTTTGTCTTATTAAAATTACCATGTTTCTTATATAGGATACCTATAATTATGTTTTGACCTAGGGAAACCCTAGAGGGATCCCTTACTATGCACTATTCTGAGGATCCCATGTAGGATGCCTATGTTTTCTTACTATTATAGGATCCCATGTAGTATTCATCATTTTACTCATTTTCATCTAAGGATCCAGAGTAGGATTCCATCTCTTATATGTACACCTTGAGGATCCCAAGTAGGATGCCTCACAGTGTTTGACTTGAGGGACCTAGTGGGTGACCTGATGTTTAACCGACACTAAGCTAGTATGTCTGATTTTGGGGTAAAGATGGTAGTGGGTGTAAATTAGAAATGATTCCAAACTTGTAATCCCATGGGGTTGTGGAAGTATTTCTAGGTTTAGGCATTCATAAACCCTCACTCCTTGGTTTATTATTTTACTTGTTTATTGATGATGTAAATATGATTACCAAAGGTGATTCCTAGTTGGTGTCTATTTATCCTGACGTGAGGCATCTTTTTTCACTTTTGGATGCCCAGATATATGTCCTAGGATCCGACTATTGATCCAACTGTTATGATATATGTGAATATCATCCTTAGTAATGGTACTTGTGGATGATTATGCTCTCATGAGTGAAGAGGATGATTCCTCTCTCCTGAAGTTGTTATATGATGAGTATGGTTACGTTATCTTTGGATCATGGGTTAAATGAGAATGACTATGCTCTCCTCAACACGAGTTTGTTGGTAGATGATTACAAACTTCTTGACCTATGGCTTATGAAATATTAATACACTCTCCATGATTGTTTATATGATGAGGATATCCATACTTTATCTCTAGGATAAGCCTTATGGGACCTTTTTTATTACCAGGGTGGTTGAGGATAGAATATCACACCTATGACTTACATTGGGAATGATATCCACATCTGAATCTTGAGGGGTGTTCATGACATCTCACCAATGAGATCTCTTTACAGATCACCTAATGGTCCAACCCTTAGGGGTCATCCAATTCATAATTTTATGAATGCATATGGACTAGTACATAGGGATCAGAAATTGGACTGGATTTACCTGGCATGAAAAACATGACATCCAGCTCTGTGACCATTTAAGGATGTTTGAATGTACATACATATAATCATTGTTTACAGTGATTGGAGGTGAGTGTGGTTGAACCCCAGGTCATGAAGAGTATCCCCTTGTAGTGACATAGCTTTATCAAAGACATTTTTGGTTCTGGATGAAGCAGGTAAATGTCAATTGGGATTACAAACCCATAGATTGACTTATTGATACACGGGTTAAGTTGAAGGGTGTCTAACTCAATGTCCTTGCACAAAATGTCCAAGAAATTGGGATTATAGACACAAGGTTCGACTACTGATGTATTTATCTTATATCATTCACATTACTCATGTATACTCATATTTATGTATATATGTATATAGGTATAGGTATGGGACTATACATATATACGTATATAAATATTGATATCCATGACAACACTTTCCTAGTTGACTAGGATCACTGATCTAGATTTCAAATTTGGATTCACGTTTATTGGATTTACTTATATTTTAGTTATGTCTCAGATAGGATGGGAATATTTCATGATCATGCACTAATGGAGGTGTATTTATAGGTTCATCATTGGAGTTTCCTACTGAGATTATTTTCCACCCCTCTACTTGGACATCAGTGTGTGTATAGACCTTATGTCTACTTTTCAGGTTTAAAATAGTAGCATGGTGGATAGGACTGAGGCCTAGTGTTGCATGATTGAGTGGAACCACTCATGTGGATTCTTCTGATCAGGTTGGTGTAGTTTAATATTGTCTTTAGATTGGGTATGTGGTGTGTCAAAGTGTTAGTAGTAGAGACCTATACTTTTATTTTAGTTTCTTTTGTATTCTTGTATCTATATGGTCAACCCACTATGTGACTAGTGTTATATGTATGAAATCGATGTTTGTGATTTAATAGATTTCATTTATTATTTCATCATGTTCTATTTCATTTTTTTTACTACTTTCGGACCCAGTTTATTTAATCCTTGGATTATATATAGTTATTTCTGCTATGTTGCACTAACATGAGGGTATACTCTCCCCAATATACCACCTTTATACCCTCTCTGTTAATAAGTAGACTATCAAATATGGGGAGGCATGTTTGAGGCCTCGTAAACAACTATCTAAGAGCACCATATTATTGGCATCTAGATTAGGATGTTACAATTATGGTTCTCTATAAGAGATGTTACAATTTTGTATTATTTTTCTTTGAGTGATGCACATGTGGTGTGGATTTTATGATTTATTATTTTATTTCTAGATCTTGGGAAATTATCATGTGGCTAGTGACTATTTTGAATTTAGGTTAGAAAAGGAAATATGTGTCTCATGCATCGCATTTAGCACATAAGGTCCACATGTTATAGGCATTCTAGTGTGTGATTTTACTATTGATGATGAGGTATGTTTTTTTAAGTGTTAAGAACAAACTAAAATATATTTTACCATATAGGATCTTGTTTTCATTCTACTCTATGATTCTGAAATATATATATATATATATATATATATATGTATATATATATATATAATTCTGATTTAAGAAAATGTGGATCTTCAGTGATATAAAGTGTCATAAACAACCTATATGGTTTTCCCCACATAGCATGTAATGAAATTATACTTAACGGAATAATATATGGGATATCAATTAGATCATTTGAGATGATTCTATGAATGTATTGTTCAAACTTGGTGTTCAAAGTTGGTAGTTGATGACTTTTCAGTAGACCTATTGTGGACGTTTCTTTTCTAGGCATGGCTAACTAAAGATCCATAACAACCTATATGGATTTTTCCCATATAGCTTTCTATAATATGTTTCCTAACAAACATTCATATATGGTTATCTAGTTAGACCATCTAAATTGATACTGATAATTTCCTAAAAAAAATAGTAAATGAGGATCTAGATAGGGTATTACTCTATGAGGATTCTTGTTGAGTGTTAGTTTTTATAATTTTATTTCATATTGTGACCCTCCAAGGAGTGGTTTCCAATGAGGATGGACAGAGAGGATCAGGACCTAGTAGGTTTATTCTAGGAAGGTGACACATTAAATGTTTAGAATAATACATTTTATCCTTTAGTTAGTAGTTTCTAATGGCCAGATGGATTGTTGATTGAGTTTACAGGGAAGAGTCGTCGGTGAGATGTAGTAGGCTGGATGTGGGTGAGTGATGAAATGCAAGTGGCGGTATTGGTGTCATTGGGGAGGATAGGTAGGTTGAGGGGTGATACCGACACCGACAGTCGGTGTTGGTATCAAGGAGAAACAAGAGGGTGGTGTCAGTTGCAGGGTGTGTAGACGTCGGTGACACCAACACTGGGCAACGATGTGTCGGTAGCAAGACATGAGGCATGATAGACCAACGTCGATGAGGGAGAGTCGGTGTCAATAGCAGGATAGTAAAATGTATCAATGTCGGTAGTATCTTGCTATTGACATTACAACAAAAATGAAACGGTGACACATAAATAAATCTTCAAAATAAAATTAAAATAATTAATTAAATGAAACAGATCAGTTAAACTAAAATTAAAAAAAAATAAAATAAATTTTAACTAATTAAAAAAACTAACTTAACACTTATATTAATTAAAATAAATAATTTTTTAACTCAATTAAAAACACAAAGTTAAATTTTATCTGTATACATAATATTAAAAATTATTAATGAAATTAAAGAATTAATAATATAAATTAATTAACTTTTTAAATAAATGAAGGCTTTAAATTATAAATACTTTATTTAATTTCAATTAAAACTTAAATAACTTAACTTATATTTAATACTACCAAAATTATTAAACATTATAATAAAATTATTAATGATAAAAAGAGTTAATGATATAAATTAAAAGGATAATTATTATTAAATGAAACCAAGTCAATTATATTGAAATAATTATTAGATTCAACTTATTTTAATCAAACAATTACATAATTGAATTCAAAACTAAATAAATTAAATGTAAACAATATTACTAATTGGTTAAATAATAACTAGTCAAACTAATAAAAAGTAAAGAAGATTTTAAAACCACACAACAAAATAGAAAATTATTATACTGAAAATAATAGTAGAACTAAATTAATTAATTTAAAATATAAAAATACATTATTTATTATAAAAATTGTATAATTAATAAATTTATTAATAAAAATACAAAAGTTCCTGTATTTATCAAAAAGTGAAAAATTATTCAATTAATTTAGTATAATATTAATAACAATATGTGGAAAATCAATGGATTTTAGAGCCACATCAATAGGTTTTGACCCTAGTAGGTCAATATTATAATAATATTCTTTAGGGAGGGTTGATGGTTGAATTAGATACCTTGTGTTGAGACGGGTTAATTGATGTCACCTATGAGATGTGACCTTTAAAAAAGGATAACTTGTGTGCTAGGAGGTTAGACCTAGTGACCCTGTTATGAGAGATGATTAGTAAGGCTAGGTGGGAGACCTAGAGGCCTTTAGTTTTGAATCAAAACATTGTAGGTTAAAGTTTGTTTTGATTGACTGAAACTCAAGGAATTTGTTTTCCCATGTTTATGGGTGCCTTTTAGGAAATGGTCTTGGTTGTACTCTTGTGTTGAGACTAGTGTATGATAGGGGCTCATGTTTTACAATATGGGTAGGAGGGTTCCTTTTGTTTCTAAGGAATCACCTAGGGTGCCTATGTGTTAATAATGGATCCCATGGGTATGGCTATTTGGGTTCCTCGCCTCCTTGACTAGGGGTTGTACATTTGATGCTTTAATCTAGGAAAATGATGTTTTGTAAGGGGAATTCAGGGAATAAATCATGGAAAAGGTGGTGTGATTTTTTTTAAAGATGGGTTCCAAGGGAGATTATATCTTTTCCTAATCTATATGTCACATAGTACAGTCATCTTAGACTTTATAATGTGTGTCTCATGTGAGTGTGAATATGATGATAATCGGGTGGTACATGATTGTACACCCATTGTGCCAAGATAAATAGTAATGGTACATGTTGGTTTCACAAGGTACCATTTAAATTGTAAATTAGTAAGTTGTATTGTGTGAGTCATGGACTGATAGTTTTAATGAAATGATATAGGAATGGTTTCCAAGAAGTCATGAATAATTTAGTAATGTTCCTCTATGGTATAGGATACATCATTAATAGATCAGATTTTCTAAGGCAGTTGACTCAGGGGTGGACCATGACACTCGGTATCATGAGATATCATGTTAGGGGTAGGATAAATGAAATTATATCCTATTTTCATGTGTCTATCGAGGAGAGTGATACATGCCCATCGATGAAATATTGGTGTGCTGCTAGTTAGAGATGATCGTTCTCAATATGTTCACATTGTCCTAAGTGTGATGAGACAATGCCGACTATAAACTAATCCATATAATTATATTTTATGGTTCGATGGTGCTATTTTTTTGGAGATATACTTGAGGAAATATATAAGGTAAGTCATATGTTAGGGATTAAACCATTGATAGTTTGGGGGTGGTGACCCATTTTTGGAGTTGAAATCCAACTAATACCATAAATTCCATTTCAATGGGTTATGAATTTGTGATATATGAAGTTTTTGTTAGATCTCGTGAACTCATTTCTTTTGTGTGATGATAAGAATGCTCCAAAAGTGGTGAGTGATACATTGATCAATGGTATGTAACCCCCATGTGATAAGGGTTATGAAAGGATGAGATTGATCATTAGATTATTATTTGGGATTTCATATGTTGTTGAATAGGGGATGGTTCAGCCAGGAGACTACACTAGATGTTGAGTACAGGCTTCGGTGAGTGTACTTAGAACGATCACGGTCTCCCTTGGGATAAATACATCAAGATCAGGTTTTTGTGAGGCGTTAGCTACTGAAGATGATGATTTTCTATAATTTTTATCCAAATGTGTTTCTGCTTAATTTCTATTGAATAGTGGTAAATGGTTAGTGAGGAACCAAATCAAGTATTCCATTGGGTTGGGATGGGTGTATTCTAAAGGTTGTCTAGAGATTTTCAAGGAAAAGTTAATGTGACTAAGTTAAGCATAGTCAATCATAAATTTAACCATTAGATCAAATTGAGTACTAAGAGTTGTATCATCTTGTGTAATTGTATGATTTTTATTTTGAAAAATATCATAGAATCATTAGGACGCTAGGGTAATGTTTTGTTAGGAATTTTTAATGGTGTATGTATTATGGATCAGAATTTTCCATTAAAAGAAATATCTTTTGGTGGGAGATCACCATAGATTGGTTGATTGAAGAGAATATGAAATGACTGTGTCTCAGGTTATATGGGATTTATTAAGATCCTTGTCATTATTTTAGATTTATTTGAGATATTTGGATAGATTTTTAGTGGTTTAAGCACCAAATGTCTAATGGGGTATTGAAAGTGTGTTAGACATTCAGAAACACAACGTAGCCATTTGAGTGGGAATGTATGACTGGTGTAGGTTTTATTTTTGGTTTTATTAAACCAAGGATTATTGGGGTGATATGTTTTCATATTGGGAGGTTTAAAGATCCTGTGTTTTGTGAGTTTTAAAATTCTAGAAGAAATTTGAAATTTTCAATTACTAGATGAGTAAACTTTTGATCTGAGATTCAGAATGGAATATTAATGGATGGAATGCCTCTAAATAATTTTTTTAGATGTGAAATGAGTCTTGGAATATGTAATAGAGGTTATTGGATTTTATCAAGGTTTTGGGTCCTAAAAATTAGGTTTTGGAAATGTGCAGCATATGGTGTAAAGTTGGCTCATGGTTAGAAAAAGCCATGCATCTCAACATTGCAACCCAGTTTGTATTCACACATAGTTTGATAAATCATGTGGTGGGATAGGTGAGACCATAAGAGTGTCTAAAAATTTATATAGACATGTCCCACGGTTGGCACATTATATTTTAAACCATTTGATACAAACATGTGATATAGAAGGGATGAGAAAATCCCATATGCACAGTTGGTGCATTTTCTATTAAACTGTGTGGATAACCATGAGAGGTGTGTCCTCTATAGATAGTGGAGGTGCACAATTAGCATAAGGTTTGGAAAACCATGAATCCAAATCATTCAGATCATTAAAAGGGAAAAATTACCTTGTTTCCCTCTTACCCTTAAAGCGATTTACCCTCGTTTTCTCCCTCATTTCACCAAGCATCCTTCTCCAAGAATTCCATCCTTTTCCCTTTCTATATGGGAGGCATCCCTTGTTCTTGGTCCAAATTTAGGACCATTAAATGCATTGGAATTATTTATATATGTCTCAAACTTCATTATCCTCTATTATTTTCTTATCCTTCTTCCTCTATGTTAGGATTCTTAGTTTAGGGTTTTTTCCTTATTCCATTAGATCTTGTTAGAATCTAATACCAGTGATAGGGATTCTTCTCTCCCTATTAAGAAGATGACTCGGAAGGCCATCTTCATTTGGCCACATTATTTTTTATTGAGTTATATCACCAAGTTGAGTTTATAAATATTTAAATTCTAAATTAAATTGTTAAGATAATTTTTTGGATGTCCTTGTTTAGTTATTTGTCAAGTTTTGGGGTTTAGGATGTGTCCTAGGTTTTTGGTTAGTGTTTAGTCATCATTCTGGTATGATGGGATTATCTAGTAAGGTTTTGGTCATTATTCCTTTTAAAATAAATGGGGTTTTCATTTTTAATAATGTGTTAAGTTTAATAAAATAATTTTAATGTAATTATAATTAATTAACTTTTGATGGTATTGTTTTGGATAGAGCCTTTCATGTCTTGTTCGATCTTGGAAAGGCCTTATAAAGTGCTATCGAACCTTGGAAAATAAATATAAGGCCTCCTGAAGGTAGTTGTTTTGTCATACCTTCCCTATAGTATTGATTCATATTTATAGTAGTATGTGTAAGATAGTGCTCACCCGTAAGGTAGATTCCTTTTGTTTAATTAATTCTAATAAACAATTTAATTAATTAAATGGGTAAAAATAATGGATGAATGCCTGGGGTCACTAATAACCCCTACACTCTAGTATCATGGCTTGGCCCTTTGAGTGACTGGGTAGCCTCCAGACCTCTAAGGAGGTGAGACTGCACATGGTAAGGCATGATATCCCTTATATGGGCCAAGTTGTACTGAAAATAGGTTGATCGGGAATATATTGGATGTCCAGAACATCCCGATGAGATCACGGAATCAAAATTGGGTCATGGACCATCTCTTGACAGTTACCATTGTGGTAAGGCCTTGAGAAGACAAAAAGTTCATGGTACCCTTTCTACAATGTTGTGGGATAGAATTTCCTAGTGCATTGGGTGTTGAACCAAGACCATGAATTAACTGTATAATATCCCAATAGGGATGCCTTTTCTAACATATTAACATCGAGGTTCCTTAGTAGGATACCTCTCCATGTATCGAACTAGGGGGTCCTGATGGCTACCCCATGAGTTTATTGAACCTTAGCGAGTGCATCAGAGGTTTGTGAAGATATTTTTATTAGTGTTTCTTTAGAATAAAAACCAAATGTGTGAGGTGAGGGGTTGTAGTAGTAGTTGTTTGTTTAGGATTTCATTAACCATCACTATTTTATTTATGCATTTACATGGTAACTATTGAGGCATCTACAATTCCAGATGTGCTTCCTAAAACTCATCACATAGGGCATGGAGTGATATCATGGTATGATTGGGATTCCCAAACATACTTCCTAGGATTAATCTATTAAAACATTGTGATTAAATATTAATCTATCAAAATTTATAGAGTTACCTCTTGGGATCTGTATTTTTATACATTCTGATTAAATTTTTTCTTATTAGGGTGATGGAATGATGATCCTCATCCATGATTGATTTTAGTGGACATGGAATTCCACAGTTTACATGTAATTCCATAGTTATGATTGAGATTAGTGGACATGGTGTTCCAAAATTGTGATTGGGATTAGCGGTAAAGGATTTATTCATTTTTTATTAAGATTAGTGGTCATGACATTTCATAGTGGACATCGAATTCCATATATATCATTGAGATAGTGGGAAGGGTGTTCCAAAGAGGACATGGATTTCCATAGTTATGATGAGTTTTATTATTCCTTGATAAATATTTAGATTACTAATACAAAATTCCTTGGATGAGATCATAGGTTACATAGACATTATATTATTCTTGAACTCCATTATACTTAGATTCCTTGGTCACATATCTTGAGTCATAATTTTATTTATATTAGATAAGATGATTGGAGATATTCTGGCACTAGGAGAAGAAAGTACTGTCAATCGACATCACGATCCCAAGGATAAATTGTGGATTTATAATACCCTTTTATTCCTAGTCGTGCCTTAGCTATGTAAAACTACAAGATTTTATGGTATGTCTCTTTTAAATTTAATCTCTCCAATTCCTTACATTGCATGCAACACCCAACTTAAACAAACAATGAAATATTTTTATAACCTAGCCATTAAATTAAAGGGAATTAATATTATTAACCACATTTTAAAATTTATATATTAGATATTCAATAAAATATTTTTACATTGATCAAAAATATTTTTACAGGCATAATAGAAGAATGATTTTACACCCAAAAAAAGTTATATTATTCTAAAGGTAGTTTTGTCACCTTTTAATGGCGCACTTACTTTAAAAATAAAGTTTTACACTTTTATAAATATTATTTTAAAAAAAAACTTCATTTTTTAAATTTTAATATAAAAATTTACTTAATTTTTGGTTTTTTCAGATAAGTTTCATTTTTTGATGAATAGTTAAAAATACTGCATTTTAATTGAAAAATGATTTTTCATCAAATTTATTTATGTAGTTATATAAAATTTTAAAATGGTTTTAAAGTATAAATTGTTAAATTATACTATCCAATTTAGTTAATTTTAATTTACTTAAAATTGAAATTGGATAAAAAAACATTTCAAAAATTGTACACATTTTTTAATTTAAAAAATCATTGTTTCTTCCCGTTTATGGGATTATTTTAAATTAAATTTTGCAACTTATATGGATTTAATTTTTCAAAATGGACTCCATATTTCGAAACATAATGTGAAAATTTAGTAAATAGTACCAATTTATTTTTTACAATATAAATAGTAAACTTTGAAATTCTAATTATCACGGATAAGGGTAAATCAGGTAATTATGAGTAAAAATAATATAATAAACACTATAAATTTACTGTAACATTTGACCCAATTTTATTGGATTATTTAGTTTCTTCCATAATCCTTAAAGGTTCAGATATATGATCATTTGTTTCCATTAATAAGTGACTATGAGCCTTATAATATTTTATTTAAAGAAAAGTCAAAGTTGTCACCTTCAGGATTTTAAAAATTATAACATTTCTTATATTGTATTATCCTAAAGGTGTATTTGACTATAAATTTTAATTTTAAATATAAAAGTTTTATATTCATCATGATAATTTATTTTTAATTTTTAATAAATAAATCATTTCCTTAAAGGCTTACACAATGATAATGCAGTAATTGTTTAATTAATGGAAATATCAAATAAATGATATTAAAAATATTAAAATAAATATAATTTTCATAATTACTTCTATATATAATTTTTTTGGACGACCATGAATTATTATGGATGCATTAAAATATTTTTTTTCAAAGTTATCTATTTTATTTATATTTTTTAAAAGTCAATGTAATGAATAGTGAAAAAATTGACATTAATGAAATTTTAAAATAAATAATATTTTATAAAATGATATAAAATTTATAAAAATATAAAATTAATCCAAAATATTTGGATAAGGTTTATCATTTCATCCATGGTACATTTATGGGTCATTTGGTATTTTATAGTAATAATATTGACCCTCAAATAGTAAAAATTCATGTTATCGTGGTATGAGTTAAAGGAATTAAATAAGGGTTAAATATAAAATATAAGGGTGTGAATGTGACATAAAATTGTCTAAGAATTATTTTTTGAGAATATTTAGACACATAATCATATTGGATTTGAAATAATTCACTTTTTATCCATTTGGAATTGAAAAAAAAAACTTATATTAATTTAATATTTTTAGTTTTTCCAACCCCCATCCCTTACCTCAATTATAAAAGGGAACATACTCCCTCACTTACTTACACCAATTTGAGACATTTTTAATTCCCCTCACCTCAATTAATAAATTAAACCTCCTCCCTCACTTCCTTACACCAATTTGATCCATCTAGATCGATCAACCGTTGTCCATTTATCTTCTCAGCATCCTTAATTAAGTTCTGGAGGTCCTGGTCTTCCAAAAGACCAACTCTAGATCCTTTAAGAAGAAATACACGGGAATTACATTGAAGAATATGAGGTTCAGATATACATTGAGGAAATTGTACCTAAGGTCGGGTTTTCTCATGTCACATTTACTTCTGTTAGATGTATTTCATATTCACCACTTGTTTTTTGTGGTGTAAATACTAACTATTTTGATATATAACATCATGGATATATTTTTCTCCATGGTATATAATATTTTATTTGATGTTATTTATTTTATGGGAAATATGATTCAACTGATTACAAAGTGGTAAGGTATTATTTCACAATCTCATTATTATTCATGATTATTTCTCTTTAAGTCTCCATTAGGGAATTTTTCTCTTCCATTTCCATGTTTTCAAAAAATGTTTTCAAAAATGTTTTTAATATCCTCCTATTATTGTTTAAAGTAATTATTATTCATGTTTCACTCTTTAAAAAAAATTTAAAGGTATATTTTATCATATTCTAAACAAGGTTATTAGATACTTTTTTGAAAAAAATATGGAAGGAATGTTTTTTAAATTTTATGGTATGAGTGGATTTTCCCTCCATCATATCACATTAATGCTTTAAAGCTTTCATTAAACATTTACATGGTTATTTTCAAAGAATATTTTTTCTCCTATTAATGCACAGTGTTTTAATCATAAGTGACTTTCAAAGTGAAAAAGGGTATTTTCTTAAAGAATTTGTTAAAGGCCCTGATTAAGGTATTTTAATCTTTGTTAACATCCTTTATTGAATCTTATGATTTATTGATATTGATTTATTATGATACCCTCTACCATGTTTTATTTAATGGTTATTGATTATTTTTTACTGGGGATGTACAATTTTGATACCACTAACCATATTACTCTGGATGGTTTGTGATTATGTTAAATTAATTGGAAAAGTTATTTAAATTTTTTATTGTAGTTTAAATACAAATTTATATGTTGATTATATTTCACCATTTTCATATGAAGAATGTATTGGGCTTAGTAATTGATGGTTGGGTCCCTCTATAGACCCTCGATGCATTGGTTGGTATCATGAGAGAAACTAGATTGGGTTTTGGCCAAGGCATTACCCATTTATTAGATTCTTGGTATGAATCATTGATGATGTTGGATTCTTGGAATAAAGCATTGATAATATTAGATTCTTAGAATGAAGTCTCAACAGTATATTTCATGTGTCCAGCATTATGAATTCCATCATTATGATATTAGTTATTGATATTCCATTAGAATATTCAACTAGTTGAATAATGTTGGTTAATTTTCATCCTCATGTGATTATTTATATGGAATTATTTGATTATCTTTTATTCTTAACATATTATGACCAATTTATTGATTAAATGGCTTGTATTTTTTAAATACCTTTCCATTATTTTTTTATTCTTATTTATGATCGCTTATGCTATATGAATACTCTTACTGATCATCTAATCTCAACCCATTCTTATATTTCACTTTTCCCCAAGATATGAGGAACAATTTTGTGATTGATATATAGGGTTACACAAAGGGGGAATAATGGAACTCTAAAATAAATTATATTTATATTTTATGTTTTAAAATATGATTTTAATTTCAAGTATTTATATAGTTTTCCAAGACAGCTAAACTATTATGTACTTTGGGATGTGATCATTTTTACTTAGTACCAATGTAATAAAGTAACCACTAACTCTAGGCTATTGGGGTTGGGGAAATTATAGTTGGTATCAGAGATATTTTAGTAGAAAACATGGGAATTATATTTAAGAAAACATATATTAGGGAATATAACCCTATGACCTAGTTTGAGGATAAGTCTATGTATAGTATATCATCCTATAGATTTGTTAATACCATGGATAACCTAGGTTAAACAAATGGACTCATATATTGAGAATAATATGTCATGATTTAGACATCCTATAAATGATTCTTTATTACTATATCACTATGATTAGTGTTTATTACATTGTTCTTTGGTTTTTGGTCAATGGTTAGAATCAGTAATTTTATATAGGTAATGGTTATACTAATGATGATGAACAGACTACAGATGAAAAATGAAAGGAAGGAGGTATTAAGGAATAAGATGATCAAGTGTAGCCAATGGTTTAAGAATAAATTAGAATGATTAAAGTTATTTTGTATTTGGATTCAAGAATTATTTCATTGATGGTGATCCAGTTATAATAATCATGAGATAAATAAGGATTGTATTACAGTGCTTCTTATTTAAGGATTTGGAATCATCAACATTTTAATTAAGGTTTTTAAGTTGATCAAATATTTGGAATGTGACAACAAGGGATATATTATATTATTTGGAGAATATAATGTTAAGTTTATTTTGGAAATTTAGTGACCTTCCTTCTAAATTTTTGGACTTTGAATATGGATAGAAGTGTTTTGAATTATTCTTAATGTAACTATGTATGGAATGGATTAAGTTGAACTTTGGATAATATTGTTTGAGGTTAAAGTACAATTTATCATATTGGAAAATATGTGCTATTAATTATGGTTTTGATAAATATTTAGAGGAGGAATGAATGAAATTAGGACCTTATGATTCATTATAACTGTTTCAGGTATGAAAAAATCATCATGAACATTCAATTCCTGGTGTAATTAATGAAGTAAAAATAGATTAAATAACAACCAAATGATAAGATTATTCTTATGACATGGAAATTAATCATGTTTATTTACTCAAGTTTCTATATGGATAGTTAAATAATCCTATAAATATAATAAAATTATTTTGGAACAAAAACGTTATCTGTTTAATTTTCATACTAAGAAATCGACATTTTTTTAACTGGTCATAAGATTTGTAGTTTTGTGATGGTTAACTTTCTAATTATCATGTTCTATATAAATATCTTTAAGAAATTGATAGTTATATTTCTATTCTATGTCCATTTTTTCTCTTTCCATTTATGATTTTCTATTGAAAATCCTAATTTTATGGTGAACTTTTCATTTCCATTTCCCTCTTATTAAAAGGAGGTTTTATTAACCCTATTTATGATGTGTGTTTCCCACAAATAAATTTTCAAGTATCAATCATTTATTTTTGAGGTAAAATTTCAAATTGTGAGGATTTAGTTTCTTGAATTAGGTGATAATGTAACACCCCGATATTTTATGGCATGTCTCTTTTTAAATTTAATCACTTTGATAGCATACATTACATGCAACACCAGCTTAAAAAAATAATTAAATATTATTATAACCTAACCGTTAAATTAAATGGGATGAAAATTATTAACCACATTATGAAATTTATATATTATATATTATGTCAAATATTTTTACATTCATCCAAAATATTTTTATAGTCATAAGATAAGAATAATTTTACACATAAAAAGCAATATTTTTCTAAAGGTGGTTTTGTAACCTTTTAATGGTACACTTGTTTTAAAACTATATATTGAAGCTTTTATAAATATTATATGAAAAAATAAAATGTATTTTTTAAATTTGAATATCCAAATTTACTTTGGTTGAATTTTTGGTATTTTTTTGATAGGTTTCAATTTCCATGAATAGTGAAAATACTGTATTTAAATTGGAAACTACCTTTTCGTCTAATTTATTTATCAAGTCAGATTATATTTTAAATAGGTTTCAAATTATAAATAGTTCAATTATACATAAATAAATCTAATTTAGATCATTTTAATCAATTTCAAAATGAAATTGGATTTAAAAATATTTCAAACTTTAGAACATTTTTTCCTTTAAAAACATGTTGTTCCGTCTCGTTTCAGGGATTAATTTTAAATTAATTTCTAAATATTATTTGGATTCAATTTTTAAAAATTAATTCAATATTTGGAATAAAATATTTCAAATTTATTAAATAAACCCATTTTATTTTTGGACAATATTAATAGTAAACTTTGTAATTTAAATTACAATAATTAAGGGTAAATCAGGTAATTATGGGTAAAAGTAATATTATAAAGACAATAAATTGATCCAAAATTTGCCCCAATTTTATTTTATTATTTATTTTAATCCATAATAATTTATTTTTCTTATATATAACAATTTTTTCCATTATTAAGTAATTTTGACCGTTATAATATGATATTTAAAGAAAATTCAATGTTGTCACATTCAAGATTTTAAAAACTATAATATTTTTTATGGGGTTTTATTTTGAAGTTATATTCGACTATAAATATTAATTTTAAATAAAATAAATTTATCTTCATAATTTTAATTTATTTTTAATTTTTAAGAAATAAATAATTACCTTAAAGTCTTACACAATGATGAAACAATAAATGTTTAATTAATAAAAATATCAAATAAATGATATTAAAATGTTAAAATAAAAAAAATTATTTTAATTAATTACTTACATGAATTTTATGTGTGAACTTGATATATTATGGATGCATTAAAATATTTTTTTCAAAGTTATCTAGTATATTGATATTTTTAAAAAAAAATCTAATGAATAGTATCAAAATTGACATTAATGAAATTTTAAAATAAATAATATTTTATAAAATGATATAAAATTTATAAAAATATAAAATTGTTCCAACTTATATTTATAAGGTTTAAAATTTCATCCATGGCCTATTTATGGTTTTTTTTCATTTTATAGTAATAATATTAACCCTTAAAGAGTAAAAATTCATGTTTTCACAGTAAGAATTAAAGGGATTAAATAAGGATTAAAGCCAAAAATATAATGGTATGAATGTGACCTAAACATGTCTAAAGATTATTGGGTGAGAGTATTTTGACCCATCCACATATTTTCATTCAAATAACTCTCTTTATATCCATTTGGAATTGAAAATTAATTTATATTAATTTAATATTTTGAGTGTTTCCAAAAGTGTCCCTCACCTCAATTATAAAAGGAGACCTCCTCTATCACTTTCTTACACCAATTTGAGCCATCTAGCACAACCAAACCCAACTCAGTTATCTTTTCAAAATACTTATTTATATTTTGGAGGTTCTTTTCTTCCAAAAATTCAAACTCTAGATCTCTTAAGAAGATATCTAAAGGAAGTCTCCCAAAGAAGAGGAGGTTCGAATATGTACGGAGGAAATCAGACCTAAGGTAAGGGTTTCTCATCTCACCTTTACTTCCATGAGGCATATTTCATATTCACCACTTATTTATTTTTTGTGGTTTAAATATGACCCCTTTTGATATATTATGTCATGAATATATTTTTCTTCATGGTATATAATATTTTATTTGACGTTATTTATTTCATGGGTCATATGATTCAGCTAATTACAAAGTGGTAAGGGTTTATTTCACAATCTCATTATTATTTAGGATTTTTTCTGTTTAAGTCTATATTGGGTAATATTTCTCTTCCATTTCCATTTTTTATAAAAAAATTAAAAATTGTTTTTACTATTCTCCTATGATTTTTAAAGTCATATTTATTAAAAAAACGTTCTGAAAGGTATATTTTTTCATTTTATAAACAAGTTTAATTGATACTTTTCTGAAAAAATATCTAAGGAATAGTTTTTTAACTTTTACGTTAATAGTAGATTTTCCCACCATTATATCACCTTAATGCTTTAAAGATTAATTTACAAGTTTAAATGGTTATTTTTAAAGAATCTTTTTTATCTTATAAATTTGATTTGTTTTGATCATAAGTGACTTTCAAATTGAAAAGGCATTTTTCATAAAGATTTTTTCTAAGACCTCATTTAAAGTATTTTAATTTATTTCAACATCCTTTGTTGAATCTTATGATTTATTTAAGTTGATTTCTTATGATACC
Organism: Viscum album; assembly: GCA_963277665.1. Lineage (NCBI taxonomy): Eukaryota > Viridiplantae > Streptophyta > Magnoliopsida > Santalales > Viscaceae > Viscum > Viscum album. The sequence goes on from OY728142.1 coordinate 1,548,920,333, forward strand.
ATCAACTATATTTTATTAAATGGTTATTGATTAGTTTGATTGGGGAGGAACTATTTTGATAACATTCACCATATTAATCTGGATGGTTTGTGATTATGTTTACTTGATGTGTAAAGTTAATTAAATTTGGTATTCTAGTTTCAATATAAATTTATATATTGATTATGTTTCACCACTTTCATATGAGGAATGTATTGGACTTAGTAAGTGATGGGTGAGGCCCTCTATAGCCCCTCGATTGACCGTTAGGTCTCATGAGACAAACTAGATTGGGTTTTTTCCATGGCCTTATCCATTTATTTTATTCTAGGTACGAATCCTTGATTATGTTAGGTTATTAGCATGAAGCTTTAACAATATTAGATTCTGGGCATGAATCCTCATTAGTATATTTTAGGTGTGTTTTATTATGCATTCCATCATTATGAGATTAGTTATTGATATTCCATATGACTATTTGACTAGTATAATATCCATGGTTAAGTTTCATTCTCATGTGATTATTTATATGGAACTATTTGATCATCTTTTATTCCTTCCATATTATGATTAATTTATCGATTAAATGTGATATTTTTTAGTTAATTACCTTTAATTAGTTTTTTTAGAATTATTTATGATAGCTCTTAATGTATGTATACCCTTACTAAGAATCTAAGATCACCCCGTTGTTATGTTTCACTTTTCCCCATGATATAAGGAAGTGTTTTATGATTGATATGCAGGGTTACACTAAGGTGGAATAGTGTCACTCTCAATGAAATTATATTTTTATTTTATTTTTTAAAATTTAATTTTAATTTCAAGTATGTATCTAGTTTTTCAAGACTAATAATCTATTTGGTTCTTTAGGATGTGATGACTTTTACTTAGTACCAATGTAATAAAGTAACCACCAAATCTGGCCTATAAGGGTTGGGGTATTTACAGACTATACTGGGAATATTTTATGAGCATGCACTTGGTACATCATGTCTCAATAAAACGTTTTTTTCTAGTTTATCATCATAATTTGGTTATATTTATTTTGATTTTTATTCAAGTTAACAACTCACATAAACATACGCTACATTTGACAAAAAAATGTTTCGGACCACATTGGGGGTTCCCTACTATGTTTTTTACTCGGACCCTGCTTATGATTTCATTACACTGGGGTACCTGAGTAGATGTTCATTAGGATATAGACATAAGATGGGATGGGTCCCAAGACTGATCAACCAGGATGGCTCAAATATGTATGTGTTGATCATGTATGTGTAATGACTTAGTGTGGGAGGTAGATCCATGTAATTTTATTTATATTTATTTTACTTACTCTTATATATGTGATTGTCCTATTTGATGATCAATGTTTTATGTATCACTTGGTTATTTAGGAATTTTCTACATTCCATTTATCATTAAATAATTTTTATATTTATTACTTCCAATATTTCTTTAGATTCTTCTATAGATGATGTGTGGTTATTTCCACTAGTTTCTTACTTTGATATGAGGTTATAGTCTCCAAATAGACACAACTAGTCCCTCTATACTAGTCAAAAACCTATGTCATATAGAGAGGTGATATTAAGGACTTGTCACCAACTAATTTTATTATTATTCATTGCGTGAATTCGGATGGAATGTGATAATTTACCCCTCCTAATTTCTTTCCTCTCCTTATTCTTCATTATTTTCTCTTTGTCCATTAGGCCTTTAGGAAACATTATTTAATTGAATAATGGTGAAATCATCACACTTTATAGAGATTTTATGAGTGACTCTTGGAGGAAATCCTAAGTGGGTGTATTCAGGACATTGTTCATCAATTTACATAATGTATGATTCTCGATAAATTTTATTAGGATTTTTGGTGATTGGGGTGAAATTGGTTATTGATTTATGTTTATAAGTTGGGTATTTTGTGTTTCTTAGGATCAAGTGTGCTTTGGGACTAGATCACACCTGGTTTCTCATGATTCCAATACTTTTATGCCACTGGTTGAGTTTGTCACCAATTTTTTCAATTCGAATTTCTGGTCTTAAATGTTGAATAAATTAATATAATGGTGTTTATAAATGAGACAAGTTCTCTTGGACTAGATAGATGTTGTTACAAGATTGGGATGGGTTTTTAACCATCATTTTAGGTAAAGGTATTTATTTATTTGAGTCTCATAGTTATTTTGATATTTTTTATCTATTTTCTTCATTATCATTATTTTCTTTATATTTATTATTTCTTGTGAGTTTCTCTATAAGGTTGGGATGAGCTTGTTCTAGCCTAATTTTTAACGTTCATTATATAAATTACTAAATGGTTAGATGGTGGATCCATCATAGAATCTGTAATTGTGTATCTCCTTATGTATTGTTTGTAGGTATGAGTTTATTTTTGAAATAAAAAAATATATACATTTTCCTTTTTTAAATGTGTTGTAAAAAGGGGTTTGTTGAAATATGAATTTTAAGGAAAACTGGTGATGTAAGAAATGGGTTTTGAAAAATTATTTTAAAAATAAAATAATGTTTTTTAAGAATGTTTTATGGGATTTTTTCCAAGGTTATAACATGTGTAAAGAGGTATATTATGTCTTTTGAAATAGTTTAAAAAGAGGTTCATGACTTGGTTTTCAAAGGAAGCTCAAAGGTATTAGTTGAATTTTTTTTGGTCTATTTCATAGTGTGTGAGTGATTCACTATTTTAAAAATTATCAAGGGCTTTTATATTCCCTTATTGTGATTTCTTTTGTATGTTGATTCATGATGAGTAATGTGTTGTTTGTGTAGCCCTATGAGAACTTGTTTATCATGATGATGCATGTGTTATATTGGTATCCACATAAGAACTTTTCTTGTAGTGTTAAAGTGATGGTGGGTTCAGATGGATGTGATGGACCCCATGGAGGGTTGATATGGGTTGCTAATTTATTTGATACATGGGACTACTTCCTGATTTAGTAGTTCCCTAGTGGTGAGTTTGTGAATTTTGATGTGGTCTATGTGTCCAGTTTACTATTTACAATGTATTTTGATGTGGAATCCATTGAGTATCCATGGATGGGCTGATGTTCTTGATTTACCTTCCCTTGAGTGTGTGGGGACTGGCCAGTGTGATTAATATGGCCTCCATTTAGTGCATGGGGATGGGTTCATGTGTTTTATGTGACCTCCGTTGAGCTTGTGAGAATGGGTAGGTGTGCTTATGGACCTTTCCTGAGTAGGATTAGGTTGAGGACCACCCTAGGGGTTGGGTTGTGGTGTGATGTTATAGATAGATAATAGAACTTCCACAAGTTAGTAGATATGGGTTGATGCTTATGGATGCAAGACTGTGTCTTATTCCATTGGGTAGTGGGTTGAGGTTTGGATGATGCCCCACCCTGTATATTTAGGTTTGGGATAGACATCATTTTAGTTGCAACCATGACCTACATATTTGGGTATGGGTTGGCTTATGGAATGAGGTGACTTCATCCTTATATCATGGTGTTGAATTAGATAGGTTCAATTGTCATGGTGTCCTGGTTAGAACTTGATGGCATGACTTGTATGTTTGCTTATGTATTTCATGATATATATAAGTGGGTGTGTTTCACTAAAATGACTAGTACTACTATATTTATTGTGTTCACATCCACTTGATCACAACAACACTTAGTATTTTTTAGGCATTATAAATTCTTATTATGTCAATGGACTCACCCCCTACTTGCATACATGACATGTATTTAAATGTACATGGGTATAATATCATGGTTTCTATTAGGACATTGAAATCGTTAAGGATGGACTCTTATCAAACACAACTTATCTTCTCACAGATGCTGAGATGAAAAAAAAATCACTAAAACTAAGAATGCAGTCTAAAGAAAGAGACCAACCAGAAATGGTCTCCCCACCATATAAGGTTTCTCGAATTCCTCTAAACTTGACATCTTACAGCTGACTCTATAGAATAGTCTTAAGGAGAGATGATGATAACTGAACATTTATCAGAACCATACCTGAAACATCCTCTTGATAATCTATAATCAATGGTGAAAAAATGAGGTTCCATTATTCCTTCAATTACAAAATATCTTGGGAGGGAACTTTCATACCAAGAGTGCCTTTAATGACATTCCCCTCCCTTAAGGTATAGTTGATATCGAAGTCAAATGTTTGTAGGTATTCCACCCACCACTTTTATCTAATATTCAAGTATTTTTTAGAAAATATATAGCTCAATATTTTATGGTCAAAAAAGACTATGAACTTTTCCCCAAAAATATAATGCCTCCAACACTTAAGCACATGCATAACTGCAACATGATTTAAAATCATGATTGGGGTAATTATTATCATACATTCAAAGATGTCAAGTGCTATAAGCACCCACATTATTATCCTTCTTAATACCACAACCCAAACCAACTCCATATACATACTGGAAAACCGCATACCCCTTACCGAGCTTAGGTAATATCATAATAGGATCTGATGTCATAAGTATTTTTAAATTTTCAAAAAGAATACTGAAACTGTGCATCCCATATGAATTTCACTCATTTCCTAGTAAGAGTAGTCAAAGGTGATGAAAACGTCAATAAATCCTTCATAAGACATTGATAGTAGCCAGTAAGACTAAGGAATCTCTGAATATCAAAGACATTATGTGGTTATCCCTAAGAAAAAAATAGCCTTTTCCTTCTTATGATCAACTTAAAAGCCATGGTCATAAATCAAATTCCCTAATAATTTCACTTCATGAATACAGAAGTTTCATTTCAAAATATTTCCATACAAATGGTGACTCTTCAAGATTTTAAAAACCATAATCAAATGGTACTCATGCTCACTCTCAGATGTCTAATATACTAAATATCATCTATGAATACTACCACAAAAGTGTTGAGATTCTATTGGAATATCCAATTCCTCAAATCCATAAAAATTTCAATAGTGTTAGTAAGAACAAATTGCATCAAAAGATAGTTGTAATGGTCATACCTACTCATGAATGTCATATTTAATATATCACACTCTCAAAATTTTAGGTGATGATAACTGAACCAAAGATCAATCTTCAAAAAACTAATTTTTCACCTTTAACTGATCAAATAAATCATCAACATGAGGAAATGTATACTGGTTATTAACTGTTACCTAGTTCAACTTCTGATAGTCCATGTATAATTAGATTAAATTGTATTCCTTATTAGAAAAGGGAACTGAGGCTACCCAAGGATAAACACTAGGGAAAAATCATATCACTACTAGATCACCCAACTGAAACTTGATCTCTTCCAACTCTACCAGTTCCATATGATAAGAGGGAATCAAAATTGACTGTGTGCCTAGAACCAAGTCAATTATAAACTCTTCCTCCCTCTCTGTATAATTCTTGAATAAATATTAAGGAAAATAGTGTGAATATCAACAGTAGATGAATTGTCATTAGGCTCTACTTCAACAGCAGACAACAAACTCTTGAGCTCTAGGTAGGGAGGTCCTTTATGACCAAAACACTGATCCCAATATCCCTGAAACACCTATGATCTCCCATCGGCCACAATAATTGAGATATGTTGATGATAAATATCAATATCAGCTTGATGTTCAATAATACAATCCATCCTGATGATTCTGTCAAATAGATCTAGATCGAGAATAATAAAATATCAGACTAACTCTGCTTTAGCTATCAATAATGCACAAGAAGGACATTAAATCCCTTAAACTTTCCTCTTCCCAATATGTGTATCTAAATCCATAAAAAGGACAAGAGTTTCATTATACGGTTAAAAATATCAAAAAAATGGATAGATATAAATGAATGGGAATCACCAGTATCAAATAATGAAGTTTCTACTGAGGATGTTATCAAGAAGGTACCTCTCATTATAGTTGGACCCACATCTACCTTTGATGGAACCTCATATACTGGATAAAGGTGATTCATTCCTGAGGCATGTGGCTAGATCCCTATAGCCTTTGAAGCATCTAACTTCACCATAGAAGCCTTTGGATATGACTATACCTAACCATATCTAGGTATAGACATATCCCAACATAAATGATACAGATGACCATAATTCCCATAATTGTTACACATCTTTGTAGGTGAAGGAAAAGAAAATTGTGTGTGTCTGACCCTTCCACACTGATCGAAGGTCATAGGAACATGACTAGATATAATTAGAGGTGTAGAAGGGGCTTGCTACTGGGAACCACCTCCACCACTCTTGTGATGATAATGTCATTTCCTCTTCATCCCTAGTGCACCATTGAAGCTACCACTAGGTGGAAGAGAAAAGGAAAAATATACAAACTTTCCTACCATATTAATTTATTCCATCATATCCCTATACAGTATCTATGTATTGTAAAAAAAATTCATTATAAATACATGTTATTTGATATCCATTCTCAAACCCTATAGGTATTTCTGAGATTTTAGTTGGTCATTCCTTACAACCTCTGGTGAAAAATGAAACAGCTTTGTAAACCGATTAGTGTATTCCAATATCTAACACTCCCTTTATTATAAATATAGAAACCCTGGAGACTTATCCATTATCAATAACTCAATAAAAACTATTTTAATAAGAGAGTCTTGAATCCCTATGAGTCTAAGCCAACATGTTTATCTTCCTACTCCATAGAATCTCACTAACGCTTGATAGGACCCTCAAGTCTGGATGTTGCACAATTCACCTTGATAATCTCAGGAGTATCCAGGAAGTCAAAGATCTGATAAATCATATCAATCCATTCCTCCACCTCTTGAGGTTCATTCTTATCTTTATTGGATGGTGGTTTCTCACACAATAACTCTTGTGGTCAATCTCTTTCTCCTATAGCCCATGGATGTACTTAAACGATTATGTCCTAAACTTATGGTGCATTATGATCCACAACATGAACTACCTTCACGATAGCCTCAAAAAAAGTTCTAATCCATTAGAGGATTACCTAGAGTATCATCAGGTGTACCCTCCATAGTAACTCATGGAACATGTCTCAAAGGCATATTGTTTCATGAAGAAACATGGAATATTATTAGACAATAGAAAAAACTCAATTCAAACTAAAAAATCCAACAAAAAAAGTAAAATTAATATCAAAACTCAAAACAAGATACACACATCCCAACATCCCATGGTAACTTGTGTCTCTTCATGGAAATATATGTCCAAACACTCATCATAATCTTTATATAAGGTCCCGAAAATTCTATCCCCAGTCTACCAAACATTCCAGGACCAGGAAAAAACCCTTAATCCTAGGGCCCTGATACCAAACTGTAATAATACTACCTGAATACCCTTTCAAAATGGTACCCAACCTGATAATCCACATATTTGAAGGGTTTTCCTGGTCCCCATGGACTAGAGAATAGCACCTCGGTATCAAAAAATAAACTGAGGGAATGATTTAACCCCACCTAAAATGAATAAAACGTAGAATATATACACATAACAGAAATAATAGTGGAATTTTTAAATATATTTCATAATAGGTAAATAACAATGGAAGTGATACAACTGAACAAGGATTAAAAAAATCTTCAAGGGATAAGTCCAACCACAAAGGAAAAAAAACCAAAACAATACTCTAATAGCTCCATGTGATAAAGTGGGAAACCTCCAACCATCTCACCACCCTCTTCCCAAAACCCAACTAACAAAAAATCTCTCCACCTCACTATGGTGCCTTGTCTTTCCCTTCATCAAAATACATAACTAGGTCTATTCACTACTGAAGGGGTACGCAAGATGTGAGCTAACAAGCTCAGTAGGGTCTCACCTAGGTGTTCCATATTATTTTTCAAAAAAATAATCTAATAATAATTAGCTTTAAGTAAAACAATTAATGATAATAGTTTAATAGTTGTTTCATCAAAACCATGGGAAAAATTTAATTTACCCTCTTTCTATATTTCTAAATAAAATAAAAAAATCGATTTCAAATCATTTCATATAAATATATCACAACAGACATATCCTGTAAAATCCAGACATGCATCACATATCATATCAAATCCATGGAAGTACAAAAAATAGTACAATCCAAAAGAGGAAGCATAGGTGACATCATGACAGGGATCACACTAGGTCAGGATAGCTAATATACTCATACTTAACATATACAATAATGTACACTTCATTCCACTGGACATATTCATCGAGACTATAGAGTAGAGAAACACACCAACAAGTGATCCCCCAACAGGTCTAACAAGTCCCTAGAATAATAGACCTAGTGAGAAAAGGAAATCCCCATGAGAAAACCCCATAATAATGGATGATAACTATTACTATACCTTCCATCTAATTACCCAAGGATTCCCATGTTCTCTATTTTTCAAAACAATTCATCAAACCGTTTTCATAAAACAATGATTTGAAACCCATTTCAGAAAACCATTTCACAAAAAAAAATCACAACGATTTTAAAATGCTTTCTATTTACCAAAACCAAGGGAAATCCATATTTTATAAAAAAAACTAGTACTATACACACAAAACAAATCAATAATATCATTTCACTTCATTTAATAAAAAAATATCAAAAATAGGAGCAATGCAGTTCACCAACATAGGCTAGATACTGAACCACCTACCTTAAAACCCAAGTCACACATGCCCATAGTATAATCATACAACAAAGAGGAACAGACAATGAAAACAGATGCCCTATAATCAATATACACTTATTATAATTGATCTAATTCAACAAAAGGGTTGGTGGAGAAGAGGAAACAAAGCATACCTCAAGAACTCACACTTTCCACACCACAACCAACAAGGATTGACCACTATAATGAGATCACCCAATGTATCTAGATATAATCAAGAAGAAATATCACTATGGGTTAATAGATCTGATATTGCAATGTAAAAACACCTATGCGATCAAATAAAATAATAATCATAAAGGATTACTCTCCTATAATATGAAATAAAATTGATACGGTGTTCAATCATCAAACAAATCAATTTGGATCAAACAGAGACTCCCAAAATCATCAGAGATGGGATCTAGTTCAATAGTAAGGATGGGTATGGAAGAATGAAGGAAAAATAAGTTAATGCAACACGCTAAAATCTGACCTCCTGACTGTTATATATCATATAAACCCTTTGCGCTTTGTGTAATCTATGATGTCTGGATATGCTGAAAACCCTGTCATTTTTATTAAAAACTGATATTTTAACATTACACATCGTGTTACCATTACATAGTGTATACTCTTTTCATGTTTTGTATATAGTTCATGACTTGGTTCTGGAGACCAAGTACATGTTGTGTAACCCCTTTACACATCCTGTAATCTCCTAGTACATAATAGAAAATCCATATTATTACACCCAAAAAATCCCAAACCAACTCGAGAATTATTTGAACTTAGAAAGAACCCCACAAATCCATTAAAACATTTATACCCGGACTCCATTAACTCAAAAAAAAATATACATCCCTGAAATTTAGTTCATTTATCTCAACAAATGTTCTCCCTCCTTCGGAGTCCCAATATTCACCCAATTAAATAGTAAAACATGCATAGAGGAAATAATTACTTATAAGCAGGTAACATGATGTTACATTATCACATAATACTCATCCACTGTCATTTCGGTTGTATTTGATGATTAATTTTAATGGAAATATGTATACTATGTGTCACTATAACCAATATACTCTTATATTATTCCATAATTAATCTCTTTAATGTCTGGTCAATGTATTTTCACAAACTTATCCATATAACCTGCTTGGATCTATCATGAATGATCTTGAATCCAATAATATTGCCACTCCACCTAAGTCCTTTATGGATAAGAACTTATTTAATCAATCCTTAATTGACTTTAATACTGATATTCCATTTCCAATTAGTAGTATTTTATCGAAATATACTTCTAGGAAAACAATTAAATTCCCAATAAACCACTTTTAAACATTGGATGATATCCATTATTTATGAAACCAAAATCTTTTATGGATTTATTGAACTAACAATTCCATTAATTAGATTATTTATTTATTCTATAAATGGAACACTGCAATTTTCATACCTAATTTGTATTACTTAGAGTAACAAACCCTTACGATCATGTCATATAGACATCTTCCCAAAGGTTTCTATTAAGGAAATATTTTTGGAAATCCATTTAGCAAATCTCATATTCATGGAAAACTGCTAAAATAAGTAAAATTATAATGGATTTAAACATGGCTATTAGCAAAAAAATCATGATATTATATTCCTTGATTTATTTAAACCCTTTATCCACTATCCATGATTTATAAGCACTCACATTACCTTCCATGTCTAGTTTCCTCTTGAATACTCATTTTCACCCAATGGGGTTTACATCAACTTGAAGATTGATTATAACCTATACTTGGTTTTAATACATAAAATCTATCTCAAAGTTCATGGATTGTTTCCATCTGGAAGCTTATAACCTATCTACCACCCCATTTTAGAAAAAAAGGATCATTATTTTCAATCAATAAACAGTCACTATCTTTGGTGAATATAACACTATATGTGTATAGTTCTCTAGCCTCTTTGGTTCTCCTTTATAATACTTGTGTGTCAATAAAAATATAATCCATAGGGACATATAGAATTTTTTTTCTATTCTAAATCTTGTGTTTCTCGAGAATTAACTTCATTAAATTCATTCTTACTCTCATTATCTATATTGAGTATGTGATACCTACCGTGAAATATAAATGTCTTGTGATAGTTACTTTCCTATCTAAGGGGTTGTATTGATAGTATCTCCTTTTTCCTTGTTTTTTCATGTAAATATATACTTCATACACCAAGGTTTTGGTTTTTTTCTATATGTGGATTTAACAAATGTCTCACATACCCATGTAAAAAAGTTCAACAACACATATTTCTTTCATTAACACATATGGTATTCAATTTTCTACATTAGTCGATACCTAGTTTAGTTTTTATACTACAATATATAATGTATATCTCTAGAAAGATAATGGAAGATACACATGAATCATCATAAATCTTACTATCTTAAGAAATGTATGGTTTTTCCTTTCACTAACACTATTCCACTATGGTGTATAAGGTGGATTGAGTTGAGATATAATCACACACTCCTATAAAAATTTTATGAACTATTGGTTAGGATACTAACCACCTCAATACAATTAAAGCTTCATTATCTTCTATCCAAGTTTATTATCTTTTTCATTCTTGAATTCTTTGAATTTATTAATGTAATTTGACTTATATCTCATTAAGTAGATATATCTATATTAAATTAATTCTTTTGATATAGTAATGAAGTAAGAATATCTATATCTATCTTAATCTATAAAAGGTCTATACACATCCATGTGTGCCAAATGTAGAATAAAAATGGTCCTTCCACCATTCCCACCTAATGGTGGCTTATTCATATTTCCTTATAAAAAATTGTAACATCCTTCAAGTGGTATTATCTTAAATGAGTGTAAATAGCCATTTTGATGGAGCTTTGTCCGGTTATTCTTCTTTACACGACCAATTCGGTGATTCCACGACTATGTGTGATAGAATCATGAAAGTTCAATTCATTATTAATTAAAAATAATTGGTTTTGGTAATCTAATACATAAATACCATTATTTAAATGCATCATACCATAACATATGTTGTCTTGGTAAAACAATTAGGTTTTGTCTTCAAATTTGAAAATAAAATAATATGTATCTAGGAAGGATAAAAAATTTATGTTTTGGTAACTATTGATACAAAATAACAATTTCTAGAACCAAGATCATCCACGTTGGAAGTAGAAGTTGGTAGTATTATATAGACAAGGTAGAAATATGTGCTCTATTGGATTCTAAAAGTTCCACCTATCCTTTATAAATTTTATCCAATATACGTGGTTCTTTATTTGAATATATATGTGAGTACTACAAGATATATCTTGTACCCAACTTATAGATATTGAAAATTTCACTTGAAAACTAATGCACACGTATATTACCTTATATTCTTTAATTAGGTGTAGTTATTATTTCAAAGGCCAATATTTTTACATGAAAAGAATATTATGTCTTTCCTATCTTTGGATTTTTCTTTTAATAGAAGGATAGTTCTTAAGATCCTTAGAGTGAGTCTTGGGGAACTTTTCCTTGTTATTAATTTTATTCACAATAAGGTTGGTATGTTTTTTATGACTCATGTCTTTATCAATATACAAAATCAAAGTAAAGAGTTCCAAGAGAGACATGTCACTATTTCTCATATTGTAATTAAAAGTGAAATTGGATAATCTCTTATGTGGTGAGGATAAAATGAGATCTATGTGTAGCTTATCATTTATCTTAAAACCCAAAATGTCTAAGTCCTTAATATAGCCAATAAAATAACTATATGATTCCCATCTGTTGCTAACTGTCCAAGATTTCATAAAAATAGTGAATCAGTTATATCATATATCTCTTATCCTTCCTTCTCCTGATAAAGATAAAAAAATTCATATATCATGATACACACATCCATATCCATGTGTTTTTTAAGATATAATTGGAAATAATCGATAACATGAAACACTGGACATCAGTCTCATCATCAAACTATATTTTTAGAGGTAGATTTCTCCCTCACTAACCACTTTTCCATGTGCTTCCGGAATAGGGGTTTCTATTATGTATAATTTTCACTCATGGTGTATTATAATGGACAAGAACCTATAACATTCCAAAAAAATTGAGTCGGTGATAAGTATATCGTTCTTTAATATAGATCACAAATATATTTTCAAATTTATATGGATTTCCATTTCTACAATAAGAATAGATTATTTAGTAATTTATTTTGATTATAAAATATATTACAATTTTTAATTTATTATTCACTCTCTATTTTACCAAAACCAAATATCCCTCACCATTGATTTTGAAACACTTATTGCATGGATATTATAGTGTAAATGATCCATATTTACCTTATCATTACCCAATAAAAAACTTGGCCAATTACTCAAAGGTATTTAAGTAGGAATTTATTTTGTAATAACATTAACTCACAACTCCATGATCTGTTGAGTGGAATCCCCAATCCTGAAATCATGGGATTGGATTTTCTTACTTATTGCCTCCAAATTTACACCAATTCTAGAGAGGACTGATTTTATAATTTTGAATTTGGTTAAATCAACCCCAAAACATTTTTAGGGCACCTTGTTAAATGGTTGTATTATAGAGAGGAGTAGATAAAACAATATGACCTAGTGGTTCCATTTTAAATAAGGTAATAAAAGGATATACCAACTTAATATTTTAATTGAGGTAATATTATCATTATGAATAATTTTCCTATTTCAGTAAATTGAATTTTTTGTTAATATTAATTGGATTTTAATTAATTGATTAACCATTTATTAGATAAAATTTATGCATATTCCAATTTATTTTAATTATATATTTCATTCTTGTTAACTCATTTATTAAGTGATCATAGTAAATCATCCATAAATAATTAACCAAGAAACTGAAAAAAAAAATAACAATAAATTTGTATGAATATGATAATTTATAAATTTTTATTTATTAATCAAGTGTTAAACCAACACTTGGCCCTAGGGAATAAACTCCTAGAACCACACCTGGCTCAAGTCGCAGCATTCCACCAGTGCCCCTGTGTATCTCCTATTTTAGTTTTTCCAAGATTCGAAACTTAAACTGTCTTCACTCACCGAAAATATACATCCATTACATAATTATTACTCAAATGAAGGTGATGAGAACCAAATGATTGGTTGAGGGATTTACATAAAATAAATTGTGGGCACATAGATCATTGTATAATATGAATAAGGGATGAAACACATGAAATTAATTTAATTTAATAAATTATTATAAAAACCATAAATAATAATAAATTAAAATTAATCAGTCACATATATGTGTTGGTATATGATCATGATCATACACACACATGAAATAACTACACATTTAAAAAAATAGCAATCATTTTAATCATTATTAATTAAGTTAAATGTGATATAATTAATTTCATATCATTAGTAATTAATAAATTCATTTATCTCAATTTCCCTCCAAATGGTTCTTGAGATTCTCATCCATTATAATTCTAACTAAATTAAATAATTTATTTTAATTCAAAATTTACTAAGTGAAAAGTATATACTTGGAGGTGGCATGGAGAGTACCTATATGAATAACCTAGCATGCATTGTGGTCATAAATCGTCTGGACATATAGCATGTAGAATAAAAATCTTTTCACATAATTACATTGCTTTTATTGTAAAAAATAAAACATGGGAACATTTTATTTACATAGTGTGTACTTATTTTAATGTGTGTGGAGTAGTCGTCACATTATGATGATACACGATATATAGTTCCAAATGTTATTCATAAATTAATTAACCATTTAATATATATATATATATATATATTAAACATATCACACGATGTGTAATTTCAATAGATGAAACCCCAACACATGTTGATTAGGTTTAAATGGAATAATTAATAAATATTATTTCCTACTTAAATAGGTAGTATTCACATAATTCACAGCCAAGATACAAATTGTGTATGTCTCTTCACCATCTATCTGTGTCACACAACTAGGGGCTCAGCATGTAAATTATTTGTGAACATTAATGGGGAACATAATGTGTAATAGAGTTGCATTTCATATAACCTCCAAGTTACATGGTTTTCATTCATATGTGTCATGAAATAAATGAAGTTAACCAGTTAGGATCCAAGTATCACTGAGTGGGGGAGGGGGTGAATCAATGATATCTTTCTCTTTTATATTTCCTTACTTATGAAACAAAATTTTCCTCCTGTTAAATATTTCTTTCCCTACTGAAAACACTTCAACCACACAACCACAAGAACACAAGAATTTACAAGGTTCACTACTCAACAAGAGTAGCTATGTCCTTGGTATGGTTTGGAAACAATCCAATACCACACAATCCACTATAAAACAATCCTTTGATGTGGAATAAAACAAGTATTATGTTCCCTTACACTCTTGTATCACTATTAAAATAATCCAATAGCGTGTGTGCGTATTCTAGCACAAAATGATGCAAATCAATATTTTAGTGCTTCTTATTCAACTTTCATAAATTTGATCTTTCCAAAAAATTCTTCTCCTTCCTACCCAAAATATGGTAGGTACTCCTTTCTTTATTTCGTGAAATATTATTCTTCCTATGTGATCTTTCTATGTCCTTTGTGAACTGAGTTTCACCACATAACGTGAGTGCTTCACAGACAACCACTTCTTCCACGAACTGTCTCTTCTATGTGGACTATTGCTGCTCCATGTACTTACTTCGCATAATGCTTCCACATAACACTTCCACATATCACCATAATGTACCACTTATTCATACCTTCTCTGTGTATATCCTCTTTTTACCGCCTTTGATTCTATGTAATTCCTCCTTCATCGACTTCTTCTTATTATTTTTTAAACCATTTTTTCTTCCACGGATAACTTCATCCTTCGCGGAATATTTCCTCCACAAACAGTTCCGGTCTTAGCCAAAATATTCCTCAAAGAAAATATGTTATCTTTTGAAAATATCTCTATCTTAATTATGGGATTAGGGTCCATTAAATCTTTCTAAACTGATTTACCAAATTTTTCAATGTGGTATTATCTTCACTGTGTACCATGCACGTCCTGCGAACGTTTTTCCATAAGCGGTCCACGTACCGCCTTTATTACTTAATGGTAGTATAAATTATTAGCTCCATTCCTCAAACAAAATAATTTGTTGTGAACTGTTTACCTCCTGTGAAATACATGCCTCTTGTGAACCATGATCCACCCATGAACCATTTCTCCAATGTGGTCTATGTACCGCGCTTCACAGTATTCTTCATTTGATTAATTTTCTTCACTGCTCCACGTACCTCCTATGAGGTCCTTGAAATATAATTTTTGGTCTAAGAACTTTGATTCATGAAATCATTTGCGAAAACACCTTCCTTTTCCATAAAATAAATTCCCAATTTTGTTGCCCAAAAATTTGGCAAACACTAGAAAACAGCACCTCTTAAAATATATTCTTCGGCACAAACACCAATGTTGATTTGCTATTATATAACTTATTTAACAATAAAGTTATTTCATCATGAACCTTATTATTCATTATATATAGTCTTTGATCAATCTCCTTTATCATCATCATATTTTCTATGGAAATTATTTTAACTTTCCTATAAACCTACAACAACATTCTTTCCAATCAAACCTGAATACAATTGGAAACATAATTTCTCTCCCTTTCCTTCAGAAGTCTTTCATCACAAGGTCTCCACACAACTTATGATATTTTTGAAATACACACTAGCAAATAATCATCATATCTTATAAGACCTTTTACAGAGTGAATAGATTTATCCTTTTTTACAACAAAAGACAATACTCTTGAAAACAAACTTTTCTTACTTTCAGAAGATTCTCTATTCAACTTGGTTCCAACAATAAATACATGAAATTTCTTTGAATATTAGACAACATGATGTGTAAGAAGGATACACATCATGTAGTACATCTAATCTTGATCTAGACAAGACCAGTTAACATGTGACATGTATTAATACAAATCGCAATCATTTACAGCTCGATGACCCGAATTTATCACGGGTCGTCCTAGTATAGTGTATACAAGTAAATGAGGTGTGCCATTGGGCTATATATTTTGTTACCTTGTGCTATCGAACCATAATACTTAGAACCTATGGATGGATTTTCATATTTTCTTCATTTATAATTTATTTATTTTTGATTATATGAGAGAGAATAAATAATAATAAGAATAGAAGATCTCAATATTTGGATTTAAACAATGATTATACCACAAATGAAAACTAATATTAAATGAATAAATCAATAAAGGATTAATAAATAATTATAAATTATTATTCAACTACTTTGATTCCACTGGAAGGTTCTATATAAATAATAAGCAACTATTGGGAATTTTCCAACTTATCTTTTTATCATAATCCAGAAATAAGATGAAATCTATATAAAAAATAATTCCATGAAAAATGAAATTAATTAAAATATTAAT
Source organism: Viscum album (assembly GCA_963277665.1). NCBI lineage: Eukaryota > Viridiplantae > Streptophyta > Magnoliopsida > Santalales > Viscaceae > Viscum > Viscum album. Next base: position 1,548,937,413 of record OY728142.1, read on the forward strand.
TGACATAAAATTTCATAACCAAGATTAAAATATCCTAAAAAATTATTTATAATTAATTTATATAAATTAAGAATTACCTCACATTAGAATTCATTCTTTTTTGAAGATTCAGTAGAACACTTCTTATTGCATTGTCATTGTAGAACGATATTTCAAGGGTGGGTTTCATCTATCATTGATTCACATGTAGACGATGAACCTCCATAAATAATTGTATAAATCCTTGGGTATTATCAAAGAATATTATGACTCTAATATTATATGTTTATGATTGAAATAAGAATCACTTTGAGATAAGAAGGATTCTTCTTGTTCTCTCTAGGGTTTAGAGAGTGGAGGAGGGGAATCTATCTCTATTCATGAGATATTTTTATGGAAATAAATATCTCGAGGTTGGGAGAATTGTCTCTATAATTTCATTGTGATTAGTGATGATTAAGTTTGGGAATTGTAATTCCCCAAACCGAATCATTTGGGTCTAATATGGAGAGGCACGAGACCTCATATGCACCTCCTTATATTCAAGTGGTTGTCGACTATCATCTAGGTTATATACATCATCAATAGGGAGACTATACAATCAATATCACATCATTGCACTAACAAAAAAAATTAATATAACTCAGAATAAACAAGGTGGATGATAAAAAAAATAATATAGTATCAGATGGAAAAAAACTATACAAACAATAATATAAATAAATTGGGATCCCATTATGGAATGAAAAATGAGAGTAAAAGTCTGTAAGTAAATAAAATTTAATATCATAGAATCCTATAGAGTTTGTCCGTGTACCGCTCCAAGATCTATGATCCTTAGCTCAACCATCTACCATGGGCCCCTTTTCTTTTCTTGTATCCCTTTATATGAAGTATTCATGTGCATTGAGATGCCCATATAGGGTGTGTGTAGCTTCCCAAACCATTTAGCCACCCGAACAGTGCTTTAGGGTCGATGGTCCACTAGGCCTTAGGCACGCCTCCCCATACGCAAAAGATTGTCGACTAGAAATGAGGGTGTGAAATGGTAATAGTGAAGAGAATATATCCTTGAGGGTAATATATCCATAGTCTGAGTAAATATATATAACATGCATCCGAAGAAAATACTCGACAGACTCAAACTAGACCCGCCAATGGTGGAAACATAAACAATAATATACAAAAGCGGAATCATAACTAAACAAAAGTAGCAAAAATAAATAAACAAATAAAACATACCACTTAAAGCAATTTAAAATAGAGAATTTATACACATCATGTCGTTAATTTTAATATATATTATGGTCTTTAATGGATGACCTTAGTAAATACATATATATAAAGCATGATGGAAAAAAGAGAAAACTAAAATAGAAACTTCGGCTAAGGAAAGACCTCAAGGTCCCTTTCCAAAATTCCATGCTAAACTCAACAGTGATCCAGCTTCTGATCCTGAACCCTTAACTGAATATAAAATCATAAAGTCTACATGTTTCTTGGATGTCCTATGTAGGGTGTGAGAATGAGTCTTAGTTGGATACCACCCATGTGTGCATACCCAACATAAGTGTTTAATAAGGTGTTTAATATAGAATTAAATAAAGGTATAAACTCAAGTAATTTAAATCAATAAAATATTTTTTTCTTCTCAATAGCCACCAAGAAGTTGTCACCTACTTCGGACAAATCCAAAATTCACTGAAGAGGAGAGGATCCTTGGCCCATGGCCCAATGTATCCCCTGTTGTCAAATAATCTAAGTGAACCCTTAGGTTACACCTTAAAATAGAAACCTAGAACCTCATTCCAACTGACACCTCATGTCCTAAGTAAACCCACTAACATCCTAAATTCACACCCAAAAAAAGTAATTGATCCCTCATACCCCTATTTGAAACCACCCATCAACTCAAAGTCTAACGTCTGGAGGCACAATGATATTTTCCTCAAATAAAACAATTGTTGGATCAAAGAATAACCTCCTAAAAAATGGAGATCTTTGTCCTTCTAAAATAGTTCAGGCTCAATGGCCTCAATACAGCGGGCCTCAACCCCCAAATGATAGCCTTGATGATATCATTTGAAGTCTCCTCACCTTTCCCGTGGATTTCTATAGAAATCAGCCCCAAACCATATACCTAAGTTGCACTACCAAGGGCCTATACCCACATGAGTGTTCAAAATCACCTCATCACTAAGTCAACCTATGTTCACATGACTCCATGCGACGCTTTGGTTATCACGGGTGAGTAGAAATATCCAATTTAGTACCTAAGACACATCAACTTTGGCACCTCATGCCGCTACGACCACGTTGCTCAAGTCCAAATATCATTCCATCAAATATCACGGGTCATTCCCTCAACTTGACAACCTTTCATCCTCAATATAATAACAAAGTCACCCAACCAGTGATCACATCACCCAAGTAACCCAGGCCAAGCCCATCCTGATGATCACATCGCCTCAATTTCCGATGGATATTCCACCACAATTCCTCAGTTCGATCTTGTCACGATCCCATGGATCACAATAGTATATCACAATCATTGAATATATATAATTAAAAATAATTTAACAAAACAATTCAATGTAATTGAATTGTACATCTGAAATTAAATAAAACAATTCAATATAAATAAGAAACACACTCAGTCTAGCTACCCAAGGTGGTTGACAGCCTCTAACCCAGCCTCGCATGTATGAAATTTTCAAGGGCATGCCCAAAGGCATCCCACAAGGCCGCACAACCAATTTAACATCTTGAACTCAATTTAATAAGGTCTCTCTCAAATACCCAATGGCACACTAAAATGTACGCCCAAAAAACATCTACAAAAATGTGAAGAAAGTTATGCACCACCTACCATGGACTCATAGACATATAGATGTCCAGTATTAGCCTTTAACTCAAAGAGATTTGTAATAAATCAGTGTTTCCTCCGAACACCATGAAAATAGGGAAAAACAAATCAAATAGATTTATAGATCCTTGATGTGATAGAAAAGTAAAACAGAATCATAGGTGAGTAAATCCTTACTGTGAATGATCCAACGCACCAAATGGTGATATAAATGGAGCTTATATGAAGGAGGTGGATAAAAATGAAGTGTATATGGAAAGGGGTGAGCCCCCTACTGCTATGCATGACCAATAGGGGAAAAGAGGGAGGAAAACATAAATATATGTGAATTAAAATTTTAATTTTTCTTATTTAAAGGGTTGAATGGTTAGCTCACACAATTTTCCAAACATTGCGCAAACCATGTGTGCTAGAGTGCTGAGGTACTTCCTATAAGGTACTACCCGTGTGGATTGGGAATGGTTTTCTGAAATCGTGCGCAAACTGTGTAGAATCCCTCTACAAAAATTACAATTTTTATGCATGATTTTCCACCCCTAACTACATAGTTTTACAAACCATGTGGTAGTACCAAATTGGGTCTCATGGTTAGCTCGGAGAGGCTACATGGTTTACCCAAACCATTCACCATGACATATAACTCCATAAGTAAGCCTCATGGCCTCCAATGCTCTCAAAACCCTTTATAACACCCATGACACTTTCTTTGTCTTCACACATAACCAAAAACAAGTTATTAGGGTGACTAAAGACTCAGAATTAGGTTCTAATGATCTAAAAATAATTTAGCATACCCACCAATTCCAAAAAATCAAAAATGGACTGTGGTTTTAACTGATTCAAAAACCCGGGACATTACTATATCCCCACCTTAACATAGCTCATCCCCAAGCTGTAAAATATAAAATTGAGATGGTATTGAACATATCCATCCTATTTAAAACAACTTAGTCTACCTCAGTCTCAAGGGTACAGGTCAACTACATCAAGGGGGCTCCCCACCTTAAGAGTGACCTACCCCAGTCTCATCCTAACCAAAAATCAAAGAAAACAACGGGTCCATAAACCATATCCTAGACTCAATGTCCTCTAGTGACACATCATCACCCCTTCACCTCATCATGTTTTTCCATTTCATACCTGACACTCATCATAATCCCATACCGCATCAGCTCCCACCTCATGACCATATCACACATGGTACCAATGAGGTACTACATCTCAATGGATGCTCTAAACAATTCTGGTTCCTCGCACCATAATCAAGTCTTTCATCATAATGATGTATATATTCCTACACACCTAAAATAACCAGAATATTATCAATACCCTGATGCCAATCACCTCAGAAATCCTACACTCAATGGTACTCATAGATAAAACATAGTTCCACACACATCACATGAACATGAATACATATGTGTGTGTGTGTCTATATATATAAAAATCATAACACACCTGAGATGGTTCCAACCTACTAACCAGCACCTGTTCAGTCCATACATATAACCTATGCACCTTGTGCACCAAAATGGACATGCCCAAAAAGGCCATTCTAAAGAAAAACTAAAGATAATAGCTATACCCATGGTGTTCTTATGACCATCATTGGATCATAATCATACTCAACACCTAAAAGCTCCATGGCATGCACCTTGCCTAATGCCTGACAGCTTGAATCCTAGATTTCCTATGGTGCTACACCAGCCACTAGTCACTGACCCCACTACTTGGTCCAACTGTCTCTTATATGGCCTCTACATATAGATGAATCTTGGATACCCTCACATGGTATTGATATCGGTCCAATATCATATGCCTAAGTCTTCTCCAAACCCTAATTTATGGCTATTTGAGAAAGCTTCTTACAAAATCTTTTGAGGTTCTCAGCCTATCTACATGCCTAAAACATTTTTAGAGGCCTCTCGCAATGAGTATCTACATGTCCTGGAATACCACTCTGAAAAAAAACCATCAAATATCCACTTTTAGGTGGTATTCTTGAGTCCTTTTCCAGACTACCCTACTAGAACTCATCTCGTACTCACTTCCTTCTATGTGAAGAATTTCCATTGAAATAAGCTGAATCCATTACTTGTCTTGAATAATACCTATTTTGAACTTTCCCTCAGATCCGAGTGCCTAGTTCAGCACCTATGAGAATGAGTCCAACCAAAAGATGTTTATCTGCATGCGAATGACATGTTGTAAACCATCCTCGAAACATCTCACCCTCAAGGTGCCATCACTCACAATTTCAGGCATAATGAAAGATAATTTGGTCAACATCATTGAATAGTCCATGAAGGAAATGTCACCCTACTAAAGGCTCAAGAAAATATGATCTCTCTCTTCCCTTAGAATCTCTGGGAATAATTTCACGAAGAACCTAGCCTCAAAGTACTTCTAGGATAGTCCTTCATGTCTTCCTTCCTAAACTTTCATGTCCCACCGGTGCTTAGTCGTTCTTCTGAGCATTAGGTATCCAACTTCACCATCCAACCTGGAGGCATCTCTAGACACTTGAAAATCATATTCATGGACTCAATCTAGTTCTTAGCCACTTGTTGACCACCCTCACCTTGGAAATATAGTGAGTGCTATGACTGGAACTCCCAAGTCATATAGGCTATAGAATGATCTGCTCTCTGAGCACCTTTGTCAACCCCCTAGATCACACGTACTAGGATCGCTCTGAGCTTCTCATTAATCCATGACCCAAAATCTGGGAAATCTAGAATCTTCCCCATATACACCTAAACACGAGCCTTTACATTTTCTACCTGACCCTCATGGGCCTCAAACTACCCTTGCTCCTAAGGCACCCTATCATTGCCCGCCTAACGCTCCATTCAAGCCATTTAGGTGGAAACCCACTGAATACTATCACTTGGTCAAACAATTGAGATATCATTTATATAAATATTTTAGATAGTCAAGGTAGTAGTAGGTATTTTCAACTCACTACCATTACCCATCCACGCTGTAATCATGCCTCACTTCATCATGGCCTCTCGAACTCCTTATCCGCCCACAAAAGAGCCATGTATCAAATATTCCTTAGGTAATTCCCATCCTGACTAACTAAACCACCTTAGAACAATGACTTGGTTTCCCAACCTGGTGTTTAACATCACCCCATTCCATAGTACAGGCCTTCTCTTATTGGAGTTAGGCCCAAATCACACATCAAAATCAATATATATATATATATATCATATCATATACAGTGATTAATTTTACATTTCACAAGAAATTTTCATAGGTGTATGGCTATAAATAAGTAAAACATCCTATCATGTGCCCAGAAAAAAGAAAAAACAAGCATACACCCCTTACCTTGTCGATCCAAGGGTCCAAGTTCTCCCTTACCTTACCAGGTCAAGGGACATGTATCAAAACCAATAAAAATAACATTCCAAAATACCATTTGAGTTGGAAATTAGATAAATCTTGACTGAGTAAAATATAATAGTAATTCCCATCCATGGAAACTTGTTATGTTCCTCATGCGTGTGGCTATAGGCACCCAGACATGAGTTAATAACCCAGTTCCAACAACATCTTATCCTCCAGTCTACCATATACCAAATATTAAATCTAGTAGAAAAAAATAAAATATCAATATCATTCATAAATAACCAAACATTGCTACTAAATCCTAGTCAAGAACTGGTATGAGGCTACTTTTATAATCCTAAACCATTTAGCCACCCAAAAAATATGTTCGGGATGATGGGCCACTAGGCCTTTGGTGTGCCTCCCCAAATTCCAAAGGATGACCACTATAAGTGAGGGTGTGAAAGGATAATAGTGGGGATACTACACCCTCAGAGATGATATATCAATGGTCTAAGTAAATATATATAACATACAGCATAAGAAAATACACAACAGACTCAAAAAAAACCTGCCAAATGTGGAAACAAAAACAACAATATAAAAATAAGAATCATAACTGAACAACAATAGAAGAAATAAATAAAAAAATTAATCATACCACTTGTAACAATTTAAAATGGAGTATACATACACATCAGGTCATACATATCAATAAATAGGTCAGTCTCCAATGGTTGACCTCAGTACATACATACATATAAATCATGTTGAGTATTTTCTTAGACTTCATGTTATATATATTTTCTCAAACCATTGATATATCATCCTGTGAGGGTATAGTCTCCCCACTATTACCCTTTCACACCCTTTTTTCTAGTCGGTAGCCTTTGGTGTACGGGGAGGTGCAACTAAGGCCCAATGGCCCCCTGGCCTGAAAGCACTAGTCATGTGGATAAATAGGTAGGGATGCAATAGTGTGAGTAATAAAAAAAATTTGACACCACCAATGTGTCCTTAAAAAGTGTTTATAGGTATAATATTTGTAATACATGATAATAATAAATGTTCAAGAAAGAATTAAAAAAATATATAATGAGAACATGTGTGCTAACCAAGCCACCATAACCCCTAACCATATCTACTTCGACTCTATAACGAAAGGATAATCATGGAATATCACAAGTGAAGAAGAACTAGGCACAAGGTTTCTAATAATGTATCTCAGCAGTATCAAGGAATAATTTCTGGTCAAGCCTCCAAGCCATCATAGATAGGATCTATCATAGGTCGGGAATCTAGACTATCATACCTAAGTTTCATCATGAGTTAGGCTTCTAGAGTTCCATACCCAATATATGCCTTTAATCAAGCCTTTGTCCCAACATTCTATCTATGTCATTTACTTGGGCTAGGGAACCATTTTTTCATTCCCCTAATGCTGCTACCTTTGGTTAGGCCTCTAGTACATCATGCCCCTACAATATTCCCAGGTCTATCATTTTAACCAATTCAAGCTATGTGCACTCTCCCTCTAGGGGATAATAATTACAAAATGGTTTTTTGCTTCTGAGTATGAAGAGAAAAACTCTAAGTCATGGTAACACACGTAATAGGGTAGATCATATAAGGAAAATATATCATTTCACCAAGAGAACGTAGTATAAATATACAATACATGTGATAAAAATAAAACTTGGTTAAACAAGATAAAATCATACTAATGGAATAAAGCATTGTAAACGTGTCTCATGGGACACACACACAACAACATGTGACCTTTATAAAGTACATTCAAACAACAATGCTAAAACAAGAATCATACTAAGGCACAAAAGTGTATATAAGAGCCCCAAATGGTAAGTAACTTCTTACTTCAAGGTTGTTGATGAATTACTCCAAATTTCATTAAGGGGTCAAATACCAAACCCCATCACACGCCCATGTAGAACTTGGTTGTGCATTAAGGATGCTAGGACTCGGATTTTGGTTCATCGAGAAATAGGTTTAGTATAAATACCTAAGAAGATTCTATGTCAATAAGGTTGTTCTATAATTACATACCTCATGAATCGTTAATGGAACTAGTTTGGAGGTATATTAAATAGGAAGATGTCAATTCACCGAATCCATTTTTTATTCAAGACTAGATCATGAACTCCCCATAAATTCAAAAAGATAACCTTGGGTTTATATAATGACCATCGATCCACTTATAATACATCAATGTAAAAGAGATCTAAATAATATTCAAGAAGAAGATAGGATCAAGGTGGTTTATGTATGATGAGTTACTTGGATAAGTCCACCTTTTATGAAGAATTATCTTTGATAAAAAGGTATATTTTTTACACATTGAATACACCAATATTCTAGAAATTATACATGAATTCCCTATTAGTTGGTATTGTAATTCATAGATCAGGAAGATTCATAATGAATCTATGAATAATATCAAGAGAAAATAGGAGGTTCCAAAAGGAAACCAAAATAAAAGAGTGTTTTTTGTCACATAAATCTATTTTAGATCTTAAAATTACTTGGCTTCATTGGATTATAGATTTGGATGAGAGAAATTTTTTAGTGAATTCCAAAGAAGGCTCATAAATTCAGGGGGATTCCTATATAAATATGATTAGGTCAAAAAAACTATAAATGACCATTAAGAAGGAATTTAGATCATTAATTTCACATGTAAACTATTTGGATACAAGTTTAACAAACAATGTTACAGCCATGCTCCCTTTCTGTGATTTTGGAAAAGCTGTATAGTTTAGTCTCATGGTTTATTAAACTGTGTTCCTATAATACGTATAGCTCCCCCAGACCTACACTCACAAAACTAGTGATGGAACACAAAACATAGAACATTGGATTTGATACATATCTATGATTACAATATTTTTCACATTTACAATCAAAGAACCATTATGTTTATAGTTTTAGAGAGTTTGGAAAAAACAAAAACTACTAAATCTCAATTCTTCTCAACAATTGGATATTTTTTCAACTATATAAAAAGTTCATTAATCCATAATGATTCTTTAACATCACCCATAAATTATTCATACAATATGATCTTCCAGGCTTATCATACTTAATACTTTCTTTCATAACATAGGGAAAATGAATCATGTGAAGGGTGTAGCTCAAATTCTTAATAAGGGAATAATCAAAGTAAAGAGTAATTGTGAGATAACATACACATGTCAGGTGGCATAACAAGATATCATAAAGATCATGGAATCAAGACATTGTAAATGATATCATAAGATCATGGAATAAGCATGGTCATATTATAAGATCATGGAATCATATTAATGTGGGAAAAAATATAAACATAATATCATAACTATAAGTCAAGGATCCCTACCTCATTAACATAACATAGTTGTCTAGGATAACTGCCAACTCTCATAGTTTTATATGATCAATTACCACACACAATGATATCTCATGATATACAAACATTTACCAATTCATTATAGGGTTATGTAATTTCACCCCACCCGTCACATAATGAAAAACATATATATGTGTTCCACATGGTTTCAATCAACATATCATAAAAACCCAAAGAAATAAAAAGAGTCTTATATTCTTGTTAAATGGTATCCTAAAAGAATCATTCATAATTTCATCAGTAAACATAGTATAATAAAAAAAAGGAAAATAAATGTGTATCCAATGTCTTTAAGAATAATTCTAGGTAAATACCACTGAATGTGTATAATAAAGTATTTACAACATATAGAAAAATGACATATGGTTTAGAAAAAATGTCCCCAATCAATCGCTATATTAGGCATCTTAGTGAACATTATTTAATAAAAATAATGAAACATTGGGCATTCATAGAGGAAATTAATTATAATAAAATAATTCCTATACAATTGGATGATTAAGAAATACAAAATCATCCCATATATGGATAATCCTATAGATGTAAAATAATATTTCATAAGACTTCCAGATAAATAAGGTGGAAGATATCTTTAAAGAATACCCATGATCAATAACATATATGAATAAAATTATTAGAAGTATTAATAATATTTCCTTGAAAATAATAGTTTCCCTTTTCATTTGAAAACATTTAAAAATAGTGTTTTATTAAACCATGAGAATAAGAGTTTAGTTTTTTGAAAAAATGAAATTTTTTAGAGGAAGACACTTAGAAAACTAAAAAGGTAGTGGAAAGATAGATTAACATTAACATTTGTAAAAGATATTACTTCTATAATAAATTAACCATTTAGAAAATGTTAAAAAAATAATTAAAAAATAATTTCAATATAGTTGAAAATAACAATAAAACAATTTGGAAAGAAGGAATTTAGGGAAATTACTTTAGAAGAAAACTTTTTATTTTTTAAAAAAACTAGTAATGTGGAAAAAAATTAAAGTATATTAAAACCATTTAATAAACCCCACATAATAAAAATAATGATAAAAACATTCATCGATAAGAGGTGAAGAGAATTATGAAGGTCACTTGAAACATTATAGGAAATAATTTTGATAAGTAAAACGTGGATATGGAAGAAAAAGATTTGTGTGATTAGGTTGGGGATCATTCCTTTTAGTGATGCATTTTGAAAGATAATTTGATCCCTCAATGAGATAAATTTATATTAAAGGGATTAATTTCCTCAAACATAATTTAAATCAAACATATTTAAAATGAAATTGTAGGATAAATAAGACTTGTAATATTAATTTCTAGATGAAAATTCACTATTTAGGGAAAAATAACTTGTTTTGAGACATGAGTAAATTTTTAATTAAACCCCTTATATGATAAATAAGTATTCTAATATTAATTTCTAGAAGAAAATTTACAATTCAGTGGAAAATAACTTAATTTGAAATTTGAGTAACTTTTTAACCAAAACCATTTAAGGATAAATATTTTAAAAATAAACCTCAAATACCATTAATAAAATATTTCACATGACGACATAAAAATTTGGGTATCATACCTAATATATAAAATTAAATTGGTTCATAATGTAAAATGTATCTTAATAGAGGGAGTTTGAAGAAAAAATCCCTTACTTTAGTTACCTTTATTAGTTGATCACACTCAAACTACCTATAAAACAATAAAAAATATACTAATAATATATTTCAAAAACATATTTATATATATAACCCTTTTATATACTTCATTTTTAATTATTTATTATTAATATCATGGTTCATTATGGATTATTTTTTACATGAGGTGTTAACACTTTTAATTGACTTGCACATGTTTTGTAATACAAATGATGATCTTTTATATTTGATAAAAAGTTCATAATTAAAATATTACATATCGTTTAGTAATATAAATCCCATGATTTTTTATAATATTCCACTTTCATCCCGTGAGAGTTTTATTTACGACTCTTGATGACGAAGTCGGAGACAAATTTATTTTGTCAATTTTTAATGACTATAGATGATATATTACCAACATATTTAGATATTATTATTTTAACTAAAAAACATTTAAAAACTATTTAATTCCTTATTATTACATGTCATTTAAATTATATAACATTCCCTAATCATTCACTATATAAGAATTACAACATCTCTCAAGTAGGTGGAAAACTGATCAAAACAAAATAATGTCGTTATGATCGAATGAATGAAAAAGTTCTATTATGTAGTTTTAATATAACATATAAAGAATGTTATACATGTAATATATATCATATATCTATATAAAATCTATTTTTAGAACCATTATTTATTAGTGGTGTTGATAAATGAAATTCATCATTCATAGAGGTGGTAGTCTGCACGTACACATGATTAAAAAACTCATTTCTCAAGAAATAAAAGGAGTAATGGTATATAAAATATCATAATTATATAATTATAATAATTTTAAAAATGTAATATTATTTCACTAATTACACTTTTATGTCCATCTAGGTTAAGTGGTTAAGTGTAATAATACACTTCATTCATGAAGGCGGTAATTTGTACATACGCATGATTAACGATCTCATTCCTTAAAGAATGGATGGAATGAAGGTAAATATAAAATTTTATCATTTAATAATTTCATAAGGGAAATAAAAACCATAATTAATCATTAAAATCATCCCTAATACCATCCCAAATATATTGTGAGGAAAAAAATGGTATCATGTCGTGGAGGCGGTAGTACGCACATATGCACGATCGATGCATTTGTTTTTCTTAGTGGATGATATAGAATTAATGAATAATTTTATTGAAATTAATATATTTAAATTTATGTATATATATTATAATTAATTAATTATATTAAAAAATTTGCGTAATATTAGTAAGATTAAAATTTAAAATAAATTCTAAGAGGACAGTAATACTCTCATCGAAAACATTGATTTTCAATGGAATTATCCTTGGAAATGAAAAGATTAAGCTAATTAAGGGTGTAAATGGTTTTGGTTAATGGTAGGAATTATAATAAGAAAAAATTGGTATAATTTCACCAAGTATTTCAAATTTATGGGTGTGTAAATAATGGGTGTAAGTGGTCCCTTTTAAAAGTGAAGGGAAGGGGATTTTCCATGGAAATGAATATTAAGTAATGGGTAAGAATGTAATAGAAATAAATTTAGGTGAGATATGTTAAGAAATGTTGGTAAGAAATGTAGGTAATAATTCAAATCCAAATAAATTATTTCTAGAATTTCTAAATGACAAGTTAATTTTTTAAAATCCAAACCACCTTAGATTAGTCATTTAAACCCTTATTACTCTTCATTAAATATTAATCAGGTCAATTATTTTAATACTAAAAATAATAGTAAACCCTTATTACCAAATTTTTACATGATTATTCTGAATTTGGGCTCAATTTAACCAAATTCATTCTACAAACATGAAAAAAATGATATTAAATTATACATACATAACACATAAAAAATGTAAATAATAGATTGTTTTAAAACATTAAACATATGTATAAGGTAAATTTTTTAAGGTTACTGATATTCATGATGGTTACTGATTTATTATAAAACCAATAAAATTAATGTGTCTTTCAAATAAATACATACCAAATTTCTCCATTAAAATTTTTAATTAAAAGACATAGACAAAAATAGTTTTCAAATTCTAATAAAATGTTTCTAAAGATTAAAAATATTAAAAATTGAATTTATAACTTCAAAATAATATTTTAGATTTTATAATTATATCAATAAAATATATATTTGATTAATTAAAATATTTCAAAAAAAATCATAACCTTACACATATACTGATAAAGTGATAAAAGACATTATTTTGGCCAAAACTTCAGTTTTCACTATTCACCTAAAATTGATTGTTTTAGAAAAATATCAAAAATACATCTTGAGATAATTTTATTATGATGAATTTAAAAATTAATTTTACTATATAAAATTTCAATTCTAAAATTTTTATACTTATATTTTTAAAATAAAATAGATAATATAAAGAAAATGACTTATTGAAAATATCATTTTCAATATTAAATTTTATTAATTATTTACCTTCTAAAGATATAAAATATTAATGGATAACCATATTAATATTTATTATATATTTATTAATAATTTATTATTACTATGTATCAGTTTTTCATGTTAGGTGTAGCATGTGACACAAGTTATACAACATAGTATGTATTTTAAAGGATCTAAAACCTTAGATCATTAAATTCTACCCCCCCCCTAAATAAATTGCGTCCTTGGAATTTTTGAAAATATATTAATAAAATATGTCTAAAAAATATAGACATAACTTAATATAAAATTTGAAATTAAATTTATACATTAATATTTTAAGTTAACTATAAGGTAACTCTTCTTCCTCTTTTAAGTTAAGTGAATGGTTCATTTTCTCTTGATAGATTGATGCTTTATGTCCTCATTTTATATACATAAAACATTGTAAAGTTCATTTTAGAAATTCCATAGTGTGTTTCTTCCCACATTTTTTACATGAAGGAAATTGTATCTTTTTTCCTTTTTCATATTCATCAACTGAGTTTTCTTGAGATTTCATCCTTCTGTTATTTGGTGTGATAGGGAATTCCAATATATTCACTTTGTTAATCATAATTTATGATATTTAATTTGGCAAAATAAAAAGATTTCTAACCTCAGTTCTTGTCCCAATATAATGAAATTTAGGACAATCATTGTGTTGTTCATTGCATCCATTGTTAGAGTGGTTCATTATTTCTCCGTTCATTACATTAAAACAAAGTTAATGGATAAGAATACTTAGATTAGTAAATATAAAAATGGGAAACTATGATATTCGAATAAAAAATTCATATATAATTTGAAAACACTAACTTATATGTCTTTAGATTAAATATTGGTCATCTATAGTCATTTTACTATATGGTTCTCTAATATAGTTAACTTATATAAAATCATATGTTCAAATAATTCTTAGTGGTTTGTAAAGAGAATCTGAATTAACCCAAGAATATCACCTAGGAGTGTCTAGTAAAGTGTGTAGTTAGGGCCCATTCACCATGAACCAAAATTATTATTGATATATTCCAAACCAACTCTTTTCAAGGTTGTTACCCATAGATGAATATGTGCCAAAACTGCATACACTTTCCAGTATCCAAAAATGGATTTGATTTCTAGGAAAACCACATAATCTATAATTTATCAAAATTTCAAGAGGTTCTCTGATAATTAGACTTATACCTAGGTTTTCCACTTATTTTATCTTATCCTCAACCCTAACATCATAAAATATTAAAACCTTCCAACCTAAATGTTTATTTAAACTATTGAAACCAAGATTATAATAGCCTAGAACCATCACTCTAGGATACGATGTTAAAATGATAAACTTTAAATTTCTGTATTTGATGCCAATGAAGGTGATCCATTTTTTACTATATAAAAGCTAAAAGACAAAAAGTAAAAAATTTATCACTTAAAAACCCAAGGACCTTTTAGGTTTAGATTTTAATAGAATTAGTACAAACTCTTTCAAAAATAATACCCATGTTTTTTAATGAGTATTTTCACCACTTAACCCATATTTTATTATTTAAAATTAAGTCATAATCATCATCCATACAAAACCCTTTAAGTCATAATTCATTCAATATCATCCTTCATAACCTAGGTAAAAAGAAAAATAATATGGGTGAGATAAAATTATCAGTAAGGGTAAATATATTAATTAATAATTAAATGTCATCAGTGAGCGTAAGAAGCGCATAAGGGTATGATTTCATCATTAGTGTTCATGAGAAAATCATAAAATAACTCACACCCATCAATACCTAAATCATCAATCATGAAATATGTCATAAGTCATTAACAAAGTAAATATTCATAATAATCAATAATCACGAGTCGTGTGACATCAATCTTGATCAATGGAAACATTATAAACTCATAGAAAGCTAGATAAAATATGTTGGTATCTTGGAACATTATCTTCATAGAACCCTTTCAATTGGAATAACCATATGGCCGAATTATAATATAATTATCTAGATAATGTAATCATTACTAAATTCATTGGAGCGCTATCTAGGCACACCCATAGTATAATCTATATAGGGCTCATCTGGAGATATCTAGGTGCACCCATATTATTTCCAAGAACCATAAATAAAATACATGAAGCTTTAATTTTATCATAAAACTCACAAAAAAACTATTATTCTATTTATAACTAGATTAATACATCGAAAAGAAACTGGTTCCATAACAATATCTCTGAAACATGATTAACCTATGCAAAAGAAATGGGTTCCATAACAATCTCTTTAAAACATGATTAAACAATTGAAAATAAATAGTTTTAATAACAATATATTTTAAACAAGATTAACCTATGGAATAGAAAGAGGTTCCATAATAATCTCTTTGAAACATGATTATCCTATAGAAAAAAATGTGTTCTGTAAAAATCACTTTAAAACAATCATAGTTCATCCATAGAAATAATGAGGATCATATCATTACAAAATATTTTAATTGGATCATAACTGAAAAAAAGGGTTTTTTATGTTGATGAATGGAAATTCCATTAAACTATCATTAAATACATTTTAAGGAAAATAAACTTTTCATTTTGAAAATAAATTTTTAAAAACTAAAATTTCAAAAAAAATAAATAAATCATTTTATTTGAAGAAAAACTTTGAAAAATATAAAGGATAATTCAAGGAAAATAGTGGAAATAATGGCAGTAAAATCCCTTGATGTCATAAATGTTAAAAATAATCATTCTTGTCAAAACTTTTTTAAAAATGGAGTCAAAAGTGACCCCTTTGGAAAACATTAAGAAATTTCCTTTAAAAAATTTTTATAAGAAGTTAAATGATCATTTAAAATGGCTTTAGAAAATTAATTATTATAACAACCTAACCACAGAATCCTAGAGTCAGTGTATTAATTTATTAAATTCGCATGATTATAAGGAATCAAATACCTAAGTACCAATCAGTTTAGTAGTTTTGGAGAACCATATTTCTTACATGATACCAATATTACATTGGGAGATATAAAATAAAACATAATACATAACAAATACTAATAAACTGCATCCTTGAAACTCATTCCAATAATTCATCCTCATATCCTGGGAAAGGAAAAAAAATAATGGTGATCTCAAATGCTCAGTAAGCGTAAGAGTACAATGAAATTAATCTTGAATGAATAAGAATAAAAAATATGGAAATGTAAATAACTGAAAACACTTTCCATTTAAATAACTGGATAAGTAATAATAAATATTAAAAGGTAAATTACTAAAAACACATTCCATTTAATCAATAAATTGATAATGAAATGAATCCATAGATTTTTTCATAGTTAAAATATCATGGATAATAATAATAAATTAATTATCAATGAATTAAATTTTTAATTAATGGACATCATGTTTCCCAAGAACATGATAACTTTACCATCCAAATTTATTCTCAAGATATTTTAAACTATTCTGATTTGGCCAAATTATTCATCTCATGAGACTACTGATACCTCAAGGGGTTTTTATTAACTAATCCCCAACCCGTATAGTACATATCCAAAGCATTCCTCATAAATTTAATAATAGATTTAATTAATAATCAATGTGACATATAATAAAATATCTATATTGAACAAATAAAATGGAATTATCAATAATTTCCAATTTGAGGATAATTAATAACAAGGGTTTTTTATGTTGATGAATAGAAATACCATTGAAATATCATTAAAAACATTCTTCAAGAAAATAATCTTTAAACATTCCAAAGTGTCACATACCACTTTAAACATTTGAATCATAATCCCCATGAAGGAATAAAATTAAATGAAAATTATAATATTATTAGAATAATAATATTCATGATATAACATGTCAAATTTAAGTATATACACTATATAAAAGTGAACGGGTGCATAACAACAAATAAGTCTCAATGGAATGTAAATTGAGACAAAATCCCTTACCCTGAGTCAGACTTGTCATGTGTGCCATTATATTCCTAAATAATAAACTTATGTTAATTTTTTACTTGCTTCATAACCTTTTTCAATTATATTATTATTTTTACTTCATTTATTACAATGTTTTATTAAATTACTAAAACAATTAAGTTTATGTCAGCTGTTTTGACCAAATTTGATTCATGTGTTAAAAATGACTTTGGTGGGTCGAATATGGTAAATGGGGTCATTATATAAACATATAAATAATAATAATAATTACATAGTTATCATATTTATACTTCAATTATACTTTTAAAATCAATCATGAAATATTGTTATTAAAATGAACCAATGTTAAAATCATGGAGACAGTAGGTCGTATAAGTAATGTTCCCATTTTTCAATGATCATTATGAAAAGAAAGTGAGTAAAATTAAATATTTCCAGAATGATAATTATATCATAAATACCATTTTATTTAATTATATATACTTATATATATATTTATTTTGATTTAAAAGAAATCATATCATGTCGAGGAGGTGGTAGTCCACACGTCCATGAATGACGTTATCATTTTTTTAGTGTGTGAAAAGGGTAATAAAGAAAATGATATATTATATTTAAATAAAGTTAATTATGTCATGAATATCATATATATTACATTTATATGACATATTTTTAATTAAACTCATCCTTCATACATTTCATGTAATGTGTGAAAGTATCACATCGCTTTTAGGATGCGATAGTCTACACATCAACCAACGAATTTATCGTATTTAAACAAAATGGAATGCATATAAAGTTATGTATTATATAAAAATTAAATAATAATAAAGACATAACAAATTCCATATATATTATATATAAATAATGTGTTGATCATAATTATCAACCATTATATGTTATAAAGGAAAAAAATGACATCATCTCGCGAGGTGGTAGTCTTCCGTACACACGAATGGAAAATTCAGTACCCATTCGATGGAAGTGTGTGTAGGTGTAGTTCAAACCCTTAGCATAACAACATTTTAGTATATTGAGGATACTGATGTTATTATATAAGAAAGGAATAATAAGAAATTAATTATTTGAGAAACAAATAAAACCTAAATTCATATTAAATAATGTTACCTCTTTTTCGGGTAACTCCTTTTAGTTTTCACCAAAGGGCTTCTAGGGATTGATTTTTCATATGGTGACGAATTCTATGTTTATGTGAGGGGTGTTGGGAGTCTATTTTAGTAGAGTTTTGATTAGAAAAAGTGTCTTGATAGGTGTGAGGAAAGGGAAGAGGGAATGCCTTTTTGTAATGGAGGGGGAGTGTCATTCTTGTAAATACCAAAAGGTATACATAATTGGGAGGTCTCTATAACATCCCCAACCCAGAAGCCAATAAACTGATGATCTGATTTGGGTCACCACATGAACTCGAGCACACCTTCCCATACACCAAAGGTTGTTTACTAGCAGCGAGGGTCTAAATAAACATGTGGGGAGACTATACCCTCTTAATCAGAGTATTCTGTAGCCATATAATAACTTGAAATAAATTAAACAATAAAAAATAACCAAAAACAAGTATGACCAACCATTTCTCAAAACTAAGTACAACCACAACCAAAAAGTAATTATTTCTTGTCATGGTATAGTTCCAAAAGTGAGAAAACCCAAAAGAAAGACTAATAGAAGAATTCCAAAAATGGTACTGACTCCAATTATGAAACCTCATCTATGCACATCCCATCCCAACTCAACTCCCTAGAATAAGACCATTCCCCTTATACTGACCTGAAACCATGAAATCTACTTAGGTTCCCAATGGAAACCTGATCAGGGTGTGAGTACAACTCAGTAGGCCACTACTAATAGTGTCTATAAAATATCCAGTCTAAATAGATAGTGAATGCAAGTATCAAGTAAATTAAAAGGTAAAGGAAAATCTAAGTTGGGTTCCCATAGCTAATAGTGTTCACTTTAAACATTTCCATGATTAAATCCATTTTCATCACTTACTCCATCTTTATAACTAAACTCATTTCATTACACGTTCTATGCATTAGGCTTTTAAATCATTTACACAATGGCCCAAACTGGTCAATTACCATGCATAAGGGTATAAGTCAAGTTCCCTTTCTCACTAGGGATAAACATTTCATAACAATAAATCACACTTAACTTGGAGCCTTAGTCTAGGTAATCTCATCGAATGTAACCATTAAGGGTATAGAGAATTAGTCTGACTCCATAACCCATGAATTCCTAGGTGGGGTTAGAGCATCAATCCAACCCAACTCATGGGAGGAGCCTCATTCCTTTATCCCACCACCAAGAAATGTGAACTTGCTTTTTTATTCATTTACCACATATACCATATCAAAATCAATGAATAAACAATAATAATAACTTTCACATTTCACATTCCACTTCAACACATAAATCATCTTTATGATTTAACCCATTTACACATTATCATTCACTCAGCATAGTCCATTTAGCCAATTCCCATGTCTCATACCTTAACCTTTTAAGAATAATAAAAAATCTCCATATATTATCACATTCATTATATTCAAAAATTCATATTCCTTATTCCATTAACTGATTTCTATTACAAGTTCATAGGACATTTTCCACATTCACATCAATTTATTTAATCCTTTTCCAATGATGCCAAATAATCCCTTATGTCGGTATTAAATTCTACACATACAACCAAGACCGAATTTTTAACTCAATCCAATATATTAACATTTTCATTACAGGATCTACTTAATTTCAAGTCAAAAATATTCTTATCATTAGAAGTTCCATGATTGGGAATGTCGGCACACCCCATGGGTGGCCCTAAATTGGTCACATCATACTTTAAATATCACACAGGGATACTAATGTGTTTAAATATTCATTTAGACAACCATTTTACCAATTTTTACTAAAGGAATCAAAAGCAGAAAAATAAAAAGGCAAACACACCAACATGCAACCACAAATAAACATCAAGGCTATGGGATATTACTTGTAGACCACCTTCCTAGAATATGAAGATAACTGCATGATTAATATTATCAATAGATCTAGATACAAACACCCATTGAAGATTGAACCTAATATCTAGTGAAAAAACAGGGGTTTTAGGTATTCATGTAGAGAAGAGTGAAACTAAAAACCCTAATCTGGAAAAGAGAAGTGAGATGGAGATTAGACTTACCCTGGTCTTCGATCCGCAACCAACGGTGCTCAAAACGGTCTATAATCGAGGGAGAACAACACTTGGGAATATTTGTGGATTTGATTTCATCACTATGGCTGGAGGAAGGAGAAAGGGGAGGAAATCAGGTGGAAACTTAAAAATCGTGAAATGTAAAAACTATAAATTTTTTAACTTTTAATGGGGAGTATGATTTACCCACATGGTTTTCCAAACCATGCATAAACTGTATGTAAGACGCTATCTAAGGGGAGTGAGGTCGCTCGATATCCTAGAGAGCTTTAAAAGGTTTTTCAACTATGTTTCAACCCCCCAGAACACCCTCGAGCTTCCTCATACACCTGATAAATGTTCAATTTACAAATTCTAATAGGTAATAACAAAAATTTAAAGAAGGAAATTACTCTATAAAAACCAGGATATTACAACCTACCCACCTTATAATAGATCATCCTCAAGACGCTCTTCCCAAGAATCCCTGAAATTATTGATTTAAAGATCGATCCAGTGGGCCCATATATCCATCTCCCTCTCTCAAGTTTTCATGCTTCCAAAACACTCAACTCAAAGGTTCAACCTTACCACACAAAACCATCTCATTTTGATCTGCAAGATTAACCAGATTCTTCTGAAGGACTCATCATCCTCAAACCACACATTAACCACTATAATTATGTAGGGAATCCTAGGAAACATTACTAAAATGCAACACAAGGAAACTTTGCACACAACATCATACCGTCAAAGAAGAGCCAATTGGAACCCCATTAGTCTGATCCTCTTCTCAACTCATGACCCAAATCACCTGACACCATTTTAATCTATTTTCAAAACTCTAATGGTGACCAAAACTTGGCATCACTTGAATGAAACACATGATCCTTACAACCATATTTACTAACTTACATCGATCCAAAACTCAAGCTCGATGGTCCCATTCCATAGTCAATCATCTATAACATAACCATAACACTCATATCACTCAACCGGTCAAACCTGATCCAATTCTTACTACCCTGGGAAACTCCCACGAACAGTAATCACTTGAGTCTATCCAACCGGAAAAATCGATCTCAACATCAACCAACCACTTTCCCACGGTGGTCCTCTCCCACCATACACTTTAGCTCACCCCCACTATATTCCAGTGATTAGAACTTCCAAAATCGAAGAAATACCACCAGAACCTCAACCCAAATTTCACAACATACCTGAGGCATTCCTAACTCACCACGCGTGAACAGCCATAAGGACTTCACCCGTTATGGCATTCATCCTTTCCGTTGAAACCACCTGGGGGAATCCTTACATCATCCATTGACAGACTAAGAATTTGACCTCACTCAAGTTCAGCTTCATTTATAAAAAGTGATTCACACTGAAAATATAAAACCAAAGGTGTGTCACACTTTCCACACCCATTCCTTTTACCACATCATGTCGAATCACCCCCGACTGGCCTATCCCAGAATATCTATCTTACACTAATATCAGGCTACCCTTTTTCAACATCTTAAGGTGTTTACTGACTTGATGCCTGTCACTATCATCCAAAGAACTTACCAGGGTCATTCCATGACTTCTAGTAAAACTCCTATGTCATGGAATCACTGCCCTCCCATCATCAGGCTCCACCACCCCCATCAATATTCCCAACACAAGTACTCCTACCATGGTCCATGCTCGATCTCCATTGATGTTTTTAACACTAAGCCTCCATTATCATTCCAAAAATTCTAACACATAAATGTTAGATTCCTATTAGATCTACCCGTATCCCAAGGCCAACCCCTAGCTTGACTAACCACAACATCCAAGGCCCTCATGTCCCTCTTCCGAGTAACCTAATGTGCACCTCATAGATTTTTTATTCTCATGTCAATTCCCTCACATCAACTCCACACTCTACTCTACAAATCCAATACTAACTTATCAATCCCCTCCTTAGGAGTGTCATTACCATCACTTTCCACAATGAATTACAACTATGAAGGTTAACAAATCAACAAAAGAACCATCATCTAATAATCATTCCTAGCTTCTTGTGGAAGGTTCCCATGATGTTCGTCAACCCCTAGTCCATCCCAAAGACCTCACTCACAAATTATTGATGGTGTACACCCCACTATATAGATTAACATATTATAATAAATTTAAAAAAACCATCATGTCCCACATCCAACCCAAACACATTCAATTCTCTTGGCATAAATACAGAGCATTCTCAACATACCCAAGACAATGTCAAGATGTTGATCATGATCTTCACTGGCTAAAAGTATGATAAGAATTTGTCGAAGAACACTACCACAACTCATCCAACACTTATGTTACCTCACAATAAGGGACACCATGACCTTCCAAGAGTTTCGGGATTCCCTACCTATACACATCTAATCATAACTTAACCACTTTCGCTCAGGCGTGATTGCCAACCAAGACTCACCACCACTCTACGACCATCTAACAAATAGTCCTGAACCAACGTTTCATTCAGCAATACTACCACCACATCACTCGAGTTATTTCGATGTGACCCTATAAGTTAACTATAAAAACACAACGGTCCACCACACCAACCAAAACCAAGGGTATCTCGCATATCTACGCATCGCACTATGGTTTCATAGAGAATGACAGGCACTTATCATGAGCTACCTATTCACCCATCCTAAATAGAATATTTCTTTACTAGAACATGCCCACATCTGAGCCTCATCAGATCCCTCAAGGTCTCTCACTTTCCTACAACCACACTCTATGTAAAACTTTTTATCACACAAGAGAGAATCTCCAGATCCTATCCCAACATCCACTTACTCAGCTGAGCATCCCTCCTAGTCCATTAGCCCCATCAGCCTCAAGGTATTCTCAACATTGTTCCCCAACAACTAGACCATTTGTATGAGTAAGACCAACCATGTGACCACCCTCACATAGGGAGTCACCATCATAATGATGAATCTAACCATGCTCCATCCACCCTTGTCTTTTCTGCCAGAAATCAACATCGATGTCTCTATTAATCATCATCCATCTAGATGAGTCACAAATAAAAATGATATAACCCTTCCAAACTAACCTTACACCAACCAAAATAACTCAGGTTCCCTTTTGAGAGATCCATGGAACAAATTTACCATATAAAAAACTTAATGACACTCATTATGCATTGATTCTTCCTCTAAATCATCTCCCATGGTTCATACCCCAAGGTACTTACAAAACTAGTCTAACCTCCCACTAGGTCACCCTTGATTATCCCAAGACTTTCCACTCATCATCTTAACTTGAGCCACATATCCAAAACCATTGACCATCCCACTTATCCCTCTAGGCCAATATAAACCTTTCCAAATCCAAAACATCCATCAATTCCTTATATACCCAAGAGAACTAACAAATCATCTAACCATTTTCACGGTTCACTCTTAAGGGTCGAATGATACCAACTTCCCAAATAGGTAAGGAAAAAAAGTCACTATCCTCCCTCTCTCTAAGCCACATTCATAAAACTTCCAAATAATCATCACTAATGGGTGGATTTCCAACCCTCATTTTAGAAATCTACATCCAATTCACCTCTATAACATTTACTATAGGTATCTCACAAAGCGTACTTGCACACATGCATATGTACCATGAACCAAAACACCCACTCTGTAGTCCAAAAAACAACTTTCATGGTCTGAACCCACATGGGTCCCCACACCCATAACAAACCACACATCACTAATAATTCCACAACAAGACACTTCTCCTTAATTACAACATACAACCCATAAAATTACAATCCATAAGGGTTACAAGTCTCCCATTATTAGGTGAAATTTCAAAACCATCAGGGTCATAGCCTACTAAAATCATAATAGGTAAGACCCCTTTATCTAAACATCGATACTCATCAAGGTCTCCCAACATATAATAAAAGTCTCATATTAGGGAACTCTCACTTCCCATACCATCTACACAAGGGATAGATAAGAAAAACTAGGAATAATCAATACCATTCTTCACTTAAAGTTTCATCATTGAACATTTTATTATAAATAACTTCACCATTTTGAATTCTTAAAGGTTCACTCTTCATAAAATTCTATTTACCAAACATTTCAAAAATACCTACTTACTCGGATTCAAAATTCAAAACATTTTAATCATCAAACATTACAAGGAAAGTCTAGCAGTGTAGAACACAATGGAAAATCCACTACCTTCCATAAAAACCCCATTTCACATACACTATTCTAACCATCACGATCGTATCTCTAATAATTCCCTTATCCATTTCTACCATGGTTCATGGTAAACATTGGGTAATCTAACCAATGTGGATACAAGTATTTCATTAGACACCCTATTTTTAAACTATTTCCACTTTCACAACACAAATCCTTCCCCTTTAGGCACATTTCCCATTTAGTAAATAGTTATGGACATTATTTTAACTCATTAGAAAACTTCATTAATCACAATTATTTATCCATTTTACAATCACAACATAAATCCTTCTCTTTTAATCACCATTCCATCTATTCAATTTATCACAACCAAAAAAATTTAACCCATTCAAAACATTTCTTTAAGCGCACTCTTCTTTAAACATTCATTTACACTCTTTAAATTTACCCATTTAAGCCATCTTTATTAGACACCATTTTTTCAAATTTTTAATAATGATAAAAATAATCCTACCCTTCATTTCATGCACACCCATCCCATGTGTGCCCATCATGATGCATGCCACCTATATCTTTATGTGCCTATGATGATGTATGAATGAAAAACCTTATACCATTCCGGTCATGAGAAAAATATAATAAAATAGTCACATCACACAACATGTACATCACCCAATGGTGAAATATCATTCAACTATAAAAACATACACCAAGAACAACAATCCTACCCCTAAGTGACTTGGGTTTTCCCTCGTACATGGGTTAGACACTCCCAATAATGAGATCATTTTCAAGTCCCAACACATTCTAACCACTTTTATACCATTCCAAATAACAAGACCATATAAAATAACCACTCTAAAACTACTTTTTAATGTCCCCAAACTGAATTCCACTAAACTGATGCTTTGAGTCGGGTCACCACATGACCTCAAGCATGCCTCCCTATATTCCATAGGTTACTAAATAGTAGAAAGGGTCTAAATAAACATGTGGGGATAATATACCCTCTTAATAAGAGTATTCTATAGATGATAATAACTTGAAATAAATTAAACAATAAACAATAACCAAGAACCATGCATAACCAACCATTCCCCAAAACTGGGTAAAAACCACAACCAAACAATAAATATTTCATGTCATGCAATAGTGCCAAAAGTGATAAAAACAAAATAAAGACTAAAGGAATAATTACCAAAATGGTCCTGAAACCAAGTCGGGAACCTCATCTATGCACATCCCATCCCATCCCAACTCAACTCCCTAGCATAGTCTGCTTTCCCTTGTCTGGAATTGCAACCATGAAATCTGCTCGGGTGCCCAATGGAGGGCCAAGAAAGGTGTAATTACAACTCAGTAGGCCACCTCCCATAGTGTCTTCAAAATATCCAGTCTAAAAAGATAGTACATGAAAGTGTGAAGTAAATGATAAGGTAAAGAAAAATCTAACTTGGATACCACTAGCTAACAGTGTTCACTTTAACCATTTCCAACATTATTTCCATTTTCATCACTTACACCATATTTATTACTAAACTCATTTTATTACATGTTCCATGGGTTAGGATTTTACATAATTTACGCAATGGTCTATATCGGTCAATTACCATGAATAAGGGTAGAATTCAAGTTCTATATCTCACTAGGGAAAAACATTTCATTAAAATACATCACACCTTCCTTGGATCCTCTATCTAGGTAATCTCATTGAACGTAACCATTAGGGATATAGAACATCAGTTTGACTCCCTAACCTGTGCATTCTTGGGTGGGGTTAGAGAATCAGTCCATCCCGGCCCATGGGAGGAGCATTAGTCTTTTATCCCACCACCAAGACATTTCCACATTCTTGTTTATTCATTTACCACATATATCATATCACAATTTAAGAACAAACAATAATCATGACATTTACATTTCACATTTCACTTCAAAACATAAATCATCTTTATGATTTAACCCATTAACACATTATCATTTACTTAGAACAGTCTATTTAATCTATTCCCCTTTACCATGACTTAACCCATTAATCATAATCAATAATTTCCATACATTTTACTATTCATCATATTCAATAATTCATATTCCTTATTCCATTAACACATTTCCATTACAAGTTCATATGCCATTTTTCATATTCAAAATAATCCATTTAATCATTTCTCACATTATGCCAAATAATCCCTTATTCCATTATTAAACTCTATACATACAACCAATACCCATTTTTATCTCAAACCAACATATTAAAATGTTCGTTATGGTCTCTACTTAATTTCAAGTCGAAACTATGCTTAATATTACAACTTAAATGTTCGGGGATGTCGGTGCACCCCATGGGTGGCCCTAAATTGGTCATGACATCCTCAAATCATCCCATGGGGATCATGAGGGTTAAAATATTTATTTAGGAAATATTTTTACCAAGTTTTTCTAAAGGAAATGAAATCACAAAAAATATAAGGAAAACTCACCAACATGCAACCACAAATCAACATCCAGACTATGGGACATAAATTGTAGAGAACCTACCTCGAATCTGAAGAAAGTTGTATGTTTAATCTTATCCTTAGATTAGAATTAAAATACCCCATGAATACTTAACATAATATCCAATGAAAAATAGGGTTTTTAGGGCTTTTTATGGATAAGATCGAAACCACAAACCCTAATCAGGAAAAGATAATAAAGAGGGAGATTAGACTTACCCGAAGCTTCAATCCACAACCATGGTGCTCCAAATGACCAGTAATAAAGGGAGAATCATACTTGGGAAGATTTAGGGAATTTATTTTATCACTAGTACTAGAGGTAGGAGAAATGGTAGGGAAATTGGGTGGAAACTTAAAAAACCCAAGATAGAAAAATCATAAATTTTTCAGCTTTTAATGGGGCGCACGGTTTACCCGCACGATTTTTCAAATCATGTGTAAACTGTGTGCAAGCCAATTTCCAAGGGGAGTGAGATCACATTTTTACCTAGAAACCTCCACATGGTTTTTCATCCATGCACCAATCGTGTGGAACTCTATTTTCCAAGGCTGCATGGTTTGGCTATCACCCCTATACGGTTTATCTAACTGTACACCTCCCCATCATGGTTAGCATAGATTGGGAAAATGGTTCACACAAACAGTTCACCAACCATGAAACATGAACCAAATTTCCATTTTCTTTTTTTCTTTTGTGCTTTAGACCCTTAGAACACCCTTCATCTTCCTCATACACCTATTGAACGTTCACCAAAATTTAAACAAGGGAATACCCCCCATGAAAACTATGATCTTATATATCCCTTACATAATGTGACTCAAATTTTTTTAAAAAATGGACTAAAGTGAAATTATGGTCGATCCAAATCTCAAACACACAAAAATAAGTGCATTTTTATAATTTTTTTCCTTAACATCAAAATTTCTCCACTTTTACCATTTTGGTTTTTATTAAAGTAACTTGTTTTCAAACCTATGTAATTTAACAATTGAAACTAAATTAAAGTGAGATTTATTATAAAATATAGAACCAATGAGTTCTAAAAATTATAACTAATTTAAAAAATATAAATAAAATGTGTGTTGGAAATTATTTTTAAAACAATTGCATGTAACGCACAAAAACGTTGCTTTAACCCGGATCTTGTTATCAATGTTTTTACTATCTATAGGTCAATATGTTAATTATAAAAGATAAGTAGTTCCACTAATGGAACATATTTGGTATTTATTAACACTTAAAAATCACTTTTAATAATATATTATTTTTATTAATTTTAAATCATTTAATAAAATATCATTTATTATAAAATAGCATTAATGCCATTTTGGCATTATTTATTTAATTTTAATTTAAAAAATATAAAAACAATATTTTAATTCGAATTAATTAAGTTAAAAGATGTGTAACATGATATATTAATCTTAAAAATAATTAAGGACAATAAGTCAATAAATTTAATTCACTTTTAATATTTATAGTATAATTTATTTGAGTTAATTATTAACTAAATAATCAATATGATAGCATTTTTTAGTAATTTAATGTAACTAATTCATCTCTAAAATTTATAGTTAAATTATAATCATAAAAAAAATCATATACCTTTCAAAATAATGTTTATAACTGAAAATATATAGTTACTTCCATACTCTAAAGCTTTATAAATGTTAAAGGTAAGGAAGGTTCCTTTTTTATCTATTTCCTTACTTAACTTATTATACAGATCAATTTTATGAACATGTGTCCCAATAACTCATAAAATTAAAAAAAAAAAGAGGGGATATAGTCTAAATATTTTCAAATAATGTATTTTCGAAAAGTTTATATGTCATTTTGTCCCTTAAGTTTAAGTTTTAGTCCATTATTAAGCTTAATTTTACCTTAATCCACCACCACTAGAATTAAATTTTTTATTATTATTAAACACTTTTAATGAAAAAGTGAGAAACCATAAGTTCAATCACAAAAGTAAATTACCAAAAAATTAAAGTAAAAGTGCATCCTACCAGTTTTAGTCACCCTAGATAATTTTACAGAGATATTGTTTACCTGAGTGTATGGTACCTTCATCAGGAGATCCTCGAACTAAAAAGCCAGTTTATCCCAATATTTCATGTACTCCTATATGATGATTTTTCCATTGTTTAGTCCTAGTATTATAATAAGTCCATTTTTATCAATCTAGTTTCACTTCTCTTTATTTCTAAGAACCCTTATAACCCTTTCCATCATTCTTTCAGCCCCTTTAGCAGTAGAATTAATTTTCAAAACAGATTCATCCACAACCACTTCTGAGCTCATAAGAAGTTCCAAAGGATGATCAATCATTGCATCCAACCTCTGATGCAGGCAAGCCTACTTGTACAGGTCGGGGACATTTTCCATCTACTTGGAATTCATCTTCTTTGTAGATATGGTCTCCATAGTTAAAGGTAAATATGAGTGGTCTTTTCTTACTTTATGGTTTCCCCTACTACTTCCTAATTTTACATCTCCATAGTCTTGGATTCTTACTACCCTAGGCCTCATACTCTATGTCACCTGTATAGTGGATAAAATATTCATCACTGGATCTATTCCCAGGTACCTCCTGCTGAGCCATGGATATTTGGACCAGATCTGTAGAAACCTAGACCGGATCATCATAGGACAGAAGATCAAAATGGTTACCCAGCATAGGACCCTCCACTTGACTTGTCCTGAACAAGGTCTCACCCCCTGAAACTTGTTCCAGTGCCTTCAAACATGTATTTGGATCCTTATGAGTCTCTTCCTAGCCACTATCACTGATATCATTCCTTAAGCACACCACCTCAGCATATAAAGGACCTGAGGGAGTTTTATGACCTTCGTGATCCACCTTTACCAGTTCCCTATCTGATTTATTCCCACTAAACACATGGGATGCCTCAATAAGAGGGTCCAAACCACCCTCAGTTATCTCTATATTCGACCTCGTTTTTACTTGTGAAGGTTGCACAGGAAGCCGAGGGTCACCCAGATCCTTTCTCAATCGACTGAAGATATCTGTAACTGGTGGATTACCTTCGAATGATCCACCTTGGACAACCTTGGTTGAGTTAAAATTAGACTCCATACCCACATGACCATAACCAAAAGATCCATCCATCGTGCCCTTCTCTAGATTTACACTACCACCCATGTGCACTCCCTTTTGTTTATCAATCATTCTAGACCCATTCCTGTAGATCTCCATCGAGTGACCCATTCGTTTGCAGGCAGAACAATATTCAAACCACAATTTATAAATGACTTCCTATCAACATCAAAATTATTCGTCTACTGTTAACCAAACGAAACCATTAGGAAATTTTGAGGCATC
This sequence comes from Viscum album, assembly GCA_963277665.1. Lineage (NCBI taxonomy): Eukaryota > Viridiplantae > Streptophyta > Magnoliopsida > Santalales > Viscaceae > Viscum > Viscum album. The sequence continues at coordinate 1,548,968,260 of OY728142.1, forward strand.
AACCTCGATAAAAATTCAAGGATTAATAGGATGACAGATGAATGTGGTTCGGATGTCATAACACAGGTATCTACCCACTAGGTTTCTAAGCATATTGACAATCGAATGATTTTGAAACGGGAGAGGGAGATTATGGAAGCTTACCCAAATCGCTACTGAAGGTGAGCCTCACTTCATATGAAAGTCATAGGTCTATTTATATATGTAGAAATGAGATCTATTACAATTTCGAGGATCACTAGAACAGACTTAAATTAATTCTTCCTCAGGGGTGAATCTAATCATAATGTTTTTGGAGTCGAGAAAACCTATTGTTGCCCTCTTCTGCAAGTCCCAAGAACAGAACACAAACCTATCAAAGGAGTCGACTGAAGGACTTATTTATAAGAATAAAGTGAAAAAAGTAAGTATGAGGAGCTCTAAATCCTCATGGAACTCTGCAATCAAAATCAAGAGATTAGGGCATCCCTTGTACAGATCTGGTACCTTAGGGAACAAAGAACTTCGAGGAAATGGGGGGAGAAGATTCGGGATGGATAAGGGTGAGAAGGATATTTCTCCATTGAAGGATTTCAGGGTTCTCTCCCTTGCAAGGGGAGGAACCGGCTCAGAAGCTGCCATCGTCACAGAATGGGAGCCGAAGCCGCTTCACGGAATCACCTAACCCCAAATATCGCTAATTTTACCTTAATTATTGTAAATATTTTTAATTACTTTCACTAATATTTTTGTTCAAAAAATAAGTTGGTATTATTAGACTATAAATATTATATTTTTAACAACCATTTATATATATTTTTTAAAATTCAATTCACATAAATGGAAAAATTAATTTTAAAGATAATCCCGAAAACATGGCGGGAAAGCGGGTTTTTAAAATGAAAATGCTCAAAAGTTCATTAAGTCTGTATATCTAAATTAGATATAAAATTATTCCAATGAACTAAATTGAATTGATATATATATAATTGATCTATTGTGACTTTAAAATAAATTTAAAATATAATTTTACATTATTTAAAAAACGGTAGTTTTCAACTAAAATACAGTATTTTCACTATTCATCAAAAAACAAAACTTCTTAAAAAAATACCAAAAATTCACCCTAAGATAATTTTTAAATTATAAATTAAAAAATTAATTTTATTTTGGAAAATAAAATTTATAAAAGTTTTAAAATTTATTTTTAAAATAGGTGGTCATTAAAAGGTGGTAAAACTCAGTTTAGTGTGTATTGCAAGCTAACTTAGTATTGTGTTTATCGTAAACATAACATGGTGTTTTGTATAAATAAATATATATAAAAATAAAATTTATTCTAAAATGAAAATATTATAATTTTTGAGGGTGAAACATTCTCCCCACCTTAATTAAATTTCATCCTCTCAATTTAAACTTGATCTTGGTAATTTAGGGTTTGATATTTGAATTACTATTATTAGAAAACCCCAAATAATAAATAGGGTTAATAACACATATTATTAAAAATAGGGAATGTAAAATGATATGGGAATAACAAAACTATGATTTAGAATAGAGTAATTTTAGTGAAAACATTAACGATGAAGAAAAATAAAACTATCATGTTCTGATGGAGAGTGATAGGGAACATGTTCAACTGAAAGTTGATGACAATAAAGTCATAAACTATAGTTAAGAAAAAGGTCCTTGATATAATCAAAAAGTCATGATAATATGATAACATTTATTCTTCAAGACCATTTTCCTATAGTTTCATAATTCTTTCACCCTCTAAAAATATAATTAAATATATATTTCTATAAACATAATATTTTCCTTTGATTATTCCTTGAACTATTTCTACTTATTTTCTTAGCACAATATGTAATATATAAATCTCTAAGACCATGTCCAAATTTAAACTTAAACCATTTAATAATGGTTAGAGTTTCCAAAATATTATGATCAAACAAATTAGAAAGAAGGTCATAGGATTTCCAAAATGAACTTATCATTGGCCTTTAATCAATAAGAAGCATCTCTAAATTGTCACATTCCAAATATGTTAATAACTTTATTATGTATTCTATTAAAATATGGTAATAACATGAATTTCCATAAAACCTTATTTAAAACATGCATTATTCCTTATTACTTAAGAAAAACACATGTTATTGGATATATTTCTTAAGTCCAAAATTGTTGTAAACTCCATCAATTATAGGATAATCCACATTTTCAAAACAAAATCATTAATCAGTTACAAGGTAGTCGATACTATCTAATTTACTTTATCTAAATCAATAATCTTTTTATTCCAACATCATTACCTTGGTTTTAGAAACATATTAAGAGTTATCCTTCCCTTAACCATTTTTTCCAACATGTTTAACTTTCTACTAAATCACTTTTCTTGGTACCATTCAATGTATGATCTCAAATTCTTAACATAAAAGTATTATAGTACAATCCTCATATGTTCCATAATTATTATAACGAGTACATCATTGATAAAATACTCAAATGACATAATTATTGAATCCAAACATGAGAAGATTAATAATTCCTCTTTGTTTATGGTAGTAGCATAATCTTGACCATAATATATTAGCCTCTTTTGGGGTATTTTACTTTTAAACATGAGACATTGATTTGTGTAGTGTCCCATCTCCTTGAAATTCAAGCATTGTATATTGGAAATATTTTTATTATCCTTGAAATCATAAGAACAATTTCCTTTCTCACTACACATGTAGAAAAATCTCATTCCTTTTAAGAAAGAACTAGGGTGATTATTTCCACAATTATTACATGTGGGAAAATACTTTTTTATGTTCTTTAATTTATCAATATTTTTCTCAGTTGTATTCTTATTATTATGCTTCCCTCTAAATCCATAATACATAGATAATTCTTTCTCTATCTTGTTAGTGCATGATAATATGTCCTCCTATTATAAAAATTATTGGGAGACAAATTCTATTCAAAATATTGTCTTAAGAGCATAAAAGATATTATCCCTATTACTCTATGGATCACATGAATTAGTGAGGTTCACATTCCTTCGTCTAGGCCCCATTTCTAAAGGAAGAAATATACTAGTTTAGATCATATCATTATGAAACATAATATATAATCCCAAAACAATAAAAACACATAACATAAATCAAAAAATTTATGTACATCTAATCTAATTATCATAAACATGGTTTATTCCGAATGTTCTTCTATACATATCCTCAAAGTATATCTTAGGGTTATGTTACCTAATCTAAGTTTTCTAAATCTATTTTCCAAGGCTGCCACTAAACTTTCTTTGATACCAAATGTTACTCCCTAACCCCAAAATCCTGGATCTGGTGAATTACTTTATTTCATTTTCATCATTACAAGGAATCAAATCCCAAAGGACCGATCAGTTTAGTAGTTTTAGAAAACCATATGGCATACATGATATCCATATTACATTAGGAGATATAAAATAAAACATAATACATAACAAATAATAATAAATTTCATCCTTGAAGCTCATTGTATGAACTCATCTTCATATCCAAGTAAAGTAAAACAAAATAACAGTGGGATCAAATGATCAGTAAGGGTAAGCATACAGTAGAATTAATCATGAATCAATAAGAATAAACAATATGGAAAGTTGAATAACTGAACACGCTTTCCATTTAATAAATTGGATAAGGAATAATCAATATGTAGAGGTAATGTACTGAAAATTAATTTCATTTAATCAATAAACTGAGAATGAAATGCATCTATAGATTTTTTCATAGTGAAAATCTCATGGATAATAATAATAACTTAATTCTCAATAATGAAATTCTTAATTATTAGACATAATGTTTTCTATAAACATGATACCTTTACCATCAATATTTAACCTCAAGATAGTTTAAACTATTTTGATTTATCTAACTTATTCGTATCATGAGACTACCGATGCATCAAGGGGCTTTCATTAACCAGTCCCCAACCTATATAGTGCATGTCCAAATCATTCCTCCTATATTGATTAATAAATTTAATTAATAAACAATGTTAATTATATTAAAATATACATATTTAATAAATAAAATAGATTTATCAATAATTCCCCAGTGTAGAATAAGTGATAATAATGTTTGTTGACATTTATGAATGGAAATACCATTGAAAGATCATTAACAACATTCTTGAGGAATATAATCTTTAAAAATTCCAAAGTGTCCTACATCACGTTGACACATTTTAATCATAATACCCATGAAGGATTAACATTAAATAAAACTTAGAATATCAATATAATAAGTATATTCATGATATAACAAGTCAAAGATCATTATATGCACTATATAAAAGTGAATTGGTGTATAATAACAAATAAGTCTCAATGGAATGTAAAGTGAGACAAAATCCCCTACCTTGATTCTGAATTATTTCGTGTGTCTTTATATTATTTAATAATAAACTTATTTTAATTTTTTAATTTGTTCATAACCTTCTTCAAGTTTATTATTATTTTTAATTTACTTATTATAATGTTGTATACAACTACTTAAAAAATTAGGTTTACGTCAGGTGTTTTGACCCAATTCAATTCATGTGTTAAAAATGAAATTAGTAGGTAGATTATGGTAAAAGGTTTCATTATATAAAAATATAAATAATAATAATAATTATATATTTATTATATTTATACAAAATTTTTACCTTTAAAATCAATCATGAAAATGGTTATGAAAAATGAACCAACATTATAATCACGTAAACGGTAGGACGTATGGGTAATTTCCCATTTTTCAATGATCATTATTGAAAGAAGGTAAGTAACATTATATATTTCCATAATTATAATTTTATAATAAATAACATATTATTTAATAATATATACTTATATAGAGAATAATTTTTATGTAAAATAAATCACATCACGTCGAGGACGCGATAGTCCGCACATCCATGAAAGACGTTATCATTGTTTTAGTGTGTGAAAAGGATAATAAGGAAAATTATATATTATATTTATAGAAATTTAATTATGTAATGAATATAATATATATTTCATTTATTTCACATATTTTTAATTAAACTCATCCTTAATACATTCCATGTAATATGTGAACGTATCACATCTCTTTGAAGAGGCGGTAGTCCACACAAAATTTAGAACATAATTTTATATGTTATATAAAAATTATAGAATAATAAATACATCATAAATATCATATATTTCATATAGAAACAATGTTTCCATCATAATTCTCAACCATGAGAGGTGGTAAATGAAAAATTAATGACATCGTCTCACAAGGTGGTAGTTGGCCATACACACGAACGGAAAATTCATTACCCATTTGATGGAAGTGTGTGTAGGTGTAGGTTTAAAGATTAACATAAAAAAAATTTAGTATATTTATGATACTTATGTTATTATATAATTATGGAATAATAGTGAATGAAGTGGTGGAGAAACAAATAAAACATGAATGCACATTAAATAATATTACCTATTTTTCAGGTAACTCCATTTGGTTTTCACCAAAGGGATTACTTGGTTTTCTTTATTCCCAAGGTTTGGCTTCTATGTCACAACATGTCCTAGTGGTTCCCATGAAAAACCTCCACAAGACCGCCTCCAATAGGCTTGGGGTTGTTGACTGGCACTGGGTAGGCATATTACTAACATGGGAGGCATTGCATATGTACTTGTACGCATGGACACATCTCCAAGCCCATAAAATGATGAAATGTAAAAACCAGTAAGTAACCAATGAATGAATGCAAATATATACCACAACTATAGTATGATAGAAATAAAGTTAAAGAAAATAGGTCCAAATTCAATCCCACCATAAGAAGTTTGTAACGCGAGTACAACTTATAAGTAAAAGGTACTCGGACTACTGTCTGAAAGGCTGCACGAACACACCTCGGTCTTTCTGGTCTCACTAAGCACTATATAATCCTGATGATCCTATGAATCCACCAAGAGGTAAATTATTTTTACAAGCCATGACACATGTGGGAAAATCTCGTGTAGGGTTGAGTATAACAATACTCAGTAGGACACCCTGAAACCACAAAGAAATAAAAAAAGGAAAGTACGGTCATCTCTACACATGTATATATCTATAGTACATATAACAAGAATATATACATATACTCAATCCTAAACACAAAATCTAGAGGTAAGATATAACCATAGTATACCAATCCTAGGAATTTAGCTTGAATATTCCATGAAGCACTCATCCAGGAGAACACACTTCTGAGTCTGATAGCACTAATGATGTATGTATGAGACGTACTTATCGTCTGGTACTATCATGAGAAAGATACATGTTGATAGATCTAAAGAGGATATTATACATAGATGAGGATCATAACCAAGGACATGGGTTGATACCAACAACTCAATCTCGATTAAACCGCTAAGTAGAGGATCTTCACCTATGTAGTGTTTCTCACATCGATACCAAGAACCCCACCAAGGCATGAAGATGAATAGAGGATCCCACTCTGGCCTCTCAGGGGGATTCCAAGAACTCTATCAAAAAATTCCTACTGAAGGTATTGTAGTCTTAGGAGTAGGAAATGATTTATACCAACCTTCAGGGAAGCAATAAAGGGAACAAACCGTAATGAAACTTTTACAAGATAAGGAGGAGAAGAAAATTAAGCCATGTAGAAATGGGTGCATGGCATGTAGTAGGGTCACATGTAGTGCCCCTAGAACCAAGGTACTTCCCATTCACAACGACCTATCTCTTCCAACTGTGTTATGTAAAAGATGGATACACTACATGTAGAAGGGGTTACATGTCATGTCCTTTCATCCAGGGTATGTCTGTGTACTTAATCCATGTTCCAGTACACAACATCAACCCATGTCCCTCTTCCCATGTACCAATATATAGGGTAGCCCATGTATCTGATCTAAGACAATCTGTATTGGGGATCACACACCATGTATAAAACCCATGTACTCCAGTCTATGTTTTTGTAATTCCCATGTACATTTTGAGTTCATCCAAGGGGACTACAGGCCACATAGTCAGGGACTACATTATGTGTGGATTGGGTTTTTCTAGAAACTCATCTTCTTCTGCCTATTCATGTTATCGATCTCTCGGATCTTTTTTAGATGTTTGGATTTCCTGAAAACTCCATATCCAAGGTCTTTTTTCCAACCTAACATTGAATATATAGGATTAAGTCCTTCAATCTTCTCAGAAAACATTATCATAGTCATTCTTCATTACCTCCAAATAATGAAAATTTGGAACCCACCATCATTTGATCTGTTGTCTCTCCCACCGTCACACCTCCAATAAGTCATCCTGATTCCAGATTTATAGTTTCATATTTTTGTACCAAGAATTGAATGTTAAATGATTGATTGTTCACAAAGGGTATCAAAGAAAGGGGAATAATGAAGAAAACATTAACTGGGGGAGACAATGGGAGCCAATGCGCCCATAAGGGGATTCTCCGCATCGCTAGGGTTTCCCCATTGCTTCCTCCTCAACTTGGCCATTTGTGGCTTCTTCCTCTGCTCTCGGTGACTTCAGGTATGCTCCTATTATTGTTTCGACTTCCTGGACCTCTATTTTTCAATGTCATCAAGGTGTAAGGTCCTTTTTCGAGGGTTCGTGGGTTCTTTGGTGGCGTAGTGGGTGGTAGCACTATTGGGCTTCTATAGAGTCGAATGCTTACAACCCTCAATTGTCTCGGATTCTCCATGGTAGCATGATGTGGCCAAGATCCAGTATTATGTGGTCTGAGGGTGAATTTGTGTGTCAATTGTGTGATTTGGTTTGATCTGCAGCCTCCTCGAGTGATGGTGGTGATGGGTTTGGATCGATTCTCTGTAGTGAAGTTTCTTTCAACATCTAGTTAGGGTGTCTGGCTTATTTTTGATGGTTCCTAAAATCTGTTTCTTCCCTTTGTTTTTTAATTTTGTTTTTGGCTTGTGTGATGTTCATTTCTAGTGTTTGTGAGCAATTGTGCTTGACCTATGGTTGGTTTTGTGTATTCTAGTGATTGGGTTTTCGTGCTGGTTTTTGTGAAAGATTTCATGGTAAAGGAGGTGGGGTTTCATTTGGAGGATGTGTTGGTGTGGGAGATTTTTTGAATGGTAGAGGGGTGATTGTGGTGATTTGGGACATGGTAGGTCCCCCTTGATGTTTTCAGAATATAGTTTTTTATCAGCTGGTTTGTTTTTGTATGGCCTTGCTTGTCCCATACATTCTGAAAGGATTGCTTTAGACAAGGATTTAGAGAAAGCTGTCTTTATTGTGTATGGCTATTCAGATTCGAATGATTGAGAGGCTATGGCATAACCATTGGTACTAGGCCTATGCATTTCTGCATGGGACAGTCTTCTGAGCAGTCATGCAAGATGGAGGCATGCCATAATGATATTTATGTTGGGAGGGGTTTTTTTGTGTAGTCTTGTTTTAGGATGATTGTGACCCTTTTGATCTAAATATTTTTTTATTGTCTCTATGTTGTGGAATTCATGTGAGGTTTTCCCCTTTTCCCTTAAAAGGGGGTTTATCCAAAAACTAAATAAAAATTTAGTCCTTTGGGCCATTCAGTCTGTTGTGAACTAGGGGAGAAGAACAAAATCTAATTGAGAGGTACGAACCTCGATAGATGTTCATGTCGATCTTGGTTTGTCACCATTATAACAATAAACTAATCCAAAAAAATCTCAATAATCGACTCCCAATAAATCTCATAAAATAATCACATCCTAAAAACATGATCGAACCATGGATCAATATTTTAATGGATTGGTTTGCGTTCATCATAGGAATCAAGAACATGGAATATTATAATTAAATCAAATTCCCTAGCTTGATTCGGATTGTTCATTGACAAAGAATAGTATCCATGTCATTGTCGTTGGTGAGATCCCTCAAGATCAATGTTCGTTGATCATAGATTCGAGGTTTCATCTTTAGCTGTCGAAGGGATTCTCCAGAGGTTCTCTCTCTGATGCCTCTAGGTAATTCCAGGTTTATGATGTTAACCCTTGATTTATGAAAAATGGGATTATTTAAAGTTTCACCAGTTGTTTCTTAAACATTTTAAATAAAATAAATTTTATTCATTTATTTTATTCATTTTACGCCCATGATAAATTTTTCCCATGTGACCCACATCGACCAACGTTGGGTCGTGCCTAGGGTAAATCCACCATTTTAAACTAAACGGTGCCCTCGTATTTCTAATCCAATCACCCATTTAGATTTTATTCTACTTTTTCAGGAAAATTGTGCATGTGTTCTATTTAATATTTTAATATATTTCAAAAATTTATTTCAAGAACACTGATCCTCATAATCACACTCCATCTTAGCACCTTGTCTCAAAATCAATCCATATTATAATTAAAAATAACACATGGAAAAATCTGGTACATCGCCTTCTACCCACCTTGGGGCTTTACATCCTCAAAAATCAAAAACAAGGGATATTCAAAAAGATGAGGGTATTGATCATGAATATGAGCCTCTTACTCCAAATTTCTCTCCTAGAGATTCCAGTGCTACAACCGAACATGAAATAAGTGAATTGATCACCCATGAAGGATCCTCTTCTTCCGATCATCGATCTCAATTGGGTTATCAGTGAAATTCACCCCATCCTCAATGTCTAGGTCCCCCCAGTTGATAATGTGTGATAGATCATTCATGTACCTCCTCAGTTACAACCTGTGGAAGGGGACATGTACACGGTATAACTACAGAGGTAGATCTAAGTGGTACGCCACCTTTCCAACTCTATGCGGTTTCTAAAAAGGGCCAATGAACCTTGGAGATAGTTTTCCACCTTGGCCAAATATTCATAATCCACATCGAGATAAAATCCGTAGGAACACATGGTCTCCTTACTTGAACTCTAGTATCCTTCATCACCTATCAACATAAGACTTCTGATAGATCTATGTAGTCTTCATCTACTCCTAGATGATCTTCACCTTATCTTTTACTGCTCACAACAACTCGATGTCCATGAGTGCTGACCCTCCTAGGTCAGTCCAAAAAATGGGTGACCTGTAGGGTCTCCTGTACAAATCCTCAAATAGTGACATACTAATGGTGGAATGGTAGAATTTTTTGTATGAAAACTCCACCAATTGTAGGTGATCTTCCCAATTACAGCCAAAATCTATCATGCCAGCTCGCATCATGTCCTCTAGTACCTTAATGGTATGCTCTTTCTGGACATCAGTTTGCGGGTGAAACACTATGCTTAAGCATAACATGGTCCCAAATTCCTCCTATAATCCCTTACATAACCAGGATGTAAAGTGATCATCGTGATAAAAAACAATCATTGATGGAACTTCATGAAGTCTAAATATATACTAAACATAGAGGCATCCCAATATCTCTATTGAACTCTATTCTTGAATAACTAGGAAGTGGGTCAACTTGGTGATTCGGTTAATGATCACCCAGATAGTATCGTGTCCCCTAGAAGTATGTGGTAATCTCATCAAGAAGTCCATTTATATCCCATCCCACTTCCATTATATCACCTTAAGGGGTTGACCCAAACCTAGTGAAACTTGGTGCTCAGACTTCACCTTCTTGAAAGTAAGTCATTAAGAAACAAACTCTACAACTCCTTTCTTTAACTACAGCTACCAAAACTGATGTCGGAGGTCTTAGTACATCTTTTCCACACCCAAATGTACCACTAAATGGGACTTATGAAACTCCATCAGAACCTCTTTCAACAATGTCACTGGTACCATCATGCATCCATTGAAAATAATGATGTGTGACCCATGTTTATAAACTCCATTAGGAGCACGCCTTATGGATATATGAACACATGAGGTCACAGAGTTGGTATCCTCAAGTTGTGCCTCCCTGACTCGTTGTAATAGTGGTGGGGTGATAACCATCGATTGGAGGTAAGATTCTCTCTCTCCATCCACAAAGGATAACTGCAATGAGGCCAACTTCTCCAACGCCTCATTCAACAACTGCGAACTAGATCTCATACTAAGAGAATATTCTACCATGTTATCCTTCCCATGAGTATAGGTAATCTTTAGGTCATAATCCTAGAGGAACTCTAGACACAACCTCTGTCTTAAGTTAAGATCCTTCTGAGAGAATATATACTTGGGACTCTTATGATTATAGTAGATAATAAATTTCTCTCCCATTAGGTAGTGTCGCCATATTTTCAAATAAAATACTACTATTTCTAGCACAAGATCATGGGTCATGTAGTTATGATCATAGGGTCACAATTAGAGTGAACCATAGGCAATAACCACTTGCCTCTACATCAGGAAAAAACGAATATGGGTTCTTAATGCATCGTATAACACTACATATTTGAAACCTTCCTTTGGAAATATCAATATGGGAGCACTCATCAAACTATGCCTTGACTGATGAAAATACTTCTAACACCTTTATGTCCACATGAAAGGTTTCCCCTTTTGATTCAAAGATTTCATGGGTGCTGATATCATGGAGAAATTAGGAATTAATATCCAATAATAGAATTTCATCCCAAGAAAGCTCTGCACCTCTATCACTCTCTTAGGTGGATCCCATGCTAACACTGCCTCGACCTTGGTCGGGTCCACTACCACTCCATCCACTGAGATAACATGTCCCAGAAAGAGGACCATCTGAATCTAGAACTTTCACTATGAGATATTTCTATAAATATGGTACTCTCAGAGTGTGTCCATAACTATCCTTAAGTGTCTCGTTTACTCCTCCTCGAATGTCGAGTGCACAAGGATATCGTTAATGAAGACTACCACGAATTGGTTTAAGTCAGGCTAAAAGATATGATTCATGAGTCCCATGAATACTGATAGGGAATTTGTCACACAAAAGGGAATCACCAAGTACTCATAATAACTATAATGAAATATGAATTTAATCTTCAGTATATCCTTGTTACACACCCACAGTTAGTGATAGTATGGTCTAAGATCAAACTTTGATAACCATCATGCCCCTCTCAACTGATCAGAGAGGTCATCAATCCCTGGTAGTGGATACTTGTTATTAATAGTCACCTAGTTTGGGTGTCATTAGTCCAAACACAACCTCAAGATTAGTTATACCTTTTAGAAAACAAAACTAGGGCTTCACAGGGTGAAATATTGGGCCTCATGAAGCCCTTCCTCTACAAGTACTCCAACTACACCCTCAACTCACAAATCTCTATGATATCCATCTGATATCCTGGAAAAGATATCATTATAATTCTAGGGTGTAGATAAATTAATAAGTCTATCTCTTGGTGGGGAGTTAAACCTAGAATATCTTTAGGAAATACATCCCCATACTCCACCACCACTACAAGAAACTGGAAACTCACAACACCTACTACACCAAGGGTTAGGCTATCCAAATGATGAGCAGTCAGTTACACCCTCATATTCATGAGTCCATCATGCATTTCCTGGGATTCCTTTTCTATGAAAAAGAAAAACTTAGTTCCATCATTGTGGACACAACTCACCATTTACATAAAATAGTCAGTTTGGGCATGAACTGTAGATAACCAGTCCATACCAATAATGACTTCTTATGATCTCAATGCTTCTACCAAGAGATACCAACAGAAACTCTCACCTCCAAGATTCAAGTCACACTATCAGCACAAGTGTGTGATCACTGAGTCTTCTCTAGTAGGTGTCTACAAGTGTAATGGATGGTTCAACAATTCAACTAGAATCTATAGGTATCGTATGAGATATGTGGTGGGAATGGAATGACTAGAACCTATGTCTATCAGTACTACAACTCAAGTAGAAAAGACACAGATTGTAACAACCCAGGTAATTATAGAATAATAATTTTTCTTATCTACTAATATTTATGAATAAGATATTAATTTTACGTTAAAAATGATGTTTTTCCAATAGCATACTCTACATGAAACAACAGGTTTCTCTGAAATCTTTTGTTTCACACAATGTTGAGTTATACCAAAAAATAATACAATATTATTATTATTATTTTTAATGGTAGTTAATGTCTAGCCGTTATATTGTCGGGAACGAATAGAATTAACTATATTATGATTTTATATATTTTTAAAATATTTTTACATTTATCCAATAAATTTTAGAGGCTTAAAATAATATTTAATCTGATTTTAAGCATTAAATACTCTAATATTTTTTTAAAGGTCTGTTTACCACCTTTTGATGGCGAACCCTTTTTAAATCTAGTTTTTTTTCAATTTAATATGTTATATTTCAAAAAATAAAATTCTTCTTTAAAATAGGGATATAAAAATTTACTTTGGATGAAATCATTCTATTTTTCTGATAATATTCATATTTTAATGAATAGTGAAAAATACTGCATTTTAATTCAAAACTGCATTTTCAACTAATTTATTTATATAGTTAGATTGTCCTTTTAATTGGTTTTAAAGTATAATTGGATTTTTTTTTATCATTTAATACAATTTTTTTCATTTTAATTAATTTCACATTGAAATTGGATATAAACTCATGTCAATCTTTTCGTAGTGTTAACTTCTTAAAAACACGTTTTCTGGTTTTGACAACAGGAATTAATTTTAAATTAATTACTACAATTTATGTGTTTTTAATTTGAAAAATTGATTTCAATATTTTTAACCATAAGGCTCAAATTTTGTAAATAGGTACCTTTTATTTTTGTGCATTATGAATAGTAACTTCAGTAATTATTTTTTTATTTACCATGGTTACAGGATAAATCTGGTAAATAATGGTAAAAAATAATATTATAATAATATAAATCTGCCCCAAAACATATCCTAATCCTATTTTATGATATAGTTTCTACCATGAGCATCCTTAGGCCGAAATGTGGCATTTGGGTGCCACTTGGGTGTGAAAATGATATTTTATAATTTTTAATCTAAAGAAAAAAAGGAAATATAGCATAAATATGTATCTTTTAATTAAAAAAAATATAGGGTTATATAAGTGATATATTTGACTATAAATATTAATTATAAAGATAAAAATATTTCCAACATCATGGTATTTTATTTATAATTTTTAGACATTAAATAAATAAATTTTATTATGACATAATGATGGTGCAGTGATTGCTTCATTAATAAAGGATTCAAATAAATGATGTTATAAATATTAAACTAAAAGTAATTTAATTATTTTGATTCTATACACGAATTTTATGGATGATATTTAAATATATTATCTTTTATTTAATGACTTTGGTTCGAAGGAATCTAGTTGTTATGACTTTAATAAAAACCAATTACTAAATAGTGTCCAAATTGACATAAATGGGTTTTTAAAACAAATACAATTTTATTAAATGATATAATAGTCTTAAAATATAATATTTGGAAAAATTACTTATATAATGTTAAAAATGTAATTAGTTATTCACTTTTGGGTCTCTTGGAATTTTATAGTAACTATAGTAACCATATATTTTGAAAATACAAGAAGACATTATAAGAGTTAATATTTTTAACTAAGGGTTAAAGCTAAAAGATAAGGTTAATTTTATCACATAAAATTATCTAAAACTTATTGGTTGAGAGGATTTATACCCATTATCATCTTATCCTCTAAATATATCACTTTATAACTATTATAATTTGAAAATAATTTTATAATAAAATAATATTTCAATACTTTCCTAAAGTGCTCATCCTCCCTATTTTAAAAGGCCACCACCTCTACCCAATTACTCACACTTATAAAGACTCTTGGATCATCTATATTCTAATAAAATAATATCCCAACATCCCTCTCTTACTCATAGAATCATTAACTTGGGCATAAGGCAATTCAAGAAATCCTTTTGGCTCAAATCAAAAGAAGTTAGTTGTTTTATAGGTAGCATCTTCTCTGAAGTTCTTTCCTTTATTTTCCTTCTTCACTACCTATGATATATTTATTTTATGATTATATGAAAACTCCAGTATCCTCAATATACTATTATTTTCTTGTGATAATTATTCTAACTACACTTACAGACACCTCAATCTAAAGGATACGAACATATTATTTTTGTGTACGGTGAACTACTGCCTCGTGAAATAATGATTGTTAATTTTTCTCCTACCACCTTTCATGGGGTCCATTATGAAGGAAATATAATTATATATTATATTTATTATATTTATATTTTCCCTATTCTTCTGTAATTTTTATTTACATAATACCTTTATGCTTTCCATAATGTGTAAATACGATAATTTCATTTGAGGAAGTGCGGACTACCGCCCCCTCAAAGTGATATGACTCATTCATGCCATACATGGAATGTATAAAGAATATAATTAATGAAATTATGTAACTTATATAACATAGATATTTTAATTTAATTATAACAGGCCTATGTATCATTTAGTTTTTATTTCTTTAATATGACAAAGAAATAAAAGTAGTGTTCATGTGTACGTATGGTCTACTATCTCCATGAACGGTAAATTTCATTTCTTATATCCAAATGTTATGGACTATTATAAAATAAATATATAGTGGATATATATGATATTTAAATCATGAATAATATTTTTGAGATGATGTAATTTTTACCACATGGACAATTTACATCAAATAAGTTCATTTTCGAATCAAGTACCAAATATCGACAAACTAATCTATATAAACTTAAATTATTATGTAATTTTTATAAAATGATGATAAGTAATATAAAATGAGTAATAAACTTGAAAAAGGTTCTAAATCAAGTATAAATAAACCTAAGTTTATTATTCAGGAAATTAAATAATGAACGAGACAAGTCGGATTCGAGGTAAGGGACTTCCTCTCAATCTCTTTTCATTGGGACATATATTTTTTTATACACAACCTTATTTTATATAGTGTATAATTATAACCTTTTATTTTAATTTAATTCAACGGTTTTCAAAAGGAATATTTTTCTATGAATTTTTTTAATAAATGAAAAACAGAATGTTTTTTTTAACGTACGCGGTGACAACAACCTTTCTTCCACCATGAGAATTATTTGATATTTGGCTTCATATTTAAGATGTAATGTTTTGTAAAAAGAAAATTAAATACCATATTCCTATTTTAGGTATTTTCATATTGAAAATTGTTTTTTAGAATGGATTTATTATATCAATCTATTGAAATGATGTCTTATGATTGCAATGTGGAAATGTTATCTTTCTTTTATGCATGTTTTATGTGTTATGTTTATGTTATGGTTCTAAGGAATTGTTTTTGTATAAGGGTGGTTTTTTGGTAAACTGAGGGTAGGTGAGATCGAGATAGCTCTCCAATTAATTGGGTAATGTGATAGAGTTAAACGTTAAGGTTTCTCCTAAGAGATTTAGGGAATATACTATGATGGGTATTCCAAACGTAACCATGAAGGTTATTACCTATGTAGTTATGAAAGCTACAATGTAAGTATGTTATGGATTCCACAAGTTAACTTTATGATTTAGGATTTCTATGAGTTATTCATAAATATTATGATTCCATGAGGTATCTTATGGATTTTATGTTTTATGATTGAGAAGTATGATTTCATTTATTTGTATGTATTCATGGACTAATGTTTTATTTATTTATTTTATAATCCCTTACTGAGATTTTTAGGCTCATACCATGTTTTTGGAAAAAATCACTTGTATAAGGAAGGGTAAGGGAAAAGAATAATTCAAGAAGATTTTCATCAAGAAAAGAATTCTTGTTTTTTTAAGTCGTTTTATTGTTATAAAAATGGATAGAGTATAAGTGGATACTTTTTAATATTTGAGATGTAATGTAATATTTATGGCCTAATTCTCTAAAACTCTAAACTTGAAAATATCCTTAATGTGAAAGAAAGTAAATTCTTGATCAAAAACAAAGATTATGTAATGTTTAAGGTTGGGGCCTTATATTTGGTATCATAAGTCAGTTTAGATAACTTTAGGAGTTAGGATATTATTAAATTAATATCCATAAATTATTTTTACTTTATGGTAAGATTGAAATGATATAGAATTTGAATATTAACATGTTTCTTTATCTAAGATATATCTGTGTTCATAATGGTTTTCCACAGAGGAATCAGGGAAACTATGATGGGATGACATCAAGAGGAAAACAACCTACCAAATAGGAAACTAGAAATAGTCATAATCAGAACTAAATAGTTTTTGTAGTGATGGAATGGTTGGATCAAGATGTAAATGGTGGTTTTATCCATGCATGAGATCAACTATATCAACCATAGAGGAACATTTCAGTAGTGGATCATTTCATGAGGAAAAATCCCCCATAATTCAGATGATCATATGAACCTTTGCTAGTTGAAGGGTGGATTAAAGCATTGGAAAAGATTTTCGATGTCATGGGGTGTTCAGAACATCAAAAGGTTAGTATTTCTATTTATCATTTTGAAGGTGATGTCGATCAGTGGTGGTTTATGGTTACAATTATCAGGGATAGTGAGGAGATTGATGATCTTTATTTGGATGCATTCAAAGGTATGTTCCTTGAGAAATATTTTCCTAAGGTATTTTGACTTAGGATTGAAAAAATTATTGGAATTGAGGTAGGAGGATGAATCAGTGGCTGATTATGAATAAAAATTCACTCGAATGGCAATGTATTCTCCAAATATTATACGGGATCTTAATAGTAAAATCAATCATTTTTACTTAGGATTAAATCCATATTATCGAAGGTCATTGGCTTATCATGAGTTTAAAAGTTATGAAAAACTTGTTTGATGTGTGGAGAAGGTGGAAATGGATTTTTCTGATGATTAGGTGTTCTTTGATAAACAATGAAATAATATGTCAAGGTGGCAGATGAAAGGGAAGAACTCTTCAAGAAAGTCTGATGGTAAGAAACTTAAGTTTACAGTTTGTGAAAATTGTGGTAAAAACACATTGGGGAATGCCTTTTTAATTCTGGTAAGTGATTCCGATGTGGTAAAATGGGACATAAGGATCGCAATTTCACTGAAAAAGATTAGGGTAGTTATAAGATAAAATCTAATTTATAGTCAGTAAAATGTTTTAAGTGTAATTAACTAGTTCATTATGCAAATGAGTGTCCGATTAAGAACTAAAATGATAGAAAGAAGCCGAACTAAAAGCAAAAAGGCGTAGTGAAATCATTTGAAACAACTTCAGTAGATATTGGGCCATCAAATTAAGTAGTATCAGGTACTTTGATTGTTTATTCAGATTATGAGAATGTGTTGTTTGATTCTAGGTCTACACATTATTTAATTTCTAATAAATTTTCTAGTAAATTGGGAATCCCATCTCAAGATATGATTCCTGAACTTGTGGTAAAAATACATGGGGGAAATTTTGAGATAAAAATAAATTATAAGAACCTTCTTATCCTTGTGTTCAAAAAGAATCTACCTACAAACCTTATTATTTTTCCTCTACTATAGTTGGATGTTAATTTGGGTATGGATTGGATTTCCTTTTATCATTCTAAGATTGAATTCATATCTAAATAGGTTTCTTTCCAGAAAGAATTTCAATTTGTATAGAATAATGAACTCTTACTTTTGATAACATATCATAAAGCTGAGAAACTAGTAAAAGATTAAAATTAATGTTACCTTGTACATATTATTAAAAACAAATAAAATATTCATATTAATGATGTGCCAGTGGTAAATGAGTATCTTAATGTTTCTTCTAATGATTTTCCTACTATAATACCTAATTAGGAAGTTGAATTTACTATTGACTTGGTTCTTGATTCTAAGCCAATTTCAAAACCCCCTTATAAAATAGTTCAAATTAAACTTTTGGAGTTAAATAATCAATTTCAAGAGTTATTAGATTAAGGTTTCCTTTAACCTAGCATATCACCATGGGGTGCTCTTATTTTATTTTTTAAAAAAAATATGGTTCAATGAGACTTTTCATTGATTATAGATCCTTGAATAACATCACTATTAATAAAAAGTATCCTTTTCCACATATTGATGATTTTTTTTCATATCTAGGTAGATTAGTATTTTTCGAAGATTTACATGAGGTTGGGGTACCATAAGTTGAAAGTAAAATAAGAAGACATTCCGAAAACTGCATTTCATACTAGATATAGCCATTTTGAGTTTGTAGTTATTCCTTTTGGGTTAACCAATTCACTTTCTTTATTCATGGATATTATGAATAGAATTTTCCATAAGTTCATTGATAAGTTTTTGGTTTTGTTTATTGATGATATTTTGGTATATTCTAAATGTAAAAAGGAGCATGAAAGTCATTTAAGGGTTGTCTTACAGACCTTAAAAGAAAATAAATTGTATGGGAAATTCAGAAAGTGTGGGTTTTGGTTATAAAAAATTTTATTCCTTGGTCACATTGTTTCTAAATATGGCATAACTATTGATCCTGGTAAAACAAAAGTTGTTTAATAATGACCAAGGTCTACAAATATAACTGAGATTCGTAGTTTTCTTGGTCTGGCAAGTTATTACAAGAGGTTTGTTGAAAAATTTTCACAGTTATCTATCCCACTGGATAAGTTAACTTGAAAAGGTGTTAAGTTCATCTGGATAAAATAATGTGACAAATGTTTTCTGGAATTGAAAATAAGATTGGTGAATTCTCTAGTTTTGGCACTACTTTATAGAAATGGTGAATTTGTTATCAATAGTGATTATTTGTTGAAAGGAATTGTTTGTGTCCTAATGAAGAATGATTAGGTAATTACTTATTCCTCATGTTAGTTGAAAAATCATGAGTTAAATTACCTTACACATGATTTGGAATTAGCTACTATTATTTTTGCTTTAAAAATTTGGAGGCATCATCTATATGGAGTAAAATTTGAATTATATACTGACCATAAAATTTGGAATTATATATTCACTCAAAAGGAATTAAACATTGGAAAAATGAGATGGATGGAATTAATAAAGGATTATGATTGCACGATTCATTACCATCCAGGAAAAGAAAATAAAGTGGATGAATCTTTGAGTTGAAAGAGTAGTGATATATTAACTAGGCTACATTTTGACTGAGATCCTTCTGTTTTTGATTTGATGAATTTTGTATTGGAAGTATTGGTGTAGGGAATTCCTCTGTTTTGTTTCAGGTTTCAGTATAATCATCTCTATTATAAAGAATAAAGAAAGTGCAGAAAGAAGATAGTGAGTTTTTGAAAAAGGAATAATTGGTTCAGAAGGGTAAGTTACCTAAATTTAACATTGATAAAGACTGTGTTTTGATTTTTGGAAAGAGATTATGTGTGCCTTATGATTCAAATTTGAAGAAATAGTTATTATTTTAATCTCATAGTTCTTCATTTTCAATTCATCATAGCATTACTAAGATGTAAAGAGTTCTTCTGGAGTATTACTAGTGAGATGGAATGAAAAGAGATATTGTGGACTTTACTGTGAAGTGTTTGATTTTCCAAAAGGTTAAAGCAAAATGGAAGTTACTAAAAGGGATGCTTCAACCTTTTCCAGTGCCAGAGTCAAAATGAAAAAATGTGTACATGGATTTCATAGTGGGATTACAAAATACTTCTCAAGGTAAAAATTCAGTCTGGGTTATTATTTATCGACTGACTAAATCTTCTCATTTTATTTTTATTCAAGATACTTTGTATCTATATCAAATTTTTCAATTTTATATTAAAAAGATAGTCAAGTTACATGGATTTCCCCTCTCCATTATATCTGATCATGATCCCATGTTCACTTATAACTTTTGGAAGGGCCTTCATAAGTTGTTGGGTATTGAATTAAATTTTATTATATCTTTTCATTTGCAATTAGATGGGAAGCTAGAATGAATAATTCATACATTGAAATATATGTTATGTTCTTGTTCAATGGAATACCAAGGAAGTTGGGGCCAACATCTTTCTTTGGTTGAGTTTTCTTATAATAACAGTTTTTATTCCAGTATAAATATGGAACCATTTGAAGCATTATATGTAAATATGTGTCTAACTCTATCATTTTAGGATGAAGTAGGTGAAAGGGGGTTGATGGGACCAGAATTGGTAGAAGAGATTCCAAAAAAAGTTCAGTTGATTCAGAAGCACATGAGAACAGGTCAGACCAGGTAGATAATTTATGCAGATAACCGAAGGTAGGATCTTTCTTTAGAGGTAGGTGATCATTTCTTTCTCAAATTTTCTCTTTGGAAAAGTGTGATGTGTTTTGGTAAAAAGGTAAAGTTGAGTTTGAGGTTCATTAGACCCTATGAAATCCTGGAAAAGGTTGGATTAGTTTCCTAAAAATGAATTTACCTCCAATTTTATACCAGGTACATAATTTTTTTCAAGTTTCAATGTTGAGAAAGTATATTTCAGATTCATCTCAGGTTTTGAGTCCAGAGGTAGTTCAGTTGGAATAGAATCTTTCTTATGAGGAGCAACTAGTACAGATTCTTGACCATGGAGAGAAAGTTACAGAATAAGTTAATTCATCATGTAAAGGTTTTATGGAAAATAAATATGGTTGAAGAGTCAATGTGGGAATCTGAAAATGATATGATGGATAAATACTCCCACTTATTTGATAAGTGAATAAAATTGCAAGGACGCAATTCCCAAAAGGGGGGAATGGTGTAACAACCTATGTATTTATATAATAAAATTTTTTCATATCTATTAATATTTATGAATAAAATATTAATTTTATGTTAAATAGGGTTCTTTTTCTGATATCATACTCGACATGCAACAACGAGTTTCTCTGTAATCTTACGTTTCACACAACATTGAGTTATACTAGAAAATAATACAATAATATTATTATTATTTTAAATGGTAGTAAATTCTTAGCTGTTGTATTGGAAGATATTAACAGAATTAAGTATATTATTATTATACATATTTTGAAAATGTTTTTACATTTATCCAATAAATTTTAGAGGCTTAAAATAAGAATTAATCCGATTTTAAGCATGAAATACTCTAATATTTTCTTAAAGGTCATTTTACCACCTTTTTATGGAGAACGCTTTTTAAATATAGTTTTTATCACTTTTATATGATATATTTGACAAAACAAACTTCTTAGTTAGAATCGAGACATCAAAATTTACTTTGGATGAAATATTGGTATTTTTCTGATGATAGTCATATTTTTATGAATAGTGAAAAATAATACATTTTAATTCAAAACAGCTCTTTCATCTAATTTATTTATATAGATAAATTTTCCTTTTAATTGGTTTTAAATTGTAATTGAATTATTTTTTTATCATTTAATCAAATTTTGTTCATTGAAAGTAATTTCACATCGAAATTGAACATAAACATGTGTCAATATTTTGGTACTTTTTACTTCTTAAAAACACGCTTTCTGGTTTTGAAAACAGGAATTAATGTTAAATTAATTACTAAAATTTCTGTGTTTTGAATTTGGAAAAATATATTTTATATTTGGAATCATAATGTTCAAATTTTTTAAATAGTTACCTTTTATTTTTGGACATTATGAATAGTAACTTCAGTAATTATTTTTCTTATTTACCATGGTTAAAGGGTAAATTAGGTAAATAAGGGTAAAAATAATATTGTAATAACATAAGACTACCCTAAAACGTGTCCTAATACTATTTTATGAGATATTTCTAACCATTAGAATCCTTAGGCCGAACTTTGGCATTTGGGAGCCACTTGGGTGTGAAAATGACATTTTATAATTTTCAATCTAAAGAAAAGGGAAATATAACATAAACGTGTATCTTTTAATTAAAAAATTATATGGGGTTATATAAGTGATATATTAAACTATAAAAAGTCATTGTAAATCTAAAAATATTTCCTACATCATGGTATTTTATTTATAATTTTTATACATTAAATAAATAAATTTAATTATGACACAATGATGATGTAGTGATTGCTTGGTTAATAAAGGACTCAAATAAATGATATTATAAATATTAAAATAAATGTAATTTGATTATTTTGAAGTCCTAAAAGATTTTTTTTATTATATTTACATATTATCTTTTAGTTCATTCTTTTTTTTGATGTAATAAAAGTTTTTATGACTTTAATAAAAATAAATTACTAAATAGTGTCTAAATTGACATAAATGAGTTTTTAAAACAAATACTATTTTATTAAACGATATAATAGTCCTAAAAATCTAATATTCGACCAAATTACTTATATAATGTTACAAATGTCATTAATTATCCACTTGTGGGTCTCTTGGTATTTAATAGTAACTATAGTAACCATATATTGTGAAAATACAAGAAGACATGGTAAGAGTTAATGCTTTTAACTAAGGGTTAAAGTTATAAGATAAGATTAATTTTATGACCTAAACTTGTCTAAAACATATTTGTTAAGATAATTTCTACCCATTATTATCTTATCCTAGAAATATATCAGTTTTTAACTATTATAATTCAAAAATAATTTTATAATAAAATAATATTTCAAGACTTTCCAAAAGTGACCCTCCTCCCTCTTATAAAAGGCCACCAAATATACCCACTTAATCTAACCTATGAAGCCTCTTGGCTCATCCAAATTCTACTCAAATAATCTCCCAACATCCCTCCACTCCTCTTATAATACTCACCTTGGGAATAAGGAAATTTAAGAAATCTTTTTGGCTCAAATCAAAAGAAGTTACCCTTTTTAGAGGTAGTGTCTTCTCTAAAGTTCCTTTCATTTATTTTCCTTATTCACTCCCTATTCTCTTTTTGTTTTATTATTACATAAAAACTACAGTATTCTAAATATACTAGTATTTTTTTATGAGAATGATTTTAACCACACTTACACACACCTCTATCTAAATGATACGAACATACTATTTCTGTGTATGGTGAACTACTGCCTCATGAAACAATGATTGTTCGTTTTTCTCCTACCTCCTTTAATGGTGGAAATTATTATGGAAATATAGTTATATATGATATATATTATATTTTTATTGTCCCTATTCTTTGGTAATTTTTATTTACATCATAACTTTATGCTTTTCATAATGTGTAATTATGATAATTTCATTTGATATAGTGCGAACTACCACCCCCCAAAGTGATATGACTCGTTCATGCCATACATGGAAAGTATAAATGATTAATTAATGAACTTATGTAACTTATATAACATAGATATTATAATGGAATTATTACATACCTTTTTATTATTTATTTTTCATTCCTTTAATATGACAAATAAATGAAAGTAGTGTTCGCACATACATACGGCCTACCATCTCCATAAACAGTGCATTTAATTTATTATCTACAAATGTTATGGACTATTATAAAATACATATATACTGGATATATATGATATTTAAATCATGAATAATATTCTGGATATGATGGACTTTTGACCACATGGAAAATTTACATCAAACAAGTTCATTTTCGACTCAAGTACTGAATATCGACAAATCGACCTATATGAATTTAAATAATTATGTAATTTTTATAACATCATGATAGTTAATATAAAATGAATAATTAAATTGAAAAATTTTCTGAAGAAATTATAAATTAACGTAATTTTATTATTCAGTAAATTATATAACGAACGAGACAAGTCGGATTCGAGGTAAGGGACTTCATCTCAATCTCCTTTCATTGAGGCATATTTTGGTTTATACATGACCTTATTTTATATGGTGTATAATTATAACCTTTTTATTTTAATTTAATTCAATGGTTTTCAAAAGGAATCTTTTTCTTTTAAGTGTTTTACTAAATGAAAAAATTAATGTTTCTTTTTAACGTACGTGGCGACAATGACCTTTCCACCACCAAGAGAATTCTTTGATATTTGGCTTCCTCTACAAGCTGTAATGTTTTGCAAAAAGAAAATTAAATACCATATTCCTTTTTAGGTATTTTTTTTATTTAAATTTTATTTTTAGAATGGATTTATTATATAAATATCTTAAAATGGTTCCTTATGATTGCAATGTGGAAATGCTATCTTTTCTTTATACTTTTTATATATGTTATTATTGTGTTATGGTTCTTGGGCATTATTTATGTATATGAGTAGTTCTGCGATAACCCGAGAGTGGGTGAGCCTGAGATATCTCTCAAATTAATTGAGTAACTTGATGGAGTTAAATGTTAAGGTTTCTCCTAAGATATTTAATGAATACACTATGATGGGTATTCCAAACATAACCATAAAGGTTACTCCCTATGTAGCTATGAAATCTATAATGTATGTATCTTATAGATGCCACAAGTTACCTTTATGATTTATGATTTCTATGATTTATTCATAAATCTTATGATTTCATGAGGTCACTTAAAGAGCTTATGTTTTATAGGGGAAAATTATGATTTCATTGATTTTTATGTATTCATGGACTAATGTTTTCTTTTCTTATTTTATAATCCCTTACTATGATTTTTATGCTCTTCCAAAATTTTTGAAATGTTTTTCATATGGTATAAAGAAGGGTAAGAGAATAGAATAATTCAAGAAGTTTTTTATCAAGTAAATAATTCTTGTTTTTTTAATTCATTTTATTATTGTAAAAAAATTGGATAGAGTAGAGGTGTCTACTTTGTAATATTTGAGATGTAATTTAATAGTTATGGCCTAATTCTCTAAAACTATAAACATTAAAAGATCATCCATTTGAAAGAAAGTAAATTATTGATCAAAAATAAATATTATGTAATGTTTAAGTCTAGGGGATTATACAAATCATACCTTGAATAATTCCTGGAGCCCCTAGGTCATAAGCCTCGACTACATGTAGTAGTCCCCACCTCTATCGTTCAGCTCCCTGAGCTTGGCATGGACCACCTAGGGGTGGTGGTGGTAACAAGTTGAAATGTCAACCACCTCCAACTCCTCTCCCATATCCTATTCCACATATTATACTCTATGGATATTTCTAATACTTTCATTATCTCTACCTCGGTGGTCTATACATAGTCTCCATATCCGTAGTATGGCGGGTTGGATAATCTCAAGTGAGATGTCCCCTGCCGCCAAATGAATAGAACCGCTTATCTCTAGGCTGACTGAACCCAACCTATGAGACTTAAACTATATGTACTATATCCTAGTACCTCCTTTTGAAACATATCCTATGTCCATGTCAATGATACTAACATTGTCTTCCTGCTGCCAAGGTCTCTACTTTTGCTTTCTGACTGCTGACCACCACCGGTTGTATCAGCTCAGCCAAGAATCTTTCAACCACCAAAACCCACTCAAGAACCACAGAATAAGTAGTAATTCATGTAGGGATAAAAATATCTTGTATTTATCCATTCATACCTCACTTAAAGGTCTGATCCCTAAAGTACTGATCTTAAACCATATCCTTCGAGTATTTGGAAAGGTTCGTAAAACTTGATGAATAATCAGCTACTGACTTACTGCCCTACTAGAGCTCGAGAAGCTCTTGAATACAGACATCCCTCAGTTTATCTAATGAGAAATCCTCTATGAAGAGGTGCTTTAATTATATCCATAAAAGAGTCTCCTCATCATGAGTCTAGGTAACCAAACTCCACCATTGTCCTACTAAGTTGTGTGGAAGGCTCACCACCAAGACCATTATCTGATGTGTTGGTGTCCTGACTAGATAGAAAACTCAGGTCACCACCTAAATCCAGTCCTAAACCACCTATGGGTCAGTCTCACCTTAGAACCTGAGGGGTCTATATCACTGAAACTCATGAAGCACGCTCAGCATGCGCTCCTCATCCACTGGTATTGCAGGTGTCGTGTACTGCTCTGCAGGTGGCGGTATGGCTGGTGCACCAACTAGAAGTAACATCTAGAGAACTGGTCTCTTTATCGAAGCCTCGTCACTGGGGGGGTTATCCTCATGATCAATCTACTAAATCCTAGCTAGTATACATCATGTAGGAATCCTAAAACAAACAATATATACCATGGTCAATGAGTATATCTGGAGAGTTGACTCAATAAGGACAAGGAAACCTCAACCCATTATTATATGATGCATGTACCATTGTTTTCCCTGTAACCACTATTCTAATGTACTGAGTTGAAAAGTAGGTTATCAGAGTCCTTTTGTATGTATACGTCGGTCACCGTACCAACACTGGGGTCCCTGGCCTAAAATCCGAACTCGAAACACTTAACACTATTACCCCAAACCAATATCATAGACTCTCGGTCTTAAAGTAGAACCAACCACCTATGATACAACTATATCACGACTCATCCTAGGGGTCCCACGCTGTGACTACCCAAGCCCACCTCCAATAGGTCAGGGGTTGGTGACTAGCACCGAGTAGTCGTATCACTAACATGGGAGGCATTGTTTATGTACCTATACGAATGCACGCATCTCCAATCGCATAAAATAATGAAATGTAAAATCCACTAAGTAACCAATAAATTCATAAAACTATATCCCAAAACTAAAGTATGATAGAAATAAAGGTAAAGAAAAAATGGAAAAATAAAATCCCACCACAACAATTTTGAACCACAATTCCGACCTGTAAGTAAAAGGTACTAGGACTTCTGTCTCAATACTTCGGGAACACACCTCATTCTATCTAGTCTAACTAAGAACTATCTAATCCTGGTCTTTCTAGGACTCTGTCAAAAGGTTAATCATCTTTATAAGACATGACACATGATGGAAAATACCATGCAGGGCTGAGTATAACAATAATCAGTAGGACACCCAGAAACCAAAAAGAAATATAAGAAAGGAAAGTACAATCAGCTCTACACATGTATATGTCTATAGCATATATAAGAAGAATATCTAGATATACTCAATTCTAGACACAAAATCTATAGTTAATATACAACCATAGTATACAAGACCTAGGAATTCATCTTGGATATTCCACTAAGCACTCATCTGGGAGAACACACTTCTGAGTTCGATAGCACTAATGAAATCCATCTGAGAGGTACTGCTCGTCAGGTACGATCATTAGAAAGTTACACACTGATATATTTGAATAGGATATGATACATAGATGAGGTTCATAGATAGGTACATGGGGTGATACCAACAACTCAATCTAGATTAACCTTATAAGTAAAGGATCGGTGCTCTTGTAGTGTTGGTCACATCGATACCAAGAACCCCACCTAGGGCATAAAGATGAATAGAGGATCCCACTCTGAACTCTCTGTGGGGGTTCCAAAAACTCTATCCAGGAACTCTTGCTAAAGGTATTGTAGTCCTAGGAGTAGAAAATGATTCATACCAACCTTCAAGGAAACAATAAAGGGAACAAACCCTAACAAAAATTGTCCAACATATGGAGTACAAGGAAATCAAACCATCTAGAAAGGGGTAAATGGCATATAGTAGGGTTGCATGTTGTGTCCCTTGACCTTGGGTATTTTCCGTGTAAAATGGCACATGACTTCCAACTTTTCATGTAAAATATGGATACATGGCATGTATAATGGGTTCCACACCATGTCATTTTATCTAAGGTCTGCCTATGTACTTAGGCTGTGTTCCAGTGCACAACGTCAACACATGTGTCTCTTACCATGTACCAGTACATGGGGTAGCCCATGTAGCTGGTCTAGGCCAAGGTTTTTGGGGGATCACATGCTATTTAGGCAACCCATGTACTCCATCCCGTGTCCATTTACTTCCCATGTACTCACCGAGTTCTTCCAAGGGGGACTATACGCTGTGTAAATTGGGTTTTTCCAGAAACACTTCTTATTTATCCCGCTCATTCCATTGAACTCCAGGATCTCATTCGGAATTTCGGTTCACCTCTAAACTCTAGACCCAAGGTTGTTTCTCCACCCTAACACTGAATTAGTTGGATTCAGTCCTTTAATTGTCCTGGAAAATGAAATCATAGTCGTTCTACGTTACCACCGAAGAACATGGATTTGGCACCCACCGTCCTTCAATCCACTGTCTTTCCCACTATATCACATCTATTGAGTCATCCTGATTCCATATCTATGGTTTTAGATAATTTCACCATGAATCAAAGGTCAAAGATCTATTTTTCACAAAGGGTCTCAAATCATGGGGAAGAACGAAGAACGCGTGAACCAGGGAAGAAAACACAAACCAATTGAGAGGGACGAACCTAGATTGATGTTTTTGTTGATTTTGGTTCATCACTATTAGAAAGATAAACAACTAAAAACAAATATCAAGAATTTAATCTTGATAAATCCTGAAAAATAATCTCGTCCCACAAACATGATCGAACTGCAGATCAATCTGTTCACGGATTGGTCTGTGTTCATTATAGGAATCTAGAAAGAGGAATAAAATAATTAAATAAAACTCCCTACATCGATTTGGATCATTAAAAGATGAATAAAGTTTGTTGTATCATCATATTTGGTGAGATCTATCAAGATTTGTGTCCTTAGATCATTGATTCGAGGTTCTGTCATCATCTATCGGAGGGATTCTCTAGAGGTTATCTCCCCAATGTCTCAAGGGAATTATAGGGTTATGAGTCTAACCCTGTATTTCTAAAAAAGGGGATTATTTAAATTTTAACTAATTTTTGTGTCAAAATTTGATATAAAATAAATATTATTCATTTATTTTATTCATTTTTCATCTGCGATAAATGTTTCAGAAGCAACCTGCACCGACCAATGTTAGGTCATGCCAAGGGTAAAGTCATCATTATGAACTCAAGGGTTCCCTTGGATTTATGATCTCGGAACACATTTATAAGTTATTCCACTTTTTCAGTAAAATATTTTGTGTGTGATATTTAATATTTTAATATATTTCAAATGTTTATTCTGGGTACATCGGGCCTCGGAATTGCACGATGTCTCAGCACCTTGTCTCTAAATCAATACATATAATATTTAAAAATAATAAATGAAAAAATATGGGAATTTTCATTTTATTTTGAGGTTAGGTATTTTGGGAGACTATTTTAGTAGAGTTTGGACAATCCAAAGTGGCTCTATAGGTGTGAGGAAGGGGAAGATTGAATTCCTTTTTATAATGGAGATCGAGTAGCATTATTTTAAATACCAAAAGGTATACACTATTGAAAAGTCTCCCTTATCTCATGTGAATAAAAATTTTAAAAATAATGGAGTAATTTAAAATTATGGTTGATAAAAACCTTAAACAGTCAAAAATAAGTTCATTTTTATAATTTTTTTCTTAACTTATAAGTTTTCCCACTTTTTCTATTTTGATTTTTATTAAAGTAACTAGTTTTCTAACCTAATTAATTAGTCCATTAATATTAAATTAATGTAAGATTTATTAGAAAATATAGACCCACTAAGTTTTAAATATTATATCTAATTTAAAAAATATAAATC
Organism: Viscum album; assembly: GCA_963277665.1. NCBI lineage: Eukaryota > Viridiplantae > Streptophyta > Magnoliopsida > Santalales > Viscaceae > Viscum > Viscum album. Next base: position 1,548,998,453 of record OY728142.1, read on the forward strand.
CCATGTGTTTTGGAAATTAATTTTAAAACAAGCACATGTAACTTACAAAAACACTACTTTAACCCAGAGTGTGCTAACAATGTTTTTACTATCTAGGGGTAAATATGTTAATTATAAAAGATAAATTGGTCCATTAATTAAATATATTTGGTATCTATTAATAATTAAATTTTACTTTTCATAATATATGATTTTTATTAATTTTAAAGCGTTTAATAAAATATCATTTAATCTAAAATTACATTAATGTCAATTTTGAAATTATTTATTTAATTTTAATTTAAAAAATATAAAAAAATATTAGAATTAAAATATATTAATTTCATGTCTGGGTAACATGATATATTCATATATTTAAAAAATTAATGACAATAATTAAATAAATTTACTTCACTTTTAATATTTATTGTATTATTTATTTGAGTTAATTATTAACTAAATAATCCATGTGTTAGAGTTTGTTAAAAATTTAATATAAATAATTCATATCTAAAAATTATATTTAAATTATCATGATAAAAAACACATTTACCTTTAAAAATAATTTTTATAACTAAAACTATGTAGCTTTTTTCGTACTCTAAATCATTTTAAATGTTAAATGTAAGGAAGGTTATTTTTTTGTCTTTTCCTTACTTAACTTATTATATGGGTCACTTTTATGAACATGTGTCCCAATAAATCATAAAATTATAAAAAATAAGGTATATTGTAGAACTATTGGTATCCACTGGATTTTGGACAAGTTTCTAGGTTATTTTTTCCCCTTAATTTTAAGGTTTAGTACCCTGTTATGCTCAATTTTACCTTAATTGCTATAATTAATTTTAATTACTTTCACTAATATTTTTGATTAAAAACTAGGTTGATCTTATTATATTATAAATATTATACTGATTATAATTATGTATGTTAGTTTTCCCAAATTCAATTTACAAAAGTTCCAAAATTAAGTTTAAATCTAATCATGCAGACATGGCGAGAAAGTTGGTTTTTAAAATGAAAATTCTCAAAAGTTCATTAAGTCTTTAAATCTAATTTAAATATAAAAATGATTCTAATGACCTAAATTGGATTAATAGATACATTATTGATATATTATTATTTTAATATAAATTTAAAATATAATTTAACATTGTTTAAATGAAAAGGAATTTTTCAACTAAAATGTAGTATTTTTCACTATTCATCAAAAAATGAAACTTCTAAGAAAAATACCAAAAATTCACCCTAAAATAATTTTTAAACTTTGAATTAAAAAATGAAGTTTATCTTGAAAAATTAATTTTATAAAAGTTTACGATATTGGTTTTATAATAGTTACGCCATTAAAAGGTGGTAAAACTCAATTTTGTGTGTAATGCTAGATAACTCAGTATTGTGTTTAGCATAATCTTAACATGGTGTTGTCTATAAAGTAATATCGCAAAAAAATAAAATTTATTCTAAAATAAAAGTATTTTAAACTCTTGGGGTGTTATTTTTTTTTATAAAATAACACTTTTGAAAACATTTTATAAAACATGGATTTGGAAGAGAAAGATACCTAGTTTAAAATAAAATACCAGATCGGTATCACATAAAAACGAATTTATTGATGTTTATTAAATAAATAAGTTAGGAAATATAAATCAACCATTATAACCACATTAATAATGAGTGTATAATAGAGATATATGGCTCAATAAAATAACAACATATAATTTCCTCCAAATGAACATTGAACATAAATAATCCTAAAAGAAATAAGATCGTAACATAGAGTCATTTTGTAATTTGGAAACTTTTCAATCGTAATACCAATGAAAAAATAACTTTAAAAAAATTAAATATCATGAAAATAAGTAATTACATGATATAAATTGTCAGATGGTAGTATACACTCCTCATAAATGAATATAGGTGCATATCATAGACGTATGTCTCAAAGAAAGAGAATTTGAGACAAATAACCCTTACAAAAATCATGCCATTGAATTTAAGAATTAACCAATGAATAAATTATGTGTATCAAATTCAAATTAACCTAAAAATAGTTCAAATATAGAAAAAAAAATTACAGATCAATTCACACATAATAATATAATAACAATGTCAATGAAGAAGAGTTATGACTCAATGAAATAAAATTTAGTTAAGAAACCCTTTACCACATGGTAACATTCATATCAAATCTACTTATTTGAAATAATTCAAATTAAAACTTAAAATGACATTATTTATGAAATATTAATGATATTACATGTAAATTTGAGTGTATATACATGATATAAATGAAATTAGATGTATAAAATTAAAATATTCCTTAATGAAGGAAAATTGAGACAAAGTCCCTTACGGATTTGGTAATCACTAGATCAAAACCCCATGAAAGAGAGAACCACATTTGAATTTTTAAATCCCAATAATTTTCATTAAAATAATCATAATATTCATTTATTTTAATTTTATACACCATAAAATAAAAATAAGTTGTGAATATATAATATGTATCATAGAAGTAAAATCAATAAAGGAAAAACCCATACCTTGAGTCTAAACTTTCCATGTGTGTCCTTTAACACCTATATAATAAGATTAAATTAAAAAATTAATTTATTAAGAAATTATTTTATTTTTAACATCTTATATGTAAATAATTTATTTTATTTCTTTATAATTACATATTTGAATACTTGATCGGTTAATTCCATATCGGATGTTTTAAGGATGTTCATTTCATTATTTCAAAATGGATTCAGTGTGTTGACCATGGTCAAAGAGGTAATTATTTAAAAATATCTAGAATAATAATCATTAAATATTTATCATATTTATATATCAATTATAATTTTAAAACTATTCATGAAATATGGTTATGAAATATGGTTTATTTTACAATCATGGAGACGATAGGCCGTACATACACATGAGTAACATTTCTATTTTTAATGACCATTATGGAAAGAAGGTAAGTAATGTTTTATATTTATATAATTATAAATATATAATAAATACTATATTATTTTTTTAAATATAATATATATAATTTATGTGTTTTGGTGATGAAAAAAATAATCACATCGCTTCGTGGAGGCGGTAGTCAAAACATGCACACGAACGATGTTGTCATTTTTTAGTGTAAGAAAGAAAATGATGAATTATATTTTAAGAATGATAAATATGTCATGTATATAATTATTATGTTATTTATATCACATATATTAATTAATATTATCCTTATTACCTTCCATGAAAATTTTTAGTGAAAAACGAATCACATTTCATCACAAGGCGGTAGTCCGTTGTACACACGAGTGACATTATCGTATCCCCCACAGGATGGAAAATCCAAAAAAAATTATATGTAATATAATATTTTAAAAATTATTAATATTTTAAAAAAATAATATTTATGCTTTTAATACATCATTACAAAAATCCTTGAGATGTGATGATGGAAAATGAATGACATGGGTTTGTGTGGTGGTAGTCTACCGTGCACATAAATGAAGATTTCATATCTCATTTGATGGAAGGTGAGATGGATTTAAGTTATGACATTAAAATAATAACATATAAGTATACGAGATATACTTATGTAAATATATAATCAAAATTGAATAATATTTTAAAGAAATGGAATAAGAAAAAGAATAAAGATGCTCGGTTAAGCACAATACCTCTTCTTCGGGAAACCTCCTTAGGTAAGCACCAAAAGCCTTATTAAGATGTATTTGTAATAAAACTAAGTTCCCTTTGATGTGGTGAGAGAAGTGATGAAGATATTTGTGTAGGTATTTTCTAATCCAAATGGATTTAAATAAGTTAATAAGATCAGAGATGGGTGTCCTTTTATAAGTGAGGTGAGTGACACTCTTGTAATTTTTGAAAAGAAAAAGGTGTCCCCATGTTTTTTACATACCAAAAGGGTCAAAAATAGATAATTATAGAGAATTATATATTATAAGGTCTATATATGTGCATAAAATATATTTTAGACAAGTTTTTAGGTCATTTTGACCCTTATCTTTTTAGTTTAACCCCTAATAAACTCGTTTTCACCTTTACTGTGTTAATTTATTTTTACTATTTTCAATATTCATTATGGTAAAAAAATTTGGTTGACCATGTTAGATAATATAAATAATTATGATTCAAAATATAGAATCCATTTTACCAAATTAAATTCACTTAATTGTTAAACTTTAATTTAAAATTAAACCCACATGCGCAACAAAAAAACAGGTTTCCAAAAAGTATATTTTTCAAGAAAAAGATGAATTTATATTAAATTATGACTAATAATAATTATTATGTGAATATAATTTAATAATTATTTATATATAATATTTAAATTAAATTTAAAACATTCCTCATTAGGAAATATTTTAATTAATTAAAAAGGATAAACATTATGCACTTTAAAACAGTTTTATATAAAAAACATGTTTTTAAACCCAAAAATTTACTTATAATAAAATACAATATAAATATGATTAAAATATAGTTAAATGGATTAAATATAACTAAATAATAATTTAATTACTTTAAATCATATTAAAAATATAATGGTAGTTTTATATTACTTATATTATTTAAAAGAAATGACATTTTTACAAAGATCATTTTTTTTACTATTCATTAAGTAATAATTTTTTTCAAAAAAATCCCAAAACATCACAATAATTTAATTTTAATATGAAGATATAAAAAATTAATTTAATTTTATCAAATAAATTTTCAAAAAGTTCTAAAAATTATTTATTATACTTTTTCACAAAAATCAATAAAAAAATATTTTTGAAGAAAACATATTTTTATAAAATAAAATTACTTTTCCTAAAAATGATCAATTATTGTGAATTAATGAATAAATTATTTGTATCAGATGTAAATACACATAAAAATATTTTAAATATTTAATAAAACAATTTATATATTAATTCACACATAATAAAATCATAACAAAGTCAATTAAGAAGAGTTATAACCCAATGAAAGGAAATTGAGTTAAGAAACCCTTTACCACTTAGTAACTTTAAAATAAAATCCCATTGGATGAAATAATTAAAATTTAATATTAAAATATGATGATTTATGAATTATTAATTATATTTCATGTAAAATGGGTAGTATATACACCATATAAATGAAATTAGGGGCATAAAATTAAAATATGCCTCAATGAAGGAAAATTAAGACAAAGTCCCTTGTGGATTTGGATATCTCTGGATCAAAACCCAATGACATAGATAACCATATATGGATTTTTAAATCCAAAAACATTTCATGAAAATAATAATAATGTTAATTCATGGGCATTATGTATACCACATAATAAAAATAAGTGGTGGATATGTCATATGTCTCACAGAAGTAAAAGTGAGACGAGAAAAACCCTTACCTCAAGTCCAAACTATTCATGTGTCTCCTTTAACTACTATATAATAATATTGTATCAATTATTTTATTTCATAGGAAACTTTTCCATATTTTAAAATTTATACTTGAATAATCTATTTTATTTCTTTAAAATAAAATATTTTAATACTTAATCAATTAAGTATATGTCGGGTGTTTTGAGGATGTTCAATTCATTGTTTCAAAATGGATTCAGTGTGTTGATTATGGTAGAAGTGGTCATTATTTCAACATATCCAAAAATAATAATAATTAAATATTTATAATATTTATACATAAATTATACTTTTAAAATCAATCAAAAAATATGGTTATGAAAAATGATTTACGTTACAATCCTAGAGACTTTAGGTCGAACGTATGCATGAGTAACGTTTCCATTTTTCAACGATAATTATGGAAAGAAGTTAAGTAATATTTTATATTTATATAATGATCACTATATCATAAATAATATATTATTTATTTAAATATAATTATGTATATCATCCATTTATTACGGTGATAAAAAAATTAATCACGTTGCTTTATTGAGGTGGTAGTCCACACGTGAGCACGAACGACGTTATCATTTTTCAGTGTAAGAAATAAAATAATATATTATATTTTCAGAATTACAAATATTTCATGAATATAATAATTATTTAATTTATATCATACATATTCATTAACATTATCCCTATAACCTTCCATGTAAATCATTAGTGAAAAACAAATCACATCACATTAGGAGGCGGTAGTCCGTCGTACACACAAGCGATGTTATCATATCCCCCACAGAATGGAAAGTAAAAAAGTTATATGTGATATAATATTTCAATAAGTATAAATATTTTAAAAATAATATATATATATATATATGTTAATCTATAATTACAAAAATTCATGAGATGTGATGATAGAAAATGAATGACATCATTTCGCGAGGCGGTATTCCACCATACACATGAATGATGATTTTGTATCTCATTTGAGGAAAGAGGAGTTGTATTTAGGTTATTACATTAACTTAATAAAATCTCATTATAGGAGATATACTTTTTTATTATATAAAAAAATTAATAATATTTTAAGGATATGGAATAATAAATAAAATAAAGATGCTCAGTTAAGCACGATACCACTTCTTCAGGAAACCTTCTTTTGTAAGAACCAAAATAATTTATAGGATGAATTTATGATCAAAATAAGGGATCTATGATGTGGTTAGTGAAGTAAGGAATATATTTGGGTATGTATTGGCTGAGAAAAATGGATTCTAATGTGTGAATATGAGAGGAGAGGGGTGTCCTTTTATAAGTGAGGTGAGTGGCACACTTGTAATTTTTTAAAAGAAAAAGGTGTACCCTTGTTTTTAAAATTCTCAAAGGGTCAAAAATATATAATTATATATAATTATAAATTATAAGGTTTAAATAAGGATATAAAATATATTTTAGACTAGTTTTTAGGTCATTTTTACCCTTATCTTTTTATTTTAACATATAGTAAACATGTTTTCACCTTATCTGCGGTAATTTATTTTTACTATTTTCACTATTCATTATGTTTAAAAATTAAGTTGATATTATAATATAATATAAATATTTATGATTAAAAATATTTAATCCATTTTACCAAATTAAATTAATTTAATTGAAAAAATTTAATTTAAAATTAAACCCACAAACACGACGAAAAAGTGGGTTTTCAAAAAGTGTATTTTTCAAGAAAAATATGATTTCATATTAACTATATGAATAATAATAATTATTGTATGAATCTAAATTAATAATATTTATTGATATATAAACATTATATTTAATTTAAAACATTCCTCATTAGGTATTATTCCAATTAATTAAAAAGGATAAACATTATTCACTTTAAAACAGTTTTCAAAAAAAATCACTTTTTAAACCCAAAACATTACTTATACTAAAATCCAATATAAATATTATTAAAATATAATTAATTTTATTAAATATTAATAAATAATTATTTCATTATTTTAATTCATATTTAAAACATAATGTTACTTTTAAAGTACTTAAATCATTTAAAATAAATGACATTTTTATAAAAAAAAATCTATATTTTTAACTATTCACTAAAAATTATTATTTTCCAAAAAAATCTAAACTTTTCACCATAAATTAATTTTGATATGAAAGTTTCAAAAATTAATCTAATTTTATCAAATATATTTTTATAAAAGTTTTAAAAATTAATTATAATATTTTCTCAAAAAATCAGTAAAAAACATTTTTGAAGAAAACATGTTTTTGAAGAATAAAATTACTTTTTTTAAAAATTGATTGATTATTTTGTAATAATTTTTCAATGATTTATATTGATTATAAAATATATATATATATATATATATATATATCATAAAGTATCAAATATTATTCATTCCCTCCAATTTAACAGCTAGGTTATAATGGTTATATATTTTGTGGGTCATTTAAGCTCTATGTTGCATTTCAAATATGCTATCAAACATAGTTTCCTTTTCTAAATTCTTTGTGTGTTATAAAGAACATAATTAACTCATAAACCATATATTTCATTCCAAAATATTAAATCATCCTCAACCAATAACATCATAACCTCTAAAGTTATCTAAACACTACTTAGATACTAACTATAGCACCCCCAAACCTGTGTTCCTAGATTCAGTGATAAAAAACATAACTTACAACACAATATTTGATACACATCTATGATTACAATATAATTTTTAAATTTATAATCCAACTATATTTATTTTTATAGTTCTATAGATTTTATAAAAATCATAAACTACTAAATCTTAAGTCCTCTCAACAAATGAATGTTTTCCCTACTATAAAAGAAGCTAATTAATCCATAATGAGTCTTCAAGATACTCTTATAGGATTATATACTTAATAATTTCTTTCATAACCTTGGGAAATGGAATAATAAGAAGTTGTGAGATCATATTCTCATTAAGGTCATAATAAAATTAAATCATAATGGTGAAATGACTTCTACATGTCAGGATGCATGGAATCAAGATGTGGGAAATAATAACTTAAGAGAATTGAATAAGTATGATCGTATTATAAGATCATGTCATAATAGGAATATATAAACACTATGAACATGATATCATAATCATAATTCAATCCTACCACCTTTTTAACATAACATAGTTGTCTAGGCTAACTTCCCACTCCCATAGTTGTCTAGGCACACTGTCGATGCACCATGATATCTCATGAGATAGAAACATTACCCAATTAATTGTAGTGATATATAATTACATTCCACCCATAATTTAATGAAAACCATACTTATATTTTCCACATGTTTTCAATAAACATATCATAAATAACTCAAGTAAAGAAAATGGTTCTTATATACTCATTAAATAGTTTCCACAAGGAAGCATTCATAATTTTATCAATAAACATAACATGATAAACCCAAGAAAATTAAATGGCTACAAACTATATATAATCATAATTATTAGTAAATACCACTTAATATAGATGAAAAGTTATTTACACTGTATATATATAGGATATACTTTGTTGATAAAATTTTCCCCAATCAATCGATGTATTAGGCATCTAGGTGAACACCTTTCAATCAAAGTAATGGAATATTGGGAAGTTACAGAGGAAATGCACTAGAATAAAATAATTCCTATACAAGTGTAGGATTAGTAAATAAAAAAGTTATGATGGATCACCCCACATATATAAAATAGTATTTCATAATCCTTCCTTATAAAGAAGGTTAATGGTGTCAATTGAAGAATACTTGTTATCAAGCATACGAAATAGATGAAGAACACTCTTAGAATCACTAGGAATATTACTTTAAAAATAATAATTTATCTTTTCATTTGAAAACATTTAAAAATTTATATTTTATTAAACATTAGAATAATAATTTCATTTTTTAACATGAATGTGTAGAGAGGAAGACTCTTATAAAATGACAAAGGTAGTAGAAAGATTTATTCACAAAAAAACATGAAAATAGATTAATTCCATTGAAAATGACTCATATAGAATACATTAAAAATATTTTCTATTAAAAACATTAAATAAATTCATTTCATTTTAAAATAACCTTGAAACAATTTGGAAATAAGACATTTTGGAACATTACATTAGAAGAAAACATTTTCTTTTTTTTAACTAATAATGTGTAAAATGATTAAATTATATTAAAACCATTTAGTGTAACCCATATCATAAAAAGGATAATAAAACCTTTCATTGATAAGATTTAAATATATATATTAATTCCAATAGCAATATTAAAATAAATTCTTTTGATAAGTAAAACATGGATATGGAAGAAAGAAGAGTCATATGCTTTGGTTGGGGATCATTCCTTTCTGTGACACATTTTGAAAGAGAACCTGATCCCCTAAAGAGAAATATTTTAATTAAATTTATTTATTTATTCAAATATAAATGAAATTAAATATATTTAAATGGAAATTTTTTGATAAATAATACTTTTATTATCAATGTTATGAAGAAAATTCACAACTCATAGAAAAAGAACTTGAGTCCAGACCTGAGTAACTTTTCAACCAAAAAACATAAAGGATAAGAGCTCTAAAATGAACCTAAAATTCCATAGATAAAATATATTTAATGATATAATATAAATATTTCATCATATACACCATATAAAAGTAAATTAGTATATAAAGTAAAACATGTCTCGACAGAGGGAGTTTGAGGGAAAATCCCTTGACTTATTTCCCCCGCTTAGTTGATTAAACTATAACTTCCTATAAAACAACCATAACTATCATATTAATATATTTTAATAAACTTATTAATCTCTATAACCATTTTATATACTTTATTTATAATTATTTACTCTGAATATAGTGGTTTATTATGGATTATTTTTAACATTGGGTATTAACACTTTTAATTATCTTACACATGATTTGTAATGTTAATGATGATCCTTGATATTTGAAACCAATATCATCATTAATATATTATATATGTTTATTTAATATATATCCCATGATTATTTATAATATCCCACTTCATCCCATGATAATTTTAATTACGACTCTTGAAGGTGAAGTTAGAGACAAAACTGTTTCAGCAGTTTTTAATGAATGGATATGATATAATATTAAAATATTTATATATTTATATTATTAATGAATATAATTTAAAACATAATTAATTACTTATTATTTAATTTCATTAAACTTATATAACATTCCCTAACCAGTAACTATATAAACATTATAGCATCACTCAAATAGGCGGTAAATCAACCTAAACAAAAGCATGTCATGGTGATCGAGTGAATAAAAAAGAATTATTACATAGTGTTCATATAAAATTTATAGGATAGTATAAATATGATATATATCATATATCTACCTAAAATAAATTCTTAGAATTATTAATGATGGGTAGTGTTGACAAATGAAATTCATCATTTGTGGATACAGTAGTTCACATGTATGCATGATTAACGAAGTCATTTCTCAATGAATCAACAGAGTGATTGTATATTTAATTTTGTTATTTAATAATTATAATAATTTTATATAAATATTATTAGTTCATTAATTAAACTTTTAGTTCCATATATATTATTTGGTTAAGTGAAATAAGACACATCGTTCATGCATGTGGTAATCTGCACATACACATAATTAACAATCTCATTCCTTAATGAATGGATCGAATGGTGGAAAATATAAACTTTTACCATTTAATAATTTTATAAGTGAAATAAAAAACATAATTATTCATAAAAACCATCCTATATACAGTCCAAAATAGGTGGTGATGATAAATGAATTGCATCATATCATGGAGGAGGTAGTCCTCACATACTCACGATTGATGCGTTTGTTTTTCATAGCGGGTGATATGAAATAAATTAATAATTGTTGTAAAATTAATATAATTAAATTTATGTATATATATAATACATAATTCATTATATTGAAATGGTTATGTAATATTATGAAGAGGAAAATTAAAAATAAATACTAAGAGAAGTGTAATACTCATGTTGGAAACTTTGATTTTCCTTGGAATTTTCCTTGGAAATAAAGAGCTTAAGCTAGTTAAGGGTGGCCAAAGTCTATGATTCATTGGATATAATTATAGTATGAAAAAATTGGTATAGTTTTAAGAAGTATTTTTAATGTATATGTGTGTAAATAATGGGCGTAATTGGTCCCTTTTATAAGTGAAGGGAATGTACTTTTCTAAGAAAAAGAATGTAAAATAAGGGGTACGAATGGAATGGCATGAAAGTTAGGTGATTTAGGTTAATTAAGTTTGTTAATACATGTATTTAAGACTTTTAAACCTTAAAAATTATTTCTATAAGGTCTAAAGGTCAATTTAATTTAGGAAAATTTGAGGCACCTTAGATTAGTGATTTAAACACTTATTACACTTAAATAATACTAATCATATAAATTAATTTATTATTAAAAATATAAGTAGACCCTTATTACTAAATTTATCCTTGATGATTCATAATTTGGGATCCATTTATCCTAATTAATTTTAAAAAATATAATAAAACATTATTATAAATTAAACACACATAACATAAAAAAAATTAAATAAAAGAGGGTTTTCATACTATAAACATATGTATAGGATACATTTTTTATGGTTAGATATTTTCATCCTAATTATTTATTTATTAAAAAAAATAAATGGTATGTGGATTTAAAATTAAACCTAAAAAATCACCATGAAAAGGATTAGTTAAAATAAGAAAATGAAAACAATTTTAAAATTCAAATAAAATGTTTCTTAAGTCATAAAATAGGAAAAATAGAATTTATAAATTAAAAATTATATTTTAGATTTCATAATTATACCATAAAAATATATATTTGGTCAATTAAAATATTTTCTAAAATTTTAGGCCTTGAACATATACTGATAATGTGATAAAATTCACCATTTTGGAAAAACCTATATTTTTCACTATTCACCTAAAAATATATTATTTTAGAAAAATATAATAAATAAATACAAATAAATTTTTATTGTAAGTAATTAAAAAATTAATTGAAATTTATCAAATATAAACTCTAAAATTTTTAAACATATCTTTTTAATATAAAGCATATAATATAAATAAAATAGCTTTTATTGAAAATAACCTTTTTTAGTATTAACTCATGTTAATTATTTACCATCTCAAGGTAACAAATACTAAGGGTTTAAAATATTATTTTTTAATATAGAATTATTATTAATTTATTATTAATATTATTTGGTTTTTTATATTGGGTGTAGCATGTGACACAAGTTATATAAAATAGTTTATATTTTAAAGGATCCAAAATCTTGAGTCATTACAGTGTTGTTGGCTGCTCGAACTTGTTGTATGGTTTTACAGGTTAGGTCGTGTAGTTAGTCAAACTGTGCACCTTAACTACACACTACCCCTTTATCCACTTCCTCTATTTTCACGTTTTCCTAAAAATATTAATTGTTTGGAAAAAACATTCTCAACCCATGAACCATTAAAAAGCCTCCAAAACTCTATAAAACTATTTGGAAGCCTCTGAATCTCAGTCAAAATAATTAATAGCTCAAAAAATATGATTAGTGGATAAAATTAAATCTAAAATCACGTAAAAATAAGAGGGTATTACATTCTCCCCCTCTAAATACTTCACATCCTTGAAAAGTATTTATAGGCATCCTGCTCGAACAACTCAGACCATTGAGCCTGAAAATCTACCTCCCACTCCCATGTTGACTCTTAGATTCACCCATACTACCCTAGGATCTAGAAAAAAAGTACCATATTCCCTCATAGATATTTTATATTCCAATATACAACCCACATTAGGCACTACATGTATTATGCATTATTCTTTAGCTTGATATCCTTGCAGTCGATGACATGTATAGGATTAGGCATGTACTTCCTAAGTTGGGAGACATGAAACACATCATGCATACCTAGATAAAAAGAATGAATATCCATATGGTGATCCACTATCCCAACTCTCTCGGTGATCTCGAAAGGTCCAACATATCATAGTACTATCTTTCCTTTCTTCCTCAAATGTCAATGGCCTAACCAAGGAGTCAATATTAGAGAAAAACAGTCACCTACATCAAAATCTAAATGCCTCCTCATGTGGTTAGAATAATACATCTTCCTACTCCCAGTTTTGAACAACCTCTTTTGAATCAGCCTCACTCTCTTGGAGGTTTCCTATACCATAGTGGTCCCCACAACTACTATCTCGCCAACCTCATGCCAACACAGTGGTGAACGACATGTACTACCATAGATAGCCTCATAATGTTCCATATGAATCAAATATGGGTAACTATTTATGTATTTAAACTTTACCAGGGCTAGATGATTATTCCACACTCTATTAATGTCCAAGATACATGCTTGAAGCATATTCTCTAAAATAAGGATTGTTCTCTCTCATTATCCTTCTGTCTAGGGATGGTACGTTGTTCTCAAGCTCAACTAAGTTCTTAAGACCTTCTATATTCCCTACTAAAACTATGACATAAAACATGCATATCTATTAGATAATATACTTAGACATAATCCATGTAATCATACAATCTCATGTACGTACAAATTTCCCATATCATCTACTGAGTGAGTCTCACGAATCAGTAAAATATGAGGGACTTTTGTTAACATATCAATAATCACCCAAAAAGTTTCATGACTCCTCAGGTTCCTAGATACCCACCATAAAAAATTCCATCATGAAATCCTCCTAATTCTACATGGTCACTTGAAGTGTATAGATCAAATCACTAGGATGTTGGTGATTTTCCTTTATCCTCTGTTAAGTAAGGAATCAAGAAATGAATCCCACACTGTCCCTCTTCATCCCTGACCAACATAATTATCATCTAAAGTCATGGTACATATTTATTCTCTAGGATGCACCATTAAAATAGAGGTATGTAATTATCTCATCATCTCATCCCTAATAGAATATGGGAATAAAACTATCCTATGTACTGGGATCACATCATAACCATCCAATGACCACCCGTGTATCGGGTCACCACCTGCTAGTTGTTCCCGCATCATAGCATACTTAGATTTAGTCTCTTTCCTAGCATTTACCTAGTCTGATAAAGAATATTTGATCACCAATAGAGCACATTTCGTTGATACCTATTCCTCAGAAGCATCCATCCTCAAATCGACTAGCAACTCATCAGGTTCCATTATTTCTCTGAAGGTCATTCACTAAGCTCATGAGCTTCCTGCATCTTACAGCTAAGAGAATATACAATGATTCTACCTTTACTTGGTGAATAGGACATCTCAAATTTGAATGTCCATAGATACTATACCCAGTACCTATGCCACGAGTTTAGGTCCTAGTGTGTGAATATATAATGGAGCCTCTTGTGCTCTTTGTATACAACAAACCTCTCAATAAAGATATATAATCCCAAAAAATTTAAAATATGGACCATGAATACTAAGTCCAAGTCATGTATAGGATATTTCCTCTCATGAGGCCACATCCAATGTGACCCATAAGCTACCACCCACTCCATATGTATTATTACGTCCCCTAAAACAACTCCTTATGGATCATAGTAAATATAATAACTATTCCCTATCTTTAGAAGAATCAACAATGGAGCTATAGTCAACCTCCTCTTCAACTCAAGAAAATACTATTCACACTAGTGTGGCCATTGTAACTTCACCCATTTATTTTTAGCATGTTTATGGGTGTTGTTAAATGGGATAAATCCTTGATAAAATGTTTATAATACCTTTCTAATCCTAAAAACCTATTGATCTCATGCATGTTCTGGAGACGTGTCCAAGATATCACTACATAAATTTTATATGGTTCCACTGATTTATTAATCTCAGAAACCACATTACCCCAAGAAAATCACCTCATAAATCTAAAATATACACTTCTGCATATTGTCATAAAGTTGATGTTCTCAAATTATTCTTAGGACTATCTTGAGATGTATGTAATGTTGATCTATGGTCAGTGAGTGAATGAAGATGTCATTAATGAACACCATCGAAAATGATTCAAGATATGGGTGTAATAACTTGTTAATGAGATATATAAACTCTAACGACACATTTTACAGTCCAAAAAACATCTCCAAGTACTTTTATAGATCATACCTACTCTGAAACACCATCTTCAGGATTTCCTCCTCCCTAAACCATAACTGGTGATAGCTCAATCAAAGATCATTCTTGTATAACCATTGAGATCCCTATAACTGATCAAATAGATATTTGATATTGAGAAAAGTATAATTATTATTAACTATCACCTAATTCATATTCTAGTAATCTATGAAGATTTGAATACTACCACCTGCCTTTTTGGTGTACAAAACAGGTTCACCCCATGATGAAGTACTCAGCTTTCTTTAGCTACATGAACTTATCCCTTAGGAACATGATCATATGGTTCATTATCATCAGAGCCTATTTTTTTAGTACACCAAATGGATCCATGGTTCCATAACTACATCTTCCTTGATCCCATACATAATCCTAACCTCAAAGCTTTATGGAAAAATTACTGAAGATTCCCTATCTTGCCACATTGTTCACACTTTCTCTGAGGTGTTGTGTAGACCCTAAGGTAATGTACGATCTTTACATGGTTGAACCACTATGGATCACCACTCAAGGGGAATGAAGAATCTATTCTCTACTCAACTTGAATAAAACTTACATGTTGTATTTCCCTGTTATTCCTCTTCCTATCACAAGAAGAGGCACTCATCACAATAGTAGGTGGTCTATCTGTCTGAGAACTGAAAGGTAAAAGAAGACAAACTAACCGATCCACTTCTAGGACCTTATCAATAGTAAATACCTTGTGTATAACATGAAGTTATGTTGTTATGTAAATGGTACTAACCTAATAAATAATGTTTGGATAAAGACCAATCTCAAACTTCCTAGCCTTTTGTGCCTCATTCCGAGTCAGGAGAGGAGAAAAGTGGTGTTTCTTGGTAAAATGATCAGAGTATGAAAATAATATCATGGACCCTTATTATATCTCCATGAAATCATGTTCTTAGTCTAGATTCATTGTATTGTGAAATAATTCCTCAAATAATAGGTCCTTAAAGGCCTTTAGGGTTAGATACTCACATTTACTAGCCTATCCTATGATTCTACACCATATCCTTGTGGGTCCATGTATTGTGAACTCTACTAGCTTCACCTTCCAATCCTATGGTGTCTTAATGAAGTCAAAGACAAAATTGATTATATCTATCTATTACTCATCACTCTATATCCCTTTAGTTCCCTAAAAATTTTATGGATATTGGAGCTGGATGTCTCTAGTAAAGTTGTCCATGGACCTCGCGGCCCCTCCACCCTAGAATAGAACAAGTGGAAAGATTACCAACTGAGGTGGGACCACTACATGCACGACCAAAGATGGTACAGAAGCGTGATCTACTAAAACCTCATGAATAGTGGGTGGTAGATCAGGGGTATCCTCCCTAGAGAGAGGATCCAGACTTGCATCAGCATGTGGTCTCATCAGTCTCTTTCATGGAGGTGTCTTTTGAAATGTGAAGGAAACATTTAGAAATAACATAATTCATTAGAACAAATCCATATTAGTATATGGGATCACACAAGTTTCTCCTAAGAGCCTACCCATAACCCAAGGTATAACCCTCCTAGAACTGACAAAAGTCACAATCCTTGCATGTTAGTCACAATCATATATATACAAAACATTACATCATGATCATTTTTAACTAATTAATTAGAAATAGATATATCACAATATCCTGGAAGGTAGATGAATCACTAAATATAGAATATAATTCAATCTCAAATAGATAGAATAATTCAAGTCATTAAATTAAAGAACTAGTATACAACACACAACAGGTATATATATGACATGTAATCCCATGTGCCTAGTCATGATGCATGAACGCACCCAAAATCCATAAAAATATAACACCAATATCATCCTTGGTAGCTTGAAGGTCCATTACAATGAGTTGGACATGCACATTTAAACTCTCCTACTCGAGTCCCACATAGCCTATTTCTTTTTTACCATGCCCCAGGTTAGTTAAAAATAAAATAATAAAATTATGCTCTGATACAATTGTGTAATGCCTTGACCCAAACCACTATGTCTGAGCTAGAGATCCAAAAGACCCCATGTTCCCTCCCTATCACGACCCATCCCCCGGGGCCTCTGTTGTAACTACCCCAAGCCCACCTTCGATAGGCCAGGGGCTGGTGACTAGCACCAAAGGCGTAAATCCCTATAACTGGGAAGGTATTTCCTTTATTAAAATGTAAACACACAACCAACTAGAGTACAAGAAGAAGAAAACAATAAGTAAACACTATATAAGAAAAGATGTGCTAGAAAGTAAAGGGGACAGAAATACAAGCCCAATAGTAAAGTACAAGGAAAAGACAAAATAGCAGGAATGTGTCAAGCTGCTCCTGGATCGTCTTCCAGAGTTCCTACCTGAAGGGTAGGTACAAATGGCCACCTCATCTCTCCACGTCCGTCTGTCACCTCCAGGTACCATCTCGTCGTGAAGTCTACCTCCGGGTACCGTCCAGCTCTACAAGCCTCAACCAAGATCAGTGTTGTCCATCGTCTACAACCAACACGACAAGGTGCGGGCGTAACTCGTGCAGGGGTGAGTAAAACAATACTCATAAGGGACCTCGAAACCCTCAAGGTCTCAATAAATCCAACAAGGATAATCCACAAAGAAAGATCTCAACAGATAACCTTTACTTAGGTATATGCCCATACATATACCTAAGTTATCAAGTTACCCATCTGAATCATGAGAAAAACACAAAGGTTATTGACTCAGCTCAAACAAGTATTTTCATTATAGAAACCAAAATTGCTATACAACACCTCCTCTGTTGAGTACAGTGGCCCTGTCATGACTCTGAGGCGCTACTCACTAACCTTAGATTGCTGAGGTACTCCTCCTGTCAAGTACCGCGGGTTTGCTGCCAAATACTGGGCGCTCCGTCCGCTGTGGGTCTCCCACCAAATACAGGGTGCTCCACTTAATATCCAATAGAGGTACTCCTCTTATCGAGTACCGCGGGTCTTCTTATAACTACCCGGCACTCCTTCCACCGTGGGTCTGCCGCCAAATACTGGGTGCTACGTCCACTAGGATAATCGAATCACTCCGAGTCGAATCGGTCAAGTAGTCCTCAGGTCTACAGCTACTAGGTCTCTGCACTCCGTACGCTCGTCTCCAGGAGGGTCTGCTCCACGAGCTACTGGTCGTTACTTACAATTGTCACAAAGTCTCACGTTGAAGTAACATAAAGGATTTCCTCGTCATAGGGGTCTCAACGCAACATACGGCGCGTCAATCGGATGCCCAGTCTGTGAGTTATTAGCTTTTCCGTTCTAGGGTCCCGGTTGGTTTTTAAGCTAAAACCAACCCAACCATACCTTGATATCATCTTAATCTCACGTAGAGTATGCCAAAGTAACTGTATCATCAAAAGGAAACCAACATAGTAGACGGCACATCAATCGGACGTCCGGTCCTTAAGTTATAAGTGTTTCCGCTCCGAGGGCCTGATTAGTTTTAGGTTCAAAACAACTAGGTAGTACCAAAACTTTGCCAAAACATTCATTGTAATATAACAAAACTACCTTCTCGATCAAAGGAATTCTACACAACTAACGGTGCATCGATCAGAGGTTTGTAGCTCAAGATATGTCTATTTAACCGAAAACGGTCCGAAAATGGGGGGTCTGGGCCCGGTCCGACCCGACCCAACCAACCCTGGGTCGGCCCGAACCGGGTCAACCTGACCCGAGTTTGGATCTGGCTCGGTTGGGCATAGCCCATCCCAGCTGGCGCGGCTCGGCCAGCCTGGCCGAGCGGATACGCGGAGCGGGGGGGGGATAATTTGAACCAGTGGCGCCAGTTGGCACTACTAGAAAACTAACATATACCAATGGTTTAGAACCATTGGTATAGGCCTCCAAACCGTTGGTATAGCCTATACCAACGGTTTGGAGAACCGTAGCCAAGTAAGCCGTTGGGATAGGTCTATACCAACGGTTTTACAGAAACCGTTGGTATAGACCTATACCAACGGTTTTGGAAACCATTGGAATAAGTAATATGAAAATATATACAAATGGTTATGGAACCGTTGGTATATGTATTTCAAAAAAAAATCGCTGGGATTTGATCCCAGGACCCCTAGTTTATCATTAAACGACTTAACCACTAACCTAACATGACTTTTGTAAACATAATTACATAAATATATATATGTATTGTCATAATTATTTTAAATTTTTATTTATATAATGTTCTCGGTAAGAAGATATGATAAAAATTCTTAGGACCTATACCAACGGTTGTCAAAACCGTTGGTATAGGTCTATACCAACGGTTTTGACAACCGTTGGTATAGTTCTTGATTCTGGAATTTATTTTGGGGGTAAGGTTGATTCCCAGGGGACCTTTTCCAATGGTTTTGGAAAACCGTTGGGATAGGTATACCCTTTCCCAACAGTTTGGACAAACCGTTGGGAAAGGTGTCCACAAAGTGGACTTTTCCCAACGGTTTGCCAAAACCGTTTGGAAAGGGTATACCTATCCCAAGGGTT
Source organism: Viscum album (assembly GCA_963277665.1). Taxonomy (NCBI): domain Eukaryota; kingdom Viridiplantae; phylum Streptophyta; class Magnoliopsida; order Santalales; family Viscaceae; genus Viscum; species Viscum album. The sequence goes on from OY728142.1 coordinate 1,549,018,497, forward strand.
TGGCCAAACCATTGGGAAAGGTGGCCACAAAGTGGACTTTTCCCAACGGTTTGGCCAAAACTGTTGGGATAGGTATACGCTTTCCCAACGGTTTTGGAAAACCGTTGGGAAAAGTGGCCACAAAGTGGGATTTCCCAATGGTTTGGCCAAACCGTTGGGAAAAAGGACCTATACCAACAGTTTTTACAAACCGTTGGTATAGAAGCATTGGGAAAAGTCAGATTTCCAGTAGTGTGGCATCACCCCTGGTCGTCTCGGATCCCATGCAGCCACGAGATCCACTGTGGCTGCTACCTCAGCGGGTCTTCTCCGGCGGCGCACTGGGGCGTCGCCGCCTCCGGTCGCCGGCGCCACTGCGCCGGCGACCCGTGCCACCACGAGGTTCCGCGGGCCACTGGATTTGCTCCGGTGGTCCGTTTTAGCTTCTGTCTGTGCCGGTGGTCATCCCGGGTCCCGAACATTACTAAAAAGGCTCCAAAACACTATTGAGGCCCCGTTTCTTCATCGTCCATCATCTCACACACAAACGAACAACCAGCGGAGGGTCTATGCTTGTTCGTTAACCAGTTCCCTTAGCGTTAGAGACTCAAACTATAATTCATCAAAAAAATTCTCATTCTTGAGGATACAAATCAAACATACGAAGATGTAAAAAACAATCCCCCTACCTCGATAATTGACGTCGCACGTCGGGTATCGCGGAAGACGGCATCACGGGGAAAGGATTTGTAGGCGACGTCAGAGTGCATCCGAGGAGGAAGCGGTGTCTCCTTATTTTTCGCAGAGAAATGAAAGGATGGCATGTCGATCGTTATTCGTGGAGCCAGCATTCTTCATCAAAGAAGACTTCGTTCTTCGTCGGAGGGTCGGTGTTCTTCCCCAAAAATCAAGATCTCTCCCCAACTCTTCTTTACACAACAAAAGCCTCCCCCCAAAATAAAATAATAAGCTACCCTATTATTTTATTTAACACAAGCCATTTCAAATTCAAACATTCAAAACACCTCATTAATTAAATGTGTTGGAAATTATTTAAAGAGAGGGAGAGGAGGTGGAAGATCTCATAAATGTTAGATGAGTTGTCAACATTAAATAAGGGTGTTTAATGGGGGGGTTTCAGGGAGATTAAAGGCTGGGGATCGTGTGGGATCCACCTCTCATTTATCCACACATGGGAAGTTGAGTGGTTGTGGACCCCACCAACAACTTCCCATGGGAGGGTTTAACTTCCAAAGTTATAAAATAAAATTGTTCTAACAATTTTACTTATTTTAAACTAATTCCCCAAAAAATAAATCTCAACTCACATAAAATGCAACTGCGGTAAAGGTCACCTTAAGAAATTACCGACGCTGCGAGTTCATCGGTGCCCTCGGATTTCAATTCCAAGAACCTGTTCAAAAGATAGAAAAACCTGCTTGTTCGTTTACTAAACGTACCTGATCTAAACTTCAGAAATTGATTCCGGGCACATCGGGCCTCAGAATCAAGTGTCGTCAGAATCAACAGACTTGTCAAATTCCAAAGAAATTAAGAAAAAAAATTCCTTGAAATTTCCGAGTCTTTAAATTACTCACACCTCATGGATTTACGTCCCCGTAAAGATACAACACACTCTAGGGAAACAAATGGGGTACCGAGCAGGCATCTGAGCCTCCCGCCCCCATGTTCTTTCCGGAAGGTTCTCGTGCTGCTAGAAAAATCACACCAGAGGAATCGGCTGTCCTTATAGGACCCGCTCCTGTCGATCCTCAATATCCACTAGAACCTCTATGAAAGTCTCCCCGTGGTCGATGATGTGGGATGGGTCGTGCTCGTATCTCCTAAGCTAAGATACGTGGAAGATGTCGTGTGCCCAGCGCAACGGAGGTGAAAGGGTCAGGTGGTAAGACACCTCGCCTACTTTACTGAGAACCTAGAAAAATTATAATGAATCGTGGAGATAACTTTCCGCCTCAGCCAAATCTCCATAGACCTCATCGAGGTGATACCCGTAAGAAGACGTGGTCGCCACCCTCGAACTCCAGTGGTCTTCGTCTCCTATCAGCATAGGACTTCGTTCTACTCTGTGCAGTCTTCATCCGCTCATGGATGATCTTCACCTTTCCAGTCGTAGCTCGTACCATCTCTGGTCGGTAGAAAGTTGGCTGACTTGGTAAGTCGGTCGACGATCACCCTTCTTCGCCTACGATCTGTAAGAGCTGCTAAGATTTATCCTTTTCCGAAAAGAGAAACTTAGTCTCATCCCCTGGATGAACCACGCCCATTGCCTAATATAGTCAATCCTAACATGAATGATACATTCATGCCATGGACGACATAGTAAGGCCTCGACGCTACTACCAAGAGATCCAACCATCACTCTCGCCTCCAAGGGTTGAGTCACACTGTCGGCATCAGTGTGTGGTCACTAGGTCTCCTCCAGTAGGAATCTCGAAAGTGAGGGTCAAGTCAACAGTTTTAACCGGAACCTCTCAGTATCAACCACACAATAATGAAATAAATTAAACATCACAAGGAAAAGTGTCTTTTATTACTGAAGCTAAAGTATAAAGACACACAACAACCACAAACAACAATAACATGGAAACTAGAAGCACCAAGAGCAAAGGCCTCCATGCCTGTAACTAGTCCTGCTCTTGTTAACCTAATTCCAGAGCTCCATAGTCGTATGCTTAAGCTGCCTGAAGTTGTGCTCTCCCATGTCCACATGTTCCCTGTGGTAGGGGTGGTCCTCTTGGTGGTGGTGGTGGAAACACCTTGAAGAGTCGTCCACCACCAACTGCATGGCCAGCTCCTCTGCCACGGTCACTTGCTCCTTGCGGTCTTCCTTGATCGAACCCCTGCCTCTTCCTGGGAGGTCCTTCATCTATCTACTGATTGTCTATACAGCGGTTCGGACAGTCACGTGCCATGTGACCAAGCCCGCCGCAGGAGTAACACAGCCCGCTTCTGGCACGACTAGCTCTGTCTCCACTCCAGTTGCCCCACATAACTGAACTTGAGTCGTGCAGTCAGCCCCCGGTGGGTCTAGTCCTCTTAGACTCATGTGTCGTCTGTCTACTGCCAGCTACAGAAGACTCTGCTGCAAGTCGACTAGTGGTGGGTCCCGCTACTGGAGACTGCTCAGCAAGGAAAATATCCACTAGAAGGGCTCACTCCAACACTCCCGTCTTCGTCAGAATGTTGTGGGAGATAACTGAAGCTCTTATCTCTCGCCTGAGTCCCTGCTCATGGTCCAGGCCATGAAGAACGGGTCTCGTACTATATCAGTGGAGTAGCATGAGAGGTCGGTGAACCTCGCTGAGTACTGAGCTACACTCATGTTTCCCTACTGTAGTTGAAGTAGCTCCTGTATCCGAACTGCTCGAAGGGTGGCTGGTACAAACTCCTCCCGGAACAGGCTCTCAAAGTCTTCTTATAGAAGTGACGACTTGTCATGCATTTGGATCATCAGGATCCACCATTTTCCTGCTGCTTCCTGAAGGAGGCTGGCAGCAAGGATCACCATGAAGTCCGCTGGTGAACCTACTAGCCTGAGAACTCTCACCACAGCCTCCAGCCAATCCTCATCCGCCTGTGGGTCCATCTCTCCCTGGAACCTGGGTGGCCTCTGGTGCTGGAACTCATGCAGTACGCTCAAGTGGTGTACATCACCTGCTGCTGGGGCTGGGGGTATCTGTGGCCCAACGGAAAATAGTACCGTTGGTGCCTCAACTGGGAGGGGGCCCAGTACTGAGGCCTCATCGCTCGACAGGCTGTTAGTACATACAACTCTCACAGCTCTAGCTGGTCATCCGTAGGAAGGCAACCTGAAAGATACAGATGTGACACAGTCAAAAGACTATACCTGGGGAGTTGACCTGGTTTGAGCTGACTTTAAAGAAAACTTTTGGAAACACACACGCAATCAGTTTTTTCATTCACTGAGTCGGAAATCAGAATTCAGTGTCTTGGTGTATGGATACGTCGGCCGCCGCACCAACACTGGACTCCCTGAACTGAAAACCACACTCAGTACGCTTAACACTATTGCTTCATAGAAAAGAAAATATCAGAGTCCTATGTTCTGCGATAGAACTGACTCCTCTGATACCAATTTTTCACGACCCATCCCCTGGGGCCCGTGTCGTAACTACCCCAAGCCCGCCTTCCATAGGCCAGGGGCTGGCAACTAGCACCAAAGGCGTAAATCCCTATAACTCGAAAGGCATTTACTTTATTAAAACGTAAACACACACACAACCAGAGTACAAGTGGAAGAAAACACTAAGTAAACACTATATAAAAAAAGATGTACTGGAAAGTAAAGGGGTCAGAAATACAAGCCCAACAGTAAAGTACAAGGAAATGACAAAACAACATGAAGGTGTCAAGCTGCCCTCGGATCGTCCTCCAGAGTTCCTACATGAAGGGTAGGTACAGATGGCCTCCTCAGCTCTCCACGTCTGCCTGTCACCTCCAGGTACCGTCTCATCATGAAGTCCACCTCTAGGTATTGTCTAGCTCTACAATCCTCAAGCACGATCAGTGTTGTCCATCGTCTGCAACCAACACAACGAGGTGCGGGCATAGCCCATGCGGGGTGAGTATAACAATACTCAGAAGGGACCCCAAGACCCTCAAGGTCTCACTAAATCCAACAAGGATAATCCACAAAGAAAGATCTCAATATATAACCTTTACTTAGGTATATGCCCATACATATACCTAATTTATCAAGTAACCCATCTCAATCATGAGGAAAACACAAAGGTCATTGACTCAGCTAAAACCAGGATTTTCATTATCGAAACCACAACTGCTAGAGAACGCCTCCTCTATTGAGTACAGTGGCCCTGTCACAACTACGAGGCACTACTCACTAACCTTAGACTGTAGAGGTACTCCTCCTATCGAGTATCGCGGGTCTGCTGCCAAATACCGGGCACTACGTCCGTTGTGGGTTTTCCGCCAAATACCGACCGCTCCCCCTAATAGCTTACAGAGGTACTCCTCCTGTCGAGTACCGTGGGTCTACTGCCAACTACTAGGCACTCCATCTTCCGTGGGTTTGCCACCAAATACCGGTTTCTCCATCCACTGGGCTAATCGAATCACTCCGAGTCAAATCGGTCAAGCAGTCGTTAGGTCTACAGCTATTAGGTCTCCGCACTCCGTACGCTCCTCTCCGGGGGTGTTCGCTCCACGAGCTATTGGTCGTTACTTTCAAGTGTCACGAATTATCACGTAGAAGTAACATAAAGGACCACCTCATCATAGGGGTCTCAATGGAACAGACGATGCGTCAATCGGATGCCCGGTCTGTGACTTATTAGCTTTTCCATTCTAGGGGCCCGGTTGGTTTTTAAGATAAAAACAACCCAACCATACTCCTATATCATCCGAATACTACTTAGAGTATTCCAAAGGAACCGTCTCACCAAAAAGAAACCAACTTAGTTGATGGCACGTCAATTGGACGTCTGGTCCTTAAGTTATAAGTGTTTCCGCTCTGAGGGCCCGGTTGGTTTCAGGTTCGAACCAACCCGACCGTAAAAAAAACTTCGCCAAAACCTTGACTGTAATATACCAAAATGACCGTCTCGATCCAAGGAATCATATACAACTAATGTTGCATTGATCGGAGTTATGTATCTCAAAATATGTCTGTTTAACTGAAAATTGTCTGAAAATGGGGGGTCTGGGCCCAATCTGACCCGACCCAACCCACCCTGGGTCGGCCTAAACCGGGTCGCCCCGACCTAAGTCGGGGTCCAGCCCGGTTGGTCGCGGCCCGGCCTGCAACCGGCCGCGGCTCGGCCAGCCTATCAGAGCGGATACACGGAGCGGGGGGGGGGCCTGCTAATTTGAACAAACGGTGCCAGTTGATGCCGCCCCCAGTCGTCATGGATCCCGTGTGGCCGCAGGATCCACCACATCGCCGCCGCGGGTGCTACCGTGGAGGGTCTTCTCTGGCGGCGCACTGGGGCGCCGCCGCCTCTAGGTGGCCGACCGGCACCGGCCAACAACCTGCACCGCCACGAGGTTCTGCGGGCCACCGGAGTTGCTCCGGGGGTCCGTTTTATCTTTCGTCTGTTCCAGTGGTTATCCCGGGTCCCGAACTTTACTACGAAGGCTCAAAAACGCTGTTTCGGCCTCGTTTCATCATATCCCATCATCTCGCACACAAACAAACAACCAGCAGAGGGTCCAGGATTGTTCGTTAACCCGTGCCCTCTGCATTAGAGACTCAAATCATAATTCATCAAAAAAACGCTCAGGCTTGAGGATAAAAATCACACATACGAATATGTACAAAACAACCCCCCTTCCTCGATAATTGACATCGCACGTCGGGCGTCGCGAAATACGGCGTCGTGGGGAAAGGATTCATAGGCAATGTCGGAGTGCATCCAAGGAGGAAGTGGCGTCTCCTCACTTGTCACGGAGAAAATAAAGGATGGAACTTCGATCGTTCTTCGTGGAACCGGTGTTCTTCATCGAAGAAGACACCGTTCTTCATCGAAGGGTCGGTGTTCTTCCCCAAAACTCAAGAGCTCTCCCCAACTCTTCTTTACACAACAAAATCCTCCCCCCATAATAAAATAATAAGCTACCCTATTATTTTATTTAACACAATCCATTTCAAATTCAAACATTCAAACCACCCCATTAATTAAATGTGTTGGAAATTAATTAAAGAGAGGGAGAGGAGGTGGAATATCTCAAAAATGTTGGGAGAGTTGTTAACATTAAACAAGGGTGTTTAATGGGAGGTTTAAGGGAGATGAAAGGTTGGGGATCGTGTGGGCCTCACCTCTCATTTATCCAAACATGGGAAGTTGAGTGGTTGTGGGCCCCACCAACAACTTCACATGGGAGGGTTTAACTTCCAAAGTTATAAAATAAAATTGTTCTAACAATTTTATTTATTTTAAACTAATTCCCCAAAAAATAAATCTCAACTCACATAAAACGCAACTGCGGTAAAGTTCCCATTAATTAATTACCAACACTACAAGTTCATCAGTGCCCTTGGATTTCAATTTCGAGCACTGGTTCAAAAGATAGAAAAACCTTCTCATTTGTTTACTGAACGAACCTAATATAAACTTTGGAAATTTATTCCGGGCACACCAGAACTCGGATTCAAGTGCTGTCAGAAGCCACAGACTCGTAAAATTACATAGAAATTAAGAAAAAAATTTCCTTAAAATTGCTGGGTCTTTACACTCCCTATATGAAAGAGGTTGTTGACTATCAGTAAGGGTTTGAATGTTGCCAGTGGGGGGACTATGCCATCAATATTATATCCTTACACAAATAAATATAAATAGGATATAATAAATCATATTAAATAAGTAGGAAGATAATACATGATAATGTAATGTCAAATGGCACACATGTCTTATAAACAATAAGATAAATAAATTGGTCACTCGGTATTGAAATCCAAACAAATTAAAAGTGTTCAAGTAAATAAAATGTAACATTATAGAATCTTCATAAATAAATCCCAATAGCTCTCTCATCGCCATGCTTCTCAACTCAACCATATTTCATAGGCCCATTTCCCTTACCAAGAGGCTTGACTCATGATTGAACCGGGATATGATGGTCTGGAGGCCCGATCTATGATGGAGCTGGGTTATGATGGCCTAGATGCATGAACCAACTTGATGCATTGATATTTTTAGGATACATGATTACCAGCCTTATGGCTAGTTATTTTTCAATTATGATATCATAGGATTGTCCTATCATCATGAAGATAAATAAAGTATGATCAGGGTGCAGGGTGTCTTGGTTCACACGTGTTTTGTCAGTATTTGACTATTAATACTTGTGAATTTGTTATTATCATAGATTAAAATTGTTATACCTATGCACACTTGTTAAGGATGCATTGGTGGTGTCCTCTTGGGTTTTATTACTCATGTATTGTATGATCATATCAATACATGTGTAGACTTAATGTATAAGAATCCAGGAAATGGTGAGGGGAATTTGGTTTATGCTTAGCCCAATGAGTATAGATATGGGAGCGGTATCGGGATGCACTCTAGAAGATTCCATAGTGTTGCATTTTATTTACTTGTACACTTTTACTCTATTTTGTCATTCCACATTGGAAGCCTGATTTATTTATCTTATTATTTGTATGACTTCTGTTTTATCTAATATTATATTTTGATTCCAAATATTCCACCATGTTTACTCTAAGTTTTTATATCATTTTTATATTATTTCTACAAGGATATGATAATTATGGTATAGTCTCCCCACTGATGGAATTCATACCCTCGCTACTAGTTGACAACCTCTTCCATATGGGGAGGTGCGCATGAGGCCTTGTGGATCTCTGGATTAGACCTAGTGTTTCATTTTGTGGAATTAAAATAATGTCATAATTGGGCATAAGCATAGCTAGGGTTAGATAATAATAATTTCATAAGGTCTCTTATCATTCACTTAATCCCCAAATAACCCCATGTCAAAATAATAATATTATTATTATTTACTTGTCAAGTGATAGAATCATAGATAAATAAATATCCTTTTAGGAATAAATAAATTAACATTTATTCAAAAAATGATTAATTTATTATTTCTCTTATACCATTAAAAATTGATCCATCAATCCTCCTCAATATTTATCAAACCTTAAAAATGACTATTTATTTAAATAAAAAAAATATCATTGTATTACTCATTTATTAATAAATAGACATTTTATTCACTAAAATTGAAAATAAATATATATTAAATAATAAACTAACATTTATTCTCTTGAATAACAAGTGACTAAATATTTGAGATCAATCCAAAAATGAATAATTATTAAACCACATATGAGAATAATATTTATTCAACATGTTAAATTCAACTAGAATTTAAATAAGGTTTTGAATACACTTAGTGTGTGGCCCTCCTGACCACTTTCTTAGTATAGTTAGGAAAAAACACCTAAAGTACAATTTTAGTGTCTAGATGTAACATCCCAGTTCTAGGTGTCGCCCAGAGGTTCCTCGAACTAGGTTGGTCACATAACCTCAAGCGCATTTCCCCAAATGCCAGATGTTTTTGACTAGTAGTGAGGGAAAAGTTCTGATAGTGGGGAAATTATTACCTCATTGGTAGAGTATACACAGCAAAAACAAATTGTAATCGATATCATAAGCAAAAATACCATACAATAGATTTAAATAGCGGAAGACTGATAGTATAAACAACTGCAGCATATATATAAGTAAATGATGCATGTCACATGTATCTAGGAAAACACCCAAACTAGTCACAATGATGGAAATAAAATACTAAAACCAAAGTATGTAAAAGTAAGTAAACTCCAATAGCATCGCAAGCCTCAGTTTGGTCCCATTCTCTCTAGATCCAATAGAAATCAAATACCTAATAAAGAAGGGTGTTTTCCCTTATCTACACCTAAAACCATATAATCTATTTGGGTCCAAAATCATGACCCAAAGAAGGTGTGAGATGAATCCCAGTATACAACCATTAAAAAATCTATGCCTAACTATTAGTGAATATATATAGTAGGAAATATGAAAAATGAAGCAATAAACTAGGAAGTACTCAAAAGTAAACAATCCCACAATTTCCAATTACATTCATTTACATTTATTAATTATTTAAACTGTTGAATAATATAACCTTGAGATCTAGACTAAGCTATGTATACCCATGTTTAATAAGACAATATAAGTCTCTGAGGACCATCTAAACAAAAACGTAAGACTGATTTTAAGCTTGTGCTTTGGCTTGGTAGACTCGTCACAATCATTCAATTATTCACAACAACCCTCTAGGAAATATCTCATGGTCCAACACCTTTGGTTTAACATAGCACTAATCAAATACAAACGAAGGCCTCGGTATCTCTCACGGTCAATACCCTTGGTTCCACATGGAATCAATAAATTATACACGACATATGGGTAGTTCGCACAGTCAAGACCCCCTAGGTCAAAATCTACACCAAGGTTATCACGGTCCTGTGTAAATAAACATGTAAACCCCCACATCTTTCCTGGTCTAAGTCTCTCATGGTCCAAGGAAGATCAGCGTGCATAAAACATTAATTAAAGGCTCTACGTGCAATTAAAACTATTACATGGCTCAAATTTACTCAAAGAATAATGCAGGAATCACATATAACCAAACAACTCCATCCTAAACAACTCAAGGCATGGAAAATATGGTATACCTCATAGGAAACCTAGGCCAAATGGCCGATAATAGTCAAACAAGGGAATGCACCCATGGGGTGTCCCATAAATAAGGGTATACAATCTTATGCATAAGAAACAACCCTTAATCAATCAACCAACCCATAGCAGGTATTAAATAGGGTCAAAATCCAAAATATGCAATACCCTAACAAGGGGATTAGCCTAAATTAAGCATATATAATCCAAAGAAAATCAAATAAAGGCACAAACCACCAACCTTGATATTGTACGATGAACCTTCTTGAACGCCAACCCTTGAATCGACCTAGAATGATGTAGATCTATGAAAAGGGTAAAAAAGATAAACCCTTGATAACTCATGAGAGAAGTGGAATCAGGAAGAGAGGACCAAGAAGAAGGAAGAACTCATTGGTGAGATTCCAACACACCCACTGGAGTTTGAATTGGACCTTGGATGAAGAAATGGCGGCTCAGACTTTGATCATCACTCCTGGTCACTCTTGGATGAACCAAGGTTAGAAGAATGTATTTCTAGATATGAGACGTGACCCCACTCTGATTAATCAATTAAATGAAAAGGTGAAGGGTTTGTTCATTTAATATACACGTCATGTACTATCCTCAACTAGCTCCCACTTTAGGTGGTCTCAAGGTCACCTACATGGCCATGTACTCAGTTGTTACACATCCAAAACATGGATACACACGACAACCGGGTACATGGCGTGCACTCAAAAGTAAACGGTGTGTACTTAGAAAATTTCTAAAACTCCATTTTTCCTCAAAAACAACCCGAAATAAAGATCCATACCTGAAATGAAGATACATGTTCCTAAAAACTTCCCCCTTAAATCAATTCGTCCATGAATTTCCCTTATAAGGTTGTCAAAGAGGAAACTTCAAACAACTTTGGCCACTGTGATCGTACGTCGGCCTCCCTCTCCCAAGTCTTGTCCTGTAATCGCCCATGCTCCCATATCACCCATACCTGAGAAATAGACTAGCCACTAATAACCTTCGTGTTGTTATCCTCAATCTGAATAGGGTGCTCCTCGAAGATGCATCCACCTCCAACTCAACCTCCTCGGGTTGAAAAACATGAGACGGGTCTAAAAAGTAACGTCGTAGCTGAGAAACATGGAAGGAGTTGTGCATATCCTGATAACTCTAAGGTAACTACAACTGATATGTAACCAGACTGAATCTCTATAAGACCTCAAACGGCCCGACGTATGTTGGTGAAAGCTTCCCCTGTCTCTTAATCCTCTTGTGTCCCAACCACGGTGTGACATGTAAGAAAACCTGATCTGTGACCTAGAACTCTAGAGGTCATCTCCATCGATCAACATAATATTTCTACCAAGATTGTATAGTATTAATCCTCTTCTGAATCAACTCCACCTGCTAAGTGGTCTCCTGAAAAAGATGAGGTCCCAGCATAGTTGCCTCTCCTGCCTCTAGCCAGCATAGGGGTGATCGGCATGGCCAACCATACAAAGCCTCATAAGGTTCCATCTGAATCATCCTCTAAAAATTGTTATTGTAGGAAAACTCTACTAGGGTTATGTGTCTCTCCCAAGAGCCCCCAAAATCTTGGATGCATGCTTGAAGCATTTCCTCCAAAACCAGAATTGTGTGCTCAGACTGGCCATCTGTCTAGGGATGGTAAGTTGTAATCAGAAGTACATATGTACCCAAAGCCCTCTATAGTCCCTTCCAAACATGAGAAGTAAACTGGACATCCCTATCTAAAATAATATAGTGAGAAACCCCATGAAAATGTATAATCTCTCAGATGTACAACCTTCCAAGATCGTTAACACTGAAGGTTTCCTTGATTGGAAATAAATGTGAAACCTTCATGAGTTTATCAACAACAACCCAAGCTGCATCATTTCCTCAAGGAAACCTCGGTAAACTCATCATGAAATACATCATGACATCATTACACTTCCACTCGAGAATGGTTAATTGTTTTAGAATCCATGCTGGTCATTGATGCTCCGCCTTCACCTACCGACAGGTGGAACATCTTATAAAAAAACCAGCAACATCTCTCTTCATACCTGGCCACCAATATTGAAAGTGTAGATCTCGATACATCTTGGAGAAACTAGGATAAACTTCCAAAACTGAGGAATGAAAATACCATAATAGCTCCTCATGTATTTCTACTAATACCCATATGTTCCAATGAAAATTAAATATCTCATCATCGCCTACAGTCCACCTAGGAGTAGGGTCCTCTTCTGAAACACTCTCTCATACGGCTAGGCCTTCAGAATATGATAGCTACCTCATTCTCACTCCATCTAGTAGATTTTAGGTAACAACTATAGAAGAAAGAAACTTCTTCCCCTGTCTGTCATGAACCTCCAAATGCATCTCAGAGAACAAAACCAAATTCTTCCACTCACTGTTGGCCTCTCGAACTACCTGTATCTTGTTCCTCCTCCTCAATGCATCATCCACTGGGTTGCCTTTCCCAGGCGTGTAGGAAAGATCAAAGTAAAAATACTAAAGGTACTCAACCCACCTTGGCTATCTCAAACTCAGTTCATGCTGAGTAAATATATACTTGAGGCTTTTTTGGTCAGTGTACACCACAAAATGATCTCCCAAAAGATAATGTCTCTAACAGCATAAAGCATGCACAACCACAGCTAACTCAAGATTGTGTGTCAGGTAGTTCCTCTCATGTGGCCTCAACTACTAAGACCCATATGCAATTACTCCTTCCCCCCTATATAAGAACCGCTCCCAGCCCGATACCTGGTGCATTGCAGTAAATAGTGTAACTATTGCCCGACTATGGAAAAATCAGTATCGGTGCTGAATTCAATCTCCCTCTCAGCTCCTGAAAGGATGAATCATAAGAATCTATCCACAAGTACTTTTCACCCTTCTTAGTAAGACCCATCAATGGTGATGCTAATCATGAAAAGTTATTTATAAAGTTCATGTAGTAACTAGCAAACCCTAGAAAACTCTACACCTCAAATACGTTCTTCGGTTTCTCCTAGTAAACTACTACTCTCACTTTCTCTAGGTCTACTGATACTTTTGTCTTTGAGATAACATGACCCAAGAAGTGAATCAGGTGCATCCAAAAGTGTCATTTTTGAGAGATTGGAATATAATTGATTCTCTCTCAGTGTACTCAAAACAATATCAAGATGGGTGGCATGGTCGTGTCGAGTGTGAGAGTACACCAAGATATAGTCTACAAAGACTATCACAAAATAATCCAAGGATGGAACACTTGGTTCTTCAGTACCATGAAAATTTATGGCGCATTCATGTGACTAAACATACTAACCAAATACTCATATAGACCATACCTGCTCTGAAATTATATAAGAGGTATATCTGATGGTCTAATGTAAAACTGATGATAACTTGATCTCTAGTCAATCTTAGATAACACCCAATCTCCTCAAAGCTGACCAAATAGATCATCAATCCTCAGAAAGGGATATCGGTTCTTCACTATCAACTGGTTCAGCTTCCGATAATCTACAAAAAGTCTGAGGGTACCATCCACCTTCTTTTCAAAAATAATAGGCGAACCCCAAGGAGAAGTACTGGGTTAGATGAAACCATTTTCATGTAACTCCTCTAACTACTTCTTGATCTCCTGTAACTCTAGTGTATCCATCCTATATGGATGAATGGAAACCAGTTTCGCTCCTTGCACAATATCAATAGAGAAATCTACCTATCACTCCAAAGTTAAACTGAAAAATTCATCTAGAAAGACATCCTTGAAACAATCCACCATTAGAGGAAAATCCATCTATGAAGTCCCCTGGTCAGCCAGATACAATCTAGTAATTTGGACTGTAATTCCTCCCAACCCAAGATGCTTGGGTCCATCTCTACTCACCTGGACATCTCATTTTCCATTGTGTAGAAAAGACCCACTCTCTTGTGATGTGAAACTCACCTTGTGGCAATATCAGTCAACAAAGACCTGGAAAGAGACTAACCATCCTATTCTAAGAATTACATCAAAGCATGTCATATCTAAGACATAGAGGTCCCATAAGAAGTGACACCAGCCAACCTCAATTGGTCACTCCTTTCACTGACATACACTATCCATCTTAATCCCCAAATAAGTGTCTAATGCCATAATATCCTCAGAAGTAAAGATACAGAGCCCAAGGCTCTCCACAACAGTAATAGATATGAAACTATGGGAAGATCCTCTATCAAAAAGAGTAGAATAAATACATGATGCAACTATAATCGTACCTCTAACCATAGAGGGTCTGGGATCCTGATCTAGCTATGTCTTCTCCACTGCTAAAGTCTGACTTTTACCGTGGCCATGTGACCCTGCCTAACTACCCTGGGCTGATCCACCCGGTTGTCACTAAAACTCTGAAGCCTAACTACCACGTCCATGACCACCTCTTCATCTTGAACGTCTTGAAAAAATCCAATTCCCTAACTGAGGAGAAACCAGTGGTCCTTCTTCTGAATGTGGAGTCGTAACTGATACCCTCTCACTAGATGCTGGTGAGAAGAACTGGAAAAAAAACTGAAGATGATCCATCTTACTACAAGATTGGCACTCAACTGGGTCTCTCGGTCACTGAGGTCTCATGTTCCCACTCTCCTCACACTGGTAGCACCTCACCTGGAAACCTATAGATACATCCCTGCTACTAGAATCACCATGAGAAGGCTCCCTACAGTTCTTCTTTCTATTATTCAAAGGAGTACCATCCCTGGATTTTGAACTTCCCCGGATCACATATTCCAACTCCCTTATATTGCGCTTGGTAATCAGAACCTAATTCACTATATCAATCACCAAAGTCTTCTTGAATACATTCACCTTCGATCGGATGTCATACTTGAGACCATCCTCAAACATCCTAGCAAGTGATAACTCTTAACTCCCAATGTAGGTGCGAAGAATTGAAGCTCTGTGAAATGAGAAGAATACTCCATTACTGAAAGAGAGCCATACTCCAAATACATGAACTCTAAGGCTTGATCGGCCCTCAACATCTCAGGATAGATATATTCATAGAAGGTCCTCTAAAACTCTTCCCAAGCCATATCTCGATGATGTCCCACCTGTGTGATAACATCCCACCATCTCTTTGAGGAATCACATAGCATGTAAGTCACAAACTTCACCCTCCTCTTATAAGGCATCTCTAGATGCTCAAAGATAGCAATAATTTCCTCTAACCATGACTCTGCAGCCTGTGGTCCTCCACCCCCTAAAAAAGTGGGAGGATGTTACTGTTGGAACACCCTATTCAACTCTTCCATGGTCAGGGTAGGATGTGGTGCTCCCTGGAAATCCTGCATCATCCTCATAAAGCCTTCATGGAACTATGCATCAGCACCTTTGTACGATATAATAGCTAGTTCCAAGACAGGCACGATGGGAGGATTTGCCGATAGTCCATGATCTATCTTTTCTAGTTTCTTGTCATCGCCCTGCATTTGGTACATAACTGGAGGAAATCTTGGCAGCAAGAATCTTCAAGTTCAAGAAAATACCTCAGTTTAAGATTATTAAGGACTGAAACTTAGAAGTCAAAGAAAATAAAGGGATACGGAAAACATTAAAGCTTTACAAAACATAGTTACATGGAATATATAAACTATACACATCATTTTTCCTTAATATTTTAACATGGTGTGTACATCTGCCAAACCCGGTCATGTAACACCCCTACACAAAGCATGTTCCTCCTGATACATGTCATGTACTTGAATTTTCCTTCCTTCCCAAGTTCTTCTACATGGATCGAACCACACAGTTATCTCCTGGGTAACACTACATAGTGTGTTCACCCTAGAAATGACGTGTACTACTTAAGTTCTAACCACCCGTGTCATTAGTCTCACAGTCGGAAACATGTTTGAATCTACATGGAGTGCAAGAACAGGACATGGCTTGTAAAACCTAAGTTTCATCCACCCGTATTGTTAGTCACACGTCTGAACACACGTTCCTTACAGCATGGCATATACAATCCAGACACAGCATGTTCTACCAAAAGCTTCCCAACCCTGTGTCTCTACTCACACAGTAAGTCACATAGTCAACCACTACACGGTGTGTACATATAGTACACAGTGTGTACTTTAGAAAATTTGTTTATTCCATAATAGAAGAACACATGGTATGTATTCATAACACCACACACCGTGTTGTCTGGTTTTCGGACATTAAGCCTGTGAAAATTCTCCAGAACCCTTAAAAATCTAAAATTTTGTCCAAAGACTGATAAATTCTGACCAGTGAGATCCCATACTTCTGCAAATCAAATTTTGGCATCCTTATTCATATCATAACTTGAAAAAATTCAATTAAAGTTCAACATGATCCACCAAATTCCGTTTCAAGAGGGCCCATAACACCTCAGGGACCAAAGTTTGGCATTCATCCAATGAAACTTTACATATTCTGTAACCCTATCAAAATAGAAGGTATTTTAACACAACATATATCATAACAAATTTCATATCTAGAACAAAATATATCAAAACAACATGCAATTAGTAATTCACCCTAAATGGCATGACAAGAATTCATGACATGTGATCTCTAACAAGGGCCTATATGATGAATGATATGACATACCCTCATCTCATCAAGTTGAAACAGAAATAGAACTGCAATAATATCAATGATAACAACACAATATAAGTGAATCACCCAATGGTGAAATAAAATCAATTGTAACAATTGAAAAACCAGAAAAATTGCAATATTAGAGGTAAATTGGATTTTTCCTATACATAGGTTAGCTACTCCTTGCCTTAGATTATTACCAACTACATATTCCTTCATATCCATATCTATAGGATCCAAAAAGTAAGATAAAGAAAAAAAGAACCTGCCTCTGATACCACTTTGTAACATCTTAGTTTCGGGTGCCGCCCAGAGGTGCCCTGAACCCGGTTGGTCAAATAACCTCAAGTGCATTTCCCCATGGGTCAAAATCTACACCAACAATCTCACGGTCCTATATAGATAAATATGTAAACCCCCATAGTTTTCCTGGTCCAAGACTCTTATAGTCCAAGGAAGATCAGTGTGCATAAAACTTTCATTAAAGGCTCTACATGCAATTCAAACTATTACATGGCTCAAATTTACTCAAAGAATAAAACAGGAATCATATATAACCAAAAAACTCCATCCTAAATAACTCAAGTCATGGAAAATATGGTATTCCTCATAAGAAAACTAGGTCAAATATCCGATAATAGTCAAACAAGTTAATGCACCCATGGGGTGTCCCATAAACAAGGGTATACAATCTTATGCATAGGAAACAACCCTTAATCCATCAATCAACCCATAGTAGGTATTAAACGGGGTCAAAATCCAAAATACGCAATACCCAAACATGGGTATTCGGAAAAATTAATCATATATAATCCAAAGACAATCAAATAAAGTCACAAACCACTAACCTTGATATTGTATGATGAACACTCTTGAATTTTGGACCTTGAATTGGCCTAGAACAGTGTAGATCTATGAAAAGGGTAAAAACGATCAACCCTCGATAACTCATGAGAGAATAGGAATCAGTAAGAGAAGATCAACAAGAAGGAAGAACTCACTGGTGGGATTCCAACGCACGTTTTAGAGTTATAATCAGACCTTGGAATGAGAAACGGTGGCTCGGGATTTGATAATCACTCCCGGTTTCTCCTAGACAAACCAAGGTTAGAAGAAGGTATTTCTGGAGATGAGACACAACCCCACTCCGATTAATCAATTAAAAGAAAAAGTACATGGTGTGTTCGTTTAATGTACACGTCGTGTACTGGCCTCAACTAGCTCCCACTTTAGGTGGTCTCCAGGTCACCTACATGGCCATGTACTCAGTCGTTACATGGCCAGTAAATGGATACATGTGCCAACCGGGTACATAGAATGTAATCAAAAGAAAATAGCGTGTACTTAGGAATTTTCCAAAACTCTCTTTTTCCTCAAAACAACCCGAAATAAAGATACATACCTGAAATGAAGATTTGGGTTCTTACACTAGAAACATGCCAATGAACCCATAAATATTTAATTAAATGATATAATGACCGATAAAATCCTATAATTTTATACTGTGTAATATTATCAATTCATCATGATATATCTAATCAAGTAGTCTATATACTAGTTTCATCAACCAATATGTATGTTGTCTCTTTATTTGACTTTTTGGAAATAAACATACCAATAGAATTCCATAGACATATATTTAATCTGGTAGTTTTATTCCCATCAAAGAGTTTGTAATATCAAGTTACAATAAACTAGGAAGGGATAAATTCTTTCTCACATTAATCATTTACATAATATCACTCATGATACACACAACATATCCTATGTCACTATGATCATATTTCACCACAGTTTTCATCAATACATAAAATTACATGACTCGTGATATTAAATAATAATATTATTAAAGTCTAAGTACTATTACACATTTCTAAAAATAGGAACATTTAGTGAAACATCTGAATGTATATTTCCTACTGGAAGTCTATGTTATCATATACTCTTTTATTATGATTACCAAGAGTTTAAACCATGAGATAGTGTCTCAAAGTCCTACGAGTCTCCAACCTTGATATATTTTATCATTTGTGTCCTATTAAATGATATCACCCAGACATGTAAATTATATTTAAGAATATTTTCATAGAACTTCTATATTCTCATCATAGCTGTTAATCTTACGACCATTCAGTGTGGGAGGTACCATTTGCACATTTATCACTTTCAGTGTAAAATAGAAGAATAATAATTATGTGATAAGAACTTTATTAATATTAAATAACCATTAATAAAGGTAAATATAATGCATATAATTTTGGTTCTAGGGAAATAGATTCAATAGAAACTTCTTGCCTATTGATCTTCATGTAGTTGGGAGGACCTCTATAGCTTAATCCATGGGAAGGAACTCTATGTTTAATCTTCATGATTCTACAGATAGGAACTCTATGGATGGTACTCTTAGGAGGACCTCTAGAGGTTTTGATCATATTACGGTGAGTAGGATCTTTATTGATATTAAAGATAGCCTTTCATCCTTGATAATATCACCTCTTGGATTCCCTGGTCTAAGTGACTAGGGTTAGAATATTATAGGTGGCTTGATTAATGTATTTCTGAGTGCTTGAGGGAATGTGAAATTTGGGGTAGTGATAGGTAGTAGCAAGATCATTCAAAAGTGTCTCCTGGAGAGTTATAGAGCTATTGATAATATCATCCACCTCTATAAGGTAAGGGAGATAAATTCTTTCCTACTTTTAGGATAGGTTCCCAAATAGTTTATTGTTTCTAAAATTTCTATCTAATTCATTAAGATCCACTATTGGAGAGATGGTTTGTGGGTGATTTATCACCTAGAGGCTTTTCCATGGAGGCCTCTATGTTCATGATGGATTATTTGAGGTGGTACTTCTACACTAGGGAATTTACCACCCGCTCCTAAAGATTCTAGGTTGGTGAAAGAATTCTCCTAGATCATGGTTTCGTCACTTTCATTGATGTTTAGGTATATATATCACCTAGACTGATGAGTAGTGGACAGGGGATCTATGTAGTTGCTACCATTTTGTCATGATGACTTGGAATGCAATAATAAACTAGAGGATTATATTTTTTGGATTTAAAGGTGATCTTGATATGGTTTCTAAAAATCTTTAATGGATCAAAAACCAATAAACACATTAATCTAACCTCACAAGCAAGTTCATGTTAAACTTTTTGATCTCATATAAAAATATTTCATTTTAGTTTAAACTTATATTTCTAGAATGTGTTTGGAAAGTGTTTTTTTGCGTTGATATGGACCTTTTTTATAAATTCAAGACATCATTGGGACCATACTAGTGACACTTAAGTTATTTATTGGTTAATAGTTTTGGAGGTTTGTATTATATAAAAATTTTATGATAATTATTTATTACTCTAGTGATCTCTTAAATAATTATTTCATATTTTTTTATCCTTTCAAAATCCTAATGTAGGACATGTTGCCTCTATGATGGTGATTGATTTTCAATATGAATAAATGTGATTATTTTTATATATTAGAGCTTCTTCATTGATGTGATAATCTATATGTATCAAAGGATCTCCATTGATGGGACCATATGTATATATCAAAGGTTCTCCATGTTTATTTTACTTGATAATTATATTTAGGGTTTAAATCCAAAAATTTGGGTGCTCTAAAATTTAGTACCATCTTGGAAGGTGGTAGCTATTATGTATTTGGGATCAATCCCATGAAAGGGGATTCTTACGTATCCATATAATATAAATTAGAAAAAACATAGTTCGACATTGTTTAGTGAGATGAATCATACCTTTTAAGGTTGTATTATAAGGACTATTGTGGTGATTTTTAAGGTTGTGTAATCATGACAAAGTGACATGCCTTTTAAGGTCATGCATTTAGGACCTAGAGGGTGTTATAATTGAACCTCATAGATGATTATTATGTATATTTTTTAATAGTATTCAAACACCATTTAGTTTGTTTTTTCACAATTTATGGTTGGGTGATAGGATCAGTCCATATAGTTTAACATCATGTATTAAAGACATTATGTAGTGCAGTTTAAATTCATGCAGCTAGTACTAATAGGTGAAGGGTACCTATTATTGGTTAGTATGGTACTTACATGTAAATGGAACTTTATGGTTTATCCTATATTTTGGTAATGAAACATGATAGGGAATGAGTGGATTATAGGGAATATGACCCTTTGAGGGGTGATTGTATTTTAGGGAATATGTGCCTTTGAGGAAATATTAGCTTGTAGGTAATGTAGACATTTGTGGAAATTTCATAGGGGATATGTCCCCATTAGAATGATTTGGTTCTTACACATGGGATTCCTATAGGTTTCAATGTTAATTTCTTATTTGTTGGTAACAATATAATGAATATAGAATATACTCACAAGGAATATGGCCCTATGAGTAAGAAATTGGTGCTTACCCCTGGTAGGAGGCTTGAGTCCTACTAAAGAGCTGGGAGAATACCTATGAGGATTATAAGTATCATACCAATAGATTCCACACCTTTTAAGTGACTCAGGTCAAGGTGGTATTTTAGGGGTTACATCTTATAGGAGTCCCATGTCAAATATCTAGATCATTGAATAAGAAAAAGTGGTCTATTAGATTCCAAGTCTAATCATACATGAGGCATGGGTCCTCAAAAATGGGCAGCATGATTCAAAGAAGGTTTCTCTAATATCATAGTGATAGATAACTTCATTATCAAGGGTTTATATTATTCTGACTACCCTAGGGGACCAATCAATATGGGAGGGAAAACCATGGAGAGTCCACTTATTAGAGGAATGCATGATTTATGGGATTTTTTATGATGTGCATATCTTGACCTTGTAAATTTGGTGGTTTAAGAAGAATCCTTAATGGAATGGGATTTTTAAGGTTTCAAACATGATAAAAGGATTATAAGAAGGTTATTTGTGTTAATTTAACTCAAACAAATGACTTGGGTCAATGTTGAAGCCCTAGAAATGTTCTTCTTGGTTGATCCATTTTATGAGGTCATTTGAGTTAATTCAACCTAATTACCCATAATAGGGTTGATTCATGTGGTGACCTAGAATGGATCATAAAATTTACATTAAAGGACCACTTATGAGAGAGTTATAAGAACCATAATATACCACCATTTCATAATAGAGAAATATACTACATGAAGGGTTTTATTTCCCATATATAGATTGGGTTAAAGGTCATATGTAAAGGGTTATATGAAAGTGGACCTCCATGAACAATGTTTGTGGGGAGCATCTCATAAAGGAGACTTCATGAAGGAGGCTCGCATATGAGCCTTATAAAGGAGACTCGTTAATGATACTTCATAAAGGGGGTTAGATATGAGATTTCGTGAAGTATCCACACCAACAGATCCTCATAGAGAAACCTCACATACAAGGCTTCATGAAGGAGCCTCATACACGATCCTTTGAGAAGGATCCTCATGGATGTGCCTTTTCAAATGAGGATTTCATATGAGACTTCATAAAGGAGGATTAAGAATTTTTTTCCTTTTTATTCCATCTATTGAACTTTAGATTAGAAATTACCTACTGTATTTCTTCATGAATGATTCAATCACTAAATGAAAGATTCGGTCCTCTTCCAAAGGGTAAATGTCTCTCCAGAATGGGGAAAATTTCTTCTCTTATTTTTTTGAACTGAGTGCCAAGAATTTATAGCAAAAAAAATCTTAAAATATACCACTTCATAGTTACCATACATCCACTTAAGGGTATTCAAGCACAGAATAATCTCATTTCATGGCCAAAAATAAACTTTGTTTCACAAAGGAATCGCATGAGATTAAAGGTATCACTCAGTTACGATGGTATCACGTGAGTAAAAATGGGCCTAAAATATATTAAAAATGAAAAACTATCCATCAAGGTATAATATGAGTATATATAACCACATAGGGATAGAGAATCCTTATCTATACATCACAAATTAACTTCATTCTATGAACTTCCTTTGTAATCATAAAAAAATTCTTCTTGGTAAAATTTCTTTTAATGTATTTTACTCTTCTTTGAATCTTTACATCGATAATCAATACTTTTAAAGAATAAATAGATTAATTTTATAATATATCTATTCACATTGAATCAACACTTGAAATGATAAGAATGAATTTTATAATCAAAATACCATGTGAAAATATCATTACAATGAGGATATATTAGGATGTTTCTATTAAGATATATGGAGACTCCCTTTTAGCCCGAATGGCCCGAAGGCCTTCATTTTTATTGATTTTTGATAATCCCCTTTCAAGGGATGAGGGGGAACCCTTAGAAGGCCCATAGGCTCAGAGATTAAATGACTCGTAGGCTTAGAATATTACATGACCCAAAGGTATTAGGTAATTCAACCAGACTATCTACGAGGAACTACCCCTCACCAGCATCTGAATTGTGATAGTAGCTCTCCACCTTCTCATGGTCGTCTGGATATACTTCTCATGCAAGAGGATAGTCTAGATGGAATAGCCAAACCCTCTCATTCTGAAAAATCCATTTGGCTCTACTCTGGTGAGTGCACCTACTCTAAATCCTCTTCTAGGGCTTCTCATTTTTTGTAGAGTCCGTCTGGGGTAATTGCATGTGGCCCGAAGGCCTTAAGGTGGCCCAAAGGCCATAAAGGTGGCCCAAAAGACCTAATGATCTCAATGCTTGGGTGTCCTGAAATCCTTAAGGACTCCAAGACCAAATCAGTGGCCCAAGGTGAATAGTTCCATCTGTTATAGTTCCGAACAGTACCTGCTAAAGTACTACTATAGTTCTCGCACAGTGTACAGTTCTGCACAATACAGTACCCGCACAGTGTATAGTTTTAAAAGGGTGACTGGTATAGTACCCCGTAAATATGCCTCTACCTGGTTTTGAACCTGGGTCTCGTGGATGCACTAAAGGATACCTCACCATCTGGGTTGAGGCTTATATTCTATAGATACTCCCTTTTGAAAACATTATTGTTATACCTATTGTTGATAATGAAATAATCATTGGTATGGATTTGTTCCCAAATTATAATGAAACAATTTAATACCAAGATAAGGATAATATAAATTTTTAATGATTCATAGAATCCCATGATGTTAGAGGAGAGTCTTCATTATCTGATTCATTTCTAGAGCTACCTCTAGTAGCTCACCTTATTAAAATTCTTGGAGAATAAGAAGAGAAGACATAATTTATGGATGGGTGGGATATCCTAAGAATATATCATATACCTATTGTACAAGAATATATTGATGTATTTTTTGAGGAAGTACATAGGAATACACCTTAACATAAATTTATTATTTCCTTTTAACTCATCATTGATATAAAATACATATCTAATTATCTCTATTGAATGGCCTCGGTGGAATTAGTGGAGTTGAAGATAAAACTACAGGTTTTTTATGATAAGGATTTCATAAACCCTAGTATCCCATCTTAGGGAGAAATTGTCCTATTTTTTAAAAATAAGTATGGTTCTATGATGTTGTGCATTGATTGATGAAAAATAAATGCCATTACTATAAAGGAAAAGTATCATTTTGGGTGCATTGATGACTTGTTTGATCAACTTCTAAGAGATCAATACTTATTAAAGATCAATATTTATTTTGGTTATCACCAATTAATATTTTGAAAAGAATACATACCGAAATGGTATTTTGTTTGAGGTATAGACATTATTATTTTAGAGTAATACCCTTCGGATTAATTAATTCACCCTTAGAGATTATAGATTTGATGAATAGTGTTTTCAAGGATTATCTTGATAAATTTATAATTTTATTTATTAATGATATATTGATATACTATAAAATCAATGATGATCATGAGTATCAATTATGAATGTTTATTAAGACTCTTAATGAAAAGAAGTTATATATAAATTCAATATGCATGAATTTTGGCTCCAACAAGATTATTTTCTTATCTATATTAACTCCAAGGATGGAATATTTTTTTATCCTTAAAAGAAGAAGGTACTGAAAGATTTCCCTATACCAATAAATATAACTAAGATATGTAATTTTCTTAGTTTTTAATGTTATTATCAATGAATTTTTCAAAACAAATATAGATTAGCTAATTGGTTAACCAAGTTAGCATGTAAAGAGTTAGAATTCACATGGTCATAGGAATGTGAAAACATTTTTGAGGAACTAAATAAGATATTAATAAATGTATGAGTATTAAATTTACCATTAAATATGAAAGTATTTGTGATATATAGTGATGCATTGAAGAATGGACTTGGGTGTGTACTTATACAAAATGATACTTATTTCTTATGCATCAAGGAAACTAAAGACCCATGAACAAAACTATGTAACTCTTGAACGTGATTTGGTAGCTATAAACTTTTCCTTGTAGATATAGAGACACAATCTCTATGGTTAATGATGTGAAATATATGCTGATCAAAAAACAATTAAGTACATATTCACATATAAAGATATCAATATGAGACAAAGAATATGGCCAGAACTACTTAAGGGATATGATTTATTAATACACTACCACACTGGGAAGGAAAAAGGTGGTTGACACATTGAATAAGAAGGATCATTGAGTTATTTATTTGATAAGGATAGAAAAAGATACCATATTCATGGATTTATTAAAGTTTATCTAGAAATTATTAGGGAATGGGAAACACAATTACTTTTCCAAGTGACTTCAGAAAAATATCTATTATAGAATATAAAAATTTTCAACATGATGAAAATTGTTTATAAAATAATATTAAATAAATAAATGATGGGGAATTGATGGACTTAATTTATGTGGACTTTGTATTGAAGTTTTCAAAGTGTCTACGTGTTCCATCAATAACTAAGCTGAAGAGGTAATTTCAAAATGAATATCATAGTTCAAATGTCTTTATACACCATGGTGGCACCAAAATATATAGGTATTTAAGAAAACATTTCTTGTGGGACAACATGAAGTGAGAAATTATTGATTATTTTTCAAGATGCTTGGTGTGAGAATATATGAAGATTGATAAACAATATCCTAAGGCTGTCATTCAACTTATCCATATACCAATGTGGAACTGGGACAATATTATAGTGGTCTTTGTTACTAGAATTCCAAATATATCTAAAAATAATGATGTAGTATAGGTTATTATAGATCACTAAAAAAGGTATAAAAATTTAATATAAATAAGGGAGGATCTACCCTTTGATCATCTTTCATGACTCTCTATTAATGAATTTGTGATAATTATGGAAATATTCTATCAATTGTATCTGATCATGGACCTTATTTCACATAAAAATTCTAGAGGATTCTTCATAAGGGTCTAGACACTGAGATACATTTGGTCATCACCTATCATTCTAAAAGTTAGGGATAGTATAAAAGGACTATCCAAACACTAGTGGATATACCTAGATCATACTCACTTGACTTTGAGGGAACATGATATCAGTATCTAACATTAGTGGAATTTTTTTATCACAATATATTCCATTCATACATTAAAATATAACTATACAGATACCTATATGGAAAAAAGATGTTGTACTATAAACTATTGGTATAGAGTTTTAGAAAGGAAACTAGTTGTTCTGAAACTCATTGTGGTGATAATAAAGAAATTTTTATTCATTCAAAATCATATCAAGATATGTTATAATAGATAAAAGAGTTATGTAGATAATCATAGGAAGTACTTGGAATTTCAAGTAGAGTATTATGTATTTTTTAAGGTAACTTCATAGAATGGAGTTATAATATTTGGTAATAAAGGGAATATATATCCAAGGTTCTTTGGGACTTTTGAAATTTTGGAAAGAATTGAGTTTTGAATTACCATTTAGTTTTTACACCCAACATCTCTGAAGTACATGATGTCTTTAAAGTCTCAAAATTAAGGAATTACATTCTAGAACCAACACACATACTTACCACTAAAGGGATGAAGTAGAACCCCAACTAGTCTTATAATGAAAGGACTTCCCAAATTTATGATACTAGATATAAACTGTTGTGTGATCAGAAAACTCGAGTATTTAAAGTTCATTAGAGGAATCATAAGTCAAAGAAAGAAACATGGGGGCTAAGGAATAAATGATAATGAATTACCCACGTTTTTTTATCAAATAACATATACTATGAATTTAGATGATGAAATTATTTAATAGGGGAATGTAAGACATGATATTTTACTATATAAGATAAACACATCATTATAAAAACTATTGCATAATTCATATTTCAATATTTCATCATAATAGTACAACACATAGTAGTACAAACTAGAAAATTTTAATCACAATAACGGTCATAACTAGTGCTACATAACACATTAAAATATAGAGAACTACCATAATATTATTCTCTGGTGGACCATACTCTAAAATAAATGAAAAATATATAAGATAAATTAGTATTATGAAAAAAATAATAATTATAGTGATAGAAATTATAGAAAACAAGAGAATACAGTAAATACATTTTAAGGTTCAAATGAAGTGAGTTTATAGGAAAAGAAATATGATCGTTGGAATCTGACCATATGGAATCAACCCATTTTAAAAGTAAATATGACTATTTTTATAGTAATTTAACTATTATAAATACAATTTTATAGTAAAATACATAAAATCATTTGTTAATAATATAATTATAAATTATTTACAAAATATATTCATTATTAAATAAAAAAGTAATTGTATACATATTCTCTAGGAATGAGTATTTAATTTTTGTCACCAAATATGAGAGTTTCAAATACATAAGTGTTTTTATTAGTTAATTAAAATTCTCAGGGATAGAAATAAATTTTCATTAAAATTAATTTTAATTTGAAATCAACAAGTCAAAATTAGTTAACGGTGAATTTTTCATAATTTTATAAGATAGCCTAATTTTTTATTTAATAGCAAAATACTATATAAATATACATTAATTATTATAAAAACATAATTATTTATAAATTATTTAATAATTAATAGAAATTATTTATTAAAAAATATTCTTATTATTTAAAATATTTATTTTTAAAATTACAAAATTAATTTTCCAAACCTCTAAAGAAGTTTCCAAGAAATAAAATATATTTTAAGATTTAAAAAATTGATTATGAATAAATTTATTTTATTTTTCTAAAATAATATAGTATAAAAAAATTTAGTTCATAAACTTTAAAACATCAAAAGAAGTCCCTAAATGTCAAACACCCTGATTTAAAACCTCAGTATGGATAATGGTTTTCTATTTTTCCGTAACCTAGAGTCCAATGACTTTGTTTTGAAATTAATAAACAATTATTCAACATTTTCTATAAATCCCCACCCTTCCCCCATCCCCCCCACCCCACTCTAAAATTGGATGTTCGAAAGGAATCATTAATTCCCCATCACTGTCAAAGTATAGAATTTATATTTTTTCCCAAAATAAAACAAACTATGAAAGTGTATTATAGTGAATGTGTGGGTTCAAACCCATGGAGAACCAAGAATCATGATTATGTTCTCTAAATTGACTGTTAAATCCTTACTATATTTTCAAGAAATTGAAAATAAACCAAACTAAATTTACCCAAATTAGTGAGTGAATAAGATAATGAGTTAAATTTTATGAGGAGAAAAGAGAGGGGGGATTAATATCCAAGGATGGTTTTTATTTATTTAAAATAACCTAGCTATACTCATGAAATTAATCAAATAAATATCTATGAGACTCCCTAACCAAGTTAGTTCTACTTGGTAAGAAAAAACTAAAACTAATAAATACTATTTTATTCCTTTTTTTGAGGTAAACTTGTGAGATTTAGATGAATTGGGATATATCTTAATGTAAAAGGTGGAATTAAGGTTTTTACTTGCTCTCCAAATCCTCTCTATCACATTGAGGTCCATCCCTTAATCTCCCTCGCATTCACTAGGCAACTAGGGGATATGTGTTTTTTAAGATCAATGTAATACTAATTAAAAATAAAAACTCACAAGTGAAGAATAATATAAAGAATATAATTTATTCACCCTCTTCCATAAATTCTTTAATTTTCTATGAGTTTAACCACTCATAGTTGAGTTTTCATCAGTTAAAAGTGGAATAAACCTCACAGAAAAGGGAAAAAAATTAAAACTAAAAGGTATTGATTTATAGTGTAAAAATTAATTTAATTTCAGTTAAACAATCAATATATGAATCCCATGATTAGATAATAAAAATAAAAATAGAAAATAAAATCCTAACTACATGGCTCTTAATTATTAAAATTAATCCTCCCAAGTTATCATTCCTTTAATAACTAATCCTTTTTATTCAATATTATTCCCCTTTCTATTATTACCCTTCAAATAGAAAATTAATTTAGTAAATCCTTCAATTTATGAGTCAAATTATACCTAATCAAAAACCCACAATATTCCTAAAAGATTGGAATTCTCATTTATGAAATCTGTAGACTTTTCTTCATTTTGGTGCAAGGAAATACCATTATAGTTCATGGAATTAATATTTTATAAAACATAACCACGACATGAGAAAATTTAGAGTATTACCATGTTATAAGCTCAAGTGATGCGGTATGAAACTCTTAGTCAAAATATATCCAAAATCCAGTATATGATCCTTTTTTATATCCCAAAATCCCAAAACACGGTCTTCTTTCTTCCCATAAATATTTTACTTGGTTGATTATATTATTTTATTAATTAATATATGATATGGTATAGAGATGGTGTTGCAGTGTGGAACTGGGGATATGGAATAGATCTCATCAGAATTAAACTAATCCATTTCCAATTCTTTCACTTTTGCTATGAAGTGAAGAACATTATTCTATAGACACTTTCTCCATGTTGGTCAACGTCATCTTTATATTTCAACCACAGTGCGATAACATATACCCATGGATAAATAGGTTATATGTAATCCTTGTTCTCCAATAAATGTGCAAAGGTTATGGAGTAAGTAATACAAATGTGGTGAAATAATAGCTCCATGATTCTTGTCCCCTACACTAGACCATCTCATCTTCACCATAATAGTGCGAGCTCATCCCCCACACCATGATAGTTCCATACAACTCAACACTTTATATCTCATGTGACCCTCCTCTTATCACAATACTTCATGTTCTATCTCACTGTGACTTACATGGAAAGGTATACTTTATATAATTCCAAGTGCATATTGTCAAATTTAATTATTATTGATCTTATCTAAAGGATGCCATGCACATTACACAATACATAAGATAAGTGTAACAATCACGGAATGAACCCAACATGCAACCCATAGATATATTGGTGATGGAAAATAGGATGATTCTATATCATCTAGGGTTCCATGTACCTTTGAAAATGTTAATAGTTCCACATGTCAAACATTCCACATCAGACATTACTATAGGTAGACACTTGTCTATCACACTCAGTGTGCCTCAATAATCCATTAGACTCTTATAGTTCCACTAAACACTGCTAGCACTTTCCTTACCAATGTATCCTTATACAGGTTCTACCACTGACCCTGTGTCACCCCACATTAAGTTTATGCCTCTTCTCTACTCCTACCACATGGGTTAGCTAGGATTGATCTTTACCACAACCTCATGATGGAAAATCCTATCTCCTATATCTATCTAAGGATGGAACATTTTTTAACCATTTTCAAATATATATTTTTCCTTTATAAATTCTTTCTTTTCCTTAAAAAATCCACCAAATCCATCTAAAATATACATAAAATATTTTACTTCCATAAAATAAATAAATACAAAATAAAAAATAAGAAATAAAATATAAAATAATGAAATTAATTATGAAAATATCTATAAAAAATAGAGTTATAATACTACCCCATAATTAAATATTTTTTATACCAAATAAAACCCTCAATATCCATCCATATATGATCCATACCTCAAAAAGGGAAAATTCAAATTATCATTCTCATAAATATAAAGTTTTTACTAAATATTTCAAAAGAAAAAACTATTCCAAATAAATTATATCAAAACATTCTTCATGTAAAATTTCTACTGTGAGAAATTTTTTCTATTTCACTCACATTATTAAACAATTCATTAATATTAATTCCATTTATGATCTACCTTAATTAAAAAAAAATTCACACATAACTCAAAATCATTAAATTATATTTATTCTCAATATTAAGTATATGCAGTCTATCCATAGGCTTGTAAGTTAGATGCATATCCACTAAGAAATTAAACTATAAAAATCATGAGAACTTTGCATTAAGGTTCAAATTAATTTGAGGCTAATGTTTGGGGGGTTATGATTTAAAAAAGTAAACTCAGTGGATTAAAATGGGGGGTTAAATTATTTTATCACAATGAATGATATTCAATGTAAAGTTCAATGAAATAAATTTCCTCCTTCAACTTCTTTAAAAATCCAACATCTCCAATTCCTTTCCTCTTTTTTATAGGTTCTTAAAGAAAGGTTTTGTTCTTTTTTTAAAAAAAAATCAACCTTGGTTTTTTCATTTTTTTCTTTTCAGATTTTTTCATAAGTGATCTTTTCAAGAAATTAAGGATCCACAATGTATTTACAATGAATGATAGTTTTTGAAACCTTCTCCCTAAATGAATAAGAGATACTTTCCACACACTCATTCATGGAACTCTCACCTCATTAATAAAATGAAACACTAAATTTCCTCATTAAATAAATAATGAATAATCATGAAATAATTCCATTGAATAAGGATAAGAAGGATCAATTGTCATATAATATGACTTTATATCAGGGAATTTTTTGGTTTCTAAGGATTATAAAAACATATATATCTAGGGTAGGTCTCAATATAAAATAAGTTAAATAATAATTAATTAAAGGCCTCGATAATTTTAATATAATTCAAAATCATCATGTTTTGATAAGAAATACAACATTATTCTAGAATTTATGAATATCCTAAGTTATCTCAAGAAATAGGGTATAAGAAAAAAAATAAAAAATAATCAAAACCCTCTTAGGAATAGGAACCTTAAAATTAAGAAATCAAGTAAGAGCATGTACACTAACAATTAGTGTAATAATTGAAAATTTCTAAGAATCAAAAATCCAAAATTACAATCATATCATAAATATATTTACAATAACTGAAAATTGGAAAAAGAATATAAAATTCAAAAAAAAATATACTTATATCTTTAGTATTTATAATAATGATTAATAAATATTTCCAAACAATAAAAAATATATTTACTAAGTGATGATGTTGTTTATATTAGTAAATAGGGGAAAAATCCAAATGAGTGGTTCCAATGATTCATCCCCCACACTTAAACTGAAACTTTTCCCCTTTGTTCAACCAAGGTGAGTGGGTGCATACAATTATGATTGTAAGTGTAGTATAAGACTGGATAAAAATAATGAAATAAACTAAAATTCTCCCTTATTTAAAGTAGATTAATTTCCTTTATCCTAGTAATGAATATATTGCATTTAAAATCATTCCAAGTGTTGGAGTTCTTGTCCTTTATCCTTTTCTTATAGATCCTCTTTCTTTAAACCTAAAAATTTGAATAATCTGGTAAAGTGAATGATCTATTCCATTAGAGATCAAAAAAGAATTAGGTGTTTAGCATTTACTAAGATCAAAACTAAACTAAAACAAAACCCAATTCATAAAAAATTAGTGAAAACTCGTGTTTTCTCCTAGAATAATTTTTTTAAGGTATTTTATCTAGACATTACCTTAGTTTCATGTGATAGGAGTATGAAACAAAGTTACCTAATATTGATTTGAAACTAGATCTAAATTATGATCATCTGGTAGAATGGTTCTCATTTTCTTCATTAATTATAGCTTTACATTATCTTTAGGCATGGACTGTGATATGGAATGTCTGAATGAATGAACCATCATATCATTGAATAATCAAACCAGGAATTAATCATCCTTCACCACTTCTTCTTCCTATATTTTTCGAATTATTTAATCTATGTATGTAATTTTACTACTACTTTATTCTCTTATTTATTTTCATATTTGAAATCTTCCTTCACAATTCCCTCTTTTTAGCTTTAGTATGTTTTGGTTTATTGTTCTCCAAGGATTCCATCTCAATGTCAGCTTTATCATTAGAAGACCCCTCAAATTCAACCATTAACTTGGTATCACCATTGAATCTATGTTCTAGTTCCACATTGAATTCCACATCCTCATAATATAATTCCTTTGATTTGGCTAATAGTTTTGTTGCTTCCAACAAGACATCACACACTTATCTAAACTCCTCTTTCATGAATGTAATAGATTCTTCATTCATTCTTGGGTAGTGTTCATAATTTCCACTATGGTATAAATATAGGCTCTATCTTTACTGTTCGATTCTCCTTTTGAGTGTACAGATTTGTTGAACGTGGATATACAATTAGATTAACAAGAATTTGTGGTCCTAAAGCTTTAAAATATAAAAAAATAGTGCCCAATCATGTAAAAAAGGAAAAAGAATAAAAACAAAAAAAATCCTTAACTAAAATAAAAAATGGGGTAAGAAAACACATGATCTAAGCAATCGGCTTATTGACCGTTACTAGTTTCTATTGTTCCCTATAAATAGAACCATAAACTTGACTAGTTTTGAGGTGTTGTTAATTCCTCATGGTAGACAGAGATTAAAATTTATATTTTTCTAAAACTAATACTAACCTAAAAAAAATAGTACAGTGAAATTGTATGGTTGAACCCATGATAAACTAGTAATCCCAGTTACAATCTTCAAATTGATTGTTAAATATTCACTATTTTTTTAATATGGTAAAACTAAACTAAACTAAATTGAGATAGAATAGTAAGTTAATGGTTTAATGAATTAAATGTTAATGGGGAGAAATAAAAGGTGTAAATTTATATCCAATGATAGTTTTTATTTATTTAAAATATCAAATCCTCTCATGAAATTAATGAAATTGAAACCCCTGACATTCCTTAAAGTAATTAGTTCCATTGGGTCATAAACAACTAAAATTTCCTTAAAAGACACCCACAGTGCAAGTGAAATCACTGAGGGGTTGAATCAATGATTGAAACAAAAATATAAATAACCTTCATTATTATTTTGAGTAATATAAATTATATGAGAAAACCCAACCAAATACACACATGTAAGGCTCATAATATTTTATAAGTTTCACTGCTTAACAAAAGTATTTAATCCTTAAAAATATCTAGAAACACTTGAGATCACATCATCTAGTAGAAATGATCCTATATATTACAGTAAGAATGATATAACCATGACCTTTCAATACACCATAGAATCATAATTGTGTATGTGTATCCTATAGAGTAATAATGATTTAGATTGTTTTTTCAACAACAAAAAATTATTCCACTACTTCAATCTTTGAGAGTGATTTTTTTATACTACTTCCTTCTTCTGAAATTGCACTATCATATTTCTACTCTCTTTCTTCCTCAATATCTTTCATAATAGTGAGCAAGAAAATTATATTATTCTTCTTTATTCTCTCTATATTTAATAAAAAAATGTTTAGTGTTATATTTTATCAATTTGTCTATCAAATTTTTCACACAACCATCCACTTCATTTTCATCTTTTATATTCACAAGGATTTTTTTAAATTTTATTTCCATATATTAATTTTATAAATATCACTGGTTTTGACCTCATCCATGACTAATGTAAATAGAACCTAAATTCTTATCTATGTTTATTGCATTGATGAATTTAAAATATTCTAATTCAAAATTTCCTCTAATATTTTTTCACAACCTTCATCATGATTTCTTCCACAAAACTCATATTTGTAACAACCCATATTTTTAATGAAGGTACAGATCCTTGGTTTTTAAATTTGAATTCCTTAAACTACCTTATTAAATATTTATAATCAAGTCAAGAGGGTCCTAGAAGCATATGAGGATTGTTTAGATCTTGAATCCATGAAATGGGAAGAATGAACTAGGCCGCATGGTTTATCTACAGTCGTGTGACCCATAGTGCATGGTCGTGCGGTCGGTTGTAGGTTTCGGACAGATCCATTTGGCATAGTTTGTGCATGGTTAGTAAAACTATGTGAATAACCGTGTGTAGAACCCTAAGTAGTAGAGAAATAATCATGGTTTGTGTACTTTTTTCCAAATATTGTGGCCAAACCGTGAACCTATGTATTTTGGGGTGAAATTACATTTTTACCCCTCACTTAAGTTATAACCTTATTTTCTCTTTTCCATTCTTCCTCAAACGTACCAGAACCCCTTTACTCCTCTTCTGATCTCAAAATACTCCCAAGATAGGAATTAAAACAACTTCTTCATCCTTTATATGTTCTTCGATCCGTTAGAAACATTGGATACTTCTCGATAATCTCCCCTAGTCTCTTACCTCCTATTTCAGTTTTCCTTCGAATCCATCATGTTATTTAGGTGCTAGCTCTTTTCCCCTATTTTCAGGGTGTTGGACTGTTTCCCATATTTCTCCCAACCTACTCCAAATATGAGTCCGATATAAAGCAATGCATCATCTATGGACTTAAGGTGGATGAACACATTATTTTCCCTTTGTGTTTCGTCATTTCATAGCTATTCTATTATGTTGCACGCCAGATTTTGCTAAGAATCTCTTTTTATTTGGTTCATTCATATCAAATTGACCATTACACCTTAATACATGTCAATTAATCCTTGTTTTGTTAGTTAGAGGTGGGTTTCTTTTTTATAGTCACCCCATGGGTATTCCAAGTGGAATTTTCCCTTTTAGGCTAAATGTGTATATACCGGATTTTCCTTCTAAATGTTTGCCTTAGATTTTAAATTGAATTTCCCTCATAATGGGAATTCTTTATTGAACATAGGGTTCCACTTATGTGTTTTTCCAACCTTCACTTGGAATTTCCCATGTAGTAAATTCCCTTAATGGCCATGGAGCCTTCTATAATCCCTTGAGACTTATGAATTGAAATTAC
Organism: Viscum album; assembly: GCA_963277665.1. Classification (NCBI taxonomy): domain Eukaryota; kingdom Viridiplantae; phylum Streptophyta; class Magnoliopsida; order Santalales; family Viscaceae; genus Viscum; species Viscum album. Next base: position 1,549,054,210 of record OY728142.1, read on the forward strand.
TAGGTCTTATTAGATTAAAGGGAATGTAATTATGGAATGGCTAATTCATGATGGTTGTTTTCCACTAAATTAATTAAATTATTTAAATAGAATGAATTATAAGGGTGGAATGAACACACCTATCGCTTCATGATTAATCAAATGTATTAATTGAATTATAAAGCCTTGTGTATATTGAGCTTAGTAAATGAGGTGCATGGGCGGTAATGCCCCATGTTCATATTGTAAATATAATTATGCCATATTTATATATATGGGATTGATGAATAAGTTTCATGAGAGTGTTTTCTTCATTACATATATTTTAAATGAATACCCTTATATATGGGTTGTGATATGATCCTAAGGGGTGTTTAGCATGGTAGAGAATCTCACTCCCATACATTGAGTGTTGAGTATGGCATACTGCACCACTGATGTTATATGGGTGTTGGGATTTACACGCCATGTTCCATGATTAGAGTGATGACATTATGGCTCACTCATCATCCCGATTATTGTTTCATGACTTCACACACTCTTCTTGGGATGTAGGGCGTGTACTATATTGCATAAGCTTATAGGCTTATTATACTAGTCATGGATTTCTGAGTTAAACACAGTCCAAACAGAACTAATATTCTAGGTATATGGACAGTTATACTTGCATGTAATTGGTTCATATAGGTGGATGAAATATATATAATTATACTATATATATACTACTATTATTATATATATAGTGACTACTTAGACACTTCTCCCGACAAAGAGCTGAAGAAGGTAGAGTCGTCAGGTGTCCTTTAGAAACCTGAGTGGTCTAGTTATTTATTTATTCATCATTGTTTTACTATTCTTATTATGTTTGAAAACTGTTCAGTTAAGAGCATTGTTTGGATTACACGTAGACACCATTGGTGGTGGCCTATTCAGATTTATATCTCATGCCCTACTTGGGTAGTATTTGGTACCTGAGAAGAATATCTACCTATAGGTATGGATAAGGGAAATCTCCCTTATATAGGTTGTTGAAATTATTAGCTTATATATTGATCTTAGGAGAAGAGGTTCGAGCATTCGCTTGAGATTCTAGTGGAGCATCTTTTCCCCTTTTTGTACTTTTTGTATAGCATGATTGTATACCAGTTACCCTATTCCATTTTTGTATATTATCATTCCACACATACTTGTACCAGACACTTCCTTGTGGAACTTTGATATTATTATTAGTTGTTTAGTTTATTTATTCTTCCACTCATTATCTGTTTTTCTATTTATTTATGATTCTGTAGTTTATTAATTTTTTCGGTTTATTATATATTATTCCACTATTGGTTATTACTTAATTTATCTGTTGTTCTATTCTGATAAAAGGGTATAGTCTCCCCATTGTACTACATTTACACCCTCATTGATATTCGGCATCATCTAGCATATGGGGAGGCGCACTTGAGGCCATGTGACCCACCCGATCGAGGACGGTTTAAGTGGACCCTAGGTTAGGACATTACAAAGTGGTATCAAAGCATTTGTTTTTGTTTTTTCTTACTATTTGGGAATTTGATAGAATATTGGGAGTTAAATGGATTGGGAATAAACCTTATGCCTGGACATAGCTAACCCATGTATAGGGGAAACCCAAATTTCCCTGGATGGGTAATTACATTTATTGATTATGAAATTTATTGTTGATATGATTTCACCATTGGGTGACGCACTTTATTTATGATGTTATTAATATTTTTATCATTGAATTAGTGATTTATTTACTATGGTCTAATGAAATTATGGCTTTTCATTAGAATATGCGTCATTACAAGGCATAATAGAACTAATATTATATGCATCTATCCATTCCATATTTAATTTTCAGTGTGCATTTTTCTATTCATATGGTTAGTGCCTTGAATATGTATTGAATTTTACTGACACTTCTTGAAAGGATTAGAAAACATAATTGATACTTAAAGTGCATGCCTTAACCCAACAGTGTTTTCTTGAATAGATTAATGCAGAAACCTTAAGCAGTTAATTATGGAATGCTGAGCCATGGTCCATTGTTCACATGGGTTGGAACGTGTTATGGTGTGGGTCAAGTGGATTCCATGTTTTGGTTCAAAAGGAGTATGGGACCTTATGGATTATAAAATGGAAAACCATCTGATTCAACCATTTTAAAGTGATTTAAATATTTAAAAAAGCAAAAATTAAAATTAATATGACTTCTAAATTGAGAATATACATCTTATATATATATCAAACATAGAGACTTAAGACCTGAGACCAACCTTAGTAGTGGGTAGTGGGGTATCTCTTGTGTTCTTATGGCCTTTGTGGTCTCTTTTTACCACCTAGTCCTAGATTCTAGAGCATGAAGAGAGGCATGGTATCTTCTATAGTAAGTCTTTATACCTATCCTACTTTCTAAAATGAAATCTTCTTAATTGATTAAATTCCTTCTAAGTCATGTGTTTGGCATTGTAGCATTATGCCTCCACGATGTCCTCTGGTCGCACACCCGAAAGGTAGTGATGACCATGCCCCTGAGGTGGCGGTTTGTGAGCTTCCAGTGATTCCTCTTATATTTCCTCTAATGGAACATCTTCCAGTACCTTATATGGGAACAAGTTCCCAGTTCTGAGAGGGATTATTACATATGTTGAAATCTATACAAGGCGTAGTTTGACCTGCCCTGAGCATGGAAGAGTTGAATCAAGAGTTTCAACAGCAGCATCCTCCCACATTTTTTAAGGATAGAGGACCTCATGTTGTGGATTCTTGGATTAAAGTAATCATTTATATATTTTATCATCTGGAGATTCATCCAGAGTGGAGGGTCAAGTTAGATGGGTATATGTTGTGCGATTTTTCCAAGAAGTGGTAGGATGTTACCACATAGGTGATTCAACATTGTGATATAGTCTGGGAAAATTTTTAGACCATATTTTATGATTACTTATTTCCCTATACTTAGAGGGCTGGTAGAGCTAGAGAATTCATGAACCAGCATCAGGGGAGTATGTCTGTTATGGAATACTCAGCATGTTTCACTGAGTTGTAGCAGTTCTCTCCTACTCTAATGGGTGATGATATTATGAATTCTAAGAGAATTGAGGATGGCCTAGTTTACACCATCCAGTCAAAGTTCAATGATTTTAGATTGACTACCATTTCTAAAATTGTCAACCAATCCCTTATTACATAAAGGGACTTGTGGGAATATGATAGTGTGGGTCAGAAAGGTTTGTATCCTAAGGATATCAGTGTTTATTCTTTTTGGGATAAAGTGTCGCATTGAAGTTTCTAGTGAAGGTAGTGGTAGTTAGGCTCCTCAAACAGATAGATTTCTAATATGTCATCAGTTTGGAAATCCAGGATACAAAAAACCTTAATGCTTACGGGATCTAGTAGAGTATAGAGGTTGTGGTAGGATGGGACACATCCAGTGATTCTATGGGACCTTTATGATATTACTTATCGGGTGTGGATCTACACCTAATCCATGATTAAAAGTGGGGAAAATACTATCACGACCGGTAGGTATCTGGAATACCACCAGTCAATTAGGATGAGGTGGTGGTCGAGACAGAGGCAAACAAACTTATGATTCTCCGTGCCAACAGAGCGGGCTTTCTCATGGTAGTCAAGAAGTGAATCAGGGCCACCGTATAGTCTATTTACATGAAGTCCAGTCTACACCACTAGAGAAGAGTGCTAAACCATCTACTATTCAAGGTACTATTCTAGTATCCTCCACTTTAGTGTCTTCTTTATTTGGAATAGGCATATCTAAATCATTTATATCTAAGATAATCACTAAGATTCTAGGACTTGAGATCGAGAACTTTTATGGTGTTGTGATTCTAGACACCCCGTTAGGTATCTCATTAGAGGGTGTTCATTATTGTAAGGATTTTATTCTTGATATAGGAAGTTACCATTTCCTTGGAACTTATATGTCCTTGACATGAAGGGTGTTGACGTAATCATCGAGATGGACTGGTTAGTTACCTATCAATCCCATATTCACTGATATCATCGGAGGGTGAAATTTACATCACCAAAGGGTGTTAATCATGTTCATAAGAGATAATGAGATTTCAATGTGACTAGAGATGGACCCAAGCAGTAGAGGCTTGACAATGTGACAGTGCAAAGCGCCAATATTTTCTTTGAAGGTCAGGGGTTACAACCCACTATTTTTCATCTAGTAGTAGATATTTTCAAAGATGTTTTTCATGAAGACTTATCTAGTCTACCTATAGTATAATAGGTATATTTTAATATTTATCTAATGTTAGGATTATCACCACTGATCATTCCTTATTATAGGATAGAACCTAAGGAGATTGTGGAGCTTAAGAAGCACTTGGAGGATCTGGAGGCTAAAGATTTCATATGCCCCAACACTTATCCTTGGGGTTCATTGGTCCTTTTCTCCAATAAGTCGAATGGTAACCTCAGGCTATGTGTGGATTACCATTGGTTGAATCAACTCAAAATAAAGAACTGGTATCCACTGCCTATAATAGACAACATCTTTTTTCATATTTGAGGAGTGAAGGTATTTTCAAAGATAGATCTAAGTTTGTTTTATCATCAAGTGTATGTCAGTAATTCAATAAAACCTCACATGTATTTCAGGATTAGTTATGGTCAATACGAGTACCTATTTATGTCATTCAAGTTCATGAATGCACTTACTATTTTCATGGATCTTATGAATTGGGTTTTCCACCCGTATCTAGATTCACTTGTGGTACTCTTTGTTGATCACATATTTTTTGTATTCATTGTATGGAAAATACCATGAAACTCATATTGATATCATGTTGAATACATTTAGAGAGAATTATATCTATGTTAATATTAGTAAATATCACTTTTGGATTAACAAATTTCACTTCTTAGGTCACAATATCTCAGTCTAGAGTTTCAGTAGACCCATAAAAAGTGAGAATTGTAGTTTCCTGGGAGAATCCAAAGAACTTATTTGTCATTTGGAGTTTATTGGGGATTTTCAGATATTACATAAACTTAATCCATGATTTCTCAAAACTTGTAGTGAAGCTAATGGGATTGAAAATGAAGGGTGTAAAATTCGTTTGGGTAGAATCTTATGAAGCATCCTTTCAGGATTTGAAGTGTCATTTGACATCAGTAATGATAACGATTCTTCTAGAGTCAGGAAAAAGCTATATAGTATACTATAATGCATCTGGTATCATTCGTGGAGCTATTATGATGTAGGATGATAGAGCCATCATGTATGGGTGTCATCAATTGAGACCTCATTAGAGGAACTACCCAACACATGACCTTGAGCTAGCTGTTGTAGTTTATGCACTATGATATTAGAGACACTATCTACTTGAAGAGAGTATTGTGGTATTCAAAAATAAAAAAATCCTCAAGTATATATTTACTTGGTTGGATCTAAATTTCAGATAGCATAGACGGGTGGAGTACCTACAATCATTTGATTTTGAACTTGCTTACATTCCTGGGAAAGGAAATGTAGTGGGTGATTCCTTGAGATTAAAGAATTAGAATCAGATTGTTTAGGAGTCTAGTGGAGATTGAAATATTATTTCATTATTCTCATAGATTAAAATTTAGGTTCCAGAGGACTGTGGTCAGACTATCCTCTCAACCTTATCAGTGACCTCTAGTCTTTTGGAATGATTAAGAATGAGGTAGTAATGTAATCCTAAATGCATTTTCCTAAGAGAAAGTGTTTCAGATGATGATACATATTCAAGTTGGACCATAGATGGGGTTGATACCTTTTGTTCCATGGGAATGTATGGGTCTCAGTAGACATCAGAGAAGAGCTGATGCGAGAATTCCATGCCTCAACATAGGCGGTTCACCCCGGTGTCACCAAAATGTATTGAGATCTACGATGCTGGTATTGGTGTAGTGGTATGAAACATTAGATTGTCTTCTTCATCACTCGTTGTTCCACCTGTCAGTAGGTGAATGTGGAACATCAGTTACTAGTAGGGATTTTATAGTTTTCTTCCATTACTGAGTGGAAATGGGATGATGTTTTAATGGATTACATAACTAGTCTACCTAGATCACCTCATGGAAATGATATAGTATGGGTTTTTATGGATCATTTTATGAATTTTTCACACTTCCTAGATATGTGAGAGACCTTATCATTTGGTTATATAGGAAGGATTTATGTTATAGAGGTTTTACTCCTTCATGGAGCTCCTCTTTCTATCGAATTTGATGGAGACTCTCACTTTACGTCACGATTATTTCAGGGGTAGGAGAAGTAATTGGGTACATAGGTTCTTCTAAGCATATCCAATCATCTATAGACTGATGTAAATATAAATCCTATAATTTAGGTTCTATAGGAAATGTTTCGTGCATCTGTCCTCGACTTTGGGGGTTCTGGGGAGAAATGTATTCCTCTAGTTGAGTTTGATTAGAATAATAGATTTCAGGATACCATCGAGATGTCTCCTTATGAAGCTTTATATAGTAGGCCTTTAAACTCACCTTTGTGCTGGATAGAGGTAGGAGAGGCAGTTATGGTTGGGCCATCTCTTGTTTAGGAGACTAAAAAATAGGTCCATCTGACCAGAAAGTGCATGATGACAGCTCAGTCCAGACAGTAGTCGTATGCCAACAGATGTTGGTGTCCTCTCAAGTTCGAGGTTGTAGACTAGGTTTTCTTATGAGTATCACCCATTTTAGGCCATAGACATATTTTTAAGTTGGGTAATCTCTCACCGAGGTTTGTTGGACCCTTTAAGGTTGTGAAATGGATCAGACCAGTGGCTTACCATTTGGAACTTCTTTAGAGATATTGGTCTATGCATGATGTCTTTCATGTATCTTAGATTCACAGATAATATGGATGATATTATTAGATAATATCCCCAATGATTCATATAAATTAATGGAGTATATTTAAATAGATGAAAAAATATTATATAATAACATTATAAAATTGATTTGGAAAATAAGATAAAATGTCATTTTATTTTGAGAACATCTATTTTAAAATGGAAAATTAACAAAATAATGGGAATATAAATTATCTTTAAAAACCATGAAAACTTATAAAGAAAGATTCATTATGAAAAATGGGTATAAATATGGGAAATTAATTCATGTAGAAAGCAATAAAAATATATTTGTTTCCCACTTTTCAATAAAGTAAAAAATGACCCATGTGGAAAATATTAAGAATATTCCTTTTAAACTTTTATAAAGAAAGTAAAATATAATATAAAATTACCTTAAGTAATCATTCAAGTATATAGGAGAAAATTATTGAAGAAATATAGTGAATATTAATGTGTTAGAAAAAAATTCTCAGGCATAAAGAAGATATAAGGTTTTCTCCACTTACAAGAAACCTTTTGGTTGAATTTTTAACCAAAGCAAAGTGAAACGATAAGAAGGAATTTAAACCCAAATAATGGTAAGAAAAGAAGAAAATAAATGGGGTTTAAGTTATGAATATTATACAATTTTCCCAGATATAAAATTATTCATAAACAATCTATAAATCAAAGTTAGATTGGAAATAAAACCCATACAAACAAAGAAATATATGAACTATAAATCCATAAGAAATGAAATGAGACCATAAATTCATCAATAATGAAATTAAATCAATAAGGAAAATATTAAAAAACTTTAATTTGATTCATATAAGTGAAAATTTGTAATTGAAGGATAATAATTGAAATGACTGGAGACTTGGAAAGGAAACCCTTACGAAGTACATAACATGTGAAGTAAGAATATATCAACAAACAGATTATGTAAAAGAAATGTAAATACATTTAAAAAATGTTGAAATATAAAACAAAAAAATAAAATTTTATAATTTACATATTTTTATAATAGAAAAATTAATGAAAAAAAAGATATAACTCAACGAAAGGAAAATGAGCAAAAAAATCCCTTACAAACATTAGTAAAATATGATTCAAAAACACATTGAAAGACATAAAAAATGAAATTTTAAATCATAATAATTAAAATTGATTTATAATTAATTAATCAAATGGGGTAGTGAATTAAACATGTTAACTAAAATTAATAGGTTTATAAGATTAAATATGACTCAAGGAATAGAAATTGAGAAAAACAACTCATACCTTCGATTCCAACTTGGTCGGATGCACTCTAACTCCATATATAATAAAATAATTATCATTAATAATTTATTTCATAACCTAATTTTGGTTTATTACCATCTATATTAGTATTTCATATTTTTTTATTATATAGTTATTTCCTATTTTTAATTAATATTAATCATCAGTTGTCAGTAGTTTCAACCATTCCATGTCTATTTTGGTATAACAAATTTGGTTATCACATCATATTACTAAGTTCATCACCTTCAAAATAGTCAAGGTACTATATTAAAAGTTTCATAATGAGTTATGAAGTTCTAGGTTCATTCCATGGGATTTTTGGGTATGATTCCTCTAGATGAAATTCATAACATGCTTGTTTTATTAATTTTCAAAGAATAAAACATGTTATGTTAATAAGGATTAAAATCTTAATATTACCATTCTATAACTAAAAAAATATTACTTAATTTTAAATATCATATCTTTCATGTGATTAAGTTTCTATACTCATTTATGATAAAAATGTATAGAATTATCTGTATAGGTGGTAGATCTGACCAAAATAAGAATACGATATAATTAATAGATGAGAGTGATTATCATAACATCTTGAGATTTTAAAAGCACATTGTATTTGATAGTGAATACAACACACAACTTCAAGATTAAATGAACTAAAAATATTATTATTTTATGAATGTTATAATATAGTTGTTGAATTGGAGGGTATGAATAGAAGTAAAAGAATTATGAAATATAGATAAAGGTCATAATCAAAAAAATGTATTGATAAATTCTTAAGAAATAAGAACTCATTTTTTAGTAAAGTATTTTTAACTTTTGAAATGTGTTTTTTAAAAAATAGTTTTCACTAATTTTTATGAGAGAATATTATAATTAATTTCAATATATTTTATAAATTTCATTTGATAAGACAATATCATTTTATAAATCACCATATCAAAATTATCTTACAGTTAAATTTTGGTATTTTTCTAAAAAGATTGAAATTCTAGTGAATAGTGAAAAATATTAATTTTTATTCAAACTATATATTTGTTTCAAGAAATTAAAAAGTTCCATTTTGTTTTAAAATGGTTCAGTAGTAAAAAAATAGTTCTATTATATTATTAATAATTCAATTAAGTTCATTGGAATCAATTTTATAGTTTAACTTGGTATCAAAATAATTTTATACTTAAAAAGGCATTTTTTTGAAAAACTATTTTTTGTTGTGTTTCTATTTTTAACTTAAATTAATTTATGCTAGTTCTAGAAATTTAATTTTGAAAATTATATTCTATATTTGGAATCATGATTCTAAAATTTTCTAAATATGTTCCTTTTATTTTTTTCATTGTGAATAGTAACCGTGGTAAATATTTGTCGTCTCGATGAGGGTAAAATCGGTAAAATAGGGTTAAAATAATGAGATAAGGTCTAAAACAAACCAAAATCTTGTATTTATTTAATTTTATGGGATAATCTAGAATATATATATCAAAAAGTCTAATATATAGCATTTTGGTTTAATTTTCCCTTGATAATGACATTTATGTTATTTTAAGTAAAGAAAATTCCAAAATGTCACTCTCTTGATTTTAATATATCTAAATTTTTTACATAAAGATAAAAATAAGATAATCTTGGTTCTATAAGTTTATTTTAAAAATGAATTAATTTTTTATCATGTTAATTTATTTTAAATTTTTAGTGACGGAATAATTACCTTAAATGTTCACACAATGCCGACACAGTGTTTATGCATGTAGTAGAAAAATCATGTAAAAGTAATATTTTTTGGGTGAGTTATAGTGACCCATGAATTTTATATATTAATAAAACATATTATGGATTTTTTAAAGGTTTATATTTTAATTACATTACTATCTTGATGTCTTTAATGTCAAATTAAATGAATGGGGTCAAAAATGACATTAATGATATTTTATGAAAAATAATATTTTATTAAATTATTTAAAAATCATTAAAATATTGAAAGAGTAAAAATATGATGATAAAATTTTAAAATGTAATACCTTTTCCATTTATGAGATAATATTTTCTTTATAAGTAAAATTATAACCCTTTATGATTGAAACAATTATTACCATGATTAAGGTCAAAATTGGTTAATGAAGTGATTAAACCAAAATATAAGATTAAAATGACACAAAAATATATCTAAATTTAATTTCATGATAATATTTTGACCATAGAGTATTTTTATTCAAATTTATGTTTATTTTTAAGGATTTTACTTGATAAAACTATAAGTATATTTAAATATTGTAAGTAATTCCAAGTGTGTCATTTCCCTTCCTTATAAAATAAAACCCTTACTTTATCTTATGTACACCACATTGATCTATATATATCAACCAAAACCTAAAAAAATATATTTTAAACTTCTCTATCGATGAATTATAGGTACTTATATTCTTAAAAGAGTATTCAAAGGGGAATCTAAATGAGGAATGCCGAAGAAAAGGTAATCATCTTGCACAACCTATTTCAATTTATTTATTATTATACATCATTAAAATATATGGTATTTATCATAAAATAATAACATTGGTATCCTAAATTTACTTAAATTTCATTATTATTATGTTACTATCATTTTTCACCCTCTTTCTTATCAAATGGAAAGTAAAAGTATCACTTGTATGTACTTGTGGACTACCGCCTCCGCATAATGATACAATTAATTTTCCATCACCATCATTCATGGATGGTTATTCTGATGGTTTTAAAGTTAATATATTATATTTATGAAAAAAATATTCTTCTTTAATTGAAATTTCATATCTACCTTCTTACTTTCTAATCTTTTGTAAAACGATAATGTTACTCGTGCGTACGTGTGGACTACCACATCTACGAAGCGATGTGATTCATTTTTTAATTTTTGTCTTACATGGATGGTAAAAAGGATATATTAAATGAATAAATATATGATATAATAATTATTATATAAAGGTGAATTATTATTTAACTTTCTTTTTATCCTTCCATCAAAAAATTTAAACAATGTTCATACATACATATAACCTACTTTCTCGATAAATGGTATAATTCATTATTCTATATCTACCTTTCATAAATGAATATATATATATATAATTAATATATATTATAATTAAAATTATTGATATGATATAATGATGATCAAATTATAAGTACCAGAATTACCGGATCAAAATTCTCATGAAAAACGAAATAGCTAACACCTGGAAATGACAATTTTAATAAGTAATTATTAATAAATGGGACTTGAAATGTTATAAGTGGATCATATATGATATTATAAGTATATAAATTAATTTTTTATATAATTATAATGAATTTAAATTTATTATATAGGAGTTTAGAGTGATTTTGAATCAGTTGGAACTTGAGGTAAGCGATTATCATCTCACTTTTTTTGTGAGACACATGCCATGTTCACAACTTGTTTCCCTTTTGTGGTGTATATAATGTCCATGAATATATCTTATGATTATTTTCCTGAAAATTTCTGAGATTTTAAAATCCATATAATATTCTCTCTTTCATTATTTTTTGATTCAAAAGTTACCAAAGTGGTAAGATATTTATGTTACAATCTCTTTGTTTATTAGGATTGTTTATGATTAAGTTTTTTATGATGAAATAAAAATGTTTAAACAGTCATTGTGTTTATTATCCTCTATTACAATCTAGATATTGCATTCATCAGGATCTTATACCATGAATTTTTAATCCTCTATTAGACAATGATCTTATTACCATGATGTTTCTTATATTGTTTTTTATTAGGATTGTTTATGATTTAGTATCTTTAGAGACTAGATACACAACATTTTTCATATTATAATCTCATTGTTTAGTGTATTTGAATATCTCAAGAAATATTCCAGATATATTTTAAAGTAATTTTCATCCAAAATAAAATCCATTATTGTTACTTATGTTATACTAGAGATATGATTCAATGATAGCATCCACTTTAATTATTTGTATGGATTATTATGATGATGATTTAAGCATGATTATATGAAAATAATTTCCTTCCCATGGGTTTATTATATTATGATGAAACCTTTATGAAACCCATTTATTTTCTATGGGTTATTCTATGATGAATGATGAAATTTTTATAAAACTTTTTTTCTTTACAAGGGTTATGTTATGATGAATCTTTTACGACTTTATGGTGCACATACGTGTGGTTTTCATTATGTGATGGGTGATCCCATAATTATATATCCCTCAAATGAATTGGGTAAATATATATATCCCATGAGATAATAAGAACCGGAATGGGGAGTGAACCCAGTTTAGTAAGTGACTCTATCCATTATGACAATCATGGGAGTGAACTTTGACAAAGGGTATTATGGAATGGAGAGTGAACCCAATCCACTATGATAGTTTTGTCTATGATCCTTAACTAGAGAAATTATTTTATATACTTATTTGTATTCCATAAACTTATGTCTTATGTCAATGTTATGCTCTAATGGATCATGTTCTTTGATTCCTTTATGACTCATGTCTCATGAAATGTCAAGATTTATGACATGAATTGATATTATGATCTTTGATATGTAGGGTATGGTTTTAAAATATTGAGATCATGTTATCATAGACTTATGATCATATTATAATTAAGTGATCATTGATATCTCTTTTATGTACCCTTACTTAGCTTCTAATATTTCCCTTTCTTATATTTCCTTTCTATATTACATAAAGAAAGGTTTTAAGTTAGATATGTATAAGAAGATTATTATTTGGGAAGATCTTATTGGGATATGTTTAAGATATTTCATGAAATAAAAATTTTGTGTATCTAGTCTCTAAAGACACTAAAAACTCATGGTTCTAGCATGGGTCAAAATATTATGTAATAGATATTCATCTATTAAGATTTAATATCTATGTATGAAAAGTATGAGTCACTCTAGTTGGTATCTTGGTATGGTTTAGTTAATATTTAGAGAATAGGATTTGTGAAATTTGGTGAAAACCCTAGGGATAATTAAATGTATAGGATAACATCCTAAAGTTTTGATAAGATAGATATTATATGGTTTTCCTAACAATACATCCCTGTATTGATACTAAAAGTGTATGTGGCTTTAGAACTAATTCATTTAGGGGTAGTAACCATAAAAATAGTTGGTCGAGTATATCTCAACCACCATTCTGGTGCATGCTGAGTGTTCCCTTACCCCTCAATTGTTTTGATACTCTCGAGGCATATGCTTGGGTTAAATCACATTTAAATTATGAACCATTATGAATGATTTGAATATATGATAACAAAGTATATCCTAGGTTAAACATAATGTTTCATAGATTGAAAATAATGTGTCATGGTTTAGACATCCTATGAATGATTTTTCATGATTATATGATTTCTCACTATGAATATTGTTTCTCACACTATAATTTTTGGTTTTAATTAAGGGATATAACTAGGAGGAATCATGTTAACGTATAATGTGATGGAAAATGAAATGATTGAACTCATGATAAACCAAATGAAATTGGATCTTATAACAGTCTGAACACATGATTCCGTATTTGGTACTTAAAACATGATGTGTATATTTTTTTAAACAACCAAGGATCGTTTATGGTCTAGGTTTTGTAGAATTAAAAAAATTATACAATTTATCAAAGTTGTGAAAAAATTATAAAATTAATTAATTATCTTGGCATACGCTACCTATTTATAAAAAACAAGTACCTATAGAATTTCTGCTAACCTGTGAAAAATGTTTTTAAAACTCGGGGTGAGCATAAAATTTCCTAGTAAGGGGTTTTAAAACCAGTGAAAAATACCTTAAAGATCCCTTGAAAATATTTTATATCAAATAAAAAATATTTGATATTATATATAACTTTATAAAATTACAAGCTAGAGTTTTATGAAAATCCATAAAAATACTTTTCAAAACCTTTTAAAAATACTTATTATTTTGAAAACTATTCAAAAATAAAATTTAAAAATACATATATTTATCCTTGAAAACCTTTTGAAAATAATAATAATTTATGGATTAAAATGACACCTGACATATCATATGAAAACCTTGTAGCCACTTAGAAATATCACTTATAGTACAGTGTCCCTATTGAGGTCATGGGTTCACTCCCCATTCCTCATTATCTCATTTTATACATGAGCACCAAAATTAATCTTAAGGAAACATTTTTTAAGTTATTTATTTCTCATAAATAAACCATTAAAAAAATTTCAAAAACTTATATAAATTTATTTTCATATAATAAAATAATTTTTCAAATTCTCAGTATGGAAAAATCTCAATTTTATTAAAATTAAAGATATTTATGAGAAATCCATCATTCCAAAAGAAATACTTATATTTAAAAGATATAAACAGGAATGATTTAAAAATTAAAAAAATTACTTATATAAAAGTGCATGAAATTTCATGAACATTCATAGAATATGGTCATATCTACTTAAATGGCATTCATTGATAAAAAAATAAAATCATTTTTCATATAAATAATAACATCTATTGATTTTAAAGTCATTTATCACATAATAACTTTTCCCGTTAAAAATATTAAAGTAGTTAGATATTTTAATAAAATCAAATTCCCTTTAAAATTAATGTAAAACAATAAAAAAAAATTTATTATTTTAAATCATAAAACAAAATATAATTTTTGATATAAACTTTTAAAATATAATTGTTCATATAATAACATAGAATTATTTTCTATAAAATTAAATCACTTTCTAAGGGTTTTATAAAAGAATAATTTTAGTGTGTGTATATATATATAACACTCTTACCTCAAAAATATTTAAGGAAACTTATTGTGAGATACTTGAACTCATTGGATGAATAAGTAGAAGGATATATTCAAGTTTTGGAGAGTTTTCTATGTGGAACCATATGAAGAAACTTCTCTTTTATAGTCATAGTTCTACTATATTATTTTATTTGAAGAACATATTGATACATTCTGATCAAAAGAGTTTTTAGGCTATGATGGTAAATATATTTATATTATATATACATATATATCTTACCATATTTGATTCCATAACCAATAAAACCCAACATGGATAAATTTGAAACAAACAAGTGTTATCTTGGTTTTATAGTTTATTCATGTTTTTACTACACACTTCCAATTCAAAACTACACATTGGATCAAGAAATTGGTTTGTTGAACAAGCTAGGAATATGGATTGGAAATATATATATTATATATACCTATGTATATATAAAGAATATTTTAGAGACAAACGAATACGTTTATTTAAATATTGATATGAATATATAATTTTTTATGTATAATGGAGGTGATATATTAGAAGATGAAAACCTGAAGAAGTGATTAATAACGATGACATACTATTTTTTATTAATCATTCATATTGATATTCATAATCATGATTCTTCTTCTCTTAATCAAAAAATTTGATTTGGGACATGGTTGGATGAAGATTTTAACTTGGATGTGGGGAGGAACTTATTAACATTTGGGGTTTTAAAATAAAACGAGATGGGAGGAAGAAAATTAAAAAAAACAATGAATATGAACTACCTACATAGATTGTGGGAAAAATTTGAAGATAATGATGAAACTGAAAATGATCCAATAAATTGGATTTTCAAGAAGATCTGAAAACCTAAACAAAATAAAAATATCTGTAAATCATGATTAAAGGAGGATGATGATTATGAACAACTCGCCTTCTGCATTCAAATCTCTCTCTCTCTCTCTAGTAGTTGATACCGACTTCGATCCCCATTTCCATTCTCAGCTTCCCGAAATTGAAGTACTCATCTACATTCAAGTCCCTTTCGAGATGAAAGCATGTAATCTGTGGTCAAACATCCCCTTAGATTTCAACCCATCGGTGCTCAACTTTGGTATTTTGATGCCCTTAGTTCCTCCAAAAAACTCATTTGACCCCCCCCCCCCCCCCATTCGATCTTTCCTTTTTATTTATTAATTTTTTTTATTTTTCTTTACATAATAATATTCATATTTCATTTATATTCATATATATTTTAATATTCATATCTTCAAAAATAATTAATAACATTTATACTTTTATAATTCTCATAATTTTTTATATTAATATATTGTAACAAAATATTTTGACTTTAATATCCAAAATTATATAATGATAATAGAATGGCTTAGGTTTTTTAGAATAAATAAAATTTTAAATATAAATTTTGTATAAAATTATTTTCTAAAATAAATTTTTAAAATTAATTTAAGTATTTATAATTATAAATCATTCTTTTTTTATGTGTTAAATTATAATTATTATAATTTTTTTATTTTAATTAAAAAATATTATTTCATTAATAATAATTTAATAAAAAATATTTTTTATAAATTTATATGTTAACTTATAACCCAAAATAATAATTTTAAAATATTATTTTAAACAAAATAATACCAAATTTATAAAAATAAATATTTTTTTATAATTTTTAATATTAATTTAAAATAAAATATTAGTTCTTGAAAATAATAATTTATTTAAAACTATTATAGCATAAGATTTGAAAACTAAGATTTTTTATAAAAGCATAATTGATGAAATAATTTAATATATCATCAGTTATAACAAATTAATATTATTTTTAAGTATTATTATATAATTTTAATTATTTAACTTAACTTATAATATAATTTTATTTTTATTATTTAAAACATTTAGTTTTAATTATTATTTTCATAACATAGATTATTTAAAATTATAGAAAAATATATTTAATATGAACTTATTAATAACGAAAAATTTAAAGGTTGTAATATTCTACCCCACTTAAAGGAATTTTGATCTTGCAATTCGTTCATTATACTTAAGAAAATTCTTAATTTCCATCTTTGTAATTAAGAAAAACTAGAATGGATGAACTTATATATTTTTAAGGGGACATAATTATCTAGAAGTTCAAAAGAAAATTCTATCACTTATATTTTTTTCCTCAAACAATAACACCTAATCTCCAAAGTTTTCTAGACTTTTGCTCTGATACCAATACAATAGCTTGAACCCACACTTCCAGATTCAGTATTAAAAACATGTTGTGTATATTTTTTATTAAAAATAGAACTAAAAAATTCACAGTCCATTAAACCACCAAGGATATTTTCCAATATATGTTTTGGAGAATTAGAAAAAACTATACAATTTATTAGAGTTATGAAAAAATTATACAATTAAATAACTATATTTTCATGTGATACTTTATTGTTTTAAACAATCACCTTTTTAATTTCAATTAACCTATGAAAAATATTTTTAAAGCTTGGGATGAGCATAAAATTTCCCGGCAAGGGGTTTTAAAACCAGTGAAAAATGATTTGAAGATCCTTTGAAAATATTTTATATCAAATAAAAAATACTTGATATTATATAAAACTTTTCAAAATAATAACCTAGAGTTTTTATGAAAAAATCATACAAAAATACTTTTCAAAACCCTTAAAAATACTTATTATTTTGAAAACCATTCAAAAATACCATTTGAAAATACTTGGATTTCTACTTGAAAACCTTTTGAAAATAATAATACTATTATGTATTAAAATGATACTTGACAGATCATATGAAACCCTTGTGCCCACTTATCAATGTCACTTTTAGGACAGCATCCCCATTGGGGTATTGGTTTCACTCCACAATCCTCATTATCTCGTTTGATATGCAAGCACCAAATTTAATTTCAAGAAATTTGTCACGAACCATCCCCCAGGGCCAGTGTCGTGACTACCCCAAACCCGCCTTCTATAAGTCAGAGGCTGGTGACTAGCACCGAGTAGGAATATCCTAAAAAGGGAAGGCATTTTCTTTTAAACCTATATAGACACACAAATCACAAACTGTGGAAAGTAAACACAAAGTAAACCACAACTGTTACTGAGACAACCACTGAGAGTGCAGTACAAACTGAAAGTACAAAGGGGATATAATACAAGACCAGACCCATAAATGAAATTAAAACTACCACAGTGTGTCTACTCGAGACCCTACCTGAATGGTAGGTGAAAGGTAGTTTCCTATAGCCGTAGAAGTAGGAACATCCATCCTGTCTCACTCAGCACCGCCTGGTCCAGGACCACCCAGGTCTCTGTTGAAGCATCGATCACCTGAATGAGTCACAAAATGTGTGGGAGAAGCCTTTGCAGGGGGAGTAACACAATCCTTGGTAGGGACCCAAATCCATAAAGGAAATACCGTAAATAAAGATCACAAAACAAAGACCACAGAATAAAGACATCTCACACCAGGTATAACTCAATGTATATAAGGTAAGATTATCAGTCGTAAAGAAAAATAATATTGTACTACTAAGGAACTAATCCCTAATGAGTCAATGAGGTCTATTCAGCTACTGTGCCACTAAGGTCCGCTCGGCTCCTGTACCACTAAGGTCCACTCAGTTACTAGACCACTAAGGCTCGCCCGGATGTTGGGCCACTAAGGTCTGCTCGGCTCCTGGACCACTGAGGTCAGCTATTGGACCAATGAGATCCACTCGGCTGCAGGACCACTAAGTTCTGCTCAGCTACTGGTCCACTGAGGTCTGCTCAGATGTTAGAACACTGAGTTCCACTCAGCTGTTGGACCACTGAGGTCCTCTCGACTCCTGTACCATTGAGGTTCGCTCAACTTCTGGACCACTGAGGTCTGCTCGGTTATTGCACCCCTGAGATCTATTCGGATACTAGACCACTGAGGTCTACTCGGCTTCTATACCAATGAGGTCCACTGTAGAGACCCTAAGCTTGACGTACATGGACATTACATTACTTTTGCGGAATACTTAATACATAACAAAAACAGACACACAAGGACCGTAATAGTTTAGTGTCTTTGGAAACTTGGAACGTAATCTTCTAATCGTGGTGAAAGATCTTCAACATCTCCCATAAAGATCTTCCACTTTTTGTTTCCTGACCTAAAACCTTTCTTTTGATCTTGTGGGAAAATAAAACATAAAAAGGGTGAGCTCAAATGCTCAGTAAGGGTACGTATGGATAAAATAAAACATACCATATACATTGGAACTTAAAAACATGAACATAATGTTTAAACATTAAAATCTTCAGCAACGACATAAAACCTGGAAGTATATAAGGCATAGATCATAATGGAACATAAAACATGATAAAATAGCATGGGAATAAAACATGTAATTATGGAATCCATTAAGCACATGTAATGATTTCCATAGTAGCCAAGGAATTGCTGCCAAGACCAGCTTAGTGGACAAAGTCCCATTCTGAATCGAGTTCACTCCTCGTTTCAGTCCTATAACACTAAACCGGATTAACTTACCATTCCAGCCATGTCTATCTCATGATATAAAAAATCTTTACCCAATGCATTGGAGGGATATATAGGTCCCACCCATCTCATAATGAAATCATTCTTACTTGTGCCACAATATAAACTTAAAACATTCATCATAACCCAAAGAATAAAATGGGTTTCATATCATATCATCATCACATAATCCTTATAAAACAAATGGATATTTCATCATAAGAAAAGTGAAATCATGTAAATCATAGATACATTATACTTAAAACATGAAATAATTTCATCTTAGACGGAAAATGGTTTTGATAAAACACTTGAAATGAATTCTTGAGGAAAATATCCTTTCTTCTTGAAAATCATTTTCTTTTCACAAAATGCCATGAAATTTTAAAAGGAATAGATTTTTTTGAAAATAGTAATGAAATATTTTGGAGTAAGCTTCATGAAAATAAGGCTTTATAAAACTGTAAAAATCCGTTTGTTCCGTATAAGTTAAAAAAAAACATTATTCTCGTACTTTTTCCGGAAAAGTCAAAAAAGTACCTCGTAACGTAAAAAAAAGAAAGATTCCTTACATACCATGTAGTAAAAGTAAAAATGGGTAAAAAGGAATTTAAACATTCATGAAAACATTTTTATCAAATTTGGACATGGATGACAAATATAACCCTAGTAAATACTTACGAATAAGCAATCTCGGATAAAAAATGAGATTTGCAAAATTATCCCTTACCTTATGTCTGATATGCTTCGTATGTATCCAAACCTCCTGTATAATGATTTAAATAATGTCATTGACTTATTACAGAATCATATTCATTATTATGATATCATATATGGTTCACTTATGACTTTATATTACCCGTTCTTTTGTAAATTCCATGTTAAAGAGTGTTTTGGGTAAAATCGTTTCATTTGTCATCCGTGTTTTGACTTGTAATTATTCATATGATTACTTAGATCAAGATTACATAATTCCATAATATAAAACATGATTTATATATAATATATATTCATAATATACATATATATAATAGATTTATAAATGGAAATAAATACACCGTTCATGGAGACGGTAGGTCGTACGTACGCATGAACGCTGTTTTCGTTTCCTTATTGAGTTGAATGGAATTAAGTAGATGAAATACATATATACATAAATACAGTAGCTTTATAATGTCATATATTTCATTATTATTGTTTATATATACTTTATAATCATTCTTAAATGGTTTACATGGAGAATGAATCTCATCGCGTCGTGGAGACGGTAGTCCGTACGTACGCACAAGCGATGATATCGTTTCCATAATTATTGAATTGAATTGGAGTGGATGATACAATATATCAGAATAATTATGATGTTATAATAACTATGTATAGTTATTATTTACACCATTATACCCATCCATGTAAGGTGTTGGTGGAAAAACAGATAACACCACGGCGTGGAGACGGTATTCCGTACGTACGCACGCGCAGTGATTTTGTTTTCCGTAGGATGGATAGAAGGTGAAATGGGGTTGTTTCATATTTATAATAAAAAATCAGTATATTAGTGATACTGATGTTATTACTTTATAATGAAACAACTAAATAAGAATAAGTTGAAGAAGAAATAATCTTGAAAGAATCGGGAGAAGAAATTACCTCTTCTTCGATACACCTCTTTGAAACCTCTTCTTAGGGCACTAAGATTGGTCTTTAAAGTATACCAGAACCTCTAGTATGTTTCTAGGGAATTGGATAAGATAATTTTTCAGGGTTTATACGAGCTTTAAAGCTCAAATTGGTGTGAGGATGAGAGGGAGGAGGTGCCCTTTTATAAGGGAGGAGAGGGGCACTTTTTGAATTCTTAAAAATATTAATTTATAATAAATCTAACCCCACTTAAAAACCTCCAAAAATGACTCATATTCGAATATTAGATGAGATAGGGTTTTAATATCATCAACCAATAAAATTTAGACATGTTTGGATCTTATTTTAAACCTTATCATTTTGATTTATCCTTATTTAATCTATTTAAGTTTATTGTGGTAATAAAATTCTAAATTTTAAATTATAACAAATAATTACTTATTTGTTGTGAATTTTCCATAATTGTTTAATTTATAACATTATAGACCATATAAATTTAAATTTATAATTTTTAAATATTTTTGTGATTTTTAAACAATTTTATAATATGTTATTTTTATAAAATAACAATAGTGTCAATTTTGACACTATTCATTTATTGAATTTAAATAAAATATATACAGAAGATATTTTCAAAACAAAAAGCTTTAATGGATTCATAAAAGGTCATATGTATCTGTAAAATTATTGGATAACATTAAATAGTTCATATAATATTTATTTTATTATTTTTAAAACCATTTATTTGGTTTATCTCTTAATAAAATAATTACTAAAACATTATTGTATAATTATTTAATATACTGATTCGTTGCATAAAAATTTAAAATAAAATCCTATGATGAAGATAAATCTATTAACATTCACAATAATACTTTTACTAGAATTTATCATCTTAAAATCACAATATTTAAATTGTTATATTTATTAAATTATGAAGGTGAAAACTTTGGCATCATTTAAAATAAAATAATATAAGTGTCATAATCACTTTTATAAGGATCCAAACGGTTGTATATTAGGTAATTGGATTATTAAGGTGTATATATACACTACCAATAAGTTTTGGTCAGGTTTTTGGGCCTTTTAATGGGTATTATTATTTCAATAAAAACTATATTACTTATTTTCCACTTAATAAATAATTTATGTATCATTAATGTATCACCTTTAATGATAATTATTTAATCCCTAAAAATTCTAAATAAATTATCATGATGTAGATAATTTTATTATATTTCTGTAGACTATTTATTTTCTAAGTTTTATGATGTTTATCACTAAAGTAAAATTATTATACTTATAAGATTTAAGAGAGTGACATGTTGTCACTTTCTTTGGTTTTAATAATAATTAAATTATTTTCATGTTCAAAAGTCTATAAAATGAATCTAATCTGACCCTTAGTTGATATGGGTTTACTTTTAGACATCCAATAGAATTTTGGCATGTGTTAGGGTAATTTTATAATATTATATTTACCCTTAATTACCCGATTTACCTTTAACTATGGTAAATAAAATTTACCGTAGTTACTATTCATAATTCCCAAAAATAAAAAGTATCCTATTAACATAATTTGGACCCACTGATTCCAAATATGGAATCAATTTTTTCAAATTCAATACACATAAGTTTCAGAAAATAAATTAAAATTAATCCCGTTGTCGAATGAAAACGGGTTTTTGTTTAAAACATTGCAAAAGATTGAATTGATTTAACCTACGAATTCAATGTAAAATCAATAATAATGACATACATTATATTAAATGGTAAAAATATATTCTATTTATACTTTAAAACCATTCAATATTATAATATAACCATATAAATTATTACGATGAAAAAAGTTGTTTTTCATTAAAATATAGCGTGTTTTTACTATTCTTCAAAATATGAAAGTTACCAGAATAATACGAAAAATTTATCCAAAGTAAATTTTTATTTCTTGATTCCAAATAAGAATTTTATTTTTTCAAATTGAACTTATAAACATATCAAAAACTATATTTAAAGTGGGTGCGCCATCAAAAGGCGGCAAAACTGTATTTTTTTTAAAATACTTATTTTACCCGAAAATTTTATTTTATTCTTATACCATGTTCTAGAAAATGTGTAAGATGAATAATAATGTTATAAAATTCAAATTTTAGTTAATACTATTCATAACGGATAGTTCATAATAATATTATAATAATATATCATTGTTTAGTAAAACCCGGTATTGCGTACAACACACGCTATCGAGAAAGGTTGTGATTGCGTGTAATGCAAGCCAAGTCAGGGTTGCGTGTTGTGAAAGAATCCTTCATTGTTTAGTATAACAGAATCCAGCCATATTTCATTTATACATTGAATATATATATATATATATTTATACTCAATGTTGCGTAGAATAACTATTATCAAAATTGTGTGTAACACGATCCAAGAATAGTGTTGCGTATAATGCAAGTTAATACAGTGTTGCGTATTGCGCAAGGTAATCTTGGTGTAGCATAAAACTCAAGACATTAATTAAATTAAAAGAATATTTTTCATAAAATCTCGGGGTGTTACATTCTACCCCCCTTAAAATGAATTTCTCCCTCGAAATTCGTCGGAGTTATAAATGGTTTACTACTCGAAAGTTTGTTTAATAGAAACCCACATCGTAAAAAGGAATACCAAAACATGGATTTAAAAACTAAAGTATGAAATGTAATGGTTACCCAAATTAACTCATCACTGGGTTTCCACGTATGAGAACATAGGTGAAAATATGGATATGGAAGAAAAATCTAACCATCAAGTTCTGATGGAGAGTGGTAGAGAACATGGCTATGAAAAAGCCAACAATCACAAAGCTGTTGATTTGTGATGATCTAAGGTACCATCTGATTCATCGGATATAAGGGAACTAGGAAAACATTTTTGGTTTTCAATATCATTTCCCTAAAGTTGAAAATTTTGAATTAGAAGAAATACTTTCTTGATTTTGGAACAATCTCACTATTGTTCGTGCTTTGAACAATTTCCACTTCATCTCTTAAAGAAATGAAGTTGAATTTGTTATTCGTGAAGTGTTAACAGATCATGTGATAGAATTATGGGTCATTCCAT
This sequence comes from Viscum album, assembly GCA_963277665.1. NCBI lineage: Eukaryota > Viridiplantae > Streptophyta > Magnoliopsida > Santalales > Viscaceae > Viscum > Viscum album. Next base: position 1,549,078,381 of record OY728142.1, read on the forward strand.
CTGTTTCAAACAAAAGGTTAGAAAAAGTTATCAAACATACATAAGTACATCTATGGTGAGATTAATCATATATGGTTCCTAAAATGGACTTATACTTCATATATCATATCGCTTTATAAAATAAAACTAGTTTCTACTAACCAGGGACTTCATGTAGGCCAGTGGTAGGAGATAAAGGCCAGTCGCACTTTGGTTGTGGGTTCGATTCCCACAGCCTTGTCCGACGCGATGGGTTATCGCCCGTCCTGCAGGTTTTCCTTTTTCTAAAACTACATTACTATATCATCCCATCAATAATATCGAAAAAGGTTTTATCCTTAAACAATACTAACTTATTTCCAACATAATCCATTCCAATCTTTAGGCTTATCCATAATATTGCAGTCCATTGTCATATTATAGTGAAAATGATTACTAGAGATTTCATATAAGAAGCATGTTAATACCATCATTTATCCCCATATATTATAAGATATGTCTTATTGGTCACATTACAAACGTTCGAAGGCCTTAATCATGTATTCTCTTGAAAAATGAATACCCATTGAACCTTAGTGAAAACATGAATGCAGTTAAAAGTTAACACTTTCCACATACCAAAATCCTCAAAATTCTATATACTCAAACCATGATATTACTTAGTCCTTATATAAATCATGAGCTCATGAATACAATCAAACATCTTATTATCTTCTTATTCTTTCATTATGAGCATATCATCTACTTTACAAAAATATCTAAATAACATTCCATGGTTACTGGTACCATTCAACATATACTTTCAAATAATTTTAGGAAAAACAATAGTGTAACAATCCTTAGATGATTCTTTATTCCATAGTACCATTAACTATACAACATAACTCTCGATAAACATACAATCATTCCACTACCTTCTAAAACAACCAACTGAGCTTCAACACTTCTTTCAGCTCATATATCATTTTTAGTCTCCTCATCATCATCCACATAAATACTACCCATATGACCATGATGATTCTCTTCATGAGATTTTCCATTAGGGAATTGGTTTTCATAATGCCTGTACATTCCACATTTAAAACATCTAATCATTGTTGATGTCGTAGAAATACCATTATACTTGTCCATGGTGTTAATTGAACCTTTTCCTTTGCACTTATTTGCTTTGTGTCCTTCTTTTCCACACCCAAAGCATCTTCCAGTTCCTTTGAAACAATATCCCTGATGCCTCTTCCCACATGATTTACATGAGGGAAATTGAACTTTCTTTCCTCTATGATCATCATGAAACTCCATATTTCTCTTATTATCTGAGTCGGGAAACTTACCAAAGTTGAGATTATTGATCATATTATGAGATTGATGATTAGGCATAATAACGATGTTTGGACTTCCAGATCCCGTTTCATTTGGTTTCTCATGAATAAAATCATTCCATTGTCCGTCATATCCTCCATTATCATGAATCTTCCTGTTTCCAGCCATTTTCTAAATCCCAAAAAGAATAGTGTGAGAGGAAAAAATCATGCTAGGGAAAACAACATTTTAAAGGGGGAGCACCCTCAATATCTAACATCTTAGGTTAAATTCTAAGATCGTTACCATAGTTCTAGGACTATATCCTATACGTATTCTTATCCTTAGGTACATCCCTAGACATACCTTAGAAATATCTCTAGGGATCTCACTAACATTTTCACATCCTAGTTTCCAAAGGTTGACTAAACCTTTCCTCTAATACCATCTGTAGAGACCCTAAGCTTGACGTACATGGACATTACATTACTTTTGCGGAATAATTAATACATAACAAAAACAGACACACAAGGACCATAATAGTTTAGTGTCTTTGGAAACTTGGAACGTAATCTTCTAATCGTGGTGAAATATCTTCAACATCTCCCATAAAGATCTTCCACTTTTTTTTTCCTGACCTAAAACCTTTCTTTTGATCCTGGGGGAAAATAAAACATAAAAAGGGTGAGCTCAAATGCTCAGTAAGGGTAAGTTTGGATAAAATAAAACATACCATATACATTGGAACTTAAAAACATGAACATAATGTTTAAACATTAAAATCTTCAGCAACGACATAAAACATGAAAGTACATAAGGCATAGATCATAATGGAACATAATCCATGATAAAATAGCATGGGAATAAAACATGTAATTGTGGCATCCATTAAGCACATGTAATGATTTCCATAGTAGCCAAGGCATTGCTGCCAAGACCATCTTAGTGGACAAAGTCCCATTCTGAATCAAGTTCACTCCTCGTTTCAGTCTTGTAACACTGAACCGGATTAACTTACCATTCTAGCCATGTCTATCTCATGAGATATAAAATCTTTAACCAATGCATTTGAGGGAGATATCGGTCCCACCCATCTCATAATGAAATCATTCTTACTTGTTCCACAACATAAACTTAAAACATTCATCATAACCCAAAGAATAAAATGGGTTTCATATCATATCATCATCACATAATCCATATAAAACAAATGGATATTTCATCATAAGAAAAGTGAAAGCATGTAAATCATAGAGACATTATACTTGAAATATGAAATAATTTCATTTTAGATGGAAAATGGTTTTGATAAAACACTTGAAATGAATTCTTGAGGAAAATATCCTTTCTTATTGAAAATCATTTTCTTTTCACAAAATTCCGTGCAATTTTAAAAGAAAGAGATTTTTTTGAAAATAGTAATGAAATTTTTTGGAGGAATCTTCATGAAAATAAGGCTTTATAAAACCGTAAAAATCCGTTCGTGCAGTATAATTTAAAAAAACATTCTTCTCGTACTTTTGCCGGAAAAGTCAAAAAAGTACCTCATAATGTAAACAAAAGAAAGATTCTTTACATACCATGTAGTAAAAGTAAAAATGTGTAAAAAGGACTTTAAACATTCAAGAAAACATTTTTATAAAATTTGGACATGGATGATAAATATAACCCCAGTAAATACTTACAAATAAGCAATCTCGGATAAAAATGAGATTTGCAAACTTATCCCTTACCTTATGTCTGATATGCTTCGTATGTATCTGAACCTCCTGTATAATGATTTAAATAATTTCATTGACTTATTACAGAATCATATTCATTATTATGATATCATATATGGTTCACTTATGACTTTATATTACCCGTTCTTTTGTAAATTCCATGTTAAATAGTGTTTTGGGTAAAATCGTTTCATTTGTCGTCCGTGTTTTGCCTTGTAATTATTCATATGATTACTTAGATCACGATTACATAATTACATAATTACATAATATAAAACATGATTTATATATAATATATATTCAGAATATACATATATATAATAGATCGATAAATGGAAAGAAATACACCGTTCATGGAGACGGTAGACCGTACGTACGCATGAACGATGTTTTCGTTTCCTTATTGAGTTGAATGGAATTAAGTAGATGACATACATATATACATAAATCCAGTATCTTTATAATGTCATATATTTTATTATTGTTTCTTATATATACTTTATAATCATTCTTAAATGGTTAACATGGAGAATGAATCTCATCACGTCGTAGAGACGATAGTCCGTACGTACACACGAGCGATGATATCGTTTCCATAATTATTGAATTGAATTGGAGTGGATGATACAATATATAAGAATCATTATGATGTTATAATAACTATGTATAGTTATTCTTTACACCATTATACCCATCCACGTAAGGTTTTGGTGGAAAAATAGATTACACCACGGCGTGGAGACGGTATTCCGTACGTACGCATGCGCGGTGATTTTGTTTTTTGTAGGATGGATAGAAGGTGAAATGGGGTCGTTTCATATTTATAATAAAAAATCAGTATATTATTGATACTTATGTTATTACTTTATAATGAAACAAGTAAAGAATAAGAAGTTTAAGAAGAAAGAATCTTGAAAGAATCGGGAGAAGAAATTACCTCTTCTTCGATACGCCTCTTTGAAACCTCCTCTTAGGGCACTAAGATTGGTCTTTAAAGTAGAACCAAACCTCTAGGATGTTTCTATGGAAGTGGATAAGGTAATTTGTCAGGTTTTTTCCGATATTGAAGGCTCAAATTGGTGTTAGGAGGAGAGGGAGGAGGTGCCCTTTTATAAGGGAGGAGAGGGGAACCTTTGGAATTCTTAAAAATATTAATTTATAATAAATCTAACCCTACTTAAAAACCTCTAAAAATGACTCATATTCGAATATTTGATGATATAGGGTTGTAATCTCATCAACCAATCAAATTTAGACTTGTTTGGATCTTATTTTAAACCTTATCATTTTGATTTATCCTTATTTAATCTATTTAAGTTTATTTGTGGTAATAAAATTCTAAATTTTGAATTATAAAACATAATTACTTATTTGTTGTGAATTTTCCATAATTGTTTACTTTATAACATTATAGACCATATAAATTTAAATTTATAATTTTTAAATATTTTTGTGATTTTTAAACAATTTTATAATATGTTATTTTTATAAAATAACAAGTGTCAATTTTGACATTATTCATTTATTTGAATTTAAATAAAATATATACAGAAGATATGTTCGAAATAAAAGCTTTAATAGATTTATAAAAGGTCATATGTTTCTATAAAATTATTTTATCACATTAAATAGTTCATATAATATTTATTTTATTATTTTTAAAACCATTTATTTGGTTTATCTCTTAATAAAATAATTACTACAACATTTTTGTATAATTATTTAATATAATTATTTGTTGCATAAAAATTTAAAATAAAATCCTATGATGAATATAAATCTATTAACTTTCACAATAATACTTTTACTCGAATTTATCATCTAAAAATCACAATATTTAAATTGTTATATTTATTAAATTATGAAGATGACAACTTTGGCATCATTTAAAATAAAATAATATAAGTGTCATAATCACTTTTCTAAGGATCCAAACGGTTATATATTAGGTCATTGGATGATTAAGGTGTATATATACACTAACAATAAGTTTCGGTCAGGTTTTTGGGCCTTTTAATGGGTATTATTATTTAAATAAAAACTATATTACTTATTTTCCACTTAATAAATAATTTATGTATCATTAATATATCACCTTTAATGATAATTATTTAATCCCTAAAAATTCTAAATAAATTATCATGATGTAGATAATTTTATTATATTTCTGGATAATATTCATGTTCGAAGTTTTATGATGTTTATCACTAAATTAAAATTAATATACTTATAAGATTTAAGAGAGTGACATGTTGTCACTTTCTTTGGTTTTAATAATAATTAAATTATTTTCATGGTCAAAAGTCCATAAAATGAATCTAATCTGACCCTTAGTTGATATGGGTTTACTTTTAGCCATCCAATAGAATTTTTTCATGTGTTAGGGTAATTTTATAATATTATATTTACCCTTAATTACCTGATTTACTTTTAACTATGGTAAATAAAATTTACCGTAGTTACTATTCCTAATTCCCAAAAATAAAAAGTAGCCTATTAACATAATTTGGACCCACTGATTCCCAATATGGAATCTATTTTTTCAAATTCAATACACATAAGTTGCATAAATTAAATTAAAATTAATCTCGTTGTCGAATGAAAACGGGTTTTTGTTTAAAACATTGCATATGATTGAATTGATTTAACCTACGAATTCAATGTAAAATCAATGCTAATGACATACATTATATTAAATGGTAAAAATATATTCTACTTATACTGTAAAACCATTCAATATTATAATTTAACCATATAAATTATTACGATTAAAAAAGTTTTTTCATTAAAATATAGCGTGTTTTTATTATTAATCAAAATATGAAAGTTACCAGAATAATACGAAAAATTTATCCAAAGTAAATTTTTATTTATTGATTCCAAAGAAGAATTTTATTTTGTCAAATTGAACTTATAAACATGTAAAAAACTAGATTTAAAGTGGGTGCGCCATCAAAAGGCGGCAAAACTGCATTTTTTGAAAAATATTTATTTTACCCGAAAATTTTATACCATGTTCTAGAAAATGTGTAAGATGAATAATAATGTTATAAAATTCAAAATTTAGTTAATACTATTTATAACGGATACTTCATAACAATATTATAATAATATATCGTTGTTTAGTAAAACCATGTATTGCGTACAACACACGCTATCGAGGAAGGTCGTGATTGTGTGTAATGCAAGCCAAGTCAGGGTTGCGTGTTGTGAAAGAATCCTTCATTGTTTCGTATAACAGAATCCAACCATTTTTCATTTATATATTGAATATATATATATATACTCAATGTTGCATAGAATAACTATTATCAAAATTGTGTGTAACACGATCCAAGAATAGTGTTGCGTATACTGCAAGCTAATACGGTGTTGCGTATAGCGCAAGGTAATCTTGGTGTACCATACAACTCAAGACATTAATGAAATTAAAATAATATTTATCATAAAATCTCGGGTTGTTACATCCACTCACATGCTATACCACTTAGGTATGCTCAGATCATGGACCAATGAGGTCTGCTCAGGTGCTCGACCACTACGGTCTACTCAATTACTGGACGAATGAGGTCTTCTCGACTGTTATACCACTAAGGTCTGATCGGTTCTTGGTCCACTGAGGTCCGCTCAGCTGTTAGAACACTGAGGTCCACTCGGCTGTTGGATCACTGAGGTCCGATCAACTCTTGTTCCACTGAGGTCTTCTCGGCTACTAAACCACTAAGGTCTGCTCGGCTACTGGACCACTGAGGTCTGCTCGGCTACTGGACCACTGAGGTTCGCTCGGCTCCTATACCACTGAGGACTGCTCTGTTGTTGGACCACTGAGGTCCGCTTGGTTGCTGGACCACTAAGGTCCACTCATCTCTGGATCCACTGATTATCCATTAAATGAGGCTAATATTCATTGTTAATATATATAATATTCATGTTCTTTATTATTCATAAACACCATTTTAGTGCATTTTTTAATTTGAACATCATTTCACATTATGATTGTAATTCCTTCTTAAAATTCACTATTATGTGGTACATTTTTTAATATAATTTAAAGTACACAATGAACTTGATTTTATTTTCATATTTAATTTTCAGGTTTCTAATTATATTTGGAACAATTCATACTTGTGGAGTATTGGAAGATTCACATTGGAAGACCACCAAAATGGGATTTTATGGAAACAATTATAGAGAAGGTAGATTGGACACCATCCCATTGATGAGAATGTGGGGCCCAACATACAGGCCCAATGAAGCACAAATTTTGTGGGATTCTAGAAGACATATATAGTAACAAATAATTCTTCAGGATGAAATACTAATTCTACTTTCATGGTAGTTAGTAAGGCGGCCCAATATGGAGATAAAATTCTGGGCCAGATTCTGATGCCCATAAAATCATTCCACCAATTTAATAATATCTCTGAAACCGCATATTATTTTGGGAATATATTTTACAGAGCTCTAGAGTACATCTGTAGATCCATTTTTTTCCTCTATGGACCACTCAAACTCTTCTATATAAAAGGTTTTCCAGGTGCCTCTGTTCGGTGGAAGCAATTTGGCTGCCACCTCGGGTCAAGGGTGGAAAAGTTTACTGTCTCTTTACTTTACACCCACCTAGGCCCACCACCATTAATTGAGGTGACTTTCACTATTGTAGCCTCAACCCAAGGCTTCAAAATTTATTATTTAAGGCAGTGGTGGTAGGGGAGTTCAGGATCCTTGGAGCTTTGTTTTCATTATAATGTTATTATGTCGATTTTTCTTTGTAACGTTCTTCTTTCTCATGTAAGTTGTTCGAATCACTTTAGTTATTAATAAAATTTCTTCCTTTATTCTTATTATGTTTTTCTTCATATCACATTTATACCATTTCCTAAAAGTTTGAATTTATTCACACCATAATTTGTGAGATTTATCACATAACGGTGGAGTGATCGATTTTTGTTATTGTTTTTACTTCATCAATTCTACCCATGTAAGTCTACTTCCTGCTTCTGTTGAGGTCATGTCATCAATGGAGTGCTAAGTATTTTATGGGTTGATATAAGGGAGTAGCAAGGTTCTGGATTGAATGTTGTTTCTCCCTCTCTAAATGTTTATTAATTTCTTTTATTTGAGTTTCTTTTATTCAATGATTTTCTCTCTTCCTCTTCCATATTTAATTTAATCACCCCATTTTTATGTGATAAAAAGATCCTTTACCTTAGAGTGCTCATAAAAATGATCCTACAAGTGTATAGGTGATTATCATGTGTTTTTGAAGGTGTTTAACCAGTAGGTGATATGGTTAGTTTGAATTCATTGAATGAATCCTTCTCGTGTTAATGAAATTGGAATCTTTAAAAAAGGAATTCATCCAATCCACCCCGAGCAATAACCTAGGATCAACTCATTATCTTAATTTGAATTAACATAAATCTGTTAGTGAAACCTTAATCCCATCTAAAATCAACCCAATTTGGCCACTTCATATCCAAAAATAATCCATAGAATTTACGTGCATGTAGGTTACTTCTTAGGTCTCTAAGGATTTGACAACCCAAGCTAAACTATAGGGACCGTTCTACCTTCATCTCTTGGGTAAATATGAGTGTAAATCAAATTTTTGAACCATTTTCGAGGACCCAAGTAAGTCATCTGAACACCCATTCTATTATCCCCCATTTCTTATTTTCTCATACAAATTCTCTTATCTTGTCCCTTTCTCATTTTTTTCCTTTTGGCACATGTCTACATACACCCGCGATCAATCAAACCGTCTAGTTAGGGTGGATAGTCCTAGGGTTGGGGAGTCAAGTACACCAAAGGAACACTTTCCATTAGATCAAAATATTCCTAATACCTATGATTCAAAAATTGAGCCCATTTCAATAAAAGGACTTCAAATACACCAACTCATAAACCCGGGTGGAAACCAAAATGGAAATCCAAATGAGGTAGCCCCAAACTTGGGGAATGCGGTCGATCAAACCATAAATGACTACCTCATACCTGAATGGACCAATTCCCCCTTGTGCATTAGACACAACTCCCTAGGAGATTCCAACTATATCTTTAAACCCCATGTCCTAAACCACTTTCCCACATTCCATGGAATGGTGTCCGAGATTCCCTACCTTCACGTTAAGGAGTTAAATGACATTGTAGAAACCATGTGTCCCTCACATAAACTAGAATCTACTAAGATGAGTCTATTTAATTTTTCTTTAAAATATCGAGCTAAAAATTTAATAAAAAAATTTAGACCATCATCCATCAACTCTTGGGACCAATTACAAAGAGAATTCTACAAAAAATACTTTCCCAAAAACAAAACAATTGCATCTAAAAAGAGCATCAAAAACTTTTTTGAAAAAGAGGGAGATTCATTCTATGAAACATGGTAGAGGTTCAAAGACACCTTAAACATGGTTCCACACCATGGTTTTTCTATTCTTGAACAAGTGAGAATTTTCTATGAAGGGTTGGTTCTGGGGAACATACAATTCATTAACGTGATGTGTAATGGAACCTTTAAAAACAAAGCCCCAAATGATGCTTACAAGTATCTGGAAATCCTTGCTGAACAAAACCAAACTTAGGGAACTTCACCTTATTCTAAAAATCCACAAAATAACTACTAAAATTCATACACTTAGAGAAGAGGAAAGCCTTAGGGCTAAACTCGTAGCACTCTCTAGTAAGGTTGAAGAGATAGACCTTAGGAAAGTCCATGAAATCCAAAATGAAGACCATTTTTACACATTTTTTGAAAAACATGACCATAAGACAGACAACTACCCAACCATTCCATCCATCAAGGATGTTATTTTAGGAGGACCCCCAGCAGAAGTAAATTCCTTGAACTTTCAAAATCCTCGATACCAAAACACCTTCAACCCAAGGTATAATGACCACCCAGGCTTCTGCTGAAAAGATAACCAAAAACCTAGCCAACCACAGGGACAAAATCCTTACCCCCATCCAAAATATCAAACCCATAACCAGTTTCAAACCCAACCTATCCAATACCAATAGCCACTGGTCCATTTCCAACAAACCATACCACCTCCAAAATATCCCCCTGGGATAAACCAATCTTCTCAAGAACCAACCCAAACTATTCCATAAATCCTACTAGAATAATTGTGAAAACAAATGGAAAGGATGAACTCAGAATTCTCTTCCCTAAAATAAGAACTTCAAACCATAAAAACTGGAAAGGCACCCATTCCTACTCAGGTGGTACCATCCTCAAATTCAAGGGGAGAGCCAAGTTGTACTCAAAAAACTCATGAACAACTAAAGGTTGTGACTATTTTAAGAAGTGGGAAATAAATTGAGAAACCTAAAAAAATAAGTCAAAAACCATGTGAAGATTAAAACTCTAATGAAAATTAAAATGAACAATAAGATAAAACTAAGAAAACTGATAACAATGTGAAAGAAACATCTCTTCAACAAACAACCCCACAACCTACACCATTTACTCAACGCATGAGGGGTAAAACCAAGCCTGAATTGAGTTAAACATTGAGGGAAATCTTCTCACAAGTCAAGTTCAACATTCCCTTTCTCGATGAAATCCAAACCATACATGCCTACTCAATGTATCTTAAGGACTTGTGCACTTTTAAAAGAAAATTTTCACATAAAAACCAATTCATTTTGGCTGCTAATGTGAGTACCACCATTCAATGGACCATTCCTCCTAAGTTGGAAGACCTGGGTTTCCCTTACGTCAATGTTGAACTAGGAGAGAGAAAAGTTGTCAAGGCCTTGTGTAACCTAGGTGCTAGTTTCAATCTCATCCCATATGATGTATACTGCCAGTTAGGACTAGAATAACTCCAACCCAAATCTGTCACACTTCAAATTGATGATCGTAGCATTAGGGTTCCAAAGGTTATTTTAAAGGACATTCTGGTAAATGTTGAAAACTTCATCTACCCTGCTGACTTCATTGTCCTTGACAACCATCCAAACATAGAAAATAAGGAACAAACCCCAATCATACTTTGTTATCCTTTCTTTTCAACAATAAACATTGTTATCCGAGTATGAAATGGGAACATGACCATCACCTTTGGAAACACGAGTCTATACTTGAACATCTATAATGAAAGCTCCCAAATAGGGGATGAGGAGGACATTCATGAAGTAAACATGATAGGAAGAATTGATAATGAATCCATAGAACATTAAGGAATATTTGATGGATTTTTAAGTTAGGATGAGATTGATTTCCTTTGTTCGCATGAAGGAAGTTTATCTCCTTGGCTTGAATCATTTTCAAATTGCTCTTATGATGAAGTCTTAGTTCCAACAATCAGTGAAACCTTTCAAAAAACCAATTTCATGGAGACCACTCCAACTTCCTTCCCTAAATCTGATCAAGCCAATATAGTAGCTGAAACTTCTACATGTGGGGAATCAATCCTATCTAAAACTCTAGGAAAAAAAATTGATCTTGATCTAGTGTCCCAATATTCTGCTGAAATTTTGAACCAACCTGATCTTGAATTGAAAGAAATTCCTTTTGAACTTAAGTATGACTTATTAGGAGAAAATGTAACACATATTATTGTCATTTATTCTTCTCTTGAAGCCAATCATGAGAGGATGCTTCTAGATGTCCTTAGGAAACATAAGAAAGCCATTGGTTGGACCCTATTTGGTATTCCTGGGATTAGCCCACTTATCGGGACTCATAGGATTGTTCTAGAATCTGATTCAAATCCATGTCATCAACCTCAATGATGACTCAATTTTAATATCATGGAGGTAGTAAGGAAGGAACTTCTGAAATTGTTAAAGGATTGTATCATCTATCACATTGTTGAGAGTGAGTGGGTGAGCCTAATCCAAGTGGTTCCCAAGAAGGATGGAATCACAATGATAACTAATAAGGATGGATAGATTCTTCCAACTAGGGTGAGTAGTGGTTAGAGAGTATGCATCGACTATAGGAAGCTAAACTCATTTACCAAGAAGGACCATTTCCCCTTACCATTCAGTGACCAAGTCCTTGAGAGAGTGGAAATTCATGCCTTCTAATATTTCTTTGATGGGTACTCGGGGTACAATCAGATTGAGGTCTCCCAAGAGGATCAAGAGAAGACTACATTCACTTGTCTATTCAGCACCTTTTCCTTCAAACTCATGCCCTTCAGGTTATGCAATTCCCCTAGAACCTTCTAGCAGTGCATGATGGGAATCTTCTCTGACATGGTAGGGGATTTTCTTGAGGTCTTAATGGATGACTTCTCTATGTTTGGGGATACATTTGAGGGATTTATGAGGAATGTGGAGAGAGTCTTGTCAAGATGTGAATAGAAGAATCTTGTCCTAAACTGGGAAAAATGCAATTTCATGGTTAAAGAGGGACTAGTTCTAGGCCATATGGTCTCAAGTAGGGGGATTGAAGTTGATAAATCCAAGGTTGAAATCATTTTTCACCTTCCATTACCCAAAACTATTAAGGAAGTGAGGTCTTTTATAGGAAATTCTGGTTTCTATTGAAGATTCATCAAGGACTTTAGTTCAATCTCCCGCCCCCTTTGTGCTCTCCTAGTAAAGGATGCTCCATTTTTTTGGACTAAAAGCTGTGAGGGTTCATTCTCAACCCTCAAATCCTATCTCACCTCTCCTTACATCATGAATTCTCCAAATTAGAACCTTCCTTTTGAACTTATGTGTGATGCAAGTGACTTTTCTGTTGGATCTGTGTTAGGACAATGTTGTGATAAAAATACTTATGTCATTTCTTATGCAAGAAAATACTTAAACGATGCCCTAATAAACTACACCACCACTAAAAATTAGTTACTTGCTATTGTGTTTTACTTAGAGAAGTTTAGGGCCTACCTATTAGGATCCCCCATAATTGTGTTCACTGACCATTCTGCACTAAAATACCTCTTCCAAAAACAAGATTCCAAGACTATACTGATTAGGTGGGTCCTTCTCTTACAATAATTTGACCTCAAAATCAAGGATAAAAATGGTGTTGAGAAGGTTTTAGTTGATCATCTCTCTAGGATTGAATTAAAGGACAACTCAAATCACCTTTCTGTGTCTGATTCATCCCCTAATGAACATCTATACTATGTTAGTGACTATCCTAGGTATGCTGAAATAGCCAATTTCTTAGTTACAGGAGTCATTATAAGATTCTTAGGGAATCGAGATCGAAGGAAATTCCTTTTTGATGTTATACACTATGTGTTTGATGATCTATACCTCTATAAGTTCTGCCCTGACCAAGTCATTAGGAGGTGTGTCCCAGAATCTGAAAAAGAGTCCATCCTTAAATTCTGTCATAGTGAGGCATGTGGAGGTCACTTTTCCTCTAAGAAAACATATGCTAAGATTCTTCAGTGTGGTATCTTCTAGCCCACCCTCTCAAGGTACTCCTACACATTTTGTCAAAGTTTTCCTAGGTGTCAACAAGTAGGATCAATCACAAAAAGGAATCAAATGTCACTCACTCCCATATTAGTGGTTGAGATATTTGACTGTTGGGGAATTGATTTCATGTGTCCCTTCCCAAAATCTAGGGGATATATTTATATTCTCTTACCTGTTGATTATTTCTCAAAATGGGTTGAGGCCATTCCCACAAAATCCAATTATCATCAAACTGTGATTATATTCCTAAAAGAAAACATATTCTCTATATTTTTAATTCCTAGGGATATCATTAGTGATCGTGGAACTCGTTTTTGAAATTGTCCATTCTCATCACTCATGGAAAAGTATGAAATTTATACCAAAGTGTCAACTACTTACCACCCATAGACCAATGGTCAAGCTGAGTTAGCCAATCAAGAAATCAAACAAATTCTTGAGAAAACTATTAATCCATCAAGGAAATATTGGTCAAGCAAACTCTCATATGCTCTTTGGGGATATCATACAACATACAAAACCATCCTCATAATTTCACCATATAGGTTGGTTTATGGAAAATCATGCCATTTACCTATTGAAATTGAGCATAAGGATTTTTGGGAAATTAAGAAAATAAATTATGACCTCTCATTGGCTGGAACAAAAAGGAAATTAAATCTCAATGAACTTGAGAAACTAAGGATGGAGGATTATGAAAATTCAAGGATAAAAAAAGCTATAGTCCAAGCCTACCAATCTAGGAATATCAAATTCAAACATTTTGAATTGGGAAAATTCATGCTCTTGTATAGTTCAAAACTTCATTTACACTCGGGAAAGTTATGGTCTAGATGGCCAGGTCCTTTCATAGTGCATCATGTGTACCCCCATGGGGTAGTAGAGGTTCAAGATCCCACAAGTGGTTACATTTTCAAGGTCAATGGTCGCAGGTTAAAACCATTCATTGAATCATTCAGTAAACAAGAAATAGCGGTTGAGTTAATTGATCCAACCTATAAACCAGGAAAAAATTGATAGATTTAGGATCCATGTCGGGCTAACGACGTTAAACAAAGTGTTGCATAGGGGGAAACCCATGGTTTTCAAGTTTCAAATAATTTTTTTGTTTTAATCAACTTTATATTTTAAATAGGATTAATGAATAATTTTTATATTTAAAAAAAAGAAAATATTGTTGACATGTTCTTCTATTATGAGAATGGATGGGTATGAAAGAGGAGCACCATATTCATCTGTGTCACGTGGTGTGATTCTTAAGTAATACCTTACCTATAAATTTAAATAGAAGAAAATGTATCATCTGTTCATTTTACTTTTATGTGTTTGTAGGTTAAAATAAAAAAATAAAAAATAAAAAAAGGGACACATTGTAGGTCGTGGGTCAAACCTCATCACAACTAGCAAAGCCATGGGGAATCGAACCCGGGACCGAAGGGAGACAGGGGCGTGCACTTACCACTGATCTATGAATTATTGTTCTTACTTATTCTATAATTTATATATATATATATATATATATATATATATATTGTTTGTTTGTTTGTTTGTTCCTTTTTCCACTAGGGAACTCAGCAAGTGACATGGATATCAAAACACTAAATTGGAGCAGCAAGAACTTCAAATTCAACCACCATGTGACTTTTTTCTATGTTTATTATTTAAAATTCCTTTTATAACTCATCTCCTCTATCTCTACCCACTTATAAATTTTATTTTATTTAAACACTAGGGATGGTGTTATTTTAAGTTAGGGGGAGATGAAACAAAAAAAATTCTTTTTTTTTGAAAAAAAATAATTTGAAATAAATGTGTGTAAATGGAAGTAAAAATTCCTTTAACATTGAACATGGTAATACACATTGCACACTTTTAAACTGAATATCAAATAATTTAGCATGCCCTAATTCTGATTTTAATCCATATATAATTTCATGAGCATTGATATTTTGTAAAGTGTGGCTGTTTAATGTGAAATTTCATCGTTTATATTTTCATCCAAATAAAAAAAGATCACAATGCACATCCTTTGGATAGTGGGGTATTATTTTTATTTCATCAGGTCCCCCAAATAAATATCATAGTTTTGGTGATCATTTTAGTTTTAATATGAGTATTCAAAAAAACAAAAAAAAAATTAAAAAAAGAAAAAACAATAAATTGTGCGTAGAGAAATTAAATGAACTAATGTGTGTCTTTAGGCACTTAGGGATCATGAATCCAGAGTTTTATGGCTCATAGTTAGTAAATTTATCTCTATTTTTGGTAATTTGAATTTGTTTTTGACTGAGTTAACTCGAGATGATGCCCGAGTATGTGGGCTTCACTTGGTTCCCTAAGGTCTTTGAGTCAGGGAGTCATTGGAAAAGTATTTCTACATGGGTTGACTCTTTTGAGTGAAATTTCAATTACCATGGAAATATTGAAAGAAAAAAAATTAATACTCATCTTAATATTGAAATGTGATTCCACCTAGTGCTTCCGTTTTCCCCCTTGAATAAATATGAACCCCCATGTTTATTGTGATACACAACACATCCTCATACATAATTGATATTGGATGAAATATGGAAATGAATTTGAAAAAAGGAATGGTATTGGGATTGGGATATTATTATGAAACTATCTTGTATTAAAATATTTTGATGTGTTTCATGATTGTTTGGTATAAGGTTTTTTGGTGATCATTGTGTATTAAATGATTTTGGAAAAGGGAATTATAATTTCATATTATTGAGATATATTTTGTCCAGGACTAGCAAAACTCAAGTTGGGGGTGTGATTAGCCGATAAATGAGGCTAATATTCATTTTTAATATATATAATATTCATGTTCTTTAATATTCATAAACACCAATTTAGTGCATTTTACACTTTGAACATCATTTCACATTATGATTGTAATTCCTTCTTAAAATTCACTATTATGTGGTACATTTTTTAACATCATTTAAAGTTCCCAATGATCTTGATTTTATTTTAATATTTAATTTTCAGGTTTCTAATTATATTGGGAACAATTCATACTGGTGGAGTTTTGGAAGATTCACATTGTAAGAACACCAAAATGGGATTTCATGCAAACAATTCCGGAGAAGGCGGATTGGACACCATCCCACTGATGAGAATGTGGGGCCCCACATATAGGCCCAATGAAGCCCAAATTTTATGGTATACTAGATTAAAAATATAGTAACAAATAATTATTCAGTATCCAATGCTAATTCGGCCTTAATGGTAGTTATTAAGGCGTCCCAATATGGAGATAAAATTCTGGGCCATATTCTAAGGCACAAAAAATCATTCCACAAATTTAATAATATCTCAGAAAACACATATTCCTTTGGTCTAAAATGTTACATAGAGCTAGGGGACATCCGGAGATCCATTTTTGTCTTCTATGTCCCACTATAATTCATCCATATAGAAGGTATTCCAGGCACCTCTCTTGGGTGGAAGCAAGCTGGATGCCACCTCGGGTCAAGGGTGGAAAAGTCTACTCTCTCTTAACTTTCCACCCATCTAGGCCCTCCACCATTAATTGAGGTGACTTACACTATTGTAGGATCGACCCAAGGATTCAAAATTTCCTATTTAAGGTAGTTTTGGTAGAGGATTTGAGGATCCTTAGATCTTTGTTTTCATTGTAATGTTATTATGTTGATTTGGCTTTGTAACATTCTTCTTTATCATGTAAGTTGTTCAAATCACCTTGGTTCTTAGTAAAATTTATTCCTTTCCTCTTATTATGTTTTTCTTCATATCACATTGATATTTTTGCCTAAAAGTGTGAATTTATTCACACCATACTTTGTGAGATTTATCACACAGCGGTGGAGTAATCGATTTTTTTATTGTTTTTACTTCATCAATTCCACCCTCGTAAGTCTACTTCCCTCTTCTTTTGAGGGCATATCATAAATGGAGGGATAACTCTTTTATGGGTTGATCCAATGGAGTATCAAGGGGATGAATTTAATGTTATTTCTCATTCTCTAAATGTTTATTAATTTCTTTTATTTGAGTTTCTTTTATTCAATGATTTTCTCTCTTCCTCTTCCATATTGAATTTAATCACCCCACTTTTATGTGCTAATAAGATCCTTTACCTTGGAGTGATCATGAAAATGATCCTACAAGTGTATATGTGATTAGAATTTGTTTGTGAAGGTGTTTAACTAGTAGGTGATGAGGTTAGTTTAAATTCATTGAATGAATCCATCTAGAGTTAATGAAATTGAAATTTTTAAAAAAGGAATTCATCCAATCCACCCCGAGCAATAACCTAGGATCAACTCATTATATTAATTTGAATTAACTTAAATAAATTAGTGATACCTTAAACCCATCTAAAATCAACCCAAATTAGCCACTTTATAGATAAAAACAATTCATATAATGTACGTGCATGTAGGTTACTTCTTAAGTCTCTGAGGATTCGACAACCCAAGCTAAACTACAAGGACCATTATACCTTCATATCTTGGTTAAATTTGAGTGTGAATCATCCAAAGAGGTCCCACTCATTATATCATTCATGTCACATTCAGTTTTAGGATTCCTACTCTCTAGTACTCTTGACACCAGAAGATTCTACTCCTTAAGCCATGATTCGTATCTCTACTTCTATGAAAACTCACTTAAAGTATACCCAAAGGATCATCTCTTCGTAAGGGTCCAAACGCCATATATAGTGCGTCAATGGGGCACTCAGTCTGAAAGATATTGGGGTTTTAGTAAATATGGATCGGTTGAGTCTGGGCCCGGTCTAACTTGGTTGGACCGACCCGACCAACATGACCCAGGGGGTCCTGCATGACTCAACCCATTCGGCCGACCCGAACCGACCCGGTTGGGTCTAGGCCGACCCAGTCTGGCTTGGCCTAGTGACCAGGCCTATTGAGGCCTTACTGGACCTAGATCGGTTCAACTATGGGTCCAGCCTACCGGGTCACCCAGCGACCTAGTTCTCATTCTGTCTAGTCTGACTTAGTAGGACCGGTTCTGACCAGCCAGGCCGCCCAGCAGCCCAGTTCCCCATCCGGCCAGGCCCGCATCGGTGGGATGATTCTCCTCTAGCCTGTACATCATGCGACATCCAGTTTCTGTATCCATATGGCACCAGGATGGGGTCTCCTCCTCGACCCGTCAGTCTGCTCACAAGGACCGGGTCTTCCACGTGACCTGCTGTAATTCGTGATTCTAACTCACTGCCAAAATCTACAGACCATGATTGTGTGGTCATGTCTTCCTGCCACCGGCCTCCGTTCTGGTGGCCCATGTCGTTGTCGCGGTGCACTGCCAACACGCCACCACCTAACTATTGTCGGCCTTGGTGATAGTGGCTCATGCTGCCAATACGGCCTGGGTATCACAGTCTAGTGCCGACTCCATGGCTTCCTACCACCGATGTGGCTTCCTATCGCCTTCATGGCCCACTTGGATGTGTCCCTTGTCACCTGGAATCACAGGCCGATGCTCCATGAATAATAGAAAGAACTCAAGGAGAAATTTGGGAAGGATTCGCAACATAAGAACACCCAAAAAATGATCCAAGTATTTGTTCGTGTTGACCAGAATGCTTTCTTGTTAGAAGGATCACAAAGAACCAAAATAAGGCCGAATAATCACTAAGATATATATCCCCTTTATCCTGCATCATTAACCATACCGCATGAATGATCAAATCGCAGATCAACCTATTTTTTGGTTGGTCTGCATTATTTGTCAAAATTTAAGAATGGGGAAAGGAAAATTACTCAAAAAAACCCCTACCTGGGAAAGTATATTTCTCAAGGATTATTTTTCCTTGTCATTAGTTGATCTCTGGTCCCAAATCCACTCTCCAAGGGAGTCATATCCATCATCCGACTCGTCGGCATTCATTGTTGGAGTGGTTTCCTTTGTCATTCGTCAGAGTAATCCTAGGTTTGTTCGTCAATCATGAATTCCCTGTTTAATTAAAGAAGGAATATGTGTCTGTGTTGTATCATCTCCATGTTGATTCATTAATGAGGTTAATTAATGGGATTTTGTGTCACCCCATCGCTGAACCACAGTGCTGACAATACGTTGTGTAATGAAGATGAAAATATAATAAAATAAATTTTTATGTTATTTTATTTTTCTTTTGAAAAGTCCGAAAAATATCTTTTTTATTCGACCTATGTTGGTCGATGTTAGGACCTTCCTAGTCAAATCTTGATGCTCTGAGTTCAACGGTGCCCTCGTATTTTTGATCTGGGCACTGGTTTGAAATTTAGAAAAACTTTCTCACACATTTATTTAATGAACTTTAAAAGTAGTTCTAAAATACATTATGGCCACTCCAGGCCTCAGAATCATGTGCCTTCTCAGAACCTGGTCTCGAAATAATCCCATTAAATTTTCAAAAAATTTACATGGAATTCAGAGACATTACATAACTCCCACCTTTAAGGATTTATTTCCATGTAAGCGAAAACAATGGCTAATCAAACAAATGGGGGTACTGAGCATGAATATGAGCCTCATTCTCCCATGTTCTCTCCTAGAGATTCTTGTTCTACCAATGAACATGCACTAGAGGAATCGACTATCCAAGAAGGATCCTCTCCGGTCAATCCTCTATCTCCACTGAGTACTCCGTGAATGTTTCCATGTCATTAATTTCCAGATCATCGTGGTCGATGATGTGCGAAGGGTCATGCACATATCTCCTCAGATGAGATACATGGAAGACATTGTTCACCCTCTCTAAATATGACAGTAGATCCAAGTGGTGCGCCACCTCACCAACTCTACGCAGTATCAGAAAAGGTCCAATGAACCTCAGAGATAAATTTTCACCCCAAAAAAATCTCTGTATCCCTCATCGAGGAGAGACCCATAGGAATACGTGGTCCCATTCCTCAAACTCCAAGGGTCTTCGTCGCCTATCTTTATAGGAATTATGTCAGTTATGTGAGGTATTTATTCACTTTTGGATGACCTAAACCTTCTTAGTGGTAGCTTGTACCACCTCTGGACCCATGAGTGTTGACTCCCCTGGGTCTGTCCAGCATAACGGTGACCTGCTTGGTCATCCGTACAGTTCCTACAATGGTGCTATACTAGTGGTGGAGTGGTAGTTGTTGTTGTATAGAAATTATACCAGTGATATTTGGTCCTCCCAACTATGATAAAAATTAAGAATGCATGCATGAATCATGTCCTCTAAGGTTTGTATCGTCTGCTCTGTATGACCATCTGTTTGTGGGTGAAAGGTTGTTCTCAAGCGTAGATGAGTCCCAAACACCTCTAGTAATCCCATCCACAATTAGGATGTAAAGTGTAAATCGTGATATGAGACTATAGTAGATGGTACTCCATGGATTTGAACTATATCCTACATGTAGAGTCATTCCAAGCTCTCTAATGAACCATATTCTTGAATGGGTAGGAAGTGGGCTGACTTGGTGAGTCGGTCTACGATCACACAGATGGTATCGTACCCCCTAGATGTACATGGTAATATCATCATAAATTCCATAAATATCTCATCTTGTTTACACTATGTTTCCTCGAGGGGTGGTGTCAAGCCTATTGGAACTCGGTGCTCAGCATTTACTTGTTGACAAGTGAGGAATCTCAAGACAAACTCTGTCACTGCCTTCTTCATCCTCAGCCACTAGTACTATCATCAGAGGTCCTCGTATATCTTCTCCACACTTGGATTTACTACCAAAGGGGATGTATGGAAATCCCTCAAAACATCCTCCTGCAACACCACTAGTACTACAGTGCATCTTTTGAAAAGGATAACATGCTCCCCACCTTTAGAATATCCCTCAGGGCATGCCTTATGGACATCTAGGTAGGTGTAGACTCACAGTTGGTATCTCCAAGTTGCACCTCCCAAACTCACTGTAAGTCGAATGGTAACCTCAGGCTATGTGTGTATTACCATTGGTTGAATCAACTCAAAATAAATAACTGGTATCCACTGCCTATAATAGACAACATATTTTTTCATCTTTTAGGAGCGAAGGTATTTTCAAAGATAGATCTAAGTTTTTTTTATCATCAAGTGTATGTGAGTAATTCAATAAAACCTCACATGTATTTCAGGATTAGTTATGGTCTATATGAGTACTGATCTATGTCATTCATGTTCATGAATGCACTTACTATTTTCATGGATCTTATGAATTGGGTTTTCCACCCGTATCTAGATTCACTTGTGGTACTCTTTGTTGATCACATATTTTTGTATTCATTGTCAGGAAAATACCATGAAACTCATATTGATATGATGTTGAATACATTAGAGAGAATTATATCTATGTTAATATTAGTAAATATCACTTTTGGATTAACAAATTTCACTTCTTAGGTCACAATATCTCAGTATAGAGTTTCAGTAGACCCATAAAAAGTGAGAATTGTAGTTTCCTGGGAGAATCCAAAGAACTTATTTGTCATTTGGAGTTTATTGGGGATTTTCAGATATTACAGAAACTTAATCCATGATTTCTCAAACCTTGTAGTGAAGATAATGGGATTGACAATGAAGGGTGTAAAATTCATTTGGGTAGAATCTTATTAAGCATCCTTTCAGGATTTGAAGTTTCATTTGACTTCAGAAATGATAACGATTCTTCTAGAGTCAAGAAAAAGCTATATAGTATACTATAATTCATCTGGTATCATTCGTGGAGCTATTATGATGTAGGATGAGAGAGCCATCATGTATGGGTCTCATCAATTGAGACCTCATTAGAGGAACTACCCAACACATGACCTTGAGCTAACTGTTGTAGTTTATACACTATGATATTAGAGACACTATCTACTTGAAGAGAGTATTGTGGTATTCAAAAATAAAAAAAATCCTCAAGTATATATTTACTTAGTGGGATCTAAATTTCAGATAGCATAGATGGGTGGAGTACCTACAATCATTTGATTTTGAACTTGCTTACATGCCTGGGAAAAGAAATGTAGTGGCTGATTCTTTGAGATTAAAGAATTAGAATCAGATTGTTTAGGAGGCCAGTGGAGATTGAAATATTATTTCATTATTCTCATAGATACAAATTTAGGTTCCAGAGGACTGTGGTCAGACTATCCTCTCAACCTTATCAGTGACCACTAGTCTTCTGGAATGATTAAGAATGAGGTAGTAATATAATCCTGAATGCATTTTCCTAAGAGAAAGTGTTTCAGATGATGATACATATTCAAGTTGGACCAAAGATGGGATGATACCTTTTTTTCCATGAGAATGTATGGGTCTCAGTAGACATCAGAGAAGAGCTGATGCGATAATTCCATGCCTCAGCATAGGGGGTTCACCCCGGTGTCACCAAAATGTATTGAGATCTATGATGCTGGTATTGGTGTAGTGGTATGAAACATGAGATTGTCTTCTTCATCACTCGTTGTTCCACCTGTCAGTAGTTGAAGGTGGAACATCAGTTACTAGTAGGGATTTTATAGTTGTCTTCCATTACCAAGTGGAAATGGGATGATGTTTTAATGGATTACATAACTAGTCAACCTAGATCTCCTCATGGAAATGATATAGTATGGGTTTTTATGGATCATTTTATGAATTTTTGACACTTCCTAGATATGTGAGAGACATTATCATTTGGTTATATAGGAAGGATTTATGTTAGATAGGTTTTACTCCTTTATGGAGCTCCTCTTTCTATCGAATCTGATGGAGACTCTCACTTTACGTCACGATTCTTTCAGGGGTAGGAGAAGTAATTGGGTACATAGGTTCTTCTAAGAATAGCCTATCATCTATAGACTGATGTAAAGATAAATCCTACAATTTAGGTTCTATAGGACATGTGTTGTGCATGTTTCCTCAACTTTGGGGGTTCTGGGGAGAAATGTATTCCTCTAGTTGAGTTTGATTAGAATAACAGATTTCAGGATACCATCGAGATGTCTCCTTATGAAGCTTTATATAGTAGGCCTTTACACTCACCTTTATGCTGGATAGAGGTAGGAGAGGCAGTTATAGTTGGGCCATCTCTTGTTTAGGAGACTAAAAAATAGGTCCATCTGACCAGAAAGTGCATGATGACAGCTCAGTCCAGACAGTAGTCGTATGCCAACAGATGTTGGTGACCTCTCAAGTTCGAGGTTGTAGACCAGGTTTTCTTATGAGTCTCACCCATTTTAGGCCATAGACATATTTGTATGTTGGTTAATCTCTCACCAAGGTTTGTTGGACCCTTTGAGGTTGTGAAACGGATCAGACCAGTGGCTTACCATTTGGAACTTCTTTAGAGATATTGGTCTATGCATGATGTCTTTCATGTATCTTAGATTCACAGATAATATGGATGATATTATTAGATAATATCCCCAATGATTCATATAAATTAATGGAGGATATTTAAATAGATGAAAAAATATTATAGAATAACATTAGAAAATTTATTTGAAAAATAAGATAAAATGTCATTTTATTTTGAGAACATCTATTTTAAAATGGAAAATTCACAAAATAATGGGAATATAAATTATCTTTAAAAACCATTAAAACTTATAAAGAAAGATTCATTATGAAAAATGGGTATAAATAGGGGAAATTAATTCATGTAGAAAGTAATAAAAAGATATTTGTTTCCCACTTTTCAATAAAGTAAAAAATGACCCATGTGGAAAATATTAAGAATATTCCTTTTAAACTTTTATAAAGAAAGTAAAATATAATATAAAATTACCTTAAGTAATCATTGAAGTATATAGGAGAAAATTATTGATGAAATATAGTTAATATGAATGTGTTAGAAAAAAATTCTCAGGCATAAAGAATAGATAATGTTTTCTCCACTTACAAGAAACCTTTTGGTTGAATTTTTAACCAAAGCAAAGTGAAACGATAAAAAGGAATTTAAACCCAAATAATTGTAAGAAAAGAAGAAAATAAATGGGGTTTAAGATATAAATATTATACAATTTTCCCAGATATAAAATTATTCATAAATAATCTATAAATCAAAGTGAGATTGGAAATAAAACCCATACAAACAAAGAAATATATGAACTATAAATCCATAAGAATTGAAATGAGACCATAAATTCATCAAGAATGAAATTAAATAAATAAGGAAAATATTAAATAACTTTAATTTGAGTCATATAAGTGTAAATTTGTAATTGAAGGATAATAATTGAAATGAGTGGAGACTTGGAAAGGAAACCCTTACAAAGTACATAACATGTGAAGTAAGAATATATCAACAAACAGATTATGTGAAAGAAATGTAAATACATATAAAAAATGTTGAAATATAAAACAAAAAAATAAAATTTTATAATTTACATAATTTTATAATAGAAAAATTAATGAAAAAAAAAGATATAACTCAACGAAAGGAAAATGAGCAAAAAAATCCCTTACAAACATTAGTAAAATATGATTCAAAAACACATTGAAAGACATAAAAAATGAAATTTTAAATCATAATAATTAAAATTGATTTATAATTAATTAATCAAATGGGATAGTGAATTAAACATGTTAAATAAAATTAATAGGTTTATAACATTAAATATGACTCAAGGAATAGAAATTGAGAAAAACAACTCATACCTTCGATTCCAACTTGGTCGGATGCACTCTAACTCCATATATAATAAAATAATTATCATTAATAATTTATTTCATAACCTAATTTTGGTTTATTACCATCTATATTAGTATTTATTATTTTTTTATTATATAGTTATTTCCTATTTTTAATTAATATTAATCATCAGTTGTCAGTAGTTTCAACCATTCCATGTCTATTTTGGTATAACAATTTTGGTTATCACATCATATTACTAAGTTCATCACCTTCAAAATAGTCAAGGTACTATATTAAAAGTTTCATAATGAGTTATGAAGTTATAGGTTCATTCCATGGGGTTTTTGGGTATGATTCCTCTAGATGAAATTCATAACATGCTTGTTTTATTAATTTTCAAAGAATAAAACATGTTATGTTAATAAGGATTAAAATCTTAATATTACCATTCTATAACTAAAAAAATATTACTTAATTTTAAATATCATATCTTTCATGTGATTAAGTTTCTATACTCATTTATGATAAAAATGTATAGAATTATCCGTATAGGTGGTAGAACTGACCAAAATAAGAATATTATATAATTAATGGATGAGAGTTATTATCATAACATCTTGAGATTTTAAAAGCACATTGTATTTGATAGTGAATACAACACACAACATCAAGATTAAATGAACTAAAAATATTATTATTTTATAAATGTTATAATATAGTTGTTGAATTGGAGGGTATGAATAGAAGTAACAGAATTATGAAATATATATAAAGGTCATAATCAAAAAAAATTATTGATAAATTCTTAAGAAATAAGAACTCATTTTTTAGTAAAGTATTTTTAACTTTTGAAATGTGTTTTTTAAAAAATAGTTTTCACTAATTTTTATGAGAGAATATTATAATTAATTTCAATATATTTTATAAATTTCATTTGATAAGACAATATCATTTTTTAAATCACCATATCAAAATTATCATACAGTTAAATTTTGGTATTTTTCTAAAAAGATTGATATTCTAGTGAATAGTGAAAAATATTAATTTTTATTGAAAACTATATATTTGTTTCAAGAAATTAAAAAGTTCCATTTTGTTTTAAAATGGTTACAAAGTAAAAAATAGTTCTATTATATTATTAATAATTCAATTATGTTCATTGGAATCAATTTTATAGTTTAACTTGGTATCAAAATAATTTTATACTTAAAAAGCCATTTTTTTGAAAAACTATTTTTTGTTGTGTTTCTATTTTTAACTTAAATTAATTTATGCTAGTTCTAGAAATTTAATTTTGAAAATTATATTCTATATTTGGAATCATGATTCTAAAAATTTTTAAATATGTTCCTTTTATTTTTTTTTCATTGTGAATAGTAACCGTGGTAAATATTTGTCGTCTCGATGAGTGTAAAATCGGTAAAATAGGGTTAAAATAATGAGATAAGGTCTAAAATCAACCCAAATCTTGTATTTATTTAATTTTATGGGATAATATAGACTATATATATCAAAAAGTATAATATATAGCATTTTGGTTTAATTTTTCCTTGATAATGACATTTATGTTATTTTAAGTAAAGAAAATTCCAAAATGTCACTCTCTTGATTTTAATATATCTAATTTTTTTACATAAAGATAAAAATAAGATAATCTTGGTTCTATAAGTTTATTTTAAAAATGAATTAATTTTTTATCATGTTAATTTATTTTAAATTTTTAGTGACGGAATAATTACCTTAAATGTTCACACAATGTCGACACACTGTTTATGCATGCAGTAGAAAAATTATGTAAAAGTAATATTTTTTGGGTGAGTTATAGTGACCCATGAATTTTATATATTAATAAAACATATTAGGGATTTTTTAAAGGTTTATATTTTAATTACATTACTATCTTGATGTCTTTAATATCAAATTAAGTGAATGGGGTCAAAAATGACATTAATGATATTTTATGAAAATTAATATTTTATTAAATTATTTAAAAATCATTAAAATATCGAAAGAGTAAAAATATGATGATAAAAGTTTAAAATGTAATACCTTTTCCTTTTATGAGATAATATTTTCTTTATAAGTAAAATTATAACCCTTTATGATTGAAACAATTATTACCATGATTAAGGTCAAAATTGGTTAATGAAGTGATTAAACCAAAATATAAGATTAAAATGACACAAAAATATATCTAAATTTAATTTCATGATAATATTTTGACCATAGAGTATTTTTATTCAAATTTATTTCTATTTTTAAAGATTTTACTTGATAAAACTATAAGTATATTTAAATATTGTAAGTAATTCCATGTGTGTCCTTTCCCTTCCTTATAAATAAAACCCTTACTTTCTCTTATTTACACCACATTGATCTATATATATCAACCAAAACCAAAAAAAACATATTTTAAACTTATCTATCGATGAATTATAGGTACTTATATTCTTAAAAGAGTATTCAAAGGGGAATCTAAATGAGGCATGCCGAAGAAAAGGTAATCATCCTGCACAACCTATTTCAATTTATTTATTATTATGCATCATTAAAATATATGGTATTTATCATAAAATAATAACATTGGTATCCTAAATTTACTTAAATTTCATTATTATTAGGTTACTATCATTTTTCACCCTCTTTCTTATCAAATGGAAAGTAAAAGTATCACTTGTATGTACTTGTGGACTACCGCCTCCGCATAATGATACAATTAATTTTCCATCACCATCATTCATGGATTTTTATTCTGATGGTTTTAAAGTTAATATATTATATTTATGAAAAAAATATTCTTCTTTAATAGAAATTTCATATCTACCTTCTTACTTTCTAATCTTTTGTAAAACGATAATGTTGCTCCTGCGTACGTGTGGACTACCACATCTACGAAGCGATGTGATTCATTTTTTAATTTTTGTCTTACATGGATGGTAAAAAGGATATATTAAATGAATAAATATATGATATAATAATTATTATATAAAGGTGAATTATTATTTAACTTTCTTTTTATCCTTCCATCAAAAATTTTAAACAATGTTCATACGTACATATAACCTACTTTCTCGATAAATGGTATAATTCATTGTTCTATATCTACCTTTCATAAATGAATATATATATATATATATATATAATATATATTATAATTAAAATTATTGATATGATAGAATGATAATCAAATTATAAGTACCAGAATTACCGGATCAAAATTCTCATGAAAAACGAAATATCTAACATCTGGAAACGACAATTTTAATAAGTAACTATTAATAAATGGGACTTGAAATGTTATAAGTGGATCGTATATGATATTATAAGTATGTAAATTAATTTTTTATAAAATTATAATGAATTTAAATTTATTATATAGGAGTTTAGAGTGATTTTTAATAAGTTGGAACTTGAGGTAAGGGATTATCATCTCACTTTTTTTGTGAGACACATGCCATGTTCACAACTTGTTTCCCTTTTGTGGTGTATATAATGTCCATGAATATATCTTATGATTATTTTCCTGAAAATTTCTGAGATTTTAAAATACATATAATATTCTCTCTTTCATGATTTTTTGATTCAAAATTTACCAAAGTGGTAAGAGATTTATGTAAAAATTTCATTGTTTATTAGGATTGTTTATGATTAAGTTTTTTATGATGAAATAAAAATGTTTAAAGAGACATTGTGTTTATTATCCTCTATTAAAATCTAGATATTAAATTCATCAGGATCTTATACCATGATTTTTTTATCCTCTATTAGACAATGATCTTATTACCATGATGTTTCTTATATTGTTTTTTATTAGGATTGTTTATGATTTAGTATCTTTAGAGACTAGATACACAACATTTTTCATATTATAATCTCATTGTTTAGTGTATTTGAATATCTCAAGAAATATTCCAGATATATTTTAAAATAATTTTAATCCAAAATAAAATCCATTATTGTTACTTATGTTATACTAGAGATATGATTCAATGATAGAATCCACTTTAATTATTTGTATGGATTATTATGATGATGATTTAAGAATGATTATATGAAAATCATTTCTTTCCCATGGGTTTATTATATTATGATGAAACCTTTATGAAACCCATTTATTTTCTATGGGTTATTCTATGATGAATGATTAAATTTTTATAAAACTTTTTTTCTTTACATGGGTTATGTTATGATGAATCTTTTACAACTTTATGGTGCACATACGTGTGGTTTTCATTATGTAATGGGTGATCCCATAATTATATATCCCTCAAATGAATTGGGTAAACATAGATATCCCATGAGATAATAAGAACCGGAATGGGGAGTGAACCCAGTTTAGTAAGTGACTCTATCCATTATGACAATCATGGGAGTGAACTTTGACAAAGGGTATTATGGAATGGAGAGTGAACCCAATCCACTGTGATAGTTTTGGCTATGATCCTTTACTAGAGAAATGATTTTATATACTTATTTGTATTCCATAAACTTATGTCTTATGTCAATGTTATGCTCTAATGGATCATGTTCTTTGATTCCTTTATGACTCTTGTCTCATGAAATGTCAAGATTTATGACATGAATTGATATTATGATCTTTGATATGTAGGGTATGGTTTTAAAATATTGAGATCATGTTATCATACACTTATGCTCATATTATAATTAAGTGATCATTGATATCTCTTTTATGTACCCTTACTGAGCTTCTAATATTTCCCTTTCTTATATTTCCTTTCTATATTACATAAAGAAAGGTTTTAAGTTAGATATATATAAGAAGATTATTATTTGGGAAGATCTTATTGGGAGATGTTTAAGATATTTCATGAAATAAAAATGTTGTGTATCTAGTCTATAAAGACACTAAAAACTCAAGGTTATAGCATGGGTCAAAATATTATGTAATATATATTCATCTATTAAGATTTAATATCTATGTATGAAAAGTATGAGTCACTCTAGTTGGTATCTTGGTATGGTTTATTTAATATTTAGAGAATAGGATTTGTGAAATTTGGTGAAAACCCTAGGGATAATTCAAAGTATAGGATAACATCCTAACGTTTTGATAAGATAGATATTATATGGTTTTCTTAACAATACATCCCTATATTGATACTAAAAGTGTATGTGGATTTAGAACTAATTCATTTAGGGGTAGTAACCATAAAAATAGTTGGTCGAGTATATCTCAACCACCATTCTGGTGCATGCTAAGTGTTCCCTTACCCCTAAATTGTTTTGATACTCTCGAGGCATATGCTTGGGTTAACTCACATTTAAATTATGAATCATTATGAATGATTTTAATAGATGATAACAAAGTATATCCTAGGTTAAACATAATGTTTCATAGATTGAAAATAATGTTTCATGGTTTAGACATCCTATGAATGATTTTTCATGATTATATGATTTCTCACTATGAATATTGTTTCTCACACTATAATTTTTGGTTTTAATTAAGGGATAGAACTAGGAGGAATCACGTAAGGTATAATGTGATGGACAATGAAATGATTGAACTCATGATAAACCAAATGAAATTGGATCTTATAACAGTCTGAACACATGATTCCGTATTTGGTACTTAAAACATGTTGTGTATATTTTTTTAAACAACCAAGGATCGTTTATGGTCTAGGTTTTGTAGAATTAAAAAAATTATACAATTTATCAAATTTGTGCAAAATTTATAAAATTAATTAATTATCTTCACATACGCTACCTATTTATAAAAAACAAATACCTATAGAATTTCTGCTAACCTGTGAAAAATGTTTTTAAAACTTGGGGTGAGCATAAAATTTCCTAGTAAGGGGTTTTAAAACCAGTGAAAAATACCTTAAAGATCCCTTGAAAATATTTTATATCAAATAAAAAATATTTGATATTATATATAACTTTATAAAATTATAAGCTAGAGTTTTATGAAAAATCCATAAAAATACTTTTCAAAACCATTTAAAAATACTTATTATTTTGAAAACTATTCAAAAATACAATTTAAACATACATGGATTTATCCTTGAAAACCTTTTGAAAATAATAATACTTTATGGATTAAAATTACACCTGACATATCGTATGAAAACCTTGTATCCACTTAGCAATATCACTTATAGTACAGTGTCCCTATTAAGGTCATGGGTTCACTCCCCATTCCTCATTATCTCATTTTATACATGAGCACCAAAATTAATTTTAAGGAAACATTTTTTAAGTTATTTATTTCTCATAAATAAACCATTAAAAACATTTCAAAATATTATATGAATTTATTTTCATATAATAAAATAATTTTATAAATTCTCATCATGGAAAAATCTCAATTTTATTAAATTTAAAGATATTTACGAGAAATCCATCATTCCAAAAGAAATACTTATATTTAAAAGATATAAACAGGAATGATTTAAAAATTAAAAAAATTACTTATATAAAAGTGCATGAAATGTCATGAACATTCATAGAATATGGTCATATCTACTTAAATGACATTCATTGATAAAAAAATAAAATCATTTTTCATATAAATAATAACTTCCATTGATTTTAAAGTCATTTATCACATAATAACTTTTCCCATTAAAAATATTAACGTAGTTAGATATTTTAATAAAATCAAATTCCCTTTAAAATTAATGTAAAACAATAACAAAACAAAATTTTGTTATTATTTTAAATCATAAAACAAAATATAATTTTTGATATAAACTTTTAAAATATAATTGTTCATATAATAACATAGAATTATTTTCTATAAAATTAAATCACTTTCTAAGGGTTTTATAAAAGAAGAATTTTAGTGTGTATATATATATAACACTCTTACCTCAAAAATATTTAAGGAAAGTTATTGTGAGATACTTGAACTCATTGGATGAATAAGGATAAGGATATATTCAAGTTTTGGAGAGTTTTCTATGTGGAACCATCTGAAAAAACTTCTCTTTTATAGTCATAGTTCTACTATATTATTTTATTTGAAGAACATATTGATTCATTCTGATCAGAAGAGTTTTTAGGCTATGATGGTAAATATATTTATATTATATATACATATATATCTTACCATATTTTCTTCCATAACTAAGAAAACCCAACATTGATAAATTTGAAACAAACAAGTGTTATCTTGGTTTTATAGTTTATTCATGTTTTTACTACACACTGCCAATTCAAAACTACACATTGGATAAAGAAATTGGTTTGTCGAACAAGCTAGGAATATGGATTGGAAATATATATATTATATATACCTATGTATCTATAAATAAGATTTTAGAGACAAATGAATACATTTATTTAAATATTGATATGAATATATAATTTTTTATGTATAATGGCGGTGATATATTAGAAGATGAAAACCTGAAGAAGTGATTAATAACGATGACATACTATTTTTTATTAATCATTCATATTGATATTCATAATCATGATTCTTCTTCTCTTAATCAAAAAATTTGATTTGGGACATGGTTGGATGGAGATGTTGACTTGGATGTGGGGAGGAACTTATTAAAATTTGGGGTTTTAAAATAAAACCAGATGGGAGGAAGAAAATTAAAAAAAACAATGAATATGAACTACCTACATAGATTGTGGTAAAAAGTTGAAGATAACGATGAAACTGAAAATGATCCTATAAATTGGATTTTCAAGAAGATCTGAAAACCTAAACAAAATAAAAATATCTGTAAATCATGATTATAGGAGGATGATGATTATGAACAACTCGCCTTCTGCATTCAAATCTCTCTCTCTCTCTAGTAGTCGATACCGACTTCGATCCCCATTTCCATTCTCAGCTTCCCGAAATCGAAGTACTCATCTGCATTCAAGTCCCTTTCGAGATGAAAGCCTGTAATCTATGGTCAAACATCCCCTTAGATTTCAACCCATCGGTGCTCAACTTCGGTATTTTGATGCCCTTGGTTCCTCCAAAAAACTCATTTGACCCCCCCCCCCCATTCGATCTTTCCTTTTTATTTATTAATTTTTTTTATTTTTCTTTACATAATAATATTCATATTTCATTTATATTTATATATATTTTAATATTCATATCTTCGAAAATAATTAATAACATTTATACTTTTATAATTCTCATAATTTTTTATATTAATATATTGTAACAAAATATTTTGACTTTAATATCCAAAATTATATAATGATAATATAATGGCTTATGTTTTTTAGAATAAATAAAATTTTAAATATAAATTTTGTATAAAATTATTTTCTAAAATAAATTTTTAAAATTAATTTAAGTATTTATAATTATAAATCATTCCTTTTTAATGTGTTAAATTATAATTATTATAATTTGTTTATTTTAATTAAAAAATATTATTTCATTAATAATAATTTAATAAAAAATATTTTTTATAAATTTATATGTTAACTTATAACCCAAAATAATAATTTTAAAATATTATTTTAAACAAAATAATACCAAATTTATAAAAATAAATATTTTTTTATAATTTTTAATATTAATTTAAAATAAATTATTAGTTCTTGAAAATAATAATTTATTTAAAACTATTATAGCCTAATATTTGAAAACTAAGATTTTTTATAAAAGCATAATTGATGAAATAATTTAATATATCATCACTTATAACAAATTAATATTATTTCTAAGTATTATTATATAATTTTAATTATTTAACTTAACTTATAATATAATTTTATTTTTATTATTTAAAACACTTAGTTTTAATTATTATTTTCATAACATAGATTATTTAAAATTATAGAAAAATATATTTAATATGAACTTATTAATAACGAAAAATTTCAAGGTTGTAATATTCTACCCCACTTAAAGGAATTGTGATATTGCAATTCGTTCAGTATACTTAAGAAAATTCTTAATTTCCATCTTCATAATTAAGAAAAACTAGAATGGATGAACTTATATATTTTTAAGGGGACTTAATTATCTAGAAGTTCAAAAGAAAATTCTATCACTTATATTTTTTTCCTCAAACAATAACACCTAATCTCCAAAGTTTTCTAGACTTTTTCTCTAATACCAATACAATAGCTTGAACCCACACTTCCAGATTCAGTATTAAAAACATGTGGTGTATATTTTTTATTAAAAATAGAACTAAAAAATGTACAGTCCATTAAACCACCAAGGATATTTTCCAATATAGGTTTTGGAGAATTAGAAAAAACTATACAATTTATTAGAGTTATGAAAAAATTATACGATTAAATAACTATATTTTCATGTGATACTTTATTGTTTTAAACAATCACCTTTTTAATTTCAATTAACCTATGAAAAATATTTTTAAAACTTGGGGTGAGCATAAAATTTCCATGTAAGGGGTTTTAAAACCAGTGAAAAATGATTTCAAGATCCTTTGAAAATATTTTATATCAAATAAAAAATACTTGATATTATATATAACTTTTCAAAATAATAACCTAGAGTTTTTATGAAAAAATCATACAAAAATACTTTTCAAAACCCTTAAAAAATACTTATTATTTTGAAAACCATTCAAAAATACCATTTGAAAATACTTGGATTTCTACTTAAAAACATTTTGAAAATAATAATACTATTATGTATTAAAATGATGCTTGACAGATCATATGAAACCCTTGTGCCCACTTATCAATGTCACTTGTAGGACAGCATCCCCATTGGGGTATTGGTTTCACTCCACAATCCTCATTAGCTCATTTGATATGCAAGCACCAATTTTAATTTCAATAAATTTGTCACGAACCATCCCCCAGGGCCCGTGTCGTGACTACCCCAAACCCGCCTTCTATAAGTCAGCGGCTGGTGACTAGCACCGAGTAGGCAAATCCTAAAAAGGGAAGGAATTTGCTTTTAAACCTATATAGACACACAAATCTCAAACTGTGGAAAGTAAACACAAAGTAAACCACAACTGTTACTGAGACAACCACTGAGAGTGCAGTACAAACTGAAAGTACAAAGGGGATATAATACAAGACCAGACCCATAAATGAAATTAAAACTACCACAGTGTGTCTACTTGAGACCCTACCTGAAGGGTAGGTGAAAGGTAGTTTCCTATAGCCGTAGAAGTAGGAACATCCATCCATTCTCACTCAGCACCGCCTGGTCTCGGACCACCCAGGTCTCTATTGAAGCGTCGATCACCTGAACGAGTCACAAAATGTGTGGGAGAAGCCTTTGCAGGGGGAGTAACACAATCCTCAGTAGGGACCCAAATCCATAAAGGAAATACCGTAAATAAAGATCACAAAACAAATACCACAGAACAAAGACATCTCACACCAGGTATAACTCAATATATATAAGGTAAGATTATCAGTCGTAAAGAAAAATAATATTATACTACTAAGGAACTCATCCCTAATTAGTCAATGAGGTTTGTTCAGCTACTGGACCACTAAGGTCCACTCGGCTCCTGGAACACTAAGGTCCACTCAGTTACTAGACCACTAAGGCTCGCCCGGATGATGGGCCACTAAGGTCTGCTCGGCTCTTGGACCACTGAGGTCAGCTACTGGACCAATGAGATCCACTCGGCTGTTGGACCACTAAGGTCTGCTCGGCTACTGGTCCACTGAGGTCTGATCAGATGTTGGAACACTGAGTTCCGCTCGGCTGTTGGACCACTGAGGTCCGCTCGACTCCTGTACCATTGAGGTTCGCTAAACTTCTGGACCACTGAGGTCTGCTCGGTTATTGTACCCCTGAGATCTATTCGGCTACTAGACCACTGAGGTCTACTCGGCTTTTAACCAATGAGCTCCACTGTAGAGACCCTAAGCTTGACGTACATGGACATTACATTACTTTTGCAGAATACTTAATACATAACAAAAACAGACACACAAGGATCGTAATAGTTTAGTGTCTTTGGAAACTTGGAACGTAATCTTCTAATCGTGGTGAAAAATCTTCAACATCTCCCATAAAGATCTTCCACTTTTTTTTTCCTGACCTAAAACCTTTCTTTTGATCCTGGGGGAAAATAAAACATAAAAAGGTTGAGCTCAAATGCTCAGTAAGGGTAAGTACGGAAAAAATGAAACATACCATATACATTGGAACTTAAAAACATGAACATAATGTTTAAACATTAAAATCTTCAGCAACGACATAAAACATGGAAGTATATAAGGCATAGATCATAATGGAACGAAACCATGATAAAATAGCATGGGAATAAAACATGTAATTGTGGAATCCATTAAGCACATGTAATGATTTCCATAGTAGCCAAGGCATTGCTTCCAGGACCATCTTAGTGGACAAAGTCCCATTCTGAATCGAGTTCACTCCTCGTTTCAGTCCTGTAACACTGAACCGGATTAACCTACCGTTACATCCATGTCTATCTCATGAGATATAAAATCTTTACCCAATTCATTAGTGGGAGATATAGGTCCCACCCATCGCATAATGAAATCATTCTTACTTGTGCCACAACATAAACTTAAAACATTCATCATAACCCAAAGAATAAAATGGGTTTCATATCATATCATCATCACATAATCCATATAAAACAAATAGATATTTCATCATAAGAAAAGTGAAATCATTTAAATCATAGAGACATTATACTTGAAACATGAAATAATTTCATCTTAGATGGAAAATGGTTTTAATAAAACACTTGAAATGAATTTTTGAGGAAAATATCCTTTCTTCTTGAAAATCATTTTCTTTTCACAAAATGCAATGAAAATTTAAAAGGAAGAGATTTTTTTGAAAATAGTAATGAAATATTTTGGAGGAAGCTTCATGAAAATAAGGCTTTATAAAACCGTAAAAATCCGTTCGTGCCGTATAAGTTAAAAAAACATTATTCTCGTACTTTGGTCGGAAAAGTCAAAAAAGTACCTTGTAACGTAAATAATAGAAAGATTCCTTACATACCGTGTAGTAAAAGTCAAAATGGGTAAAAATGACTTTAAACATTCATGAAAACATTTTTATAAAATTTGTACATGGATGATAAATATAACCCCAATAAATACTTACGAATAAGCAATCTCGGATAAAAATGAGATTTGCAAAATTATCCCTTACCTTATGTCTGATATGCTTTGTCTGTATATGAACCTCCTGTATAATGATTTAAATAATTTCATTGACTTATTACAGAATCATATTCATTATTATGATATCATATATGGTTCACTTATGACTTTATATTACCCGTTCTTTTGTAAATTCCATGTTCAACAGTGTTTTTGGTAAAATCGTTTCATTTGTCGTCCGTGTTTTGACTTGTAATTATTCATATGATTACTTAAATCACGATTACATAATTCCAGAATATAAAACATGATTTATATATAATATATATTCAGAATATACATATATATAATAGATCGATAAATGGAAATAAATACACTGTTCATGGAGACGGTAGGTCGTACGTACGCATGAATGCTGTTTTCGTTTCCTTATTGAGTTGAATGGAATTAAGTAGATGACATACATATATACATAAATCCAGTAGATTTATAATGTCATATATTTCATTATTATTGTTTATATATACTTTATAATCATTCTTAAATGGTTAACATGGAGAATGAATCTCATCGCATCGTGGAGACGGTAGTCCGTACGTACGCACGAGCGATGATATCGTTTCCATAATTATTGAATTGAATTGGAGTGGATGATACAATATATCAGAATAATTATGATGTTATAATAACTATGTATAGTTATTC
This sequence comes from Viscum album, assembly GCA_963277665.1. NCBI lineage: Eukaryota > Viridiplantae > Streptophyta > Magnoliopsida > Santalales > Viscaceae > Viscum > Viscum album. The sequence continues at coordinate 1,549,116,056 of OY728142.1, forward strand.
TTTACACCATTATACCCATCCATGTAAGGTGTTGGTGGAAAAATAGATTACACCACGGCGTGGAGACGGTATTCCGTACGTACGCACGAGCGGTGATTTTGTTTTCCGTAGGATGGATAGAAGGTGAAATGGGGTTGTTTCATATTTATAATAACAAATCAGTATATTATTTATACTGATGTTATTACTTTATAATGAAACAACTAAAGAATAAGAAGTTGAATAAGAAAGAATCGTGAAAGAATCGGGAGAAGAAATTACCTCTTCTTCGATACGCCTCTTTGAAACCTCCTCTTAGGGCACTAAGATTGGTCTTTAAAGTAGACCATAACCACTAGTATGTTTCTAGGGAAGTGGAGAAGATAATTTGGCAGGGTTTATCCGAGCTTTAAGGCTCAAATTGGTATGAGGAGGAGAGGGAGGAGGTGCCCTTTTATAAGGGAGGAGAGGGGCACTTTTGGAATTCTTAAAAATATTAATTTATAATAAATCTAACACCACTTAAAAACCTCCAAAAATGACTCATATTCGAAGATTAGATGAGATAGGGTTTTAATATCATCAACCAATCAAATTTAGACATGTTTGGATCTTATTTTAAACCTTATCATTTTGATTTATCCTTATTTAATCTATTTAAGTTTATTTGTGGTAATAAAATTCTAAATTTAACTTATAACAAATAATTACTTATTTGTTGTGAATTTTCCATAATTTTTTACTTTATAACATTATAGACCATATAAATTTAAATTTATAATTTTTAAATATTTTTGTGATTTTTAAACAATTTTATAATATGTTATTTTTATAAAATAACAATAGTGTCAATTTTGACACTATTCATTTATTTGAATTTAAATAAAATATATTTAGAAGATATGTTCAAAATAAAGGATTTACTAGATTCATAAAAGGTCATATGTATATATAAAATTAGTGGATAACATTAAATAGCTCATATAATATTTATTTTAGTATTTTTAAAACCATTTATTTGGTTTATCTCTTAATAAAATAATTACTACAACATTTTTGTATAATTATTTAATATATTGATTCGTTGCATATAAATTTAAAATAAAATCCTATGATGAAGATAACTCTATTACCTTTCACAATAATACTTTTACTCGAATTTATCATCTTAAAATTACAATATTTAAATTTTTATATTTATTAAATTATGAAGGTGACAAATTTGGCATCATTTAAAATAAAATAATATAAGTGTCATAATCACTTTTATAAGGATCCAAACTGTTATATATTATGTAATTGGATGATTAAGGTGTATATATACACTACCAATAAGTTTTGGTCAGGTTTTTGGGCCTTTGAATGGGTATTATTATTTCAATAAAAACTATATTACTTATTTTCCACTTAATAAATAATTTATGTATCATTAATGTATCACCTTTAATGATAATTATTTAATCCCTAAAAGTTCTAAATAAATTATCATGATGTATATAATTTTATTATCTTTCTGGAGACTATTTATGTTTGAAGTTTTATGATGTTTATCACTAAATTAAAATTATTATACTTATAAGATTTAAGAGAGTGACATGTTGTCACTTTCTTTGGTTTTAATAATAATTAAATTATTTTCATGGTCAAAAGTCTATAAAATGAATCTAATCCGACCCTTAGTTGATATGGGTTTACTTTTAGCCATCCAATAGAATTTTTTCATTTGTTAGGGTAATTTTATAATATTATATTTACCCTTAATTACCCGATTTACCTTTAACTATGGTAAATAAAATTTACCGTAGTTACTATTAATAATTCCCAAAAATAAAAAGTAGCTTATTAACATTATTTGGAACCACTTATTCCAAATATGGAATCCATTTTTTCAAATTCAATACACAGAAGTTTCAGAAATTAAATTAAAATTAATCCCGTTGTCGAATGAAAACGGGTTTTTGTTTAAAACATTGCAAAAGATTGAATTGATTTAACCTACGAATTCAATGTAAAATAAATGCTAATGACATAAATTATATTAAATGGTAAAAATATATTCTATTTATACTTTAAAACCATTCAATATTATAATTTAACCATATAAATTATTACGATGAAAAAAGTTGTTTTTCATTAAAATATAGCGTGTTTTTACTATTCATCAAAATATCAAAGTTACCAGAATAATACGAAAAATTTATCCAAAGTAAATTTTTATTTCTTGATTACAAAGAAGAATTTTATTTTGTCAAATTGAACTTATAAACATGTCAAAAACTAGATTTAAAGTGGGTGCGCCATCAAAAGGAGGCAAAACTGTATTTTTTGAAAAATACTTATTTTACCCGAAAATTTTATTTTGTTCTTATACCATGTTCTAGAAAATGTGTAAGATGAATAATAATGTTATAAAATTAAAAATTTAGTTAATACTATTCATAACGGATAGTTCATAATAATATTATAATAATATATCGTTGTTTAGTAAAACCCGGTATTGCGTACAACACACGTTATTGAGGAAGGTCGCGATTGCGTGTAATGCAAGCCAAGTCAGGGTTGCGTGTTGTGAAAGAATCCTTCGTTGTTTAGTATAACAGAATCCAACCATATTTCATTTATACATTGAATATATATATATATATATATATATATATATTTATACTCAATGTTGCGTAGAATAACTATTATCAAAATTGTGTGTAACGCGATCCAAGAATAGTGTTGCGTATATTGAAAGTTAATACGGTGTTGCGTATAGCGCAAGGTAGTCTTAGTGTAGCATACAACTCAAGAAATTAATGAAATTAAAATAATATTTTTCATAAAATCTCGGGGTGTTACATTCTACCCCCCTTAAAATGAATTTCTCCCTCAAAATTCGTCGGGGTTATAAATGGTTTACTACTCGAAAGTTTGTTTAATAGAAACCCACATCGTAAAAAGGAATACCAAAACATGGATTTAAAAACTAAAGTATAAAATGTAATGGTTACCCAAATTAACTCATCACTGGGTTTCCACATAGGAGAACATAGGTGAAAATATGGATATGGAAGAAAAATCTAACCATCAAGTTCTGATGGAGAGTGGTAGAGAACATGGCTATGAAAAAGCCAACAATCACAAAGCTATTGATTTGTGATGATCTAAGGTACAATCTGATTCATCGGATATAAGGGAACTAGGACAACATTTTTGGTTTTCAATATCATTTCCCTAAAGTTGAAAATTTTGAATTAGAAGAAATACTAGCTTGATTTTGGAACAATCTCACTATTGTTCGTTCTTTGAACAATTTCCACTTCTTCTCTTAAAGAAATGAAGTTGAATTTGTTATTCGTGAAGTGTTAACAGATCATGTGATAGAATTATGGTTCATTCCATCTGTTTCAAACAAAAGGTTGAAAAAGTTATCAAATATACATAAGTCCATCTATGGTGAGATTAATCATATATGGTTCCTAAAATGGACTTATACTTCATATATCATACCGCTTAATAAAATAAAACTAGTTTCTACTAACCAGGGACTTCCTGTAGGCCAGTGGTAGGCGATAAAGGCCAGTCTCACTATGGTTGTGGGTTCGATTCCCACAGCCTTGTCCGACGCGATGGGTTGTCGCCCGTCCTTCATGTTGTCCTTTTTCTAAAACTACATTACTATATCATCCCATCAATAATATCGAAAAAGGTTTTATCCTTAAACAATACTAACTTATGTCCAACATAATCCATTCCAATCTTTAGGCTTATCCATAATATTGCAGTCCATTGTCATATTATAGTGAAAACGATTACCAGAGATTTCATATAAGAAGCATGTTAATACCATCATTAATCCCCATATATTATAAGATATGTCTTGTTGGTCACATTACAAACGTTCGAAGGCCTTAATCATGTATTCTCTTGAAAAATGAATACCCATTAAACCTTAGTGAAAACATGAATTCAGTTAAAAGTTAACACTTTCCACATACCAAAATCCTCAAAATTCTATATACTCAAACCATGATATCACTTAGTCCTTATTTCAATCATGAGGTCATGAATACAATCAAACATCTTATTATCTTCTTATTCTTTCATTATGCGCATATCATCTACTTTACAAAAATATCTGAATAACATTCCATGGTTACTGGTACCATTCAACATATACTTTCAAATAATTTTAGGAAAAACAATAGTGTAACAATCCTTAGATGATTCTTTATTCCATAGTACCATTAACTATACAACATAACTCTCGATAAACATACAATCATTCCACTACCTTCTAAAACAACAAACTGAGCTTCAACACTTCTTTCAGCTCATATATCATTTGTAGTCTCCTCATCATCATCCACATAAATACTACGCATATGACCATGCTGATTCTCTTCATGAGATTTTCCATTAGGGAATTGGTTTTCATAATGCCCGTACATTCCACATTTAAAACATCTAATCATTGTTGATGTCGTAGCAATACCATTATCCTTGTCCATGGTGTTAACTGAACCTTTTCCTTTGCACTTACTCACTTTGTGTCCTTCTTTTCCACACCCAATGAATCTTCCAGTTCCTTTGAAACAATCTCCCTGATGCCTCTTCCCACATGATTTACATGAGGGAAATTGAACTTTCTTTCCTCTATGATCGTCATGAAACTCAATCTTTCTCTTATTATCTGATTCGGGAAACTTACCAAAGTTGAGATTATTGATCATATTATGAGATTGATGATTATGCATAATAACGATGTTTGGACTTCCAGATCCCGTTTCATTTGGTTTCTCATGAAGAAAATCATTCCATTGTCCGTCATATCCTCCATTATCATGAATCTTCCTGTTTCCAGCCATTTTCTAAAACCCAAAAAGAATAGTGTGAGAGGAAAAAATCATACTAGGGAAAACAACATTGTAAAGGGGGAGCACCCTCAATATCTAACATCTTAGGTTAAATTATAAGATCATTACCATAGTTCTAGGACTATATCCTATACGTATTCTTATCCATAGGTACATCCCTAGACATACCTTAGAAATATCTCTAGGGATCTCACTAATGTTTTCACATCCTAGTTTCCAAAGGTTGACTAAACCTTTCCTCTGATACCAACTGTAGAGACCCTAACCTTGACGTACATGGAAATTACATTACTTTTGCGGAATACTTAATACAGAAAAAAAACAGACACACAAGGACCATAATAGTTTAGTGTCTTTGGAAACTTGGAATGTAATCTTCTAATCGTGGTGAAAGATCTTCAACATCTCCCATAAAGAACTTCCACTTTTTGTTTCCTGACCTAAAACCTTTATTTTGATCCAGGGGGAAAATAAAACATAAAAAGGGTGAGCTCAAATGCTCTGTAAGGGTAAGTATGAATAAAATAAAACATACCATATACATTGGAACTTAAAAACATGAACATAATGTTTAAACATTAAAATCTTCAACAACGACATAAAACATGGAAGTACATAAGGCATAGATCATAATGGAACATAATCCATGATAAAGTAGCATCGGAATAAAACATGTAATTGTGGCATCCATTAATCACATGTAATGATTTCCATAGTAGCCAAGGCATTGCTGCCAAGACCATCTTAGTGGACAAATTCCCATTCTGAATCGAGTTCACTCCTCGTTTCAGTCTTGTAACACTGAACCGGATTAACTTACCGTTCCAGCCATGTCTATCTCATGAGATATAAAATCTTTACCCAATGCATTTGAGGGAGATATAGGTCCCACCCATCTCATAATGAAATCATTCTTACTTGTGCCACAACATAAACTTAAAACATTCATCATAACCCAAAGAATAAAATGGGTTTCATATCATATCATCATCACATAATCCATATAAAACAAATGGATATTTCATCATAAGAAAATTGAAAGCATGTAAATCATAGATACATTATACTTGAAACATGAAATAATTTCATCTTAGATGGAAAATGGTTTTGATAAAACACTTGAAATGAATTCTTGAGGAAAATATCCTTTCTTCTTGAAAATCATTTTCTTTTCACAAAATGCCATGAAATTTTAAAAGAAATATATTTTTTTGAAAATAGTAATGAAATTTTTTGGAGGAAGCTTCATGAAAATAAGGCTTTATAAAACTGTAAAAATCCATTCGTGCTGTATAAGTTAAAAAAACATTCTTCTCGTACTTTTGCTGGAAAAGTCAAAAAAGTACCTCGTAATGTAAACAAAAGAAAGATTCTTTACATACCATGTAGTAAAAGTCAAAATGGGTTAAAAGGACTTTAAACATTCATTAAAACATTTTTATAAAATTTGGACATGGATGATAAATATAACCCCAGTAAATACTTACGAATAAGCAATCTCGGATAAAAATGAGATTTGCAAAATTATCCCTTACCTTATGTCCGATATGCTTCGTATGTATCTGAAACTCCTGTATAATGATTTAAATAATGTCATTGACTTATTACAGAATCATATTCATTATTATGATATCATATATGGTTCACATATGACTTTATATTACCCGTTCTTTTGTAAATTCCGTGTTAAAGAGTGTTTTGGGTAAAATCGTTTCATTTGTTGTCCGTGTTTTGACTTGTAATTATTCATATGATTACTTTGATCACGATTACATAATTACAGAATATAAAACATGATTTATATATAATATATATTCAGAATATACCTATATATAATAGATCGATAAATGCAAAGAAATACACCGTTCATGGAGACGGTAGGCTGTACGTACGCATGAACGCTGTTTTCGTTTCCTTATTGAGCTGAATGGAATTAAGTAGATGACATACATATATACATAAATCCAATAGCATTATAATGTCATATATTTCATTATTATTGTTTATATATACTTTATAATCATTCTTAGATGGTTAACATGGAGAATGAATCTCATCGCATGGTGGAGACGGTAGTCCGTACGTACGCACGAGCGATGATATCGTTTCCATAATTATTGAATTGAATTGGAATGGATGATACAATATATCAGAATCATTATTATGTTATAATAACTATGTATAGTTATTCTTTACACCATTATACCCATCCATTTAAGTTGTTGGTGGAAAAACAGATTACACAACGGCGTGGAGACGGTATTCCGTACGTACGCACGCGCGGTGATTTTGTTTTCCGTAGGATGGATAGAAGGTGAAATGGGGTTGTTTCATATTTATAATAACAAATCAGTATATTAGTGATACTTATGTTATTAATTTATAATGAAACAACTAAAGAAGAAGAATTTGAAGAAGAAAGAATCTTGAAAGAATCGGGAGAAGAAATTACCTCTTCTTCGATACGCCTCTTTGAAACCTCCTCTTAGGGCACTAAGATTGGTCTTTAAAGTAGACCAGAACCTATAGTATGTTTCTAGGGAAGTGGAGAAGATAATTTGTCAGGGTTTAGTGGAGATTTAAGGATCAAATTGGTGTGAGGAGGAGAGGGAGGAGGTGCCCTTTTATAAGGGAGGAGAGGGGCACTTTCGGAATTCTAAAAAATATTAATTTATAATAAATCTAACCCCACTTAAAAACCTCCAAAAATGACTCATATTGAAATATTAGATGATATAGGGTTGTAATCTCATCAACCAATCAAATTTAGACATGTTTGGATCTTATTTTAAACCTTATCATTTTGATTTATCCTTATTTAATCTATTTAAGTTTATTTGTGATAATAAAATTCTAAATTTTAAATTATAACAAATAATTACTTATTTGTTGTGAATTTTCCATAATTGTTTACTTTATAACATTATAGACCATATAAATTTTTTTAAATATTTTTATGATTTTTAAACAATTTTATAATATGTTATTTTTATAAAATAACAATATTGTCAATTTTGACACTATTCATTTATTTGAATTTAAATAAAATATATACAGAGGATATGTTCGAAATAAAATCTTTAATAGATTTATAAAAGGTCATATGTATCTATAAAATTAGTGTATAACATTAAATAGTTCATATAATATTTATTTTATTATTTTTAAAACCATTTATTTGGTTTATCTCTTAATAAAATAATTACTACAACATTTTTGTATAATTATTTAATATACTAATTTTTTGAATAAAAATTTAAAATAAAATCATATGATGAAGATAAATCTATTAAATTTCATAATAATACTTTTACTCAAATTTATCATCTTAAAATCACAATATTTATATTGTTATATTTATTAAATTATGAAGGTGACAACTTTGGCATCATTTATAATAAAACAATATAAGGGTCATAATCACTTTTATAAGGATTCAAACGGTTATATATTAGGTCATTGGATGATTAAGGTGTATATATACACTACAAATATGTTTTGGTCCGGTTTTTGGGCCTTTTAATGGGTATTATTATTTCAATAAAAACTATATTACTTATTTTCCACTTAATAAATAATTTATGTATCATTAATATATCACCTTTAATGATAATTATTTAATCCCTAAAAATTCTAAATAAATTATCATGATGTCTATAATTTTATTATCTTTCTGTAGACTATTCATGTTCGAAGTTTTATGATGTTTATCACTAAATTAAAATTAATATACTTATAAGATTTAAGAGAGTGACATGTTGTGACTTTCTTTGGTTTTAATAATAATTAAATTATTTTCATGGTCAAAAGTCCATAAAATGAATCTAATATGACCCTTAGTTGATATGGGTTTACTTTTATCCATCCAATAGAATTTTGGCATGTGTTAGGGTAATTTTATAATATTATATTTACCCTTAATTACCCAATTTACCTTTAACTATGGTAAATAAAATTTACCGTAGTTACTATTCATAATTCCCAAAAATAAAAAGTAGCCTATTAACATAATTTGGACCCACTGATTCCAAATATGGAATCCATTTTTTCAAATTCAATACACAGAAGTTGCAGAAATTAAATTAAAATTAATCTCGTTGTCGAATGAAAATGGGTTTTTGTTTAAAACATTGCAAAAGATTGAATTGATTTAACCTACGAATTCAATGTAAAATCAATTATAATGATATACATTATATTAAATGGTAAAAATATATTCTATTTATACTTTAAAACCATTAAATATTATAATTTAACCATATAAATTATTACGAGCAAAAAAGTTGTTTTTCATTAAAATATAGCGTGTTTTTACTATTCATCAAAATATGAAAGTTACCATAATACTACGAAAAATTTATCCAAAGTAAATTTTTATTTCTTGATTCCAAAGAAGAATTTTATTTTGTCAAATTGAACTTATAAACATGTCAAAAACTAGATTTAAAGTGGGTGCGCCATCAAAAGGTGGCAAAACTGTATTTTTTGAAAAATACTTATTTTACCCGAAAATTTTATTTTGTTCTTATACCATGTTCTAGAAAATGTGTAAGATGAATAATAATGTTATAAAATTCAAATTTTAGTTAATACTATTCATAACGGATAGTTCATAATAATATTATAATAATATATCGTTGTTTAGTAAAACTCAGTATTGCGTACAACACACGCTATCGAGGAAGGTCGCGATTGCGTGTAATGCAAGCCAAGTCAGGGTTGCGTGTTGTGAAAGAATCCTTCGTTGTTTAGTATAATAGAATCCAACCATATTTCATTTATACATTGAATATATATATATATATATATATTTATACTCAATGTTGCGTAGAATAACTATTATCAAAATTGTGTGTAACACAATCCAAGAATAGTGTTGCGTATACTACAAGTTAATACGGTGTTGCATATAGTGCAAGGTAATCTTGGTGTAGCATACAACTCAAGACATTAATTAAATTAAAAGAATATTTTTCATAAAATCTCTGGGTGTTACATTCTACCCCCCTTAAAATGAATTTCTCCCTCGAAATTTGTCGGGGTTATAAACGGTTTACTACTTGAAAGTTTGTTTAATAGAAACCCACATCGTAAAAAGGAATACCAAAACCTGGCTTTAAAAACTAAAGTATGAAATGTAATGGTTACCCAAATTAACTCATCACTGGGTTTCCACATAGGAGAACATAGGTGAAAATATGGATATGGAAGAAAAATCTAACCATCAAGTTCTGATGGAGAGTGGTAGAGAACATGGCTATGAAAAAGCCAACAATCACAAAGATATTGATTTGTGATGATCTAAGGTACCATCTGATTCATCGGATATAAGGGAACTAGGACAACATTTTTGGTTTTCAATATCATTTCCCTAAAGTTGAAAATTTTGAATTAGAAGAAATACTTGCTTGATTTTGAAACAATCTCACTATTGTTCGTGCTTTGAACAATTTCCACTTCATCTCTTAAAGAAATTAAGTTGAATTTGTTATTCGTGAAGTGTTAACAGATCATGTGATAGAATTATGGGTCATTCAATCTGTTTCAAACAAAAGGTTAGAAAAAGTTATCAAATATACATAAGTCCATCTATGGTGAGATTAATCATATATGGTTCCTAAAATGGACTTATACTTCATATATGATACCGCTTAATAAAATAAAACTAGTTTCTACTAACCAGGGACTTCCAGTAGGCCAGTGCTAGGCAATAAAGGCCAGTCACACTTTGGTTGTGGGTTCGATTCCCACAGCCTTGTTCGGCGTGATGGGCTGTCGCTCGTTCTGTAGGTTGTCCTTTTTCTAAAACTACATTACTATATCATCCCATCAATAATATCGAAAAAGGTTTTATCCTTAAACAATATTTACTTATGTCTAACATAATCCATTCAAATCTTTAGGCTTATCCATAATACTGCAGTTCATTGTCATATTATAGTGAAAACAATTACCAGAGATTTCATATAAGAAGCATGTTAATACCATCATTGATCCCCATATATTATAAGATATGTCTTGTTGGTCAGATTACAAATGTTCTAAGGCCTTAATCATGTATTCTCTTGAAAAATGAATACCCATTGAACATTAGTGAAAACATGAATGCAGTTAAAAGTTAACACTTTCCACATTCCAAAATCCTCAAAATTCTATATACTCAAACCCTGATATCACTTAGTCCTTATATCAATCATGAGCTCATGAATACAATCAAACATCTTATTATCTTCTTATTCTTTCATTATGCGCATATCATCTACTTTACAAAAATATCTGAATAACATTCCATGGTTACTGGTACCATTCAACATATACTTTCAAATAATTTTAGGAAAAACAATAGTGTAACAATCCTTAGATGATTCTTTATTCCATAGTACCATTAACTATACAACATAACTCTCGATAAACATACAATCATTCCACAACCTTATAAAACAACCAACTGAGCTTCAACACTTCTTTCATCTCATATATCATTTGTAGTCTCCTCGTCATCATCCACATAAATACTACCCATATGACCATGCTGATTCTCTTCATGATATTTTCCATTAGGGCATTGGTTTTCGTAATTCTCGTACATTCCACATTTAAAACATCTAATCATTGTTGATGTCATAGCAATACCATTATCCTTGTCCATGGTGTTAACTGAACCTTTTTCTTTGCACTTACTCGCTTTGTGTCCTTCTTTTCCACACCCAAAGCATCTTCCAGTTCCTTTGAAACAATCTCCCTGATGCCTCTTTCCACATGATTTACATGAGGGAAATTGAACTTTCTTTCCTCTATGATCATCATGAAACTCCATCTTTCTCTTATTATCTGAGTCGGGAAACTTACCAAAGTTGAGATTATTGATCATATTATGAGATTGATGATTAGGCATAATAACGATGTTTGGACTTCCAGATCCTGTTTCATTTGGTTTCTCATGAAGAAAATCATTCCATTGTCCGTCATATCCTCCATTATCATGAATCTTCCTATTTCCAGCCATTTTCTAAAACCCAAAAAGAATAGTGTGAGAGGAAAAAATCATGCTAGGGAAAACAACATTGTAAAGGGGGAGCACCCTCAATATCTAACATCTTAGGTTAAATTCTAAGATCGTTACCGTAGTTCTAGGACTATATCCTATACGTATTCTTATCCTTAGGTACATCCCTAGACATACCTTAGAAATATCTCTTGGGATCTCACTAACGTTTTCACATCCTAGTTTCCAAAGATTGACTGAACCTTTCCTCTGATACCAACTATAGAGACCCTAATCTTGACGTACATGGACATTACATTACTTTTGTGGAATACTTAATACATAACAAAAACAGACACACAACGACCGTAATAGTTTAGTGTCTTTGGAAACTTGGAATGTAATCTTCTAATCGTGGTGAAAGATCTTCAAAATCTCCCATAAAGATATTACACTTTTTGTTTCCTGACCTAAAACCTTTCTTTTGAACCTGGGGGAAAATAAAACATAAAAAGGGTGAGCTCAAATGCTCAGTAAGGGTAAGTATGGATAAAATAAAACATACCATATACATTGGAACTTAAAATCATGAACATAATGTTTAAACATTAAAATCTTCAGCAACGACATAAAACATGGAAGTACATAAGGCATAGATCATAATGGAACATAATCCATGATAAAATAGAATGGGAATAAAACATGTAATTGTGGCATCCATTAAGCACATGTAATGATTTCCATAGTATCCAAGGCATTGCTTCCAAGACCATCTTAGTGGACAAAGTCCCATTCTGAATCGAGTTCACTCCTCGTTTCAGTCTTGTAACACTGAACCGGATTAACTTACCGTTCCATCCATGTCTATCTCGTGAGATATAAAATCTTTACCCAATGCATTGGAGGGATATATAGGTCCAACCCATCTCATAATGAAATCATTCTTACTTGTGCCACAACATAAACTTAAAACATTCATCATAACCCAAAGAATAAAATGGGTTTCATATCATATCATCATCACATAATCCATATAAAACAAATGGATATTTCATCATAAGAAAAGTGAAAGCATGTAAATCCTAGAGACATTATACTTGAAACATGAAATAATTTCATCTTAGATGGAAAATGGTTTTGATAAAACACTTGAAATGAATTGTTGAGGAAAATATCCTTTCTTCTTGAAAATCATTTTCTTTTCACAAAATGCCATGTAATTTTAAAAGAAAGAGATTTTTTTGAAAATAGTAATTAAATTTTTTGGAGGAAGTTTCATGAAAATAAGGCTTTGTAAAACTGTAAAAATTCATTCGTGCCGTATAAGTTAAAAAAACATTCTTCTCGTACTTTTGCCGGAAAAGTCAAAAAAGTACCTCGTAATGTAAAAAAATGAAATATTATTTACATACCATGTAGTAAAATTCAAAATTGGTAAAAAGGACTTTAAAAATTCATGAAAACATTTTTATAAAATTTGGACATGGATGATAAATATAACCCCAGTAAATACTTACAAATAAGCAATCTCGGATAAAAATGAGATTTGCAAAATTATCCATTACCTTATGTCTGATATGCTTCGTATGTATCCGAACCTCCTGTATAATGATTTAAATAATCTTATTGACTTATTACAGAATCATATTCATTATTATGATATCATATATGGTTCACTTGTGACTTTATATTACCCGTTCTTTTGTAAATTCCATGTTAAAGAGTGTTTTGGGTAAAATCGTTTCATTTGTCGTCCGTGTTTTGACTTGTAATTATTCATATGATTAATTAGATCATGATTACATAATTCCAGAATATAAAACATGATTTATATATAATATATATTCAGAATATACATATATATAATAGATCAATAAATGGAAAGAAATACACCGTTCATGGAGACGGTAGACCGTACGTACGCATGAACGCTGTTTTCATTTCCTTATTGAGTTGAATGGTATTAAGTAGATGACATACAGATATACATAAATCCAGTAGATTTATAATGTCATATATTTCATTATTATTTCTTATATATACTTTATAATCATTCTTAAATGGTTAACATGGAGAATGAATCTCATCGTGTCGTGGAGACGGTAGTCCGTACGTACGCACGAGCGATGATATCGTTTACATAATTATTGAATTGGAGTGGAGTGGATGCTACAATATATAAGAATAATTATGATGTTATAATAACTATGTATAGTTATTCCTTACACCATTATACCCATCCATGTAAGGTGTTGGTGTAAAAACAGATTACACCACGGCGTGGAGACGGTATTCCGTACGTACGCACGCGCGGTGATTTTGTTTTCTGTAGGATGGATAGAAGGTGAAATGGGGTTGTTTCATATTTGTAATAACAAATCAGTATATTATTGATACTGATGTTATTACTTTATAATGAAACAACTAAAGAGGAAGAAGTTTAAGAAGAAATAATCTTGAAAGAATCGGGAGAAGAAATTACCTCTTCTTCGATACGCCTCTTTGAAACCTCCTCTTAGGGCACTAAGATTGGTCTTTAAAGTATAAAATAACCTCTAGGATGTTTCTAGGTAAGTGTAGAAGATAATTTGGCATGTTTTTTCCGAGCTTGAAGGCTCAAATTGGTGTGAGGAGGAGAGGGAGGAGGTGCCCTTTTATAAGGGAGGAGAGGGGCACCTTTGGAATTCTTAAAAATATTAATTTATAATAAATCTAACCCCACTTAAAAACCTCCAAAAATGACTCATATTCAAATATTAAATGAGATAGGGTTGTAATATCATCAACCAATCAAATTTAGACATGTTTGGATCTTACTTTAAACCTTATCATTTCGATTTATCCTTATTTAATCTATTTAAGTTTATTTGTGGTAATAAAATTCTAAATTTTAAATTATAACAAATAATTACTTATTTGTTGTGAATTTTCCATAATTTTTTACTTTATAACATTATAGACCATATAAATTTAAATTTATAATTTTTAAATATTTTTGTGATTTTTAAACAATTTTATAATATGTTATTTTTATAAAATAACAATAGTGTCAATTTTGACACTATTCATTTATTTGAATTTAAATAACATATATACAGAAGATATGTTCGAAATAAAAGCTTTAATAGATTCATAAAAGTTCATATGTATCAATAAAATTAGTGGATCACATTAAATAGTTCATATAATATTTATTTTATTATTTTTAAAACCATTTATTTGGTTTATCTCTTAATAAAATAATTACTACAACATTTTTGTATAATTATTTAATATACTAATTTTTTGAATAAAAATTTAAAATAAAATCATATGATGAAGATAAATCTATTAAATTTCATAATAATACTTTTACTCAAATTTATCATCTTAAAATCACAATATTTATATTGTTATATTTATTAAATTATGAAGGTGACAACTTTGGCATCATTTATAATAAAACAATATAAGGGTCATAATCACTTTTATAAGGATTCAAACGGTTATATATTAGGTCATTGGATGATTAAGTTGTATATATACACTACAAATATGTTTTGGTCCGGTTTTTGGGCCTTTTAATGGGTATTATTATTTCAATAAAAACTATATTACTTATTTTCCACTTAATAAATAATTTATGTATCATTAATATATCACCTTTAATGATAATTATTTAATCCCTAAAAATTCTAAATAAATTATCATGATGTCTATAATTTTATTATCTTTCTGTAGACTATTCATGTTCGAAGTTTTATGATGTTTATCACTAAATTAAAATTAATATACTTATAAGATTTAAGAGAGTGACATGTTGTGACTTTCTTTGGTTTTAATAATAATTAAATTATTTTCATGGTCAAAAGTCCATAAAATGAATCTAATATGACCCTTAGTTGATATGGGTTTACTTTTATCCATCCAATAGAATTTTGGCATGTGTTAGGGTAATTTTATAATATTATATTTACCCTTAATTATCTGATTTACCTTTAACTATGGTAAATAAAATTTACCGTAGTTACTATTCATAATTCCCAAAAATAAAAAGTATTCTATTAACATAATTTGGACCCAATTATTCCCAATATGTAATCTATTTTTTCAAATTCAATACATAGAAGTTTCAGAAATTAATTTAAAATTAATCTCGTTGTCGAATGAAAACGGGTTTTTGTTTAAAACATTGCAAAAGATTGAATTGATTTAACCTACGAATTCAATGTAAAATCAATGCTAATGACATACATTATATTAAATGGTAATAATATATTATATTTATACTTTAAAACCATTCAATATTATAATTTAACCATATAAATTATTACGATGAAAAAAAAAAAATTTCATTAAAATATAGCGTGTTTTTATTATTCATCAAAATATGAAAGTTACCATAATACTACGAAAAATTTATCCAAAGTAAATTTTTATTTCTTGATTCCAAAGAAGAATTTTATTTTGTTAAATTGCACTTATAAACATGTCAAAAACTAGATTTAAAGTGGGTGCACCATCAAAAGGTGGCAAAACTGCATTTTTTGAAAAATATTTATTTAACCCGAAAATTTTATACCATGTTCTAGAAAATGTGTAAGATGAATAATAATGTTATAAAATTAAAAATTTAGTTAATACTATTCATAACAGATAGTTCATAATAATATTATAATAATATATCGTTGTTTAGTAAAACCCGGTATTGCGTACAACACACGCTATCGAGGAAGGTCGCGATTGTGTGTAATGCAAGCCAAGTCAGGGTTGCGTGTTGTGAAAGAATCCTTCGTTGTTTCGTATAACAGAATCCAACCATATTTCATTTATATATTGAATATATATATATATATATATATATACTCAATGTTGCGTAGAATAAATATTATCAAAATTGTGTGTAACACGATCCAAGAATAGTGTTGCGTATACTGCAAGCTAATACGGTGTTGCGTATAGCGTAAGGTAATCTTGGTGTAGCATACAACTCAAGACATTAATGAAATTAAAAGAATATTTATCATAAAATCTCAGGGTGTTACATCCACTCACATGCTAGACCACTTAGGTATGCTCAGATCATGGATCAATGAGGTCTGCTCAGGTGCTGGACCACTACGATCTACTCAACTACTGGATGAATGAGGTATGCTCGACTATTATACCACTAAGGTCTGATCGGCTCTTGGTCCACTGAGGTCTGCTCAGCTGTTAGAACACTGAGGTCCACTCGGCTGTTGGATCACTGAGGTCCGATCAACTCTTGTTCCACTGAGGTCTTCTCTGCTACTAAACCACTAAGGTCTGCTCGGCTACTGGACCACTGAGGTCTGCTCGGCTACTGGACCACTGAGGTTCGCTCGGCTCCTAGACCACTGAGGACTGCTCGGCTGTTGGACCACTGAGGTCCGCTAGGTTGCTGGACCACTAAGGTCCACTCGTCTCTGGATCCACTGATAATCCATTAAATGAGGATAATATTCATTGTTAATATATATAATATTCATGTTCTTTATTATTCATAAACACCATTTTAGTGCATTTTTTAATTTGAACATCATTTCACATTATGATTGTAATTCCTTCTTAAAATTCACTATTATGTGGTACATTTTTTAATATAATTTAAAGTACCCAATGATCTTTATTTTATTTTAATATTTAATTTTCAGGTTTCTAATTATATTTGGAACAATTCATACTTGTGGAGTATTGGAATATTCACATTGGAAGACCACCAAAATGGGATTTTATGGAAAAAATTCTGGAGAAGGTAGATTGGACACCATCCCATTGATGAGAATGTGGGGCCCAACATACAGGCCCAATTAAGCACAAATTTCATGGGATTATAGAAGACATATATAGTAACAAATAATTCTTCCGGATCCAATACTAATTCTACTTTCATGGTAGTTAGTAAGGTGGCCCAATATGGAGATAAAATTCTGGGCCAGATTCTGAGGCCCATAAAATCATTCCACCAATTTAATAATATCTCTGAAACCGAAAATTATTTTGGGAATATATTTTATAGAGCTCTAGGGGACATCTGTAGATCCATTTTTGTCTTCTATGGACCACTCAAATTCTTCTATATAAAATGTTTTCTAGGTGCCTCTGTTTGGTGGAAGCAAGTTGGCTGCCACCTCGGGTCAAGGGTGGAAAAGTTTACTGTCTCTTTACTTTACACCCACCTAGGCCCACCACCATTAATTGAGGTGACTTTCACTATTGTAGCCTCAACCCAAGGCTTAAAAATTTCTTATTTAAGTCAGTGGTGGTAGGGGAGTTCAGGATCCTTGGAGCTTTTTTTTCATTATAATGTTATTATGTCGATTTGTCTTTGTAACGTTCTTCTTTCTCATGTAAGTTGTTCGAATCACTTTAGTTATTAATAAAATTTCTTCCTTTACTCTTATTATGTTTTTCTTCATATCACATTTATACCATTTCCTAAAAGTGTGAATTTATTCACACCATACTTTGTGAGATTTATCACACAACGGTGGAGTGATCGATTTTTGTTATTGTTTTTACTTCATCAATTCCACCCATGTAAGTCTACTTCCTGCTTCTGTTGAGGTCATGTCATCAATGGAGTGCTAAGTCTTTTATGGGCTGATCTAAGGGAGTAGCAAGGTTCGGGATTGATTGTTGTTTCTCGCTCTCAAAATGTTTATTAATTTCTTTTATTTGAGTTTCTTTTATTCAATGATTTTCTCTCTTCCTCTTCCATATTGAATTTAATCACCCCATTTTTATGTGATAAAAAGATCCTTTACCTTAGAGTGCTCATAAAAATGATCCTACAAATGTATAGGTGATTATCATGTGTTTTTTAAGGTGTTTAACCAGTAGGTGATATGGTTAGTTTGAATTCATTGAATGAATCCTTCTCGTGTTAATGAAATTGGAATCTTTAAAAAAGGAATTCATCCAATCCACACCGAGCAATAACCTAGGATCAACTCATTATCTTAATTTGAATTAACCTAAATCTGTTAGTGATACCTTAAACCCATCTAAAATCAACCCAATTTGGCCACTTCATATCCAAAAATAATCTATAGGATGTACGTGCATGTAGGTTACATCTTAGGTCTCTAAGGATTTGACAACCCAAGCTAAACTATAAGGACCGTTCTACCTTCATCTCTTGGGTAAATATGAGTGTAAATCAAATTTTTGAACCATTTTCGAGGACCCAAGTAAGTCATCTGAACACCCATTCTATTCTCCCCCATTTCTTATTTTCTCATACAAATTCTCTTATCTTGTCCCTTTCTCATTTTTTTCCTTTTGGCACATGTCTGCATACACCCACGATCAATCAAACCATCTAGTTAGGGTGGATAGTCCTAGGGTTGGGGAGTCAAGTACACCAAAGGAAATCTTTCCATTAGATCAAAATCTTCCTAATACCTATGATTCAAAAATTGAGCCCATTTCAATAGAAGGTCTTCAAAGACACCAACTCATAAACCCGGGTGGAAACCAAAATGGAAATCCAAATGAGGCAGCCCCAAACTTGGGGAATGAGGTCGATCAAACCATAAATGACTACCTCACACCTGAATGGACCAATTCCCCCTTGTGCATTAGACAAACTCCCTTGGAGATTCCAACTATATCTTTAAACCCCATGTCCTAAACCACTTTCCCACATTCCATGGAATGGTGTCCGAGATTCCCTACCTTCACGTTAAGGAGTTAAATGGCATTGTAAAAACCATATGTCCCTCACATAAACTAGAATCTACTAAGATGATTCTATTTAATTTTTCTTTAAAATATCGAGCTAAAAATTGAATAAAAAATTTTAGACCATCATCCATCAACTCTTGGGACCAATTACAAAGATAATTCTACAAAAAATACTTTCCCCACCATAAAACAATTGCATCTAAAAAGATCATCAAAAACTTTTTTGAAAAAGAGGGAGATTCATTCTATGAAACATGGTAGAGGTTCAAAGACACCTTAAACATGGTTCCACACCATGGTTTTTCTATTCCTGAACAAGTGAGAATTTTCTATGAAGGGTTGGTTCTGGGGAACAAACAATTCATTGACATGATGTGTAATGGAACCTTTAAAAACAAAGCCCCAAATGATGCTTACAAGTATCTGGAAATACTTGCTAAACAAAACCAAACTTAGGGAACTTCACCTTATTCTAAAAATCCACAAAGAACTACTAGAATTAATACACTTAGAGAAGAGGAAAGCCTTAGGGCTAAACTCGCAGCACTCTCTAGGAAGGTTTAAGAGATAGACCTTAGGAAAGTCCATGAAATCCAAAATGAAGACCATTTTTGCACAATTTTGGAAAAACATGACCATAATACAGACAACTACCCAACCATTCCATCCATTAAGGATGTTCTTTTAGGAGGACCCCCAGCAGAAGTAAATTCCTTGAACTTTCAAAATTCTCGATACCAAAACACCTTCAACCCAAGGTATAATGACCACCCAGGCTTCTGCTAGAAAGATAACCAAAAACCTGGCCAACCACAGGGACAAAATCCTTACCCCCATCCAAAATATCAAACCCATAACCAGTTTCAAACCCAACCTATCCAATACCAATAGCCACTAGTCCATTTTCAACAAAACATACCACCTCCAAAATATCCCCCTGGGATAAACCAATCTTCTCAAGCACCAACCCAAACTATTCCATAAATCCTACTAGAATAATTGTGAAAACAAATGGAAAGGATGAACTCAGAAGTCTCTTCCCTAAAACAAGAACTTCAAACCATAAAAAATGGAAAGTCACCCATGCCTACTCAGGCGGTACCATCCTCAAATTCAAGGGGAGATCCAAGTTGTACTCAAAAAACTCATGAACAACTAATGGTTGTGACTATTTTAATAAGTGGGAAATAAATTGAGAAACCTGAAAAAATAAGTCAAAAACCATGTGAAGATTAAAACTCTAATGAAAATTAAAATGAACAATAAGATAAAACTAAGGAAACTGATAACAATGTGAAAGAAACATCTCTTCAACAAACAACCCCACAACCTACACCATTTACTCAACGCATAAGGGGGAAAACCAAGCCTGAATTGAGTTAAACATTGAGGGAAATCTTCTCACAAGTCAAGTTCAACATTACCCTTCTCGATGAAATCCAAACCATACCTGCCTACTCAATGTAGCTTAAGTACTTGTGCACTATTAAAAGAAAATTTTCACATAAAAACCAATTCCTTTTGGCTGCTAATGTGAGTACCACCATTCAATGGACCATTCCTCCTTAGTTGAAAGACCTGGGTTTCCCTTACGACAATGTTGAACTATGAGAGAGAAAAGTTGTCAAGGCCTTGTGTAACCTAGGTGCTAGTGTAAATCTCATCCCATATGATGTATACTGCCAGTTAGGACTAGAATAACTCCAACCCACATCTGTCACACTTCAAATTGATGATCGTAACATTCGGGTTCCAAAGGTTATTTTAAAGGATATTCTGGTAAATGTTGAAAACTTCATCTACCCTGCTGACTTCATTGTCCTTGACAACCATACAAACATAGAAAATAAGGAACAAACCCCAATCATACTTTTTTATCCTTTCTTTTCAACAATCAACATTGTTATCCGAGTATGAAATGGGAACATGACCATCACCTTTGGAAACACGAGTCTATACTTGAACATCTATAATGAAAGCTCCCAAATAGGGGATGAGGAGGACATTCATGAAGTAAACATGATAGGAAGAATTGATAATGAATCCATAGAACATTAAGAAATATTTGATGGATTTTTAAGTTAGGATGAGATTGATTTCCTTTGTTCGCATGAAGGAAGTTTATCTCCTTGGCTTGAATCATTTTCAAATTGCTCTTATGATGAAGTCTTAGTTCCAACAATCAGTGAAACCTTTCAAAAAACCCATTTCATGGAGACCACTCCAACTTCCTTCCCTAAATATGATCAAGCCAATATAGTAGATGAAACTTCTACATGTGGGGAATCAATCCTATCTAAAACTCTAGGAAAAAAATTGATCTTGATCTAGTGTCCCAATATTCTGCTGAAATTTTGAACCAACCTGATATTGAATTGAAAGAAATTCCTTTTGAACTTAAGTATGACTTATTAGGAGAAAATGGAACACATCTTATTGTCATTTATTCTTATATTGAAGCCAATCATGAGAGGATGCTTCTAGATGTCCTTAGGAAACATAAGAAAGTCATTGGTTGGACCCTGTCTAGTATTCCTGGGATTAGCCCACTTATCGGGACTCATAGGATTGTTCTGGAATCTGATTCAAATCCATGTTGTAAACCTCAATGACGAATCAATTTTAATATCATGGAGGTAGTAAGGAAGGAACTTCTGAAATTGTTAAAAGATGGTATCATCTATCACATTGTTGAGAGTGAGTGGGTGAGCCCAATCCAAGTGGTTCCCAAGAAGTATGGAATCACAATGATAACCAATAAAGATGGATAGATTCTTCCAACTAGGGTGAGTAGTGGTTAGAGAGTATGCATCGACTATAGGAAGCTAAACTCATTTACCAAGAAGGATCATTTCCCCTTACCATTTAGTGACCAAGTCCTTGAGAGAGTGGAAAATCATGCCTTCTAATATTTCTTAGATGGGTACCCGGGGTACAATCAGATTGAGGTCTCCCAAGAGGATCAAGAGAAGACTACATTCACTTGTCTATTCAGCACCTTTTCCTTCAAATGCATGCCCTTCAGGTTATGCAATGCCCCTAGAACCTTCTAGAAGTGCATGATGGGAATCTTCTCCGACATGGTAGGGGATTTTCTTGAGGTCTTAATGGATGACTTCTCTATGTTTGGGGATACATTTGAGGGATGTATGAGGAATGTGGAGAGAGTCTTGTCAAGATGTGAATAGATGAATCTTGTCCTAAACTGGGAAAAATGCAATTTCATGGATAAATAGGGACTAGTTCTAGGCCATCTGGTCTCAAGTAGGGGGATTGAAGTTGATAAATCCAAGGTTGAAATCATTTTTCACCTTCCATTACCCAAAACTATTAAGTAAGTGAGGTCTTTCATAGGACATTCTGGTTTCTATTGAAGATTCATCAAGGACTTTAGTTCAATCTCCCGCCCCCTTTGTGCTCTCCTAGTAAAGGATGCTCCATTTTTTTGGATAGAAAGCTGTGAGGGTTCATTCTCAACCCTCAAATCCTCTCTCACCTCTCCTCCCATCATGAAATCTCCAAATTAGAACCTTCCTTTTGAACTTATGTGTGATGCAAGTGACTTTTCTGTTGGATCTATGTTAGGAAAATGTTGTGATAAAAATCCTTATGTCATTTCTTATGCAAGAAAATACTTAAATGATGCCCTAATAAACTACACCACCACTAAAAAGTAGTTACTTGCTATTGTGTTTTACTTAGAGAAGTTTAGGTCCTACCTATTAGTATCCCCCATAATTGTGTTCACTGACCATTCTGCACTAAAATACATCTTCCAAAAACCAGATTCCAAGACTATACTGATTAGGTGGGTCCTTCTCTTACAATAATTTGACCTCAAAATCAAGGATAAAAATGGTGTTGAAAATGTTTTAGTTGATCATCTATCTAGGATGGAATTAAATGACAACTCAAATCACCTTTATGTGTCTGATTCATCCCCTAATGAACATCTATACTATGTTAGTGACTGCCCTTGGTATTCTGAAATAGCCAATTTCTTAGTTACAGGAGTCATTATAAGATTCTTAGGGAATCAAGATCGAAGGAAATTCCCTTTTGATGTTATACACTATGTGTTTGATGATCCATACCTCTATAAGTTCTTCCCTGACCAAGTCATTAGGAGGTGTGTCCCAGAATCTGAAAAAGAGTCCATCCTTAAATTCTGTCATAGTGAGTCATGTGGAGGTCACTTTTCCTCTAAGAAAACATCTTCTAAGATTCTTCAGTGTGGTATATTCTAGCCCACCCTCTCAAGGTACTCCTACACATTTTGTCAAAGTTTTCCTAGGTGTCAGCAAGTAGGATCAATCACAAAAAGGAATCAAATTTCACTCACTCCCATCTTAGTGGTTGAGATCTTTGACTGTTGGGGAATTGATTTCATGGGTCCCTTCCCAAAATCTAGGGGATATATTTATATTCTCTTACCTGTTGATTATTTCTCAAAATTGGTTGAGGCCATTCCCACAAAATCCAATTATCATCAAACTGTGATTATATTCCTAAAAGAAAACATATTCTCTATATTTTTAATTCCTAGGGCTATTATAAGTGATCGTGGAACTCATTTTTGAAATTTTCCATTCTCATCACTCATGGAAAAGTATGAAATTATACCAAAGTGTCCACTACTTACCACCCATAGACCAATGGTTAAGCTGAGTTAGCCAATCAAGAAATCAAACAAATTCTTGAGAAAACTATTAATCCATCAAGGAAATATTGGTCAATCAAACTCTCAGATGCTCTTTGGGAATATCATACAGCATAAAAAACCATCCTCATAATTTCACCATATAGGTTGGTTTATGGAAATCATGCCATTTACCTATTGAAATTGAGCATAAGGATTTTTGAGAAATTAAGAAAATAAATTATGACCTCTCATTGGACGGAACAAAAAAGAAATTAAATCTCAATGAACTTGAGAAACTAAGGATGGAGGCTTATGAAAATTCAAGGATCAAAAAGCTATAGTCCAAGCCTACCAATCTAGGAATATCAAATTCAAACATTCTGAACTGGGAAAATTCATGATCTTGTATAGTTCAAAACTTTATTTACACTCGAGAAAGTTATGGTCTAGATGGCCAGGTCCTTTCATAGTGCATCATGTGTACCCCCATGGGGTAGTAGAGGTTCAAGATCCCACAAGTGGTTACATTTTCAAGGTCAATGGTCGCAGGTTAAAACAATTCATTGAATCATTCAGTAAACAAGAAATAGCGGTTGAGTTAATTGATCCAACCTATAAACCAAGAAAAAATTGATAGATTTAGGATCCATGTCGGGCTAACGACGTTAAACAAAGTGTTTCATAGGGGGAAACCCATGGTTTTCAAGTTTCAAATAATTTTTTTGTTTTAATCAACTTTATATTTTAAATAGGATTAATGAATAATTTTTATATTTAAAAATAAAAAATATATATTGTTGACATGTTCTTCTATTATGAGAATGGATGGGTATGAAAGAGGAGCACCATATTCATCCGTGTCACGTGGTGTGATTCTTAAGTAATACCTTACCTATAAATTTAAACAGAAGACAATGTATCATCAGTTCATTTTACTTTTATGTGTTTGTAGGTTAAAATAAAAAAATAAAAAATAAAAAAAGGGACACATCGTAGGTCGTGGGTCAAACCCCATCACAATTGGCGAAGCCATGGGGAATCGAACCTGGGACCGAAGGGAGACAGGGGCGTGCACTTACCACTGATCTACAAATTATTGTTCTTACTTATTCTATAATTTATATATATATATATACTTATATTTTACTTTATATATATATATATTGTTTGTTTGTTTGTTTGTTCCTTTTTCCACTAGGGAAATCTCCAAGTGACATGGATATCAAAAGACTAAATTGGAGCAGCAAGAACTTCAAATTCAACCACCATGTGACTTTGTTCTATGTTTATTATTTAAAATTCCTTTTATAACTCATCTCCTCTATCTCTACCCACTTATAAATTGTATTTTCATTAAACACTAGGGATGGTGTTATTTTAAGTTGGGGGGGAGATGAAACAAAAAAATTTCTTTTTTGTGATAAAAAATAATTTGAAATAAATGTGTGTAAATGGAAGTAAAAATTTCTTTAACTTTGAACATGGTAATACACATTGCACACTTTGAAACTGAATATCAAATAATTTATCATGCCCTAATTCTGATTTTAATCCATATATAATTTCATGAGCATAGATATTTTGTAATGTGTGGCTGTTTAATGTGAAATTTCATCGTTTATATTTTCATCCAAATAAAAAAAGATCACAATGCACGTCCTTTGGATAGTGGGGTATTATTTTGATTTCATCAGGTCCCCCAAATAAATATCATAGTTTTGGTGATCAATTTAGTTTTAATATGAGTATTCAAAAAAACAAAAAAAATTAAAAAAAAGAAAAAATAATAAATTGCGCGTAGAGCAATGAAATGACCTAATGTGTGTCTTTCGGCACTTGGGGATCATGAATCCATAGTTTTATGGCCCAGAGTTAGTAAATTTATCTCTATTTTTGGTAATTTGAATTTGTTTTTGATTGAGTTAACTCGATATGATGCCCGAGTATGTGGGCTTCACTTGGTGCCCTAAGGTCTTTGAGTCAGGGAGTCATTGGAAAAGTCTTGCTACATGGGTTGACTCTTTTGAGTGAAATTTCAATTACCATGGAAATACTGAAACAAAAAAAATACTCATCTTAATATTGAAATGTGATTCCACCTAGCGCTTCTGTTTTCCCCCTTGAATAAAGATGAACCCCCATGTTTATTGTGATACACAACACATGCTCATACTTAATTGATATAGGATGAAATATGGAAATGAATTTGAAAAAAGGAAAGGGCTTGGGATTGGGATATTCTTATGAAACTATCTTGTATTAAAATATTTTGATGTGTTTCATGATTGTTTGGTATAAGGTTTTTTGGTGATCATTGTGTATTAATTTTTTTTGGAAAAGGGAATTCGAATTTCATATTATTGAGATATATTTTTTCTGGGACTAGAAAAACTCAAGTTGGGGGTGTGATTAGCCTATAAATGAGGCTAATATTAATTTTTAATATATATAATATTCATGTGCTTTAATATTCATAAACACCAATTTAGTGCATTTTACACTTTCAACATCATCTCACATTATGATTGTAATTCCTTCTTAAAATTCACTATTATGTGGTACATTTTTTAACATCATTTAAAGTGCCCAATGATCTTGATTTTATTTTAATATTTAATTTTCAGGTTTCTAATTATATTGGGAACAATTCATACTGGTGTAGTTTTGGAAGATTCACATTGTAAGAACACCAAAATGGTATTTCATGCAAACAATTCCGGAGAAGGCAGATTGGACACCATCCCACTAATGAGAATGTGGGGCCCCACATATAGGCCCAATGAAGCCCAAATATTATGGTATACTAGAATAAAAATAGAGTAACAAATAATTATTCAGTATCCAATGCTAATTCGGCCTTAATGGTAGTTATTAAGGCGTCCCAATATAGAGATAAAATTCTGGTCCATATTCTAAGGCACATAAAATCATTCCAAAAATTTAATAATATCTCGGAAACCACATATTCCTTTGGTCTGAAATGTTACATAGAGCTAGGGGACATCCGGAGATCCATTTTTGTCTTCTATGGCCCACTCTAATTCATCCATATAGAAGGTATTCCAGGCACCTCTCTTGGGTAGAAGCAAGTTGGCTGCCACCTCGGGTCAAGGGTGGAAAAGTCTACTCTCTCTTAACTTTCCACCCATCTAGGCCCTCCACCATTAATTGAGGTGACTTCCACTATTGTAGGATCGACCCAAGGATTCAAAATTTCCTATTTAAGGTAGTGTTGGTAGAGGATTTCAGGATCCTTGGATCTTTGTTTTCATTGTAATGTTATTATGTCGATTTGGCTTTGTAACATTCTTCTTTCTCATGTAAGTTGTTCAAATCACCTTGGTTCTTAATAAAATTTCTTCCTTTCCCCTTATTCTGTTTTTCTTAATATCACATTGATATTTTTTCCTAAAAGTTTTAATTTATTCACACCATACTTTGTGAGATTTATCACACAACGGTGGAGTAATCGATTTTTTTTTATTGTTTTTACTTCATCAATTCCACCCTCGTAAGTCTACTTCCCTCTTATTTTGAGGAAATATAATAAATGGAGGGATAACTATTTTATGGGTTTATCCAATGGAGTATCAAGGGGATGGATTTAATGTTATTTCTCACTCTCTAAAGGTTTATTAATTTCTTTTATTTGAGTTTCTTTTATTCAATGATTTTCTCTCTTCCTCTTCCATATTGAATTTAATCACCCCACTTTTATATGCTAATAAGATCCTTTACCTTGGAGTGATCATGAAAATGATCCTACAAGTGTATAGGTGATTAGAATGTGTTTGTGAAGGTGTTTAACTAGTAGGTGATGAGGTTAGTTTAAATTCATTGAATGAATCCATCTCGAGTTAATGAAATTGAAATCTTTAAAAAAGGAATTCATCCAATCCAACCTGAGAAATAACCTAGGATCAACTCATTATATTAATTTGAATTAACTTAAATCAATTAGTGATACCTTAAAACCATCTAAAATCAACCCAAGTTAGCCACTTTATAGATAAAAACAATTCATATAATGTACGTGCCTGTAGGTTACTTCTTAGGTCTCTGAGGATTTGACAACCCAAGCTAAACTACAAGGACCATTCTACCTTCATATCTTGGTTAAATTTGAGCGTGAATCATCCAAAGAGGTCCCACTCATTATATCATTCATGTCACATCCAGTTTTACGATTCCTACTCTCTAGTACTCTTGACACCAGAAGATTCTACTCCTTAAGCCATGATTCGTATCTCTACTTCTATGAAAACTCACTTAAAGTATACCCAAAGGATCATCTCGTCGTAAGGGTCCAAACGCCATAGATAGTGCATCAATGGGGCACTCAGTCTGAAAGATATTGGAGTTTTAGTAAATATGGATCGGTTGAGTCTGGACCCAGTCTAACTTGGTTGGATCGACCCGACCAACACGACCCAGGGGGTCCTGCATGACCCAACCCATTCGGCCGACCCGAACCGACCCGGTTGGGTCTAGGCTGACCCAGTCTGGCTTGGCCTAGTGACCAGGCCTATTGGGGCCTTACTGGACCTAGCTCGGTTCAACTATGGGTCCAGCCTAACGGGTCACCCAGCGACCTAGTTCTCATTCAGTATAGTCCGACTTAGTAGGACCGGTTCTGACCAGCCAGGCCACCCAGCATCCCAGTTCCCCATCCGTCCTGGCCCGCATCAGTGGGCTGATTCTCCTCTAGCTTGTACATCATGCGACATCCAGTTTGCGTATCCATATGGAACCAGGATGGGGTCTCCTCCTCGACCAGTCAGTCTGCTCACAAGGATCGGGTCTTCCACGTGACCTGCTGTAATTCGTGATTCTAGCTCACTGCCAAAATCTACAGACCATGATTGTGTGGTCATGTATTCCTGCCACCGGCCTCCGTTCTGGCGGCCCATGTCACTGTCGCGGCGCACTACCAACGCGCCACCTCCTAACTATTGTTGGCCTTGGTGATAGTGGCTCATGCTGCCACTACGGCCTGGGTATCACGATCTAGTGCCGACTTCATTGCTTCCTACCACCGATGTGGCTTCCTATCACCTTCATGGCCCACTTGGATGTGTCCCTTGTCACCTGGAATCACAGGTCGATGCTCCATGAATAATAGGAAGAACTCAAGGAGAAATTTGGGAAGGATTCGCAATATAATAACACCCAAAAAATGATCCAAGTATTTGTTCATGTTGGCCAGAATGCTTTCTTGTTAGAAGGATCACAAAGAACCAAAATAAGGCAGAATAATCACTAAGATATATATCCCCTTTATCCTGCATCATTAACCATACCGAATGAATGATCAAATCGCAGATCAACCTATTTGTTGGTTGGTCTACATTATTTGTCAAAATTTAAGAATGGGGAAAGGAAAATTACTCAAAAAAAACCCTACCTGGGAAAGTATATTTCTCAAGGATGATTTTTCCTTGTCATTAGTTGATCTCTGGTCCCAAATCCACTCTCCAAGGGAGTCATCTCCATCGTCCGACTCGTCGTCATTCATTTTTGGAGTGGTTTCCTTCGTCATTTGTCAGAGTAATCCTAGGTTTTTTCGTCAATCATGAATTCCCTATTTAATTAAAGAAGGAAGATGTGTCTGTGTTGTACCATCTCCATGCTGATTCATTAATGAGGTTAATTAATGGGATTTTGCATCACCCCATCGCTGAACCACAGTGCTGACAAGACGTTGTGTAATGAAGATGAAAATATAATAAAATAACTTTTTAAGTTATTTTATTTTTCTTCTGAAAAGTCCGAAAAATATCTTTTTTATTCGACCTATGCTAGTAGATGTTAGGACCTTCCTAGTCAAATCTTGATGCCCTGAGTTCAACGGTGCCCTCGTATTTTTGATCTGGGCACTGGTTTTAAATTTAGAAAAACTTTCTCACACATTTATTTAATGAACTTTAAAAGTAGTTCTAAAATACATTATGGCCACTCCAGGCCTCAGAATCATGTGCCTTCTCAGAACCTGGTCTCGAAATAATCCCATTAAATTTTCAAAAAATTTACATGGAATTCAGATACATTACATCACTCCCACCTTTAAGGATTTATGTCCATGTAAGCGAAAACAATGGCTAATCAAACAAATGGGGGTACTGAGCATGAATATGAGCCTCATTCTCCCATGTGCTCTCCTAGAGATTCTTGTTCTACCAATGAACATGCACTAGAGGAATCGACTATCCAAGAAGGATCCTCTCCTGTCAATCCTCTATATCCACTGGGTACTCCATGAATGTTTCCATGTCATTAATTTCCAGATCATCGTGGTCAATGATGTGCGAAGGGTCATGCACATATCTCCTCAGCTGAGATACATGGAAGACATTGTTCACCCTCTCTAAATATGACAGTAGATCCAAGTGGTGCGCCACCTCACCCACTCTACATAGTATCAGAAAAGGTCCAATGAACCTCAGAGATAGATTTTCGCCCCGAAAAAATCTTTGTATCCCTCATCGAGGAGAGACCCGTAGGAATACGTGGTCCCATTCCTCAAACTCCAAGGGTCTTCGTCGCCTATCTTTATAGGACTTATGTCAGTTATGTGAGGTATTTATTCACTTTTGGATGACCTACAACTTCTCATTGGTAGCTTGTACCACCTCTGGACCCATGAGTGCTGACTCCCCTAGGTCGGTCCAGCATAACGGTGACCTGCTTGGTCATCCGTACAGTTCCTACAATGGTGCTATACTAGTGGTGGAGTGGTAGTTGTTGTTGTATAGAAATTATACCAGTGATATTTGGTCCTCCCAACTATGATAAAAATTAAGAATGCATGCATGAATCATGTCCTCCAAGGTTTGTATCGTCTGCTCTGTGTGACCATCTGTTTGTGGGTGAAAGGTTGTGCTCAAGCGTAGCTGAGTCCCAAACACCTCTAGTAATCCCTTCCACAATTAGGATGTAAAGTGTGAATCGTGATATGAGACTATCGTAGATGGGACTCCATGGATTTGAACTATATCCTACATGTAGAGTCATTCCAAGCTCTGTAATGAACCATATTCTTGAATGGGTAGGAAGTGGGCCAACTTGGTGAGTCGGTCTACGATCACACAGATGGTATCGTACCCCCTAGATGTACGTGGTAATATCATCATAAATTCTATAAATATCTCATCTTTTTTACACTATGTTTCCTCGAGGGGTTGTGTCAAGCCTATTGGAACCCGGTGCTCAGCCTTTACTTGTTGACAAGTGGGGAATCTCAAGACAAACATTGCCACTGCCTTCTTCATCCTCAGCCACTAGTATTATCGTCAGAGGTCCTCATATATCTTCTCCACACTTGGATTTACTACCAAAGGGGGTGTATGGAAATCCCTCAAAACATCCTCCTGCAACACCACTAGTACTACAGTGCATCTTTTGAAAAGGATAACATGCTCCCCACCTTTAGAATATCCCTCAGGGCATGCCTTATAGACATCTAGGTAGGTGTAGACTCACAGTTGGCATCTCCAAGTTGCACCTCCCAAAATCACTGTAAGAGTGGAGGGGAAACTACCATCAACTGAAGAAAATTTGTCTCCTCTCTATCCACAAAGGATATATGAAGTGAGGACAACTACTCTACGTCCTCATTCAATAGTCGTGAACTCAATGTTCTGCTGAGAGAATCTGCCACTACGTTCCCCTTCCTAAGAGTATAGGCTATCTTTAGGTCATAGTCCTGGAGGAACTCTAGACAATGTCACTATCTCATATTCAGATCCTTCTGAGAAAATTTATACTTGATACTCTTTTGGTTAGATTAGATCATGAATCATTTTCCCATAAGGTAGTGTCTCCACATATTTAGTGTGAAAACTACCGCTTCCAACTCAAGGTCATGAGTCACATAATTCTTCTCATGCGGTCTCAATTGTCGTGATCCATAAGCAATCACTTCTTTCACCTAAATCAGGACACAACTAATCTCAGTTCTTGATGCATCATATAACACCATGTAGTCGGTTCCCTCCTTTGGCATCCTCAAGATAGGAGCACTCGTCAAGCTCTGCCTCAACTGATTAAAGGTCTACTGGAATATTTTTGTCCACATAAAGGGGTTTCACTTCTTTATCAATATCTTCATGGTTTCTACTACTCTAGAGAAGTTATGTAAAAATTTCTGATAGTACCCAGTTAACCCAAGGAAACTTTGCACCTCAGTAACGCTCTTGGTTAGTTTCCAAGCAAGCACCACCTTGATCTTCGCTGGATCCACCGCAACTATAGCCTCTGAGATGACATGTCCCAAGAAATGAATGTAACACCCTAAGATTTTATGAGATATATTATTTTTAATTTATTTGATATCTTGTGTAGTATACTACAACAAGATTAGCTTGTTCTATACACAACACCATATTATCTTGCGGTATATGAAACACTATACTTGGCTTGTGTTACGCACAATTTCAAGTTTATTTGATAGAATTCATTTCACGCAACACTGAGTATATATTTTGTTCAATGTATAAAAGAACTATTTTTGGATTATTTTATATGTAACAACAAAGGAATATTGCACCATACGGAACACTGACTTGTCTTGCGTTACACACAAGAGTGGCCTTCCTCAATAGCTTGTTTTGTACTCAATACCGAGTTTCACTAAACAACAATATATTATTTAATAGGATATATACTAGTAGTTATGAATAGTATTAACCACATTTTGAATTTTATATAAAATTAAAATTCATATTATTTATTTTATAGAACATGATATAAGAACAAATTCAATTTTTTAGATAAAAGAAGTGTTTTTCAGAAAATGCAGTTTTGTCGCCTTTTGATGGCGCACCAATTTTAAATTTAGTTTTTAACACTTTTATATATTCTATTTTACAAAATAAACATCTTATTTGTAATCAGGACATAAAAATTTACTTTGGTTGAATTTTTTTTATTTTTTTGAAAAAATTTATATTTTAATGAATAGTGAAAAATACAGCATTTTAATTCAAAACTACATTTTCGTCTAATTTATTTATATAGTTATATTATATTTTTAATTGGTTTTAAAGTGTAATTGGGTTATTTTTTATCATTTAATACAATTTTGGTCATTTTATGTAATTTTACATTTAAATTGTACATATACACATGTCAATCGTTTGATATTTTTTACTTCTTAAAAACCTACTTTCTGGTTTCGACAACGGGAATTAATTTAAAATTAATTACTGAAATTTTTTGTGTTTTGAATTTTTAAAAATGGATCCCGTATTTATAATAATTAGGTCCAAACTATGTTAATAGGTTACTTTTATTTTTTGATATTATGAATAACAACTATGGTAATTTTTATTTACTACACTTAAAGATAAATTTGGTAAATTAAGGTAACAAAAAATCTAATAAAGATAAGAAAATTAACTTAAAACCTGCCAAAATCCTATTAGATGAATTAAAATACACTAATATCACCTAAGGGTCAGAATTTATTTATTTAATTGAATTTTTTCCATGAAAGTGATGTAATTATTATTAAAACAAAAGAAAGTGACAACATGTCACTCTCATATATCTTATAAGTATAATAATATTAATGTAGTTATAAACTTAGTAAAACTTAGAACATAAATAGTCTCTAAAAAGATAATTAAATTATCTAAATCATGTGAATTTATTTATAATTTTTATATATTAAATAATCACTATTAATGATGACACAATAGTGATGTAGAAATTATTTTACTAATAAAAATATCAAATAAATGGTTTTAAAAATATTAAAAGTAATATAATATGTAATAATTAATGTTATCCATGAATTTTATAGGTTAATATTACTTTTTAAGATTGTATTAAATATTTTGGTTCTAATTTATCATATGTGTGGATTTTATTTAAAGTCAAATAAATGAATAGTGTCAAAATTGACACTATTGAAATTTTATAAAAATAACATATTATTAAATTATTTAAAAATCACAAAAAAATTTAAAAATTACAAATTGAAAAATATATGGTCTAAAATTTCATAAATTATCCATCTATGGACAATTTACAACACATAATTAAATATTTATGACCATTAAATATTTAGAATATATTACCACAAGTAAAATTAAATAGATTAAATAAGGATAAATCAAAATGATAAGGTTTAAAATAAAATCAAAACATGTATAAATTTTATTTTTTGACTGGATTTAGAACCATACTCATATAAAATTCTAAATAATACACTTTTGAGGCATTTTAATTTAAAAAATAATAATTTATATTAATTTAATAGTTTTGGTATTTCCAAAGGTACCCCTCCCCTCTCTTATAAAAGGGAACCTCTCCTCATTTAATCACACCTCTAAAGCCCTTTTCTCATCCAAAACCTGCCTATTTCCTCTCCCAACTTCCCTCACTTCATCCTAGAGGCCACACTTTGTTCATAAATCCATCATGAGGAGGAATTTTTTGTGCAAATAAAAAGGAGATACTCGAAAAAGAGGTAATTGTTTTATCCCCTATTTAAAAATTCTTTTATTCTTGTACTTCCTATTCTTATGTTTTTTACATACTAAAGTAATAAATGTAGTATCTTATACATTCTAATAAGTTATTATAATTATGTAAAAACCTTAGACCTTATTTTATACATCCTACAAATAACAATATCACAGTGCATGTGTGCGTACAGCTTACCGTCTCCACACTGTGGTGTAATTTTTTATTCAATAATACTTAAATTGGATGGGTATAATGATTAGTATAATGGATTTAAATAATTAATATAACATTATAATTATTATTTATAATTAATATACCAACCAATTCTATACTATTTAACCATTAAGTGAATGATATCATCGCTCATGCATATATACGGTCTACCGTCTCCACGACGCGATTGGATTCATTCTCCACATTAACCATTCAAGAATGATTATAAAATGTAAATTATGAGTAAAAATAATAATTATGAACTTTATTTCATGTTTTAAATGAATAAAATACATCATAAGAATAATAAACATGACTTACATGGAAAAATAAGAATGAGAAAACAAAGTACTTAACACCCAAAATTATGGAAATATTGAAACACTATTAACAAAATGATATAATATGATCATATATGATATAATAAATATTAATATTGTTCTGGTATAATTTAATAACATACTTTAACCATTATACAGGATGTTTGGATACATATAAAGGATATTGAACCTATTGTAAAGGATAATTTTGTAATCTCATTATTATCCATGATTGTTTATTAATAATTATTTACTAGGGTATATTTATCATTCACATCCATGTTTCCTAAATATATAATAATATTTCCATTATTCTGCAATTTTTTAATGTCAATTTTACCAATTAGTTAATTTTTATTAAATTGTATCAAAGGAATCTTTCTTTCATTTTTCATACGAGGTACTTTTTGTCTTTTCCAACAACAGTATGAGAAGATGTTTTTTCAAAACATATACGGCATGAATGGATTTTTACTTATTCATAAATACTTATTTCCATGAATATTACTCTACATGATTTCAAGTTTATTATCAACTAAATTCTTTTCTTTTAAAATTACGTTGCATTTTGATAAAATAAAACATTTTTGAATAAGAAAGGATATTTTCCTCAAGAATTAAGCTTAAGTGTTTTATCAAAATTATTTTCCATCTAAGATGACATAGGGTTATGTTTCTATCCCTATTATTAATTTTATTTTATTGTGTTTATTATGGAATTATTTTTATGAAATCCATTTGTTTTATGTGGATTATGTTATGATGGAATGATGTTTAAGAAACCCATTTTATTTTTTGGGTTATTCTATGATGAATGGTTTAAGTTTTTGTGGCACATGTAAGAATGATTTCACTATGAGATGGGTGGTACCTATATATCCATCCAATGAATTCGGTAAAGATTTATATCTCATGAGATATACATGATTGGAATAACAAGTAAATCTAGTTCAGTAATACATGGCTAGAATGGCAAGTAACCTGGTTCAGTATTGGACTTTGTCTAATATAATGGTTTTGGAAACAATGTCTTGGCTACTATAGAAATAATATTATGTGATTATTTGTTCTCCACAATTCCATGTTTTATGCCAATTCTATTTTATCATGGTTAATGTTCCTTTATGATCTATCCCTTACATACTGCCAAGATTTATTTCATGACTCGTTATTTTGAAATTTAATCTTTATGGTCATGTTTTTACATTATTATGTTTATGGTTTGTTTTATGTTCTCAATTTTTACCCTTACTGAGCATTTGATCTCACCCTTTTTATGTTTTCTTCTCCCTGGGATATAAAGAAAGGTTTTAGGTAGGAAAACAAAATTGGAAGATCTTTATGGGAAATGTTGAAGATATTTCACCAAGTTAGAATATTATGTTCCAAGTTTCGAAAGACACTAAACTAATACGATCTTTGGGAGTTTTTTTGTATCATGTATTAAGTATTCTGTAAAATTAATGTAATTTCCATGTATGTTAATATTGGGTCACTATAGTAAACCTTTCGTATCTATAACTCACACTTCAATATATTTATGTAAAGCTGGTGCTTTCGTAGTGTGTCCAGAACCATCCTCAGTTGTATCGTGTGATCCTCCTCAAATGCTAAATACTCTAAGATGTCACCAATGAAGACCAATACAAACTTTTCTAAGTATGGATGAAATATCATGTTCATGAGTCCCATGAACACTATTGGAGAATTCATCATTCCAAATGGAATCACTAAATACTCGTAGTGGTATTAGAGACATCTAAAATACATCTTCGAGATGTCCTCATCTTGTACTTGAAGCCAGTGATAGCCTGATCTGAGGTCTATCTTCGAGAACCATCTCTCTACCTTCAGCTGATCAAAGAGGTCTTCAATCCTCAATAAGGGATACTTGTTCTTCACGATCACCTGGTTCAGGTGTCGGAAGTCCACACATAACCTCAAGATGTTGTCTGACTTCTTGGAAAACAACATTGGGGTTACCCATGTTGAAATGATGGGCCTTATGAACCCATTCCTCTATAATTTCTCCAACTATAACCTAATCTCTCAGATCTCTACAGGATCCATCTGATATGTAGGTGTAGATATCGGTGTCATCCCAGGGTAAAAATCAATGCAGAATTCTACCTCTCCCTGAGGATGTAGCCCTGGAACATCCTCTTAAAGGATGTCCTTATACTCATCCACCACTATAGGAAACTGTGGACTCGTCTCATCCATTGTACCAAGGGTCATTCTATCCAACTGATGAGTGATCGGATACACCCTCATGTGTGTGAGTCCATCTCGTGCTACAAGAGCTCCCTTCTCATAGGTGAAGGGAAATCTGGTCCCATATCCATAGACATGCTGCACTCTGCACCTAAAATAGTCAATCTGAGCATGGACTGTGGATAACCATTCCATACCGAGAATGATGACATAAGTCCTCGATGCTTCTACTATGAGTTCCCAGCCAAATCTCTCACCACCAAGAGTAAGCTCACACTACCGAAACTAGTGTGTGGTTGTCGAATCCCCTATCGTAAGAGTATCTAATTGTAAGTATTGAGCCAAGAACTTGATCAGAATCTCCGAGCTCTGAACAAGGTTCATGGTAAGGAAAGAGTGACTGGAACCTCTATCTATAAGAACTGAAACTAAAGTAGAGAAGACATAGATCATACCTAATATCATCTCTGGGATGTTGGTATTGTATTCCGCAATTTCCTGAAGTTGAGTCTTCCCTTGTCCACCTAATCCTGGAGCCCATTGTGGACCACCTAGTAGTGGTGGTGGTAGGACCTCATACCTACTCCCACCTCCTGCTGCTCATCCTGCTCCTCTGCCACATCCTTCACATGGAAAACCGCCCTGTTCATGTCTCTGTCGCTGCATCGGCAGTCCCTCAACCATTTTTCGGTCCTCTGCATGACGATTCGGGAAATGCTGATCTATATACCCTTTCCGGTCATACATGTAGCATACTCTGATATTCTAATGACTCCCTTTACCCTAGGAGCTACATACTACTGACCCTGAGTCCTAGGGTCTTCCTCTGAATGGTTTGGCCCATTTGGGTCTCTGCTTCATTTTTCAGCTACCTTCCACAGATGATTCGTCCACCTGTCGACTTATGGTATCTCCTACCATTGGTGCCTGCTCTGCTAGGAATCTCTCCACTTGTAGAGCTCGCTTCAGCACCCCAACTTACATGGTGATTTTGAGAGAAATAATTGATGCCCTGATCTCCTACTGGAGTCCCTACTCAATGGTCCGGGACCTGAAGAAAGGTCTTGTACCATATATGTAGAGTGATGGGAGAGGTCTGTGAACCTCGTAGAGTACTCAGCCACTATCATGATACCCTATTGTAGGTGAAGCAGCTCATGTATGTGCACTGAGCCCAAAGTTGTAGGGAATAACTCCTCCCTGAAAACTTTCTCGAAATCATACCAGGCAAGGGTCAACTTATCATGAGTCTGTATGGTCAAACTCTGCCATCTCCCCACTGAGACCTTCAGAAGACTCACTGCTAGAACCGTCATCTGTTCAAGTTGTATCCACACTAAGCAGAAGACTCGTATCACCACCTCCATAAAATCCTCAGTGACCTGAGTATCTATCTCTTCAATGAACCTCAGAGGTCTCTGTCTCTCAAACTCATGCAAGGTATTGATCCTACGTGCATCCTTTACTGGTAGCATTGGTAGTAACTACTAAACAATGGGAAGTGGTATCACTGGTACACCGCTCGAAGGTACCATCTTGGGTAACGGTCCCTATACCATAGCCTCATCACTTTGTGGTCCATCGTGGTCACGCACTGGAATCCTGGCTGGCTGGCTACGTGGAGGCATCCTGAAAGAGATCAAGATGAATAATGATTAATAAATTATACCTGTTGATATGACTTTGACTTGGAAAAATCATGATAAAACATTCAAAGACACGTGAAATTAGTGTTTTCATGTACTATGTTGAAAATCATAATTCAGGGTCCTGGTGTATGGATACATCGGTCATTGCACCAACACCGGACTCCCTGGCCTGAAAGCCGAACTTGAAACACTTAACACCTTTTCCCCATAAGTTCTTCTACTAGAACTGACCCCCTTTGATAACAATTTGTCACTACCCGTCCCCCAGGTCTCATGTCGTGACTACCCCAATCCCACCTACCATAGGCTAGGGACTGTAAACTAGCACCGAGTAGGTATATCCCAAAAAGGGAAGGCATTTCCCTTTAAACCTGTACAGATGCACAAAGCTCAAACCATAGAAAGTAAACACAAAGTAAAATACAACTATTACTGAGACAACCACTGAGAGTACAGGACAAAATGAAAGTAAAAAGGGGTCAGAATACAATCCCAAAACCAAAAAGGAAAGTAAAACTACCACGGTTTGTCCTCTCTGGGCCCTACCTCAATGGTAGGTGAAAGGTAACTTCATGTAGTTATAGAAGTACGCCTTTCTGTCTGGTCTCACTGAGCACCGCCTGGTCTCGGACCACCCAGGTCTCTGTAGAAGTACCAATCACCTGCACAAAACATGACACGTGTGGTAAAATCCCATGCAGGGGTGAGTCACATAGTACTCAGTAGGGAACCCAATCTACAAAGAAAAGACCACAAAACAATAGCACAAAGTAAAGACCACAAAGCAAAGACCACAAAGTAAAGACAGCTCACACCAGGTATAACTCAAAGTATAGAAGGTAATATTATCAATAATAAATCACAATCATCTTGTACTACTAAGGGACTTATCTCTGATGAGTCACTGAGGTCAGTTTGGATATTGTACCACTGAGGTCCACTCAGATACGGGACTACTGTGGTCCGCTAGGCTGCAGGACCACTGAGGTCAACTCGGCTCCTGGACCACTGAGGTCCGCTCAGCT
Source organism: Viscum album (assembly GCA_963277665.1). Classification (NCBI taxonomy): domain Eukaryota; kingdom Viridiplantae; phylum Streptophyta; class Magnoliopsida; order Santalales; family Viscaceae; genus Viscum; species Viscum album. The sequence continues at coordinate 1,549,156,104 of OY728142.1, forward strand.
GTTGGACCACTGAGGTTAGCTAAACTTCTAGACAACTAAGTTTTGTTCATATCCTGGTCCACTGAGGTCCCACTTGTCATATCCTTCATGTCACAACCAGTTGAAGGATTCTTTCTCTCTAGTGTGCTTGACTCCGGGAGATTCTACTCCTTAATCCATTGTTCGTATCTCGACTGCCATGAAAACTCACTTAGAGTATACCCAAAGGATTGTCTCATCACAAGGGTCACAATGTCGTAGACATTGCATAATGAGATGTCGGTCTGAAAGATATTGGCATTTTAGTAAATAGGGGTCAGTTGCATTAGGGCCCAGTCCAACTTAGTTAGACCGACCCGACCAACCCAGTTCGGGGGGTCCCGCATGACCTGACTTATTTCTAATAACCTAACCCGAATTAATTAGGTCTAGGCCGATCCGGTCTGTCCTGGCCTAGTGGAGAGGCCCATTGGGCCTTGTTGGACCTAGCCTGGTTTGGTCGTGGATCCAACCCGCCAGGTCACCCAGCGACCCGTTCTCATCTGGTCAGGTCCGACTTAGTCGGACTAGTTTGGACCAACTGGGTTGCCCAGTGTCCATGTTCCCCATTTATCCTAGTCCACATCAGTGGTCCGATTCTCCTCTATCCCAGACGCCATGCAGGATCATGTTCACACAGCCACGCAGCGACAAGGTGGTGCTACCTCCTTGTCCAGCTGGTCCGCTCAGGCGGACCGGGTGTTCTGTGTGATCTGCGGTAAGTCGCGGGTCCAGCTCACCTCCATGGTCCGTGGACCATGGTTTTTATCAACATTTCACCTTCGATGTGGCCAGGTGGCCGCGTTCTCAGACCTCTATGCCGACGGCCCCTGTTGTTGCCGCAGCGCACTGGCAGCACGCCATCTCCTGAATGTCATCATCCTTGGTGTCAAAGGTTCCTGCTGTCGCTACATACTACGTACCACGTCCTGGTGTCGCGGTGCCACCATCGTAGTAAGGTGTCGTAGCCTTGTGCCACCATAGTGACTGGGTGTCACAGCCTTTTGTCGTCGCTGCAGCTTCCTGCCACCATCACGGCCCTTCTCTCCTGGTGTCTTGGGTCGATGCACTGCAAATAACTAGAAGAACTCAAGAAGAAATTGGGGAAGGAGTATCAACACAAGAACATCCAAATAAAAATCGAGGTCTTTGTTCATGTTGATCCAGATATATTCTTATTAGTTGGATCACGAAGAACCAAAATAAGGCTGAGTAATCACTAAGATATATATCCCCTTTATCTTGCATCATTAACCATCCCACATAAACGATCGAACCATGGATCAACCTGTTCATGGGTTGGTCCACATTCGTCGTTAAATTTTAAGAATGAGGAAAGGAAAATTACTCAAAAAAACCCCTACCTAGGAAAGGATATTGCTCGAGGATTATCATTTTTCATCATCCATTGATCTCCATTCCTAAATCCACTCTCCTGGGGTGTCATCATCGTCATCTGATTCATTGGAATTCATTATTGGAGAGGTTTCCTTCATTATTCTTCAGAGGAATTCTAAGGTTGTTCATCAACCCTGAATTCCCTCTTTAATTAAAGAAGGAAGATGTGTGTGCATTGCAGTGTCGCAATGCCGATTCATTAATGAGGTCCATTGATGGGATTTAATGTCGCCTCCTCACTGCATCACAGAGTTGATGAGTCACTACGTAACAAAGAAGAAAATATAATAAAATGACTTTTTATGTTATTTTATTTTTCTTCCAAAAATTACGAAAACTCTCTTTTTCAGTCGACCCACGCCGGTTGATCTTAGGCCCTTCCTAGGAAAATCCTGATACTCTGAGTTCAACAGCACCCTCAGATTTTTGATCTGGGCACTGCTTTGAAAGTTAGAAAACCCTGCTCGCATGTTTATTTAATGAACTTTAAAAATAGTTCGAAAATACATTTAGGCCACCCCAGGCCTTGGAATCATGTGCCATCTCAGATCATGGTCTCAAAATAATCCCATTAAATTTTCAAAAAAATTACATGGAATTTAGGGTCATTAAAAAAATTAAGATCCATATTTCTCATAAATAACCCATTAAAAACATTTCAAAATATTACATAAATTTATTTTCATAGAAGAAAATAATTTATAACTTCTCATTTTCACAAAAGATCAATTTTCTTAAAATTCAAGAGAGTTTGGAGAAATCCATATTTTTGGAAGAAATATTTACATTTAAAATACATAAAGTGTAATGATTTAAAAATTAAAACAAGTGCTTATATAAAATTGAATGAAATGTTAAGAACATTCATGGAATATGACCATATCTACTTGAATGAAATTAGTTAATAAAAAATCACATAAAATAATAACTTCCATTGATTTCAAATTCATTTCTCACATAATAACTTTTCCCATTAGAAATATTTACATAGCTAGAGATTTTAATAAAATCAAATACCCTTTAAAATTAAATTTAAACAATAATAAAACAAATTATTGTTATTTTTTTAAATCATAAATCAAAATAGAAGTTTTTTAGATAAAATTTGAAAATATAATTGTTTATATAATAAAATATAATAATTTTCTATAAATTTTACTCCCCTTCTAATGGTTTTCTAAAAGCATAATTTTAGAATATATATATATATATAACACCCTTACCTCAGAAATATTTAACGCAACTTACTATGAGATACTTGAACTCACTGGATGAATAAGGCGAAGAAGAGTTTCAAGTTGCGGAGAATTTTCTAAGTAGAACCATTTGAATAAATTTCTATTTTATAGTCATAGTTATAGTATTTTATTTTATTTAAATAATATACTGATACGTTATAATCAGATGAGGTTTGAGGATATGATGGTAAATATATTTATCTTATATATATATATATATATATATATATATATATATATATCTTACCATTTTTTCTGCTACAATAAAGAAAACCCAACATGGATAAATTCGAAACAAACATGTGTTATATTGGTTTCATAGTGTATTCACACTTTTATTGCACACTGCCAATTGAAAACTATATGTTGGATCAAGAAATTGGCTTGTTGAACGATCTTTGAATATTGATTGGAAATATATATATATATATATATATATATATATATATATATATATTATACCTATGTATCTATAAATAAGATCTCAGATACAAATGAATCCATTTATTTAAATGTTAATATGAATATATATATTTTTATTTATAATGGTGGTGATACATTTGAATATGAAAACTCATGGAAGTAATTAATAATGATGACATAAAATTTTGTTATTACTTGTTCATATAGATATTCATAATTGCAATTATTCTTCGGTTAAGCAATAAAGTTGAGTTAAGATGTCTTTATACAGAGATGTTGATAGTGGTGGTGGGGGGAACACATCAGTGTTAAGGGTATTATGATAAAACTAAGAGGGAGGAATAAAATCAAAACAACAATGAATATAGACTACCAACATAGATTGTGGGAGAAAATTAAAGATAATGAGGAAACCAAAAATGATCCTAGAAATTTTATTTACACTAATATCTAGACACCAAGACAAAATATAAATACTTATAAATCATGATTATAGGAGGATGATGATAAAGAATAGATCGCCTTCTGTGTTCAAATATCTCCCTCTCTGGAAGTCGATACCGACTTCAATTCCCATTTATATGCTTGGATTCTCAAAATAGAATACTTCATCTACATTTGAGTCCCTTCTGATATCGAATCCCCTAATCTTTGGTTGAACATCCCCTTCTTTTTTGACTCATCGGTGCTCGGCTTTGATATTTTGAATCCCTTGGTTCCTCCGAAAAACCCGATCGACACCCCCCTTATCCAATCTTTCCTTCTTTTACCCAAAAATCCTAGAGACAGGAAAGAAGCCTAATACTAGAAAATATATTAAATAAAAGTAAAAATGCACAAGAAAATAGAGTCACGGAATAGATCAAGAAATACGAGTATAAACCTCACCACGAATATCAGTCTGGACAAGGCCATTACAAAAATCAGGCAAGATGCAGGACCAATTGGAACTAACCTCCAAGATTTCTCTCTTGGAAAGAGCATCAGAAACCTGATTGGCCTCAAAATAAACATGTCTTACTTCAGGGGAGAAAAACTCCACAAGCCGAAGACATTCGATCCAATCAGGTAAGATCTTTCAAGGTACATTCCGGGAGCAATCTCGAAGAATTTGAACAACAATAGTTGAGTCGAACTCCAACCATTATTGATGCCAATTAAAGTGAACGGAATAATTGATTTCTTTAATCATATCCCAAATCTCTAATTCAATTTCAATACCATTTCTAATAAAATGGGAGAAGCATCCTTTCACAAATCCAGAGGATGTTCGAAAAACACCACCACAACCAGAAGGGCCCAGAGCACCCAAGGCTGTTCTATCTACATTGACTTTGATCCAACTAGGGATGGGAGGTATCCATTGAACATACTTCATCATTAAAAGTTTCTTGGACCTGCCATGCACACCAAGTGATCTCAAAAGAACAATATCAGCAACATCATTATTCATAGAGCATGTTTGAATAAGGGAGGCAGTCCAGATTGCATGATGTATAAACAAAACACCATTATGAAAGGATGGATTAATGTTATTGAAAGCCAAATCATTCCTTTCCTTCCAAATAAAAGAGAAGACACTCACAACAGTAGCCAAATGGAGGGAGTGAATCTTTTCACTACACTCTTTTCTACAAATGGACTGTAATAGGTCCTCCAGATATTGTAAATTAAAGCAGCAACTGAAGAGATTCTGCAGATAATATCAGAACCTACTCGTGAATCGTAAGGAGATAAACAGCTGGTGGTGTGTTTCATCTGCATCTAAATAGAGGAAACAAGCAGGGGATAGATGAACCACAGTGCGCTACAACAGGTGCTGCACTGGAAGGCACTGCTTCCAGATTTTCCAGATGATGATCGTTGAAGCAGGTGGAATAAAAGCAGTCTGGACACCTTTGATCCAAAAGGGCGAGTTCAGGGAAGGGCCACAAGGCAACCTATAACAATCCTTAGTAGAAAATATTCCATTTAAATTGGACATCCAAGTGAGAGTATCATAATCAACATATTTGTATCTTGAGATCTACAAGAAAAGATGATCAGGTAATAACCCATTCATATTTACAATACCACGGATATCAGCAATAGCATAGTTCCTCAGGGATGGAGGAACAGCAATGTCATCACATATGGGTTGGGATAACCAAGGAGTTATCCAAAGGTTCAGAGGAGAGTTCTCACAAACCATCCATCTTGAGTTTTCCATAAGACCAGCATAAGCCTGCTTAATGGCAGGACAAACAGAGGAAGTCATGTAATAAAATTAATTTAAGTATGTATAATTATAAATCATTTATTGTTTATGTATTAAATTATAATTCATATAATTTATTTATTTGTATTAAAACAAAATATTATTTCATGGACAATAATTTAATAAAAAAATTATAAATGTATATGTTAACTTATAACCCAAAAATAATCATTTTAAAATATTCTTTTAAACAAAATAATACCATATTTATAAAAATCAATATTTATTTATAATTTTGAATAATAATTTAAAATAAAATATTATTTCATGAAAATGATAATTTATTTAAAACTATTATAGCATGATATTTGAAAACTAAATTTATTTATAAAATCATAATTGATGAAATAATTTAATATATCATCATTTATAAAAAATTAATATTATTTATATGTATTATTATATAATTTTAAATATTTAAATTAAATTATAATCTAGTTTTTATTAATTAAAACTATTAGTTTCAATTATTATTTTCATAACTTAGTTTATTTAAAATTAGAAAAAATACATTTAATAACCACTTATTAATATTCCAAAATTTCTGGGATATCACGGAGCTAGAAGCCAAAACCTTGTGATTGTTCCTAATTATCTATCCCATTGTATGATTATCAATCTCAACTTGGGTGAGTTTTCTAACACACCTAATAAGAGAAAAATGGATTTTCAAGAAGACCATAGAGGGAAGAAGATTTATCTTCCTACTTATCAAGTATGTGGGTATAAGCACTCAGGGAAATGTTTCTGATGAATGAGAAGATGTTTTATGTGTGGAATAGAATGGTATAGAGTAAGTAATTTTTGAGTAAAAATAAATATTTTGATGTAAGTAAATGAATTTAATCCTAAGGTACCATTTATATTTCAATGTATTATGTGTGGGGAATATGGGAATTATCCAAGCTAATACCCTAATCTAAGGGTTAACTCTTAGACCAAGTAAGAACTCATGTTATTCCAATCATCAAAGTTAAAGGATCAATGTTTTTATGTATTAGTATTTGATAATTATGTTGTATAAGTGTTATATAAATGATATTCTAGATATAAAAATCATGAAACATCTAAAGGGTGTTCCAAAATAGTTTTCTTTAAGGATTTGAAAACATGTGATGAATGATACTGATAACCATGAAAAGTGATTTATTGGTAAGTTGATAATGTTTAGTTAGGATAAAGAAGTGATTAGAATTAATTAAGTAAATGGGATAGTATTTGTGACCTTGAAATTGGTTTATTATTTGATGAAAAATTAATTTATTTAATCTTTGATGAAGTGTATTGCATTTTTTGATTCATGGGATATATTTAATAGACTATGATTTTATTTAAGGAATAAGGATTGTGATAATTTTTGGAATCATATATGTTTTCATGAGAGGTTAACTTAATATTTATTTATACCATCATGATTTTATAATTTTAATGTTGATCATAAGCTCAAAGGTATAGATACCCCTTAGAGGTTTTAATTGATAGCATTTTGAGGGGATTTTAAACTTTTACTAGGTTTTAGGAAGAATACACTATTGATGTTTAAATAACCCTTTGGGTTAATGTATGAATTTATTTTGAGTTAATAAAATTCTATTAGATGGTGGTATGTAGATAATCTTTATGGATATAAATTGATTCATTGACAATGATATATTTTCAGAGATATTTATGGTCAAGATAAGGATTACCTTTTACATTAGTATATAAATTTGATTCATGATATTTTTTGAATTTAAATACATTATAATATTATATAGTAATTTATTATGGAAATTAATGATATTCTAGGAGATGATTCATTATTTTGGGTTTTATGTAACCTTTAGGTTTAACATGTGATTTAACATTAAAGATTATTTGGGAAGAATGAAATTAATTTTTTGGGGATGTAAGCTGAAGAGCATGAGATCACCTTTTAGGTTAAAAAATTTCTTAATGTTGAGGTTATTGATGATATTTAGGATGTAGGCTTATTTATGAAATGATCTAAGTGTAATGTTTATCGTTATTATATAAATTTTGGAGTTAACTGTATTATTTCATCATATGAAGGTTTATAGATTTTGGAAATTATACTACATGTGTTAAGAATTTAGCATTTTTTTAATATTTAAATATAGGAGGAATATATTGATAATATTTTTTGGATTATGAAGTTGATTTTAGTAATTCAATAATGAAAAATTCATATTTAATACTCATCATTTAGAGAAAAATATGAAATTGTAGTGGAAATTGATTAAAGAATGAAATTATACTTATCAAGTAAGTATATTTCCTTATGTTCTTAGTCTATATGGTGAATTAATTTCCCCACTCTAGGAAAAGGATCTTGAAACAAAACAATTATCCTATTACATTCATTTCTGATGAATCAATGGTCTTTTCATACCTCAATGATCTATGGTTTTATAGTTATTAACTTTCTCATGACAATTCACATTATTGCGATCAATGTTCTCTATAAATATCCATAATTATTTAGACATTAAATTTTTCCTCCATGTTTATATTTTCACTTCCAACTAATGTTCTCCTATTTTAAAACCAAGTTATTTTTTATTCTATGTGACCTTTTTATTTCCCTTTAACCATTTTCAAGAGGAAGTTTTATTAACCCTTTTTACGATGTCCATTTTCAACAAAGGAATTTTGAAATATTAAACCCTTGGTTACCAAGCACAAGTTTAAATTGAGATTTTTAAATTTATTAAATATAGGATAATGTAACACCATAATATTTAAAAGAACATTATGTTTGATAGCATATACAACACACAATAATGAGCTTAAACGGACAATAAAATATTATTATTTTATGAACGTTGTAACATAGACTTTGAATTGGTGGGTATAAATAGAATTAACCGGATTATGAAATATATATAAAGTTAATAAGTAATAAAAATGTACTGATTAATTCTTAAGAAATAAGCACTCAATTTTTAGTAAAGACTTTTCATTCTTCAAAATACATTGTCTTCAAAAATAGTTTTTATTTATTTTTGTGATAAAATATTATAGTTAATTTATAGAAATTTTAAAAATTATATTTTAAAAAATAATATAATTTTGGAAATAATCCTATCAAAATTATATTAGGTTGAAATTTTGTTATTTTTTGAAAAGATTTATTTTTCAGTGAATAGTGAAAAATACTGATTTTTATTGAAAATTTTATTTTTATTTCAAGCATATACATAGTTAAATTTGGTTTTAAAATGGTTTTAAAGTAACATTAGTTATATTATATTATTAATAATTCAATTAAGTTTATTATAATAAATTTTACAGTGGATCTTGGTATAAACACATTTTTATGAGCAAATAGAAATTTTTTTGAAAAACAATTTTTTGTCGTGTTTTTCATTTTTATCTTAAATTAATTTCTCCCACTTTTAGAAATTGAATCCTGAAAATTTTATTCCATATTTTGAATCAGTAGGGTCATATTTTTTAAATAAATTCCTTTTATTTTTTCACTATGAATAGTAACTAGGGTAAATATGTGTCACTTCGTTTAGGGTAAAATGGGTAAAACAAGGTCAAAACCATGAGATAAGTTCTAAAAATCAACCCAAAACTTGTATTTATTTCATTATATGAGATATATTTTACCTTATTCATCCCAAATTCCAATATATTTCATTTGTATTCCATTTTCACTAGATAATTACATATGTATTATTTTAAGTAAAGAAAATTCCAAAATGTCACTCTCTTGACTTTAATATCTCTAAAAAAATTATATAAGGATAAAAAAAGGATAAGTTCAATTATAAATTTTTATTTCAAATATGAATTATTTTTCTATGATTGTAATTTAAATTTAACTTTTAGTGATGAAATAATTACCTTAAATTCTTTCGCAATGTCGACACAATGCTTATGCAAGGAGTGGAAAATAATTTAAATGGTTTTAAAAGCTCTAAAAGTAATCTTTTTTGGGTGATTTATAGTTTACCAAGAATTTGATATATAAATTAATAATATTAGTGATGTTTTAAAGGTTTATATTCTAATTATATTACTATTTTTATGTCTTTAAAGTCAAATTAAGTGAATAATGTCAAAAATAACATTAATGATATTTTATGAAAAAATATTATTTTATTAATTTGTTTAAAAATCATAAAAATATTTAAATAGTAAAATTATGATGATAAATAGTTTAAAACCCTTTTCCATTTATGTGCTAATTTATACCTTATAAGTAAAATTATAACCCTTTATGATTGAAAAATTTATTACCGCGATTAAAGTAAAAATTGGTTAATGAAGGGGTTAAACCAAAATATAAGATTTAAAATAACACAAAAACTAGTATAAATTTAATTTTATGATAATATTTAGATCATATTAACTTTTTATTTTAATTAATAGCTATTTGGAATAATTTTACTTGAGAAATTAATTAATTTTTTTAAAATCTTTTAAGTAATTTCAAGTGTGTCATTTCCATCCGTTATAAAAGGACACCCCTTATTTCACTTCTTTACACCACATTGAGCTATCTATATGCACAAATCCCTACCTAATTATCTTATAAAATTATTTATCCATTAATTATATTTTATTTTATTCTTAAAAAACCATTCCAAGGGTCCTTAAATGAGATCTAAAGGAGGCCTTCTAAAGAAGAGGTAATCATCTTACCCGACCTCTTTCAATTTATCTCTTCTTATACATCCTACAAATATATGGTATTTATCATAAAATAATAATATAAATTTTCTAAATATACATAATTTTTATTATTATTATGAATCCACCATTATTAAACTTCTTTTCTATCAAAGGGGAAGTGAAAGTATCACTCATGTGTATGTGTGGAATACCGCCTCCACGTAGTGATATAATTCATTTTCCATTACCATATTTCAAGGATGGATATTATGATGGGTTTAAAGTTTATATATTATATTTATGAATTTATTATTCTTCTATAATTATAATATTATATCTACCTTCTTACCTTACAATCCATTGGAAAACGATAATGTCGTTCATGCTTACGTGTGGACTACCACCTTCACGTAGTGATATGATTATTTTTCCATTTATGATTTACATGGATAGTAATGAGAAAATATTTAATGAATATATATGATATATATGATATAATAATTATTCTTTAAAGGTTAATTATTATTTAACTTTCTTTCATTCTATTCATTGAAAAATGGAAACAACGTTCATGCGTACGTATGACATACCTTCTCCATGAACAATGTAATTCATTTCTGTATTTATACATTTTATAGATGAATATAAATATATATATGATATTTATATCATTATTAAAGTTATTTATATGATTATAATATTATCAAATTACAAGTACCAGAACTACCGAACCAAAATTCTCATGAAAAATGAAACATTTAACACCCGGAAACAACAATTTAAATAATGAATTATTAATAAATCAATGTTAAAATGTTATAAGTGGATCATATATGATATTATAAGTATGTAAATTACTCTGTTATAGAAATATAATAAATTTAGATTTATTATAAAGGAGTTTCTTTATCATCAAGTGATACTTGAGTTAATGTATTCTCATCTCACTTTTATTTCAATGAGACACGTGTCAAATTCACCACTAGTTTCAACTATGTGGTGTATATACTACCCATGAATGTATTTTAAGATTATTTTCATGAAAATTTTAGGTATTTAAAAATTTATATAATATTATATCTTTCATGATGTTTTTATTCTAAAGTTACCCAAGTGATAAGAGATTTATTATACAATCTCATCATTTATCAAGATTATTTATAATTAAGTTTTTTATGATGAAATTTTAAAAAATATCTCCCAATAATCCCATGAATTTTATTTTGCACTGGTTATTTATATAGAATATATGTTTTCTTTTAATTTTCCTCACTTTATTTACTCAATATACATAAATAATGTTTTTAAGGAAAACCAACTATGTTTTACTATTTGTTTGGGAATCTTTTTCTTCCATATCCATGTTTTCTAAAATATTTTAAAAATGTTTTTTCTAATATCAAATTATTGTTTAAATTAATTTTAACCATGTTCTAATTTTTTAAAAATGGTTTAAATGGAATATTATTTTTATTATCTAAATGAGATGCTTTTATCTTTTTACCAAAAATGTGAAAGGAATATTTGTTTTAATGTACACGACATGAATGGAATTTCCCACCATCATGACCACGCAATTATTTGAATCTTCCTTTAAAAGTTTTAATGGATATTATTAAATAAAATACTTTCCTTCATATTTAAAAAAATGATATTTTAATTTATTTTAAAATGAAAAGGGTATTTTCCTTATGAATTATTCTTGATGTATTTTAAAGGTATTTTCATCTAAGATGGATTCCTTTTGTGTCACTAATGATTTAATAGGGATATAATCCAATGATACCATCCACTTTAATTATTTATATGTATTATGATGATTATTATTTAAGGATTGTTCTATAAAAACTCGTTTATTTCCATGGGTTAATTATGTTATGATGAAACCTTTTTAAAATCCATTTCTTTTTCATGGGTAATGCTAGAGTAAAATGATGAAATATTTATAAAACCTATTTCCTTTCCATGTGTTATGATATGATGAATTTTTTATGATCATATTGCACACATATGTATTATTTTATTTATGTGATAGGTGGGACCAAAATTATATGTCCCTCCAATGCATTGAGTAAAGATGGATATCTCATAAGATAATAGGAATTGGAATGGGGAGTGAACTGAGTTCGGTAAGGGACTTTTTCCACTATGATATTATTGGGATTGAATGTTATTAAGGATATGATGGAATGGGAGAGTGAAACCAATCCACTATTATAGTCTTGAAAATTATCCTTGACTATATAAATGATTTTCTATGGTTATGTGTATGCCATAAACTTATGTTTTATGATAATGTTATGATCTAATGGATCATATTATTTGATTCCTTTATGATTCAAGTCTTATAAACTACCATGATTTATATCATGACTCAAGATTATAATATTTGATATTTATGGTATGGTTTTAAAATGTTAAGATCATCTTATCATACCCTTATGACTGACTAACTAAAATTTCTAATTTTATTTAGAAATAGATCAAAAAAAATTAAAATAGAGGGGCACATTAACAAGGCCTAAAAAATGAAAATCGAGAGTGTCGTTGATGATCAAGTTCACCCTTTCTTATTTTTCCTTTCCTTGAGTTGTAAAGAAAATTTTCAAGTTTGGTATGTCTAATAATAGTAATATATGGTAAGATCTTTATGGTAGATGTTGAAGATATTTCATTAAATAAAAAGACTGTGTATCTAGTCTCTAAAAACACTAAAACCTTATGATTCTTTAATGGATCATAATATTATGTAATGAATATTCATCTATTAAGATTTATTATCTATGTTTGAAAAGTATGGGTCACTGTAATTATGAAATAATTTTATTATAATATCATCATTATATAAGTATAAGAATGTTATTCATATTTTATTAAAAAGATAAATCATAATTTATAATAGATTTATCAAGAAGATAAATGAAAATAAATTATAACAATTTATTACTTAAAAAAGTAAAATGCATCTCCTTTTAGAATCCTTCTTGGTTTTAAAGGAATTATATCATTCTCTTTAGAATAAGGACTTAAGAAAGTGTGATGGTATTATAACGTAATGAAATATATAATTATGTAGGATTTATAATTTTAGTTGTGGCTTGGAAGTGGTGGTTGAGGGGTCCTTTTATAAGCAAGAGGGATGGAATTTTCATAAATACTTATTCGTTAATAAAAAATGAATTTCATATTCAATTTAAGTAGATTAAAATTTTAAAATTAAGGAATAAAATATCTATTTTGGTCGATCATTTCCTTATCCATCCATTTAAAGATATTTCTTTATGATATTTTATAACCTTATCCCTTAATTTAACTCTTTTACCATATTTTAGCTTTTTCCATGATAACTAACTTTTACCTCGGTATCTTATTGTTATGAATAAAACTGAAATTTAACATATTAACTGATTTTTAAATTTTTATTACAAATATAAAATTGATTTTATTAGATTTAATTTCTAAAAGTGATAAAAATTAATTTTAATATCATCGCACATTACACATAAAAACCATTTTGAGAAAAATGTATATTTAGGCATAAAAATGAACTTATAATTATTCAGATAAAATATTATAAATAGTATTTATTCTCATGATATTTATTGGTTTATTATTTAATAAACACGACTTATTGGAAGTTATAATCAATCCAAATTCAAATCACATCTTTTGAATACTTAATTAAAGTAAAAGGACCAAAAATAGTTTCTAATTAGAGTATAATATAACTTGGGTTCCAAAATGTAAAACATAGGTTAATAAATTCAATATGTTACTTTTAAATGAATTATTTTACTCATTAAATACATCTTTAGTTAATAAAAAAGTTTTATAAACTTTTGAGTCATATTTATATCATGATTATGTCATAAAAGTTACAGTATTTGTAAAAACTATATTTTACTATTCACCAAGAATGAACTTGTTTATAAAAAACCAAAAAATTCACCTCACTCTAATTTTGAAATGATAAATTCAAAAATGATGTTTATTTTTAAAAATTAAAATTCTAAAATTATGGAATTTAACTTTTAAATAGAAACATAAAATATAATAAAAAAACTATTTTTATAGGAAAATGACTTTTTGAACTTTAAGTATTATTAATATTATTTCATATAAATTAAGAATTAAATGACTATTAATGTATTTGTTTACACATTGAAACATTTTATTATAATAATCATTTAAAAGTGATCAATTTAATTTAAGATAAATAATACACATCATTTTAAAAAATAGTTCTTTAAAAAATATAGTTTTTAGCATTAATTCATTTTAATCACATCCCATTAAAATTTATTATTTATCAATTCATTGGTACAAGAACACAAAAAATAATTATTTTAATAAATAATGATATATAATAAATTAAAATACTTGTTTTTATAATAAATAATATAAATTAATTATTATCTTTTTTTACTTGAGTTTTTACTCTTATTGTAATTTTTTTAGTGATGTTTCACATTATATTCTCATAATGTATTAAATTTCATCTTGTATTGTAAAAAAATATTACAGATCATTTTAGTTTTTTATTTTGTGTGATACAATATATTTAAAATAGTATTTATTTAAAAAAAAATACATACTAATATCTTCTGGTGTTATATTTTACCCCATTAAATAAATTGTATCCTCGCAATTTTAATTTATCTCACCGATGAAAATTTATGATGGTGTTACTAATATATTCAGGAAAATTGATTTAATTTAAAATGAGAAATAAATCTCATTATCCTCTATAAGACTAAAAACTCATGTTTCCCTCATAATAGGAATATTTTTATATTTTCATTTGTCACAACTATTTGTTCAAAATATACTTCCTTAGTTTATTATTAAACATAGAAGTTTCTAGAGACATATCTTTCCCAGCTTAACTTCCATGATCATGTACTCAAAAAAATACTAAAACAAAAATGATTATGATAATAATCGATAAACATATTAATATGAAAAATTAATCATATGTATATTATCCTTTGAAGCCTTCATTTTGATCCAAGATATATTCTTTTCAGCTATTGGCTCAAACTATAACTCTTTTAGTTCAACCTAAATTTTATTTAGTTTTATCCTCTCTTTATCAATAACATAATCCCCAAAAATA
Source organism: Viscum album (assembly GCA_963277665.1). NCBI lineage: Eukaryota > Viridiplantae > Streptophyta > Magnoliopsida > Santalales > Viscaceae > Viscum > Viscum album. The sequence goes on from OY728142.1 coordinate 1,549,171,180, forward strand.
ACTAACCCAAAATTATCATGAACTTTCTTAATATATTCTAAACCCAAAAATCATGGAAACAAATGCTCCTATAATTCAAATTAACTTGCATCCTCAAACCACATAAATTTCACAATATTCAATATTCCTAAATCATATATACTCCTAAAAATATATTGATCTTTTCCCTAAATAACTTGAATTTCTTTGAAATCAAATTACTTTTCAATCCACAAGTTTATCTCATCTTATATTCCTAAAATAAATTAATTCATTGTCCCAATTAAGCATAATTACCTCATCATCAGATCACATACCTACCCTAAGGTATAAATATACCTTAATCATTTATTCTTCCTAAAACCCAATAAATATGTCCCAAAATGTAAAGACCCCAACCCCAGTAGCCCATAGTCAGTGGTTGTTTTATTACAAGGGAATAGATACAAGAGATAATGTAACCAAGGGTCAATCATTTTAGTAGTATTGAATAAATAGATACATACATGGTTCCCTTATTACATTGTTAATTAAACATAGAACATAATAAAGTAAAATAAATTACTTCCTTGAAACTTATTCAATGATTTCATCTTCATAACCCAGGGAATGAAAACAAATAAAAGGGTGAGCTAAAATTTTCAGTAAGGGTTACATATAGCATAAACATGAATCAATGATAAGTTAATCATAATCAATAAGTCATAATCAATATGGAAAGTAAAATAACTAAAAAATACATGTCATTTAATCAATAACCTAAGAATGAAAATGCATCCCTAGATTTTGTTATAGTGAAAAATATCATGGATTGGAATAATCAAAAGTTGAATGAAGTAAATTATTAATTATTGGACATCATTTATCTGGAAAATGAACCATTACTGTCAATACCTTTCATAAGATGGTTTAATTCTATGGGTAGAAACCCATCTGATTCTTCTTGGAAACAAATGCAAAGGGCTTATCGCCAACTGTTTTGTCTCATGAGACATGTAGATGAATAGAGGGGATATATAATGTCATCCCCACCCTTAACTTAAAGTATAAATAACTATTCATACATGGATTAAATTTATTAACTATATTAATTATCAAAATATCTTTATTGAGTAGAGAATATTTATCTTTCAATATTTCTCCAATTAATAAAATAACATTCAAAGTAAACATTGTATGTAAAAATGGTATACACATCATGAAATACTCATATAAATAATATAAAGAATATTTATATTTAATATAAATATAATTCAAATAAAAAATGATCTCAAAAGTGTATTATATATAATACATAAAAATGAATAGGTGCACAATACCAAGTATGTCTTAATGAAGTGAAAATTGAGACGAAGACCCATATAAGGATCATATCATTAATAAAATGAATAGATTATGTGTGTTCAATATAAATACACATAAAAAAGTGTAAATAAAACATACTATAAGAAAAATCATATTACACATAACCCTTTAATTATATAATCAATGAAATAAAATTTTAATCCAATGAATGTAAATTGAGTTAAGAAATACCTCACCGCTTATAATCAATCGAATCGTATACCCCGTATAATTAATGATTATAAAATGAATAATTTAATAAAATTAAAATAAATAGATTCATTACAAGATATATTAAATGTAATTATGTACACCACACACAAGAAATAAGGTTTTAATAAGGAATATATCTCACAAAAGTAAAAGTGAGACAAAAAAACCTTACTTTGCCCTTTCCATTAATTAAACATGATTTAACCTCTTATATAATGGTTTAAATGATGTTATTTATTTATAAAATAAACAAATTCATATTTATTATATCATATATGATCCTCTTATGTCATTTTATTACTCTTTTTCTAATAATATTTCATTATTACCCTTGTTTTGGGTGTTAACTGCTTAATTTTTCTATGCATATTTTATCATGTGGGTCATGATTCTTGTGCATGAGATATAATTAAATAATATACATAATTATTTTAAGGTCATATATATCATATTTATTTATTATATATATTTTTATAATCATTTTTGCAATGTTGATCATGGAAAATGGATCGCATCACGTCTTGGAGACGGTAGGTCATATGTACGCACGAACGACAGTATCATTCCCTTAATGGTGAAATTGTAAGGAAGTAGATGATATATTAATTTTTCTATAATCAATATAATGTCATAATTATCATATATATCTATTAATTTCATCATTATACCCATCCAAGTAAATTGATGATGAAAAAAAATTACATCGCGACATGGAGGTGGTAAATCGTACATACACACGCGTGGTGCTTTCATTTTTCATAGGATGGATAAAAGGTGGAATATGGTTGTACCATAATAATAATGACATATCATTATATATATTTTACTATATTTATTAATTTATCATGGAAAAAACTCATGAATAGGAAAGTAGAAGAATAAATTAACTTGAAAGAGTGAGTAAGGATGATTACCTCTTCTTTGGGGAACTTCCTTTAGATATCTTCTTAAGGGATCTAGGGTTTGTATTTTGGAAGAACCAAAACCACCAGAACTTGTATAAGGATTATGGAAAGAGAAATGGATAGATTTTGGTTGGAATAAAAGGCTCAAGGTGGTGAATTAAGGAGTGCCCTTTTATAATTGAGGTAAGGGGCACCCTTGGAAATCCTCAAAATATTAAATTATAATAAATTAATTTTATGTTCAAATAAAACCAAATGGATAGTTATTTGAATATAATATGATATAATGTTATAATATCATCATACAATAAAATTTTTACAAGTTTTGGTTTTACTTACCTTATCATTTTGATAGACTTTAGTTAACATGTTTTAATTTTAATTATGGTAACAATTTATTTAATATTAAAAGGTGGTAATTTTTACTTATAAAATTAAAATTAGACCAAAAATTAATAATTTGTGAAATTTTAGACCAAATAATACAAAAAAATATTTTTAATGATTTTTAGATAATTTAATAATATATTATTTTGATAAAATATCATTAGTGCCAAGTTTGGCATTATTCATTACTTTATCCATAAGGAAAACAAGATAGAAATATAACTTAAAAAATATTTAATACAATACTAATATATCATAAAAATCCATAAAATTCATGTATATCCTTAATTAATTAAAATTATATTTTTTTTAATATTTTTAATATCATTTATTTGATGTTTCATTAATAAAATAATTACTGCATTATTGTTGTATAATTATTTAAGGCAATTGTTTTTTCACTAAAAATTAAAAATAAAATATCATGATGTAGATAAATATTGTATATTAAAACATTATATTTATAGTTGAAGATATATTATTAGTAACACGATGTTAAAAATATTATATTTATTGAAAATATGAATGTGACATTTTTTAGTTTTCTTTAAATAAAATATTATAAATATCATAACCTCATATAAATGGCCCCAAAAAATTATAAATAAATTTATATAATGAAAATATGTTTATTAAGTTCAAAATGGACACTTACATTAATTCATAGACTACCTTTTTTCCCATTTGAACACATAAGAGATGTTTAAGACAAAGAAAGTGGCAATTTGTGATTTTCTTTAATTTTAATAATATCAAAGTCATTTTCATGGACAAGTGTACACTAAATAAATAAAATTATAAAATTAGGTGTTAAGGGTAGAATATAAATCATTAAATAAAAATTTTACAATTGTTAGGGTAATTTTCTAGTCCTTATCATTTTATTTTTAACCAAAATTATTAAATTTACCATTTAACGTGGTAAAAAATTTATCAAGGTTATTATTCATATTGGAAAAAAATAAAAGGTTTTTATTTACTAAATTTGGAAAATCTGATTATAATTATGGAATATATTTTTAAAAATTCAAAACATATAAGTGGAATAATTTATTTTAAAATTAAACTGATTAAACGCAACTAAAAAAAGTTTTCTTGAAAATGATTTTTTAAGCCCAAAAATGTATATATACCAAAATAAGGTATAATGTTAAATAAAGTGAAATAAATTAGATTATTTATAACTAAATATTATTTAAGTTATATTGAGATCAATTTTTTTTAAAGTTTGGGGCTGAAGCCTCAATTTATTATTAAAGCAAAGACCTCTTTAGACTGGGTAGAGGGAGACCCATTACATAGCCCAAAGGCCCAAGGCCAAGTGGCCTGAATACAAGGCTTGAAAACCCATTTTTTTGCCCAAAGGACCCCTCGGTGAATAGTACTACTACAGTACTCGTGCTGCTACAGTACCCTGCTACAGTAACCCAAAAATTCACCCCCTTCCTGGATTTAAGATCAAAAAAAAATCATAAATAGGCTTTAATATAATGAAATTGACAATTTTATAAAAATTAGTATTTTTCACTGTTCACTAGAAAATGAAAAATGTTTAAAAAATACAAAAAATTCACCCTAAGATAATTTTTTCATTATTATTTTTAAAATTCAGTTTAATTTTTCAAATAGAATTTATAATAGTGTCAAATTTTAGATTTAAAATAAGTGCACCATTAAAAGGTTGTAAAATTGTCTTTTAGAAAATATATCCTTTTATGCTTGAAATTAGATTTATTCTTATCTTAAGACTATCAAACATATTAGTTGAATTTAAAAAAAATATTTAATATTTAAAATATAAATTTCATTAATATATTTCATTAATAGTGATTAATTTATTTTATTAAGATAAAATTTCATTTTGGTCGTAAAAATGTTTTTTATAAAAACTCATAATTTATGTTCAATTGGTTTTTATTTTAATTCATAATTAATTTGTAACCAATGAATTCATTTTATAAACATTTGTAAAATATATTTTCATAATTTAGTTAATCTCATTCATTTATTCCATTTCAATGACTAGGAAATAACTATCCTAATTAAATAATAATATTTAATCATTTTTTTAAGCTCGGTGTTTTGTATAACATAAGTTATCGAAGAAATTAAATTTAAAAATATTCATGTCATAAAACCATGGGGTGTTACATTCTCACCTCCTTAAATAAATTATATCCTCACAAATTTAAAAATATACTTCAAAAATAAAATATTGATACTTGAAAATTCCTTTGTGGGAAACCCACATTATAAATAGGGATAATAAAACATCCTCTTAATAAGAGGGAAAGGGAAATGATAAGGTCGCCGCAAAATTAGGCATTCAAGTAGGATAAAATTAGTTTGAAGTGAAAATATAGATGTGGAATAAAAATATATCTATAAAGTTATAATGGATAGTTATAGAGAACATGGTCATTATAAAGTTAACCATCACAAAAATCGTAAATTTGTGATTGGTTAAAATACCATTGATTTATTAGTAATAAAATTAAATGGATAATGTTATTGTTCCAAAATCCTTTTCCTAATGTCAAGGAATTATTTTACTATCCAGAGAAGTACTTGAAAAAATAAAAATGCATGTTTTCTTACCATGTCATAACCATAATCTCATCCTTTGGTTGTTATTTGATCCATCTCCACTTCATTTCTTAAACCAAGAGATGGATATTCAAGATGAATTTTTATGCCTGAAGCACTTTTATAAAATGATCCATAAGTCATTCCTTCATCCTTTAAATTTTTACTGAAATAAAACTGGTTAGAATAGGTTGTCCAATATGATAAATCATACTTTAATCTTAATCAATAATATCCTTAATCCATTCCATAATTAGTTACCTTAAGACTCATTCAAAATACATTTTTCCAAATTCAAAGTCCAAAAATTTAGAAAGAAGGTCACTGAATTTAAAAAATCAACTTAACATAAGATTTCCCCAAATAATGTAGCTCTTATTATCTCATACCAAAAAATATCAATACCTTGATCACCTTTAAAACTTTATGAAAACATGCATGCTTCCAAAAATAAAATTTCTATTTGTTGAATATATTCCTTAAATCCAAAAATCTAATAATTCCAGCATAACAGAAACCATAAAATCACTAACCACCTTTATGGTCACCAATACTATCCCATAAACATATATTTATTATTATCTCAATATCAATCACATATTTTGGGTTATCTTTCCCAATTCATGTATTTTCCAAAAGATCAACTTACAACAGAATCACTTCTCTTGGTTATAGGTTTTATTCATTACATGATTTAAATTTTTTAAAGAAGAAATATTTTAGTACAATCCTTATATATATCATGATTCTTATATCAAAATATTTATTGATAAAATGATCAAATAACATAATTCTTGAATCCAAACACATGCATGTTAATCATTCCTCTTTGTTTTTGGTAGTATAATAAGCTTGACCATGATTCATTATCCTCTTTTGTGGAATATTCTTGAGATATTTATTTTTTTAGTGTCCCATATCCTTAAATTTGAATCATTTTTCATTGGAAACATTTTTTTTACCCTTGAAATCATAATCATGGTGGCCTTTCTCTCCACACTTATAGCAAACACTAATTTATTTTAAGCAAGTACTAGGGTGTTTATTTCCACAATTATCACATGTGGTAAAATAATTATTTCTATTCTTTCATTTATCCAACATTTTCCTAGATTTAATATTGTTCTCATGGTTCCCTTTGAATCCATAATACTTAGATAATTATTTCTTTTTCTAGTTAGCACATGTTACTATATAGTCATATGATGAGAATGTTTGGGAGACTTGTTTACTTTGAGATATTGGGATATGTCCATAAAATATTTGATCCTTATTACTCTTTGGATCATGTTCATTGGTGTGGTTCACATTCTTTCTATGAGGTTACATTTCTAAATGACTGAATGCACTAGATTAGATCATATCATTATGAAACATAATGTATAATCCCAAAACTAGTAAAATGCTTAATATAAATTGAAAATTTTATAAATAGCTAATCTCATAAACATGGTTTTTTTGGGATGTTTTTATATATTTATCCTAAAATTATATCTTGGTTTATGTTCTCTAATCTAGGATTTCTTAAATCTAGTTCCCAAGGTTTCTACTAAAATAGCTTTGATACCAACTGTAATGACCCCGACTCTAGTAGCCCAGCATTAGTGGTTATTTTATTACAATGACATAGATACAAGAGATCGCATCAGCAAGGATGGGTCATTTTAGTTTTCTTGAAGAAATATATACATAAACGGTTCCTTTATTACATTGGTAATTAAACATAGAACATAAAAGGGGAAAATAAACTACTTCCTTAACACTAATTCAAAGATTTCATATTCATAAAGTGGGGAAGGAAAACAAATAAAAGGGTGAGATAAAATGCTCAGTAAGGGTTTAATATATAATAAACATTAATAAATGGTAATTGAAGAATAATAAATGAGTTATAATCAATATAGAAATTAAAATAACTAAAAAACACATGTCATTTAATCAATAAACTGAGAATGAAAATGTATCCATATATTTTTTCATATTGAAAATATCATGGGTAGTAATAATTGAATATTGAATGAATTAAATGATTAATTATTTGATTTCATGTATCTAGAACATAAAACACTAATTTAAAGACCTTTCACAATAAGTTCAAAGTATATGGGTAGAAACCTATCTGATTCTGCTTTAAAACAAGTGTGAAGGTTTTGTCGCCAACTGTTTTGTCTCATAAGACTCATTGATGCATCTAGGGGCTATATAATGTCGGGACCCACCCTTCACTACAATTACAAATAATTATTCATACATATATTCAATTAATGAACAATATTCCTTATAAAAATATCCATATTTAGTAGAGGATATGGATTTATCAATATTTCCCCAGTTAATCAAATAACATTCAAAGTAAACACTGTAAGTAAAAAAGGTATACGATTTATAAAATACTCATATCCATAATATAAAGAATATTTTTATTTAATATAAATATAATTCAAATAAAAAATTATCTCAAAGGGTTGGTAGATACATTATATAAAAATGATTATATTCACAATATCAAGGAAGTCTCAATGAATTGAAAATTGAGATGAAGACCCTTAAAAGGATCATATCATTAGTCAAATGAATAGATTATGTGTGCTAAATATAAATACATATAAAACAAGTATAAATATAATATAAAATAATCAAAATTTATTTTACATATAACCTTTCCATTTCATAATCAATGTAATAGATGTTTAACCCAATGAATGAAAATTAAGTTAAGAAATACCTCACCGCTTGTAATCAATAGAATTGTATTCCCCATAAAATTAATTATTATAAAATGAAACATTTAATACCATGAATATAAATAGATTCATTTTATGATATATTAAATTTCATTATGTACACCACACATAAGAAATAAGGGTTGAATAATGAATATGTCTCACAGAAGTAAAAGTGAGACGAGAAAACCTTACAATGTGCTTTCCCTTAATTGAATGTGATTTAAACTTCTGTATAATGGTTGAAATAAATTTATTAATTTATAATAGAACCATGTTCATATTTATTATATCATATATTATCCTCTTATATCATTTTATTACTCATTTGTTAATAAGTTTTCATTATTACCCTTGATTCGGGAGTTAACTGCTTCATATTTCTATACATGTTTTATCATGTAGGTCCTAAATCTTGTGTATAGTATATAGTAAAATAATATAAAAAATGATATTAAGGTCATATATATCATTTTTATTTATTATATATATTTTTAGAATCATTTTTAAATAGTGAACACGGAAAATGAATTGCATCGCGCTGTGGAGATGGTAGGCCGTACGTACGCACGAGCGATGGTATCATTCCCTTAATGGTGAAAGGGTAAGAAAGTGGATGATATATTAATTTTTCCATAATAAATATAATTTAATAATTATCATATATATTTATTATTTCCATCATTATATTAATCCAAGTATAGTGGTTATTAAAAACAAATTACACCACATAGTGGAGACGGTAAGTCGTACGTATGTACGTGCGGTGCTTTCATTTTTATAGGATGGATAAAAGGTGGAATATGGTTTTACCATAATCATAATAACATATTAGTATATATATTGTATTTTATTTATTACTTTATCATGGAAAAACCCATGAATAGTAAGTTTAAGAAGAAATAAACTTGAAAGAGTGAGTAAGGATGATTACCTCTTCTTCGGTGAACTTCCTATAGATATCTTCTTAAGGGATATAGGGTTGGTATTTTGGAAGGACCAGAACTATAAGAACTTGTATAAGTATGATTGGAAGATAAATTTATATATTTTTGTTGAGATATAATTCTTAAGGTGGTGAAATGAAATGAAAAAAGTAGTTCCCTTTTATAATTAAGGTGAGGGTTACCCTTGGTAATCTTCAAAATATTAAATTATAATAAATTATTTTTCTATCCAATTACAATTAAATTTCCAAGGATTTGAATATAAAATTATATAAGGTTTTAATATCATTATAAAATAAAATTTTTACATGTTTTTTTTAATTTAAAAATAATCATTTTGATTGACTTTAGTTGACATATTTTAATTTTAATTATGTTAACAATTTATTTAATATTAAAAAGTGGTGAGTTTTACTTATAAAATGTCATTTGGACCATAAATAATTAATTTATTAAATTTTAGACCAAATAAAACCCAATTTTTATTTTCAACGATTTTTTTATGATTTTTAAATAATTTAATAATATATTATTTTGATAAAATATCATTAGTGTCAATTTTGACATTATTCCTTACATTGGCCTTAAGGAAAATAAGACAACAAGATAACTTCAAACCAAAAAGTTTAATACACCAATAATATGTCATAATCATCCATAAAATTCATGTAGCACCTTAATTAATTAAAATATATTTATTTTAATATTTTTAATATCGTTTATTTTATTGTTTCATTAATAAAATAATTATTGCATTATCATTGTATAATTATTTAAGGTAATTATTTCTTCAATAAAATTTGAAAATAAAATACCATGATGTATATAATGATTTTATATTTCAAAATAATATCTATAGTATAATATTTATTCTTAATAATACCAAGTTAAAAATAATATAGTTATTAAAAATATGAATGTGAAATTTTTGTCTTTTCTTTAAATAAAATATTATAAATATCATAACCTCATCTAAATGGCCCCCAAAAATCATAAATAAATTTATATCATAAAAATAATTTTATTATGTTCGAAATTGACTCTTATATTCTTTCATAACCTACATTTTTTATATGTGGGCACATAAGAGATGTTTAAGACAAAGAAAGTGACATTTTGGGATTTTCTTTAATTTAAATAATATCAAATTTATTTTCATGGAAAAGTGTTTATTAAGTAACTCAAATTAGAACATTAGGTTTCAATGGTCAAATATAAATACTCAAATAAAATTGTTACAAGTGTTAGGGTAATTTTCTAGTCCTTATCATTTTATTTTTGACCTAAATTATCAAATTTACCATTTACCATGGTAACAAAAATTACCAAGGTTACTGTTCATATTGGACAAAAATAAAAAGGGTATATTTATGAAATTTGTACCTTACAATTCTAAATATGAAATATATTTTTAAAAAATAAAAAACATATAAGTGGTAGAATTTAATTTAAAATTAAATTGATTAAACCCAAATAAAAAAATTCTTGAAAATTCATTTTTAAGCCTAAAAATGTAATTATACCAAAATAATGTATAGTATTGACTAAAATGAAATAAATTATATTATTTATAACTAAATAATATTTAAGTTACATTTATATCAAATTAAAATCCTAATTATTCTTTAATATAATGAAATTTACAATTTTATAAAAATCAGTACAATTCACTGTTCACTAGAAAATAAATGTTTTCTAAAAAATAACAAAAATTTAACCTAATATTATTTTTATATTCATATTTTAAAATGTAATTTTATTTTTTCAAATATATTTTATTACAGTTTTAAAATTTTATTTAAAACAAGTGCGACATTAGGAGGAAAAAATTTCCTTTTAGAAAATATATCTTTTTATACTTAAAATTTGTTTTATTCTTATTTTAATCCTATAAAAATTATTGGTTGAATATGAAAACATATTATTGAATATGTAAAATATAAATTTCATTAATATCTTTCAATAATAGTGATTAATTAAATTTATTAAGATAAAATGTCATTGTGGTCATAAAAATGGTTTTTTATAAAAACACATCATTTATGTTCAATTGGTTTTTATTTTCATTTCTAATTAATTGGTAGCCATGAATTCATTTTATAAATATTTTAAAACTATATTTTTATAATTTAGTTAATCTCATTCATTCCCACCATTCCAACAGCTAGACAACAACTATTTCAATTAAATAATAATATTTAATCATTTGTATAGATTCGGTGTTCTGCGTAACATAAGCTATCAAAAAAAATTAAAATTAAAAAGATACATACCATAAAATCTTGGGTTGTTACACAAAATATCATTAATCACCTTAATATTCAATCACCTAAAATCTCAAAAGGGGTATTTGTGCCTTTAAACTAAAGATCAACTGTAAACTTATTAACCCATAATTGTATCCATAACTCTTAAATTATCCTCATATAATAACATATTAACCTTTAAAGTTATATAAACCCTGATTTGATACCAACTAAATCACCCCAAATCCATACTCCTAGATCTGGTACTAAAAACATATTCTTTACATACTGTCTTTGATACCAACTAAAATGAATTTAACATCCATAATTCCAATATCAATAAAAAATATAAATTCAATTACATAACCAATATATTTTTGGTTTATAGTTTTATATAATTAAGAAAAAATAAAACCCATATATTTCCCATCGAATAGACATTTTTTCCACTAAACTAAGGACTCCTTAGTTGAAAATAAGTTTTCAACATCTCCTACAAAATTCTCCATGCATGACACCCTTCTAAACATATCATACATAATATTCTTCTTAATAAATTGGGGAAATTGAAACATAATAAGGTTGGGTTCAAACTCTTAGTAAGGGTAATAATAAGCGATGATAACAGAAGATTATAAGTGATCATAAGATAAACATGTGGGCATAAGAACATAATCAAGGTACATGAACATCTAATAAGGAAATAATTCCCAATAAAACATAGAACATAAGTCATGAATCAAAGAATACTGTTTTGTCATAAAAAACTATATATCATAGGATCATGGAATCATAATAAAGTGGAAACAGTATAAAACATGACATTATAAGTGTTAGTCAATGATCACTGCCAAGACAACATAACATAGTGTTATAGGCTTATTTCATGTATATCATACATGGTATCTCATGAGATTAAAAAATTACTCAATGCATTGGTGTGGTGTATAATTTCTTTCCTAAACATAAAATAATAATATGTATATTCATATGTGTTCCATGCAAGAAAAAATTCATAATTTCATCAAATCTTAATTAACCCAAGAACAAAATGGGTTCCATGAATATTTCTACAAAACATGATTATAATCCATCTTGAGAAAGAATATGGATGGAATTATTAGATAATATATATAGTGAAGTATAATATTGATCATAGGATGTTGTAACAGATGAAAAAAACTTTTAGAACATTAGAAAATTGATTTGGAAAACAAGAAGAAATATCGTTTTCTGTTGATAACTTTTATTTTAAAATGAAAAATTAACAAAACAATGGGTAGGGAAATTATTTTGAAAAACCATGAAAAAATAGATAGGAAGATTCACTAATATAAATAGTTATCAAAGTAAGAAATTTTTTTTATAGAAAAATCATTAAAAGAAATTATTTTTATATTTTTATAAATAAATTCAAAAATGACCCATGTAGAAAATGTTAAGAAGATTCCTTTTAAACTTTTGTAAATAAATTCGAAGATCATATAAATTGGTCTTAAGTAATAATTAAAGTATATATAATAATATTAATGAAAAATCTAAATAATATGGATATGGAGAGAAAATATTCTTCGTCATAAAGAATATATAAGTTTTTATCCACTTACAATCAACCTTTTGGTTAAATTGTGAACCAACGGGAAGTGAAAGTGTAAGAAGACATGTAAACCCAAAGAATGATAAGAGGATAATAAAATAGATAGGGTTTAAGATATAAATATCATATTTTTTACCAGTATAGAAACTTAGACATAAAAAATCTCAAATTAAAAGTGATATTGGAAAGAAAACTGTCACGACCCCCCTCTGCCGATACCTCTCCTCGGCCGGTAGTGAAGAGATGGAGTGGCCCCTGAAGCTCACCTCCAATAGGCCATTGGTTAGAGACTATCACCAAGGGTATATAATGAATAAAAATGGGATTAATTACCCTCAATATATAAATTTAATGATAATATATAAGTTTATATACACCAAGAAACACAATCACATTGATAAATAAATTATCCCAACACGTGAATGTAATTTTATACAAAAGGAAAACAACTAGAAATACCAAAACAAATCCTAGGAAAACCCAAAAACTCTAATAGCTATTAAAAACCCACTCTGATCTATTAACACTCAAATAAATCACTAACCATCTCTTATTCACTTTAAAACACTTTATATATACATGGGGAGAGCATACAAGTATACTAAAAATGATCCCCTTAGAAACCTCTCATGAGAATTTGAAAGAAGCAAACTAAAACCTGGGGAATAAAAAAATAAAACCAACTCATTAACGAAATAGTTAAAACTATATCTCATCCTCACCATGGATCACTCTCCATGTAATGCATACAATTTAGGATATCCATATCAAAACATATACATAAAAAAGGTACCCCACACCCACTTCCCCAATGGTTTGTCACTCTCACACCCCAAAACCAAATTCTATGTTCTACAATCTCTTATAAAAGTAATTTTTTACCTTGTGAATATATATAAAATCCATACCATTGTGTCATCATACATCCTATTTAGCTCATCACAACTTCATCTCATATCCCATGAAAGTACACCTATATAAAACCATAGTCACTATATCTGAAATACACATATATGATATAACTATTAGATTGGCGTAGCTCGATCCTTGGATGAAGTTAGGCCTACTATTGGTGTCCATACTGAACGGTAAGGCCATAACTCACATGGTTTGATATTAGTGGTGTGGTTAATGGGGGTTATAGTGGACAATGTTCCCTTGAGTATTTGAGGGATGAAGGCCCCAGACAAATTTTTTGGGAACTATAGAAATGATAAATTAATATAGAAAATATAACCAGTGACATTGAAAGGGTAACTATAGTAGTTTAGAATTTATTGACATAAAACTATAGTAGATTAGACATTACTTATGGTGGTATTATAGATCTATATAATTCCTTCCACTGGTTACTATAGCACAGTGGACTTACTATGTAGTTGGAGGAAATGTTTCACCATCAACTTTATGAGCTCATTTCGATCTAGGGTTTTATAGTGAGATTGAATCCTATAATTTATAATTCTAATTTTATTAAAGTTATTATTCCTCTCTATGGTTATATAGATTATTCCTAAACTATATAAATTTTTATGTCCCATGTTATTTTTATTCTTCTTAATTTTATGTTTTTCTCCCCTTTACTCTCATTTCAAATATCATTAAACATTGTTTATTTGGTGTTTCCACAACAATAACCTCTAGCCACTACATCCCACATATATATGTATAGTAAAATTGAGATCCATCATAGCCAACTTAATCACATACCCAATACCTTAATCCATTATAGTTAGGATACACCAACATATCATGTTACAAAAAAAGGAGATCAGGGAAGAGGGAGAAATCAACCATATGTTCCCTCACTAACCTAAATGTTTAGGAAAACACCCATACCTAAAACGTTTGGTTGTTGCTTGTTCTCTCTACTCTGGTGGTGGAGCATATGAAATCATAAAATATAATAAATAGAAATGACATAACCAAACTAAGGGAAACTATATAACCTTAGACTCAACTAAAGCTATCATCCCACATGACGCTAGGTTATCACTGTTAAAGCCTAAGAAACTAAATTTCAGACAAGATCAAAAGAATAATGATACAACATCATTAATCATAATAATTTAATAACTTATCAATTACTACCCATTTATTATCAACCCCATTATAAATTCTATTTTAATAAATTTATTCCATTATAATCCAAAATGCTTTCATAATTCATATTATCATTCCCATGTTTTCATCCCATGCTCCCCAGAGCATTACTTTTAGAAATCTATTGGTTTAAATTATTCATAATTACCAATATCAACACCCATACCATGAATTTATTATTAATTCATTTATCATTACTTAATTTTTGGGAACTCTAGGAATCATCCTAAGATACCACAAGGAAGATGCACTCTCATTGAATAATCTAACTATAGTAGACATTATGACCCACAAAAAACAAAAAATCAGCAACTGTCTATTAAAATAAAATATAAAGAAATATGGGAAATCCCAATTCTCAACCCATAACCATCAACCAAACAACATTCCTCACACAACAACCTAGCAAACAGATAATCCCCTCTCTCGACATATGTTATTTATTCCCACCAACCACATCTCATTGAAAAGGTAAAAAGAAAGCCTTTTTCTCAACTTATGTCATCCACCCCTTGTCTAATATCCCAACCATACAAGGTTTCCCAAAAAATGAATATGTTGAGTCAATAAGGTTTCCTTATGACTTCTCCATTCCTTCATGTTTTGAAAATCACAAACACCCTATCTTAAGTCAAATTTCATTTACCCTAAGATTTTACATGATAAGGAAAATTTTCCTTCCCCAAGGAAAATTTATCATTACCTGTTTTTCATTGTTCATATTTTTAGTCTAAATAATTTTATATATAAGTATAAAATTCGGTTTCATATCTAAAACCTCGAAATCATATAAATACTTGAATATATATCATTCTGCTTCAGGATCCAAATTCAGGTTCTTAATTCTTTTGAATTCAGACTCCGAACTCTTATGAGTTCTGACTCTGAATTTTTTTAATTCAGGTTCTGAACTTTCTGAATTCAGGCTCTGAATTCTAATGAATTCAGACTCTGAACTTTCTAAGTTTGGACTCTAAATTCTTATGAATTCAGACTCTGAATTCTTATGAATTCATACTCCTAACTATTTAAGTTCAGACTCCAAATTCTTCTGAATTTCGACTCCGAACTTTCTAAGTTCAGACTCTGAATTCTAATGAATTCAGACTCTGAACTTCCTAAGTTCAGACTCCGAATTATATATAATTTATGTTCTGAATTCTTTAGAAAATAGAATCTGAATATTTATGTATTATAGACAATGAATGGTTTTTGGTTAAACTTTGAAATTTTATTTTCCTTACATTCCGAATAGTTGATTTTGGTTAAGCAACCATATTTTTTCTTACTTGTGTTTTGGTTATAAAACGATTCCATTCATTCAGTTACTAACTAACTATTGTTTGAGTGACACGTGTACAGGTCCCTCTGAAATTCAAGGAAAAATATGACCATTGGAGGAGGGAGAAAACTATTGAAGTTGTTTCTATAAATAGGAGCTCATTTGAACAAGCTTAACACTTGGAATGAAGTTCTATGACTTTAGAGATTACATGTTGTTGAAGTTATTTCTAGAGAGATACTCTCATGCTTAGTTCGTACTGAACTTCTTGTTCAGAATTTCTTAGTGCAACTCCTAATGTTGCTGAGTACATTCGAGGGCTTCCGAGGATAGGAAGACAGAGGTGTCGACTACCTTAAAGTTCGAGGAATTCCTTATTGAGGAAGACAGAGGTGCCTACTACCTTGAAGTTGAGGGCTTGTAGGGATATCAAGATGGACTCTGATCTTTGTATCGAGGGCTTACCCTGGTGTGGGTAAGATAGACTTTCTTGAAAGTATAAATCAAGGGACATTTATCCAAGGTTGTTGGATACCCTTCTCTTTGGGTTAAAAGATTTACTACTTGGTACTTGTTTTGTTTCAATTTTTCCACTAAATTTTGGTTTTTGAGGAAATTATAACTATCTTATACTTCCTTATACTTGTATACTTTGATTTAGTAAGATTCTATATGCTTTAAGGTATAATCTTTGTTCTTTGTAAACTTTTGTTAAGTTTCATTTTCGGAACCATTTTTCCGAAATTATATTCTCAGAATCACATTTCCGAAGTCAAGAAAGTTTTTAGAACTAGAGGTTTTGTGAATTTACCTTGTTTAACTTTGTTAAAAATGACCATCTTTAAAATTTCCAAAAGAATTTTTTAAAGTATACAATTCATCCCCCCCCCCCTCTTGTATATTGATCATCTACATCATTTCGATCCTACAGTTGGTATCTAAGGAGAATATCATACTCCATACCATCTTAACAATTGGTATCAGAGGAGGTCTCTGAAATACTTATATTCACATATAATTTTTCTTACTCGAGTTTTTCATTGTTCTATATTTTCATTGTGTGTATATTTTCATCCTTGTTTGCAAACTTTTATTACTGACAAGTTTGTGTGGAAAGAAATTTTGTTTGAGATGGTAGGAATGAATGTTGGTTCGATTGACAATCTTAATCCTACTAGGCCACCTATTTTTTGATGAGAATGATTATGAATATTGGATAGATCATATGAAGACTTTTGTTATTAATATTTGAGTTGACAACTTTGTTGTGCTTACTGGATATTACAAGATTCCTGACAAGGAAGTCAGAACTTTTACTAATCAAGAGAAGTCAGAATATGAACTTAACTATAAGGTATGAAATACTTTATTGTGTTCCATGACTAGGAATATATATATCCATATTTCATCTTGTGAAGCCGCAAATTGTATTTGGAAGAAGCTTTAAGTTACACATTTTGGTACTTCCAAAGTTATTGAAACTAGAATAGTTATTCTTAGAGCTGAGTACCATGGTTTTTTCTTTCCTTATGGAGAACCTGTATGTAAGGTACATCAGAGATTTATGACTATTTTCAATATCCTACAATCCATGGGTGAAAAAGGTTTGGATGCTAAGGCACTTGTAGACAAGATTATAGATATCATGCCTAATGAGTGGGAATCCAAGAGAATAGCTATAGATGAGAATAGGAAAGTTTCACATATTACTCTTGATGAAATTTTTGGAACTCTTCTTCAACATGAGACTAGAATGAAGAGAGATGATGACAATATTAATAAGAATAATTGGAATGGAAGTTTTGCTTTTACAACTACTTCAAATCATATGAAAGCTAAGACTCCTGAGAGAGTTATGAGATCTAAGTCTAAGAAGGTCATTGTTTTATCTAAATCAAGTGAAAGTGAACATTCTGATAATGAACTAACTAATATTTCTCAAAGGATGAAAAAGATAGTTGGGAATAAATTTTCAGTATAGATATAAGAATATAGAAAGAAAGGATAAGAAAGACTCTGAATTCACTTATTATGAATGCAAAAGAGTTGGATATATAATGCCAGATTGTCCAATGCTTAAGAGAAAAGAAAGAAAAGAAAAGCATTCTGAGATAAATAGAAAGAAGTACTACAAATCTAAAGATAAGAAAGTTTTGAAAGCTAATGACACCTAGAGTGCCAGTGGTGGAGACTCTTCTGATTAATCCTCATATTATGAATCGTCTGGATAGAAGAATCTTAGTTTACTTGATAGATTACCTATTGAAAATCATTGTTTAATGGAAAAGTAACACAATTATGAATCCATAACCAATGTATCCTTGAATTCTAATTATAGTGATAATAAATATTATGAATCCTCGAATGAAGAATCTTCTTTTGATGAAGATAATACTTTACCTACCTATGAATAAGTTTCTAGGTTTGCTAAGCTTCTTGAGAATGAAAATTATAAAGTCAAGAAAAAGCTTGATAAAGAAAATTTTAGGATTTTTATACTTACTAAGGAAATATCATATCTTTCTAAAGATCTTGATAAGAAAACCCTTGATTTTGAAAGTATTTCAAAAAACCTTGAGGAAGTAAATTCTGAGAAGTATAAACTTTCTAAGGATCTATAAAAAGTAATTTCTAAGAAAAATGCTTTCGAGCCTAACTCTACTACTAAATCTAATGTTTTGGAAGATAAGAACTTAGTTATTAGACTAAAGTCAGAGATATTTTCATTGAGGAAGTATTTTTAAAACTTTACCTTAGGTAAGGAAAATTTTGATAACATATATTCCCAAATTCAACCTCTAAGGAATAATTCTATATTTGGTTATACTAGTTCAAAACTGATTTTTAGTAACAATTATTTTGTTCCTCAAAGTGCTCCTTTCTGCACTAAATGTCACTATGGTGGGAATTGGGAAAAAAATTGATCCTTAAATAAAACTTAGTCTTTAGGTTTTCATAAAGCTAATTTTTCTAAGAAAATGTGGATTCCTAAAATTTTTCTTTCTGAAGTTTCTGGATCCAAGAAAGTTTGGATTCCGAAAGTCTAACACTCTTATTTTCATAAAATTAAAGATAGTACTAATAGAAATACATGGTACATGGATAGTGGATGTTCCCGGCATATGACCGGTAACAAAAACTTCTTTGAAAAGATTATCAAGATGAAAGGAGTAAAAGTAACTTTTAGAGATAATACTAAGGGAGAAATTATTGGTATAGGTAACATCGTTCTTCTTGGAAAAACTTTGATTTCAAATGTTTTATTTGTTAATGGTATTAAGCACAACCACATTAGCATAATTCAATTATGTGATGAAGGTTACCTTGTAAATTTTAGGAATAGAAAGTGATTAGTAAAAAATTCCAAGGAAGAGTTTATTCTTTCTTCCAATAGGAAAGATAATATATACACACTAAACTTAGAAGACCTTAGGAGACAAGACCTACCTTGCCTTAGTGCAATGGAATATCATTCTTGGTTATGGCATAGAAGGTTAGGACATTTTAACCTTAGGAACCTAAGAAAACTCTCTAAGAAAAGACTAGTTAAGGATCTACTGGAGCTTATATTTGATTCTTAAAAAGTTTGTGATCCTTGTCAATATGGAAAGTAATATAAGTCAAGTTTTAAATCAATCAGTGAAGTATCAACCACTGATGCATTACTATTTGTGCATATGGATCTTTTTGGACCAACACAAACTGGAATCATTGGAGGCAAGTATTATGTATTTATCTTAGTTGATGATTACACTAGATTTATGTGGGTCTATTTTCTAGCAAATAAATCTGAAGATTTTTATTATTTTAAAAGTTTTAGAGCCCAAGTTAAAAATGAGAAAAATCTTCTTTTGATAACTATTCATAGTGATCATGGAGGAGAATTTCAAAATTATGATATCAAAACTTTTTGTAGTTGAAAAGGCATTACTCATAACTTATCAACACCTAGAACACCTCAACAAAATGGTGTTGTTGAAATAAGAAATAGAATTCTTCAACGGATAACAAGAACCGTGTTGAGTGAATATTCGGTAGCCAAAAATTTTTGGGTTGAAGCTATAAGTACTGCTTGTTATACTATAAATCGTGTTTTGATTAGAACTTTTCTTAATAAAACTCCTTATGAGTTATAGAATGGTATAAAACCTAGACTTTCCTACTTCAAGGTTTTTGGTTGCAAGGTATTCATTCTGAATACTAAATATAATCTAAAAAAATTCACACCAAAGTCTGATGAAGTAATTTTCTTAGGCTACTCCACAACTTATAAGGATTATAGAGTTTTCAATAAAAAAAATTGTACTGTTTAAGAAATAGTACATGTCAAATTTGATGAAACTGATCCCCTTGTTTTTAAACAACCCCAACCTACATCCTCAGATGTGTTTTCAAAAACAAATTATCAACCTTTATTAGAAGATCCTTTTGATAAGGAAAATGTTAAAGAAGGTATTTCTAAAACATTTACCCCATAATCCTTTCTACCCTATGTTGATGAACAGGTTTTACAAGACCCAAATCAGTTGTTTCTAAAGAATCATCCCAGTAATAGTATCATTGGTGATGTAAATCAATCTGTAAGGACTAGAAGTTCCATAAGGAATGAAGTATAACATCTAGAATTTCTTTCCCAATTAGAACCAAAAAGTACGGATGAAGCTTTAGGTGATGATGATTGGATAAAATCTATGCAAGATGAGATAAATGAATGTGAAAGGAATAAAGTCTATACCTTGGTTGAAAGACCTAAGGAAACTTCTGTTATTGGAGTAAAATAGGTATTCAGAAATAAATGTGATGAAAATGGAATCATAGTAAGAAATAAAGCTAGATTGGTTGCTAAAGGATATAATCATCAAGAAGGAATAGACTAGGAAGAAACATATACTCCAGTAGCTATACTTGAATCTATTCGTATTCTACTTGCCTTTGCAGTATTATTTAATTTCAAACTTTTTCAAATGGATGTTAAATGTGCTTTCTATTGAGTCAATAAGGTTTTCCTTATTAATTTTCCATTCCTTCTTGTTTTGAAAATCACAAACACCTTATCTTTAAGCAAATATGTTTTTACCCCTGTTTTACTTCTATAAGGAAAATTTCCTTAAGTAAATTTACCTCTTTCTTGTTTTCATTGTTCATATAAACATTTTTTCTTAAGCATAAAAATCAGATTCATATCTATATTCTCAGAATCGTATAATAATTAGATATTAATAATTCTGTTACAGGATCCTAATTCTATAATGAATTCCCATTACGAATTCTGATGAAAAATTCTCATTAGAAATTCTATGATGATTTCTCATTATGAATTCTGTGATGAATTCTCATTAAAAATTCTATGAGGAATTCTCATTACAAATTTTGTGACGAATTCTCCTTCCGAATTCTGTAATGAATTCTCATTACGAATTCTGATGACAAATTCTCATTTTGAATTCTATGATGAATTCTCATTACAAATTCTGTGAGGAATTCTCATTACGAATTATGTGATGAATTATCATTATGAATTCTGTGATGAATTCTCATTATGAATTCTATGATGAATTCTCATTATGAATTCTCTGACGAATTCTCATTATGAATTTCAGTGCAGAATTTCATTACGAATTCTGGTTGTGAATTCTGATTACGAATTATGGATACAAACTTTTATGAAATTCGACTATGAATTATTCTGATAAATAGAATCTGAATATCTTTGTAATATAGACTCCAAATATAATTTTTGTTTAGAATCCGAAATTTTTACTTGCATTCTGATTTGTTAAGTTTTTTATAAAATGATGTCGTGATTTTAGTTACACATGTTTTGTTATAAAATTATGTCGTCCATTCTGTTTCTAACTAATCGTTGGTTGAGTGACACATGTACAGGTCCCCTAAACTTTTAAGAAAAATATGATCGTTGGAGGAGGGAGCCGACCGTTGCTACCAAACCTATAAATAGGAGCTCATTTGAAAGAGCTCAATAACAAGTTGATCACTCTAGAGACCACACGCTGTCAAGGTGATTTCTAGAGAGAGAAGCTTTTCATGCCTTGTGCATACTGAACTGGTCATTCAGATTTCTTTGTGTGACTCTGAATGTTGGTGATTACATTTTAGGGCTTCCGAGGATAGGAAGACAGAGGTGCTGACTACCTTGAAGTTCGAGGGCTTCCTTGCTGAGGAAGACATAGGTTCCAACTACCTTGAAGTTGAGGGATTGCGGGGATAACAAGACAGAGACTCTGATCTTTATATCAAGGGCTTACCTAGGTGTGGGTAAGACAGAATTTCTTGAAAGTATAAATCAAGGGACCTTTATCCAAGTTTTTTGGATACCCTTCTCTTTGGGTTAAAATATTTATATCTTGTTACTTGTTTTTGTTACAAGTTTATCTTTTCCGCTTCATTTTGTATGTTTAAGAAAGTATAAACATCTTATACTTCCTTACACTTGTGTACTCTGATTCAGTTAGATTCTATACACTTTAAGGTAGAATCTCATATTTTAAACTTTGGTTAAGTTTCATTTTCCGGATCCATATTTCTGGAACCGGTTTTTCGGAATCACTTTCCAGATTTAAGCAAGTGTATTGAACTAGAAGTTTGTAACTTCATACTTTGTCACAATCTTTCAATTAGTGTTATAGGTGTTGTGAATTTTCTTAGTTTAACTTTGTTAAACTTAGATCTTTCCTTGTTTAAAGAAATTTTTAAAGTGTACAATTCACCCCCCCCCCCACACACACTTTGTATATTGAGCATCTACATCATTATTCTGATCCTACAATTGGTATTAGAGGAGGTTTCTGAAATACTTATACTCACATATAAGTTTTTCTTGCTCAGTTTTTCATTGTTCTATATTTTTTCTTGCTTAGGAATATTCTCCTTGAATCCGAACTTTTTTTATTAACAAGTTTTTGTGTAGAAATATTTTTTAAGATGGTGGGAATAAATGTTGGTTCCATCGAAAACTTGAATCCTACAAGACCACAAATTTTTGATGGAAATGATTATGATCATTAGAGAGATCGTATGAAGACTTTCATTATCAATACTGGAGTAGAAAATTTTTTTATTCTTACTGGAGGTTATCAAATTCCTGATAAGGAAGTTAGTACTTTCACAAACCAAGAGAAGCATGATTATCAATTAAACTATAAGGTACGCAATACTCTACTATGTTCCATGACTAGGAATACATATATCCAAATTTCTTCTTGTGAAGCAGCTAACTGTATATGGAAGAAACTCTAAGTTACACATTTTGGTACATCCAAAGTGATTGAGACTAGAAGAGCTATGCTTAGATCTGAGTATAATGGTTTTAACTTTCCTTATGGAGAACCCATTTGTAAGGTGCAACAAAGGTTTATGACTATCGTGAATAGCTTACAATATATGGGAGAAAAAGGTATAGATGATGAATCTCTTGTTGACAAGATAATTGATATTAAGCCCAATGAGTTGGAATCAAAGAGAACAACAATTGATGAGAACAGGAAGGTCACTCAAATTTCCTTAGATGAACTTTTTGGAACTCTTCTTCTACATGAAATAAGGATGAAGATAAATGCTGACAACATCAAAAAGAAGAATGGGAATGGTACTTTTTCTTTTACTACAACATCAAATCACATGAAATTTAAGACTCCTGAGAGAGTAACTAGATCCAAATCTAAGAAGGTTGTTATCCAATCTGAATCTAGTGAGAGTGAAGTCTCATAGAATGAGTTAGCAAATCTTTCTCGAAGGATGAACAAGATAGCTAGACAAAGAAATTTCCAATCCAAGTATAAAAAGAAGGAAAGGAAAGATAAGAAAGATTTAGAAGTCACATGCTATAAATTCAAGAGATCTATACACATAAGACCTGATTGTCCTTTGCTCAATAAGAAAGAAATAAAAGAGAGGCATTCTGAAAGGAATAGGAAGAATTATTATAAATCTAAAGCTAAGAAAGTTCTGAATGCTAATGATACTTGGAGTGCCAGTGGTGGTGACTCTTCATATGAATCTTTGGATTATGAATCTTCTGGACAGAAGAATCTTGGTCTTATAGTTAGATTACCTGTTGAAAATCATTGCTTTATGGATAAGGTACACAATGCTGAATCATTGACCAATGTTTCTTTAAATTCTAATGATAGTAAATATTATAACTCTTCGGATGAAGAATCCTCTTCTGATAAAGAAAATACTTTACCTACCTATGAAGAAGTTTCTAGGTTTGCTGAACTTCTTGAGATTGAGAATTCAAAACTCAATAAAAAACATGATAAGGAAAATTCTAGGAATACTATTCTTACTAAGGAAATATCAGATCTTTCTAAAGATCTTGATAAGAAAAATTCTGATTTTATAAGAATTTAAAAAAGTCTTGAGGAAGTAAATTCTGAGAAGAATAAACTTTCTAAATATCTAGAAAAATTAATTTCTAAGAAAAGTGTTTTCGAGCCTAGCTCTAGTTCCAAATTTAATGATTTTGAAGATAAAAACATGGTTATAAAACTCAAGTCTGAAATATTTTCCTTAAATAAGTGTTTGTCAAACTTTACCTTAGGTAAAGAAAATTTTGATAAGATGTATTCACAAATACGACCTTTAAGAAACAAGTCTGGATTTGGTTATACCCATGCTAAACCAATTTTTAGTAACAACTACTTTGATCCTCAAAGTGCCCTATTTTGTACCAAGTGTCAATGTGGTGGTCACTGGGAAAATAGTTGTTCTTTAAACAAATCCCAATATTTAGGTTTTCATAGGGCTTATTTTTTAAAAAAGATGTGGGTACCCAAAATTTTTCTTTCTGACATTTCCGGATCCAAGAAAGTCTGGATTCCGAAAACCTAACTTTTTCTTATTTTCAGGAAAATAGGGAAAGTATCAACAGCAATACATGTTACGTGGATAGTGGATGTTCCCAGCATATGACTGGTAACAAAAGATATTTCGAAAAGATTATCAAGACAAAAGGAGGAAAAGTAAATTTCAGAGACAACGCTCAGGGAGAAATTGTTGGTATAGGTAATATTGTTCTTCTTGGTAAAACTTTGATTTCAAATGTTTTGTTTGTTAAGGGTCTTAAGAACAACCTCATTAGCATAATTCAATTATGTGATGAAGGATACCTTATGAATTTTAGGAATGATAAGTGATTAGTACACAATTCCAAGGAAGAGTTTATTCTCTCTTCCCATAGGCAAGAGAATGTTTACACTTTGAAATTAGAAGATCTTAAGAGCCAAGACATACGTTGCCTAAGTGCGATGGAAGATCATTCTTGGTTATGGCATAGAAGACTAGGTCACTATAACCTTATAAACTTATGTAAACTCTCTAAGAAGAAACTAGTTAAGGATCTACCAGATCTTAGATTTGATTCTTCTAAAGTTTTTGATCCTTGTCAATATGGAAAGCAACATAAATCTAGTTTTAAATCAATCAGTGAAGTCTTAACAACTGATGTGTTATAGTTGGTGCACATGGATCTTTTTGGTCCAACACAAACTAGAAGAATTGGAGGCAAATACTATGTATTTGTTCTAGTTGATGGTTACACTATATTTACATGGGTCTATTTTCTAGAAAAGAAGTCTAAAGATTTTTATTATTTCAAAAGTTTTTGAGCCCAAGTTAAAAATGAGAAAAACCTTCCACTAAAATCTATTCATAGTGATCATGGAGGAGAATTTCAAAATTCTGATTTTGAAACTTTCTGTATTAGAAAGTTTATTACTCACAACTTTTCAGCACCTAAAACTCCTCAACAAAATGGTGTAGTTGAAAGAAGAAATATAATTCTTCAAGAGATAACTAGAACCATGTTGAGTGAATATTCTATAGCTAGACATTTCTGTGCTGAAGTTGTAATTACTTCTTGTTTTACTATAAATCGAGTTTTGATTAGACTTTTTCTTAATAAAACTCCTTATGAGTTATGGAATGGTAAAAAACCTAGACTTTCCTACTTCAAGGATTTTGGTTGCAAGGTATTCATCCTGAATACTAAAGATAATCTACACAAATTCGCACCAAAATCTGATGAAGGAATTTTCTTAGGCTACTCCACAACTTCTAAGGCTTATAGAGTTTTTAATAAAAACACTTGTACTGTTGAGGAAACAGTACATGTAAAATTTTATGAGTCTAATCCTTTTGTTTTTAAACCATCCCAACCTACATCCTCGAATGTGTTTTCAAAAAATGATTATCAACCTTTGTTAGAAGATCATTCTGATAAGGAAAGTGTTCAAGAAAATGTTTCTGAAACATTTACCCCAGAATACTTTCTACCCTATGTTGATGAACAAGTTTTAAAAAACCCAAGTCAGGTATTTCTTAAGAATCATCCCAGTGATAGTATAATTGGTGATTTAAATCAACTTATAAGGACTAGAAGTTCCTTGAAGAATGAAGTATAACATCTAGCATTTCTTTACCAATTAGAACCAAAAATCACTGATGAAGTTTTAGGTGATGATGATTGGATCAAAGCCATGTAAGATGAGCTAAATGAATTCAAAAGGAATAAAGTCAGGACCTTGGTTGAAAGACCTAAGGAAAATTCTATTATTGGAGTAAAATGGGTCTTCAGAAATAAGTGTGATGAAAATGGATTCATAGTTAGAAATAAAGCTAGACTAGTTGCCAAAGGCTATAATCAACAAGAGGGAATAGACTATGAAGAAACCTATGCTCCAGTAGCTAGACTTGAATCTATTCGTATCTTACTTGTCTTTGCAGCATTCTTCAATTTCAAACTTTTTAAAATGGATGTGAAATGTGATTTTCTTAACGGTTACATCCAAGAGGAAGTTTTTGTTGAACAACCTCCTGACTTTGAAGACACAAAATATCCTAATCATGTTTTTAGACTTACCAAAGCTTTGTATGGTCTTAAACAAACCCCTCGAGCTTGGTATGATAGACTAACAGGATTTTTGCTTCAAAATAACTATGTTAAGGGAAATGCAGATCCAACCCTTTTTATAAAGAAAGACAATAAAAATGTTTTGATTGTTCAAATATATGTTTATAACATCATATTTGGTTCAACTCGGCAATCATTAACTGATTCCTTTGCAAATAAAATGAAATCTGAGTTTGAAATGAGTATAATGGGTGAGTTAACATTTTTCCTTAGCTTTCAAATTTCTCAAAAACCAGAAGGAACCTATATATCTCAACATAATTATATTAAATATCTTCTTAAAAAGTATGGATATGACAACACTAAAAGTATTAGTATTCCCATTGGTACCTCAAACACACTTGATATTAATGAAGCCAAGAAACCAGTGGATCAAACATCTTTTAGAGGTATGATAGGAAGCCTACTATACTTGACAGCTAGTCGTCCAGATTTAATGTTTTCAGTATTCTTATGTGCAAGATATCAATCCAATCCTAAGGAATCTCATTTAAAGGCAGTGAAAAGAATTTTTCACTACTTAAAGGGAACCATGGATCTAGGATTATATTATACTTCTGGAAATGATTTTATCATAAAGAGTTTTTCAGATGCTAACTTTGGTGGGTGTATAATGGATATAAAAAGTACATTCAGAACTTGTCATTTCTTAGGAGATTCTTTAGTTTATTGGTCATTTAATAAGCAACACTCAGTAGCACTTTCCACTGTTGAAGCTGAATATGTAGCAGCTAGAAGTTGTTTTGCTCAAGTGTTATGGATGCAACACACACTCACCGACTATGGCTTGAGTTTTAATAAGACTCAAATTTTGTGTGATAACACAAGTACCATTACCCTTATTAAAAAACCTTCACATCACTTCCGTTCAAAGCACATAGATATTAGGTATCACTTTCTTAGAGATTACACACAAAAAGGAGATATCATTCTTCAGTTTATCGAAACGCAAGATCAAATTGCTGATATTTTCACAAAATATTTACCTTACGATAGATTTGAATACATTAAAAAGAAGTTAGGAATGATAACTGTAAGGTGATCTTTCTTTATTAACTTCTTGTTGAAACAATCTCTTTATAGTAATAAACTCCTTTTCATAGGGGGAGTACATTTGTTTGTTAACTTTTCAAAAAAATTCGTAATGAGCTTTTCAAAAAAATTTGTAATTAGCTTCTCAAAATTTTCATAATGAGATTTTCAAAATTTTTTATAATAATATTTTCAAAATATTTCGTAATGAAATTTTCATACTGGAACTTTCGTAATGAAATTTTCGTACTAAAACTTTCATAATGAAATTTTCGTACTGAAACTTTCGTAATAAAATTTTCGTACTGGAACTTTCGTAATGAAATTTTCGTACTGGAACTTTCATAATGAAATTTTCGTACTGAAACTTTCGTAATAAAATTTTCATACTGAAAATTTCGTAATGAAATTTTTGTACTGGAACTTTCGTAATGAAATTTTCATACTGGAACTTTTGTAATGAAATTTTCATACTGGAACTTTTGTAATGAAATTTTCATACAGGAACTTTCATAATAAAATTTTCATACTGAGAATTTTTGTAATGAAATTTTCGTACTGAGAATTTTCATAATGAAATTTCCGTACTGAGATTTTTTTTTCATAATGAATTTTTTTCGTACTCATGTTTTTTTTTGTACTGAGTTTTTTGTAGTAATATTTTTGTAGTCAAATTTTCTTCAAGAATAATGTAACCTATTACGAAAAATCTTTCTAGCCAATCCTAAAGGTATGATTTCCTTAAGTCTTTGTAATCATATTTTACTTGTAGGTATTTTCTTATGTGTTTTTAAATCTTTCGGATTCAAGCCTTCTTAAATCCGAATGTTTTTCTTAAAACCTCAAAAGATCGGAGTCTAGTTTTCCTTACGGATTGTTTCTTAACCATCAAATCAAATATCAATGTTTCTCAACCGTTCGATCTATCGTGGAAGCTGAACCGTCATCTCAATGCCTATATAAAAGGGACCCCCGAGGGTTGTCCCACATCGGATTTCAAGATTTTGCGTCTTGAATCTCTTTCCTTCTTACTTAAGGTCGCTCCGATCTTTCCCAAGTTCGTTCTGATTTCTTCATAAGCGTTCAGTTCTGGATTTCTGTAGAAGCCACTTCTCAAGATATGTCAACTGGGAAACCCATTTCTAAGTGGTTAATTTACAGGGAGAGGATGGTGCATCCGAATTTCTACAAGTATGATTCTCTTATATCTAATAACATTAAGCTCAATGGTTGGGAGGACGTATTCTTATCAAATCCAGTGAAACAGGATCCAGTTTATTCATATTTTCTTGTAGAATTCTATGAGTATGTTTCCTTCTATGAAGAAGATGGCAGAGAAAAATTTTCTTTCAAGTCTTATGGGAAGACTTACAAGCTTTCTTACACCAAGGCTGCAAACTTGGTAGGCTTATCATATGAAGGTGAAGCTGAATTTTTCTCACACAAGCTACCGAATGAGAAAGGAAGTTTCAATAAAGTCAAGGATAAGGAATTCCTTGGACTTAAAGATGTTAAGACCGCTCAGATTGATCATCTCTCTTTGAACAATTGGATTCTACAGCTATGGGTACAAGGTTTTTTCGTACCGAGAAGGGGTGATAAGGATAACCTCAAGAAAAGTTACATTTATATCCTAGATTTCTTGGTAAATCTAAGGAAGTTAAATTTGATGAGGCATGTTTTGATTATAGTTAAGAATATTAAAGAAGGGAATCTGAAATCTCATATTATAATGTATCCGGCCTTTCTTTCCAAGCTTATTATCAGGTGTCTTGATTCATTTAAAGTTGCTTGCACTTATAAGCCAAGTAATTTCAAGGTAATGCTTGTTAGTGATGATAAGTTGAAGAGGATGAAAATGGCATTTTCTATTGAATCCGGATAATTCTATTTTTTACAAGAGGAAGAGGCTGAGGTAGATCAGAAAGATCAATAAACTCTGGAATCATCAAAGAAAGCTGGGAAGAAAAGGAAATTGAAGGAAGTGGAAGTTGTTGAGAAAACCCCTAAGTCCAAGGAAACTCAATCCACACCCCCTAAACCCAAGAAAAAAAGGATTTTCCAGATGAGGTAGTTGCCAAGTGGAGGCAAGATAAAGAAAAAAGGAAAGAAGGGGAGCCTCATTTCGAATTAGACCCTGCTAAGGTTAAGGCCTTGAAAGAGAAATCGGCTGATGAATTAGAAAAGAAATCCAAAGGGAAGAAGTTGAAAAAGAATATGCCAGAGGTAGAGATTGTTCAATCTCTTCTGAAGGCCACTGAAGTAGCATCTAAAAATTTACCCATTCCAAAATCCCTTTTGGTTGAAGGTTTGCCTGAAACTCCAGGTGAGAAGACTCCAGAAAATTCTAAAAAGAAGAAAGATGAGAAGGATTTGATGTTGAAAGTTCAGAAATTTATGGAAGAAATCCAGCAAGCAGAGAGCAATGGTGGCTCTGGTGATGTAATAAAACAAGTTGAAGACTATCATGAGAAGGATAGTGCTTCTGAGAAATTTTCACTCTGGACTTCCCAAGACGGATCTTCAAAAATTGATACACCTAGAGTTGATGAGAAAGGTGAATAGGAAGTGAAAATGTTGTCTGAGGAAGAAAGTCACAATCATGACTTTATACAGCCTGAGGATTTTGAAGCTGGAGCAGAGAAGGAGAAAGTTTATGAAGATGAGATTGTTCAACTTTCAGAAAGTGAGCAAGAATCTCCTAATGAACAGACCGCTCTGAAAGTTAATAAGGGAAAGAAAGTGGTTGTTGACACTCCAATAAAAGATATTATAAGGAAAGAAGCTGGAGGATCATCCAAAAGGAAGCTGATGCAGTCAGAGGAAGAACCATCTCCAACTAGAATATCAGATTCGGAGTCATCTGTCTTTGGACATGACTTTGTTTAACAGTCCCTAAAGAATCTGGTGGACATCATTCCGATTTTTCCAGCAATAGAATCCAGATGCCAGATGATTCAGCAAAGCATAAATCAAAATTCAGACTATGTATCCATGGTGATGGATAGGTGTGCTAATCTTGAGGCTTAATAAAAACTTTCTTATCAATTATGATGCTCATAGATTTTCTTTCAAGAAGATAACCAACTGGTCTAAGAAAATTGTTCAAGAGATAGAAGATCTTGATCAATTTCAAGTAGATGTTAAAGATGCTTTTGATACTGAAGACTCTGAAATAAAGGATCTTACAAATTCATTTGAGAAGAAGTTAACTCTTGAGCAGGATGTTTGAATGTAGGAGGTCAAAGATTCGAATGGGAATCTAAGTTCTCGTGTCCAGTACTACAGGGAAGAAAAGGATCTTCGGACTCAGTTGGAAGGAAAGGTTGTAAAGCAAGATGAAGCTCTTAAAGCTCAGGCAGTGGAAATGGAGGCTCAAGATGCAAGAATCATTTCTTTATAAAATCAAGTGGAGGAGGACCACAAAGAAATGAAGAAGCTGAAGACAATTGTCAAAATTCTTATGCCCAAGGAAAAAAGAAACAAAATAGACCACTTTGATCTTTTGTTGTATTGTTTTCCTTGTACTAGTTCTTTCCAATAGTAATGAAATTTTGGTTACTTGTTTTTGGTTGGTTGCATGAACTAATATTTTAGGTACTTTATTATCTTTTCCACTCCCTCAATTATTTTTGAAAATCACAAAGAGGGAGAAGGAAAAAATTACTCAAAAGGGGGAGAAGGAAGAATCTAAAAGGGAGAAGAAAAATTTCTATGTAAAGAATAACTATCCCTAAGTAAGGGGGAGCTTCTCATTATGAAGTTTTTAATTCTTATGATAATGAAAATTATATTCTAGAAATCTAGAATACGATCTTTAGAGTTCCAAAGCCTAAGGGGGGGTTAGTCGTATTCACTATCACTCATAAACAAAGAGAGATAAGCTTTAATTTCAAAGTCTAGAAATTTATTCTAAACTCATATATTCTTTTTTGTAAGGATGTTTGTGCTTTCCAAAAAGGGGGAGATTATTGAGTCAATAAGGTTTTCCTTATGAATTTTCCATTCCTTCTTGTTTTTAAAATCACAAACACCTTATCTTTAAGCAAATATGTTTTTACCCCTGTTTTACATCTATAAGGAAAATTTCCTTAAGGAAATTTACCTCTTTCTTGTTTTCATTGTTCATATCAACATTTTTTCTTAAGCATAAAAATAAGATTCATATCTATATTCTCATAATCATATAATACTTAGATATTAAGAATTCTATTACAGGATCCGAATTCTCATTCTGAATTCTGGAATGAATTCTCATTACGAATTCTGATGACGAATTCTCATTACGAATTCTATGATGAATTCTGTGATGAATTCTCATTATGAATTCTGTAATGAATTCTTATTAAGAATTTTGTGAGGAATTCTCATTACGAATTATGTGACAAATTCTCTTTCCGAATTATGTAATGAATTCTCATTATGAATTCTGTGATGAATTCTCATTAAGAATTCTTTGATGAATTCTCATTATGAATTCTGTGAGGAATTCTCATTGCGAATTCTATGATGAATTCTCATTATGAATTCTATGATGAATTCTCATTACGAATTCTGTTATGAATTCTCATTATGAATTCTCTGATGAATTCTCATTACGAATTTTAGTGCAAAATTCTCATTACGAATTCTGGTTGTGAATTCTGATTACGAATTATGGATATGAACTTTAATGAAATTCGACTCCGAATTCTTCTGATAAATAGAATTTGAATATCTTTGTAATATAGACTCCGAATATAATTTTTGGTTAGACTCCGAACTTTTTACTTAAATTCTGATTTGTTAAGTTTGTTATAAAATGATGTCGTGCTTTTAGTTACACATGTTTTTTTATAAAATGATGTCATCCATTCTGTTTCTAACTAACCATTGGTTGAGTGACATGTGTATAGGTCCCTCTGAAATTTAAGGAAAATATTACCATTGGAGGAGGGAGCTGACCATTGCTACCGAGCCAATAAATAGGAGCTCATTTGAAAGAGCTCAATAACAAGTTGATCACTCTAGAGACCACACACTGTCAAGGTAATTTCTAGAGAGAGAATCTTTTCATGCCTTGTACATACTAAACTACTTGTTCAGATTGCTTCCTGAAACTCCGAATTTTGGTGATTACATTTGAGGGATTCGGGGGATAGGAAGATAGAGGTGCCGACTACCTTGAAGTTCGAGGGCTTCCTTACTGAGGAAGACAGAGGTTCCAACTACCTTGACGTTGAGGGCTTGCGGGGATTGCAAGACAGAGACTTCGATCTTTGTATCGAGGGCTTACCCGGGTGTGGGTAAGACAGACTTTCTTGAAAGTATAAATCAAGGGACCTTTATCCAAGGTTGTTGGATACCCTTCTCTTTGGGTTAAAAGATTTATATCTTGTTACTTGTTTTTGTTACAAGTTTATCTTTTCTACTGCATTTTGTATGTTTAAGAAATTATAACCATATTATACTTCCTTACACTTGTGTACATTGATTCAGTTAGATTCTATACGCTTTAAGGTAGAATCTCATATTGTAAACTTTGGTTAAGTTTCATTTTCCAAATCCATATTTCTGGAACCGGTTTTTCGGAATCACTTTCTAGATTTAAGAAAGTGTATAGAACTAGAAGTTCGTAACATCATACTTTTTCCCAATCTTTCAATTTTTGTTAGAGGTGTTGTGAATTTTCTTAGTTTAACTTTGTTAAACTTAGATCTTTTATTGTTTAAAGAAGTTTTTAAAGTGTACAATTCACCCCCCTCTTGTATATTGAGCATCTACATCATTATTTTGATCCTACACTTTCCTTAATGTTTTTGTACAAGTGGAAGTTTTTGTTGAACAACCTTCTGGTTTTGAAGATTCAAAACATCATGATTATGTTTTCAGACTTACCAAAGCTTTGTATGGACTTAAGCATGCCCCTTGAGCTTGGTATGATAGTCTTACAGGATTTTTTCTTCAAAATAATTACGTTAAGGGAAATTCTGGTCCAACCCTTTTTATAAATAAAGATAAGAAAAATGTTTTAATTGTTAGAATTTATGTTGATGACATTATATTTGGTTCAAATTAGTAATATTTAACTGATTCCTTTGCGGATCTAATGAAATCTGATTTTGAAATGAGTATGATGGTTGATTTAACATTTTTACTTGGTTTTCAAATTTCTCAAAAACCAGAAGGAATCTATATATCCCAATATAAGTATATTAAATATCTTCTTAAAAAGTATGGATATGAAAATACTAAGAGTATAAGTACTTACATCGGTACCTCAAATTCACTTGATCTTGATGAAGCTGGGAAACCAGTAGATCAAACATCTTTTAGAGGTATGATAGGAAGTCTAATTTACTTCAAATCTAGTCATCCAGAACTAATGTTTTCAGTATGCTTATGTGCAAGATATCAATCCAATCCTAAGGAATCTCATTTAAATCCAGTGAAAAGGATTTTTTTCTACTTAAAGGGAACCATGGATCTAGGACTCTTTCATACTTCTGGAAATGATTTTGTTATAAAAAAAAATTTGTATGCTGACTTTGGTGGATGTAAAATGGATAGGAAAAGTACATCTGGAACTTGTCATTTCTTAAGAGATTAATTAGTTTCTTGGTCATGCAAAAAGCAACAATCATTAGCACTTTCCACTACTAAAGCTGAATATATAGCTACTGTAAGTTGTTTTCAAGTGTTGTGGATGCAACACACACTCATAGACTATGGAATGAGTTTTACCAAAACAAAAATTTTGTGTGATAATACTAGTGTCATTGCCTTAATTAAAACCATCCACATCACTCCCATGAAAAACACATAGATATTAGGCATCACTTTCTTAGATATCATGCATAAAGAGGAGATATCATTCTTCAATTTATCGGAACACAAGATCAACTTGCTGATATTTTCACAAAATCTTTAACCTATAATAGATTTGAATACATTAAATAGAAGTTAGGAATGATAATCGTAAGGTAATCATCCTTATTAACTTCTTGTTTAAACCTATCTACTTACAGTAAAAAACTCTTTTTCATAGGGGGAGTACATTTTCTTGTTAGTTAGTTCAAAAATTTTCCTAATGAAGATTTTTTGTTGTTCAAAATTTTTTGTTATAAAAATTTCCGTAGTCATATTTTCTAAATATTTCATAATGAAAATTTTCGTAGTCAGATTTTCTAAATCTTTCGTAATGAAAATTTTTGTAGTTATATTTTCTAAATCTTTCGTAATGAAAATTTTTGTAGTTATATTTTCTAAATCTTTTTAATGAAAATTTTCATATTCATATTTTCTAAATCTTTCATAATGAAAATTTTCAAAGTCATATTTTCTAAATCTTTCGTAATAAAAATTTTTGTAGTCTAAAAATTTTTTGTAGTCTAAAATTTTTCGTAGTCTAATTTTTTTTCATTTTAAAATTTTTGGAATCTAAAGTTCTTAAAGAAGAATTTTTCTCAATACGAATAATCATCCAAGCAATCCGAAAGGTATATTTCCTTTCTTGAATTTTCGTAATTATCTTTTACTTGCTGGTATTTTCATATATTTTTAAATTTTTGTATTCTTTATTTTTCTTAAATCTGAATTTTTTTATTAAAAACCTCAAAAGGTTAGATTCTATCAAAATTTCCCTCTGGCTATCATCTCAACCATCAGATCTGATCACAAGATTTTTCAACTATTCGATTGAGTATGGAAGCTAGACCGTCACTTCCATTGCCTATATAAAGGACCCCTGATGGTTTTCCCACATCAAAACTCAAGATCGTGCGTGTTGAAGCTATGCCCTCCTACATAAGCTCATTCTAAACTTCTCATATCTTTATTGATTCCGAATGTCTATTGAATTATCCTCTCAGAAATATATGTCAACTGTCAAACCAATCTTAGAATGTCAGATATATAGAGAAATTTTAGTTGATCCGAAGTTTTTCTCAAAGTATGATTCTATAATTTCCAAGAATATTAAGATGAATAGATGGTAAAGTGTTTTCCTTTCAAAACCAAAATCTCAGGATTTGGTTTATCTGGAGTTGTTAATAGAATTCTATGAGTCAGTAACTTTATTCAAGGAAGAAGAAAGAGACAATTTTTCTTTTAAGTGTTATGGAAAGACATATTATTTGTCATATATCAAGGTTGCAATATTGGTTGGAATCTCATATGAAGGATAAGATGAGTTTTGTTCTCATAAGCTACCTAATGTTCAAGGAAGTTTTAATAAGGTGAAATCAATGTCTTGCCTTATTCTTTTAGTGGTAAAGACTCCGAAGATTCTTCACCTATCTACAAATTATCGGATTCTTGAATTGTGGGTTCAAGGATTCATCATTCTGAGAAAAGGAGACAAGGACACTTTGAAGAAAAGTGATATGTACATTCTGGATTTCTTGGTAAACCTAAGGAATATAAATTTAGTTAATCACATCTTAATTATGATTGAAAATATAAATAATGGAAATCTGAAGGATCATATTATCATGTATCAGGCCATTTTGTCAAAGATAATTGTTTGGTGCTTAGAATCTTTTAAAATACCTTGCATATCTAAGTCGAGGAATTGTAAAGTTATGTTGTTGAGTGATGAAACTCTGAGAAGGATGAAAGTTGGATTTTCTAAAGAATCCAAAGAATTTTATGATTTGCCTGAGGAGGAGGCAAAAGCCTTATCAAAGAAACATGAGCTGGATGAGACCTCTAAAAAGGGTGGAAGGAAGAGGAAAATGAAAGAAGTGGAAGAAAAGGCAAAAACCCTAGTAGCAAAGGAAACCCAATCTGCACCACCAAAGACAAAGAATAAAAAAATCCTATCTGGGTGAAGTTGTAGCAAAGTGGAGAGAAGACAAGAAAAATATGAAAGAAGGGGATACTATGTTTGGATTGGATCCTGCTGAGGCAAAGTCATTGAAGTAAAAGGTTGTTGATGAGCTTGAAAAGCAAGAGAAAGGGAAGAAGAAGAATATGTATGAGGATGAAATAGTTCAATCACTTCTGAAGGATACTGAGAGAGCTTCCGAGAACATTCTGGTACCAGAATATTTATTGATAGAACCATTACCTGAGACTCTGGGAAATAATTTTGTGACTTTGGAGAAATTCCAAGAAAATTTTGTTGAAGAAAAATAAGTAGAAGAAGAATAAGGCAGTGGTGATACTGAAGATCTGATAAAGCAAGTTGAGGACTTTCATGATAAGGAAAGATCTTATGAGAAGTTATTATTCGGAACCTCTCAAGCCAAATCATCAAAGCTTGCTACTCCTGGAAAGGATGAAGATAAGGTTGAAGACGAAGTAGATAAACCATCTGGAGAAGAAAGCATCAATCATGATTTCATTCACACAGAGGATGATGAGGCAGGAGCTGAAAAGGAAGAATTTGATGAATACAAAATTGTTCATCTATTTGATAGTGAACATGAATCTCCTGATCAAGAGGAATTCATTCCGAAGGTTAATAAGGGGAAACAGGTTGTAGTTGATACACCTACCACGGTTATGGTAAGGAAGAAAGATGTTGGTGGATCTTTAAAGAGGAAACTTGTTGATATAGAAAAAGAAACCTCACCAAGAAAAATATCTGATTCAGAATCGTCATCTCTTGGACATGATTTTGTGGTCCAATCTTTGAAGAAGCTTGTTGGAACTATCCCTCTATTTCCCAGTATAGACTCGAGATGTCAGTTGCTTCAACACACCTTAAATCAGAAATAAAATTCAATATCCATGGTGATAGATAAGTGTGTCAAACTCGAGGTATACTTCAATAATTTTTTTATTAACTATGAAGCTCACAAAAGATCATATAAAAAGATGAAAAGCTGTTAAAGGAATACATTTGAAGACATGATAATTCTTGATGATTTCCAAGAAAGTGTCAAGGATGTATTTGACACCGAAGATGTGAAGATCAAGGATCTCACAAATAGTTTTGAGGAAAATTTTTCCCTGGAACAGAATTCCCAGATGCAAGAAGTGAAAGATTTGAATGGTAAGTTATATTCAGTTACTCAAAGTTGGAAGAGATAAAGAGATCTTAGTATTGATATTGAGGAAAATCTTGGTAAACAAGAAGAATCCTTGAAGGCTCAGGCTGATATTCTTAAGGCTCAGGAAGAAAAAATCAAATCCTTAGAGAAGAAAATAGAGGATCAGTATCAGCTTCTCAAATGAGCAGAGGAAGATCACAAGGAACTCAAGAAGCTCAAAACCATTGTGAAGAATTTTATTCTGAAGGATAAGGAAGGATAATCTTGTTCAATTTCGATCTTTTGTTGTATTCCTTTCCTTGTACAAATTTTTCCAATTGTAATGAAAATTTGGGATGCTCTTCATATATTTTGTTGTATAGTACTAATATTTTAGGTGCCATATTTTCTTTTCCATTCCCTTTAATCCTTTTTGAAAATCACGAAGGGGGAGAAAGGAAAAAAGAATACTAAGTAAAGAATAAATTTCCCTCAGGGGGAGTTTATCTAAGGGGGAGTTCTTATTCAAGAATATTTCTATATGCAATAAAATGCTAAGTCTCAATCCATAAATCTAGAATACAATCCTTAGTGTTTCCAAAGCCTAAGGTGGAGTTAGTCATATTCATCTTTTTCCATGTGTTAAGGGAGATAAGTTTTATTTTCAAAGTCCAATAAAATATTTTCTAAAGTCCTTATATTCTTTTTCGTAAGGATATTTGTGCTTTCCAAAAAGTGGGAGATTGTTGAGTCAATAAGGTTTCCTTATGAATTCTCCATTCCTTCATGTTTTGAAAATCACAAAAACCCTATATTAAGACAAATTTCATTTACCCTAAGATTTTACTTGATAAGTAAAATGTTCATTCCCCAAGGAAAATTTATCCTTACCTATTTTTCATTGTTCATATTTTTAGTCTAACTTATTTTATGTATAAGTATAAAATTAAGTTTCGTATCTAAAACCTTGGAATCATATAAATACTTGAATATAGATCATTCTGCTTCAAGATCTGAATTAATGTTCCAAATTCTTCTGAATTCAGACTCTGAACTCTTATGATTTCAGACTCCGAATTTTCCGAATTCAGGTTCCGAACTTTCAGAATTCAGACTCTGAATTCTAATGAATTCAGACTCCGAAATTTCTAAGTTCTGACTCCAAATTCTTATGAATTTAGACTCTGAATTATTATGAATTCATACTCCTAATTCCAATGAATTCAGACTCCGAACTTTCTAAGTTCCGACTCCAAATTCTTATGAATTCAGACTCTGAACTTTCTAAGTTTATACTCCGAATTCTAATTAATTTAGACTCTGAACTTCCTAAGTTCATACTCTGAATCCTTATGAATTCAGACTCCAAATTCTACTAAATTTAGACTCTGAATTTCCTTGAAATTCAGACTCTGTAATTCTCTAGAATTCAGGTTCCGAATTCTTTGGAAAACAGAATCTGAATATTTATGTATTATAGACACTAAATGGTTTTTTGTTAGACTCCAAACTTTTATTTTCCTTACGTTCCAAATAATATATTTTGGTTAAGAAACCATATTTTTTCCTACTCATGTTTTGGTTATAAAATGATGTCGTTCAATCAGTTATTAACTAACTATTGTTTGAGTGACATGTGTACAGGTCCCTCCAAAATTCAAGGAAAAATATGACAGTTGGAGGAGGGATCCGACCGTTGAAGATGTGCCTATAAATAGGAGCTCATTTGAACAAGCTTATCACTTGGAATGAAGTTCTACGACTCTAGAGATTAGATGATGTTGAAGTGATTTCTAGAGAGAGACTCTCATGCTTAGTGAATACTGAACTTCTTGTTTAGAATTTCTTAGTGCGACTCTGAATGTTGTTGAGTACATTCGAGGGCTTCCGGGGATAGGAAGACAGAGGTGTCGACTACCTTAAAGTTTAAGGACTTCCTTTTGAGGAAGACAGAGGTGCTGACTACCTTTAAGTTGAGGGCTTGTAGGTATAGAAAGACAAACTCTGATCTTCGCATCGAGGGCTTACCCTGGTGTGGGTAATATAGACTTTCTTGAAAGTATAAATCAAGGGACCTTTATCCAAGGTTGTTGGATACCCTTCTCTTTGGGTTAAAATATTTACTACTTGTCACTTGTTTTTTTTCATGTTTTCTACTGAATTTTGGTTGTTGAGGAAAGTATAACTATCTTATACTTCCTTATACTTGTATACTCTGATTTAGTAAGATTCTATACTCTTTAAGGTAGAATATTTGTTCTTTGTAAACTTTTGTTAAGTTTCATTTCCAGAACCATTTTTCCATAATTATATTCTCGAAATCACATTTTCGGAATCAAGCAAGTTTGTAGAACTAGAGGTTTTGTGAATTTACCTTGTTTAACTTTGTTAAATATTACCATCTTTAAAAGTTCCAAAGGAATTTTTTAAAGTATAAAATTCACCCCCCCCCTCTTGTATATTAAGCATCTACATCATTTTGACCCTACAGTTGATATCTAAGGAGAATATTATAGTCTATACCATTTTAACAACATCAAGGTACCATCCTTTACACATAACGAATGCATGGTAAAAAAAAGTATATTAATCATATAAAATTGAAGGGGGCTAAGGGTATAATCCCAAGGCATACAAACCTTTAGAAAACAATAATGGGCTAATACAACCCTATACATTTATCTCTAGAAAACTAACTTTTTATTAACATCTTGAATTAATTAATTCATTATTAACGGGCCTCTACAATAAGTAACTTATCATAAATAGATAATGATAGCTAAGATAAAACCAAAAACATGCTCCATATATTAATTTCATACACAACTTTCAAATAAAAATAATAATCAAATTCATATAAATCTTTCATTAGTCATTTTATCATTAATAGCTTTATGTTGTTTATCAAATTTAAAGCACATCAACTGTGAGAAAAAAATAATAAACACAAAAAAAATATACATCAAAATATCTAAAAAATATCAAGAGGCATCATCAACATAGAATCTCCACATGTGATCACAACATCGCTTCCAATTCATTCTTAATTCTGATTATTATCTTATTTTAGGTTAATTCAACTATTACCCAAAAAAATAAAGCATGATAACCCACACTTACACATAAAATAAGAAGAATTAATGAATCCCCTACCTTGATATAGAACTTTCAACATTCTCCAAGCAACAATGAAACAACAAGGATCAACTACAATGAAACTCAAAAGAAACCACTTCAAAACTTAACTATAACAAACCACTATTGGGCCATACTCGAATCTCATCCCAATAATGGAGAAACCTCACCACATGAACCTCTATAAAGAAATAGAATATAAAATATGGGTATAAGAGGAAAATATAAGTTTGATCCCAAAAAACCAAGAGGTTTATACACTAATGGGAAGTGACTGAAGTGTAGGGAGAAGATCAGGAGTTGACTGGGGTGGGGACAGATAAAAAAGAAAAACCAAGGGAGTTTGTAAACCCTATTTATAGAGAATTTTTAACTATCCTCCATCATGGAATGGTGACTCACACCATTCTCGTGGTACCTCTAGTTAAAGGGAGATCTAAATTTTGATTATTTGAACCCCTAAACCTCACATACATTCAAACGCACATTTAGAAACCATGACTATCACTATTATATGCACCAAAACAAAGAGGATGTCATTTTATCCCCCCCCCCCAAACATCCACCATGGTCCTCACTATTGCACAAGGAAAAATCCATTTCCATTTCATCCAGCCATATCCAATACTTCAGTGTGGAGAGACCCAACCCTTAATTTCTATACCCATGAATGAAACCTGAGTGTGCCTTTTCTAATAACACCATACCTACTAACATAACATGGTTGCCTCCCCATTTTTCATAGGGATAATCTCCTAGAACCTCAAAACACAATTCCCTCCACTATGGATGTAAATATTTTCCTCATTTACCATAAGGAAACTTCCTAGGAGAAATGCCTTACACCATGAACACCCTAAGATTTTCACTCACTATGGTCCACCCTATCACCAAACAGCCAAATTGAATCACTCAAGGCCTAAAAATAGATAATTTAATATGGTCTTCCCATGGTAAAACTCAAAAATGACTCACTATGACTAGTACCGCACCTATAACCATGTAATGGTGGCCCTTTAGATGGACAAAAACTCCATTATTTCCCCCATAACACCTCAAAACTCCCTCTAAAAACTTCCAAGCCTTGAGAAAACAAAATGTGTGGGATCTTAGAAAATTATTCCCTAAAATCATATACCTCTCAAATAAATTTCATCCTTGATAATTAAAACTAAACTTGGGAAGGAAGAAGAAGGAGGGGACAAAACAACCACCCAAATAGATACCACTCAAGGATCTTTCTAGAACAGATTACCATCAACACATCATGATGTAAGAGAACATAAACACACAAAATCATCCATTATCTCATAATATAATAAAAATTCATACATAGAATCTCAACAAAGATTAAAATCAAACATCTCAGGATATTGAGCTTGAATCTGTGACTCCTACTCCTAAATACACTCCTCTAAGCCATTGTGTCACCATAAAACATGAATCAATGGAATATAATACCCACACATAACATTATCATAATGTTCCTAAATCTCAATAGTCCATTCCTTAAAGTCTTAATTACCTTAAAATTCTAGATCACATCATTCAATAACATGTGAATCATCATAAAGATATTAGTGAAGTTGCAACATGTAAAAGAATTCATGAATATGGACCATATATGGGGTAATTTGTAACACCCTTTATGTAATATGTATACTTAATTTCAATATTTATTTGTCTCTTGTAAGGATTTATAGTTTTTCAGGAGTAAGGGGTTTAAAATTTAGAGATTTTGAGAAAACAGACCAGGGCCACGGTCAACACACAATTAGGGGTAACCATGTGGTAATTATGCGATATGAATCTATGTGTTATAGTGGATATTTTTATGGTTTGAGAATAGTTTTTTAAACCATGTGGGTCACCAAGAAAATCTTATGAGAGGTTAGGTTTTGTTATAGAGGTTATATTGTGACTTGAGAATAGTCTTTCTGACTATGCAACTATTCCTAGGAAACCATGTGATTTATTTTTTCAAGGGACAGTGGCTACAGTATGGTTAGCACATGGTTTGTATAACCATGCGGCCTAACCATGTAACCAAATATGAGCTTCTTAAAATAAAAAAAAATTATTTTGATTACCTTTTTTGTTTTTAACTCTAATATTCTCCCAATACCTCATTAGCTCAAACCATCCCCTCATTGATGCTTTATAGGAATATCCCCTTTATTTATGGGTGATATATGATCTTTTTGGGTGGATATCATCAAGGTATGTTCAGTTTTTCTCTATATTTATCATCTTTCCTCTAGATCTACCTTTGATCTATCTTTTACTTGATCTA
The DNA here is from genome assembly GCA_963277665.1 of Viscum album. NCBI lineage: Eukaryota > Viridiplantae > Streptophyta > Magnoliopsida > Santalales > Viscaceae > Viscum > Viscum album. The sequence goes on from OY728142.1 coordinate 1,549,214,841, forward strand.
TTAGAACCCAATTGGGCTATTATTTTCAAATATAAGGTTGTGGATATATATTTTATGATTTTCTTTATAGATATAGGCTCTTGAGGGATGGATATCTTCATTTCCTATCATTGGATTGGAAAGAAATGATTTTTTAATTTTTTTCATTAGGTAGGAGTCTCTATCATATGGTTTGTCCCTTGAAATTCCATAAGTTAGTATGGTTTAATTTGGTTTTAATATATGAAATGTATGATTTGAAATACATGATAGGTGAATTGATCTTTAGGGATATAGAAATATTTTCTGAAAAAGTGGTTTTTGATGGAATCCGTTTTGAGATTCATGAAGTGTTTGATAAATTACCTCAAAGATTATTTTAAAAAATAAATGGTTTTTCAAGAATGGAAGTAGTGTGGTATCGCTATAGAAAATGTTTTATGAAAATGTGAGCATGAAATAAAATGGATTTTCCTTCGAAAATATCTTATAAAGTATGAATAAGTTTTCTTGAATGTAATGATGGTACATTAGTACATTAAAAATATCTTAGGGTATGGGGAAAAAATAAACATATGTGAACCCTAGTGGAGTTATCTATCACTGGGTGAGGTTCTCATGATACCATGGTTTCTAGTGGGTATCCTTCTGAGGAACTAAGGTTCCCAGACATTAGAGTTTTCTTATAATGGCTAGTGTGTAATGTTTTTCTTAATTGTGTACACCCATGGGTTTTTATTGTCCCTTTGGTTCTTTGAGGATACATTACATTCTTATTTATTTGATATTCCCATTTTCCCATTTGATATGGATATTGATGCTTGAAACCTATTTATTTCATCTGATTATGCCTCATTGATAAATGTTTTGTTATGTTTCTTTGTTTATTTGAATATGGAATGTTTTTTAAAAGAAAACTAAATGATTTTTTTAGATAGGAAAATGATTTTGTTGGAAATGTTTTATTAATATATTTTATATAAAAAACTAACAAATGCATGTGGATGGAATTTTTATAGATTCTTGAAGGTGTCATTCTGATATTAGTTTATCATACACTACTTTTTCCATTGAGCATTTATAACCATGGTTTTTAATGATATAGGTAATTGGAAAAGTGTCATGTAGAGTAGATATCAGCTTGTTCATGTTTTATTTTTGGTGGGTTGGTATGGTGGTGACATATAGTCACAAGGAGTTGGAACCATGGGTTACTTATGGTTATATATTGTTATTCTACCAGTTTTTTTGTCTAGATCATATTATCCTATTTTTTGGATATACCTTTATGGTTTGGTTGTTCTTAACATATGGTGTATATTTGGATATCTATTATGATACTTTGTTTGCTCTATCTTATCATATGTCTATTGAAGTTTAAATAATTCTCATATTCTTTGTATGATACATTAGTGATTGTCGCTAACCTATGGTGATTAAGAACACACTTCAGGATTTGTGGAAAGACGATTTGGGTGACTTTATGGATTGAACTGGGTTAGTTTTTTACAAATTTGTATCAAAGGTTCATGTTACATAAAGGTCTATCTTAGTCTTATATGTCTTCCTATTTTGTTTACGGGTTGTTGATAGTTTAGAGGTAGTATTTTCGAGACATGAGAGGTAGTGTGGGAGTGTTCCTAGCTAGCTCACTTTCATGAAAAATCTTGAGTTACCATGGGAATTATAGTGTTGACTATAATCCTTGTTTGTAGTTTTATCCTTTCTTGGTTTGGTTATCTAAAATTCAATTTATGATAAAGGAATCAAATTTTATTCTTGATGGTTTTTTGTCCTCTCTATTTCATAGAATATGGATCCTTCAAGAAAAACATATCTAAATAATAGAGAAGAATTTGTGGAGAAATCCCCACAAGTGAATACTCTATTTGATTCAACTTTTGTTGAAATGATAGTATGAATAATCTAGTCCATGGGCCAATCCACCAATTTTGAACTCAAATGGATGGTGGACCATGCTTCATAATTCCCTAAGCAGTATCCACTGATCTTTCATGGTGATAGGGGACCCCAAGAATTAGATGAATATATCAAGAGGGTTAATAGGATTTTTCACTTTCTAAACATCTGGAATACTCTAAGGTTGGTTTCACCACTTATATACTTGAAGGAATAATAATTAAGTGGTGGGAATCTCTTGTGTAATCCAATTTTCATGAGAATCTCACCTGGAACATTTCAATAAATCCTTCAATCAACAGTTCTATCCTAAGACACTGTGAGTGATAAATTCATGGGAGTTCATTTCTTTGGAGAAAGGATATCATTCTACTATGTAGTATGCTACTCAGTTTTCCAAGTTAGTGCACTTAACTTTAGATATTATTTCCAATTACTTTATCAAGGTGTGGAAGTTTTAGATGGGTTTAAGGCCTAATATTTGGTATTTGTTTATTATTATGTGTCTACCCACCTTTGTGGAGGTTATGGATAATGTAGTTATAGATGAGGTGGATATAGATAGAAATATAGGACTCTTTAGAGCATCAATTAAAGTAGAAGTTATCCGGAGTTCATTTTCTATCTATAAGAAGAAGTGGGGTGACTAGTTCCAAGTAAGTGGAAGGAGTTTACAAAAGACATCAGGATAGAGGTATGTGGTATATTACTAGTGTGGGAAAAAGGGACACCTCTAGCCTGATTATAAAGAAGTAACCAGGGTATGTCATGCATGTGGAAAATCTGGTCATCTTCAGCATTTTTGTGAGAGAGTTTCCTAGGTTATTAGAGTTATATCCACTTTAATCAAGGAATATTAGTTTATATCTAACATATAAAAAGGGGTGGGATCTCAGCATCATTCCAAGGGTGATTCTCATGTCATGAATAAAGAGCAGGATGAGGTTGGACATTTGTATAAAGTGGATTTTTCACTAGAGGATTCAAATGATAGACTGACAACCAAGATAAGTATGGATTTTATTACATCTTTTATATTTATGGACTTAATTGATACCAATGAAACTTTTTAATTTATATCATCCAAGATTAATGACATGTTGAGATTACATTCTAAGATTATTCCTTTAATAATATCTCTTTCCACTCCTTTGGGAAATAATTCAAGGAAAGGTTTTAGATGTCCTGATTGTCAGATAACGATCGCTGACCACAAAACCATATGGGAGTTTTTAGTTATTGATATTGACATATTTGATCTTATCATTGGAATATATTGGTTGATTTATTATAAATACCATATCAATTTTTAGCATCATCGGGTGTAGCTTCCTTCTTATGATGGAGTTATTCATGTCTTTTATAGTGAGTGGGGTCCTAGATCTTAGATAATGGGTATCATTTCCCTTAATGAGGAGATGATATAATTCCTGTTATTATATATTTTTCTTGATGTTGTTGATCCATGTATTAGTGGCCCTCTTCTAGTCATGGTGAGTGAGTATCCCAACATTTTTCCATATGATTTTTCTAGGTTATCGCCTTATAGGTAAGTTTTGTTTGACATAGACTAGCTTTTTGGGATGAGGAACATCTCTTTACCTTCATAAAATATATCACCCACTAAATTAATATAATTTAAGGTTCAACTTGATGATCTTGAGGCTAATGGATTTATTCATCCTATCATTTCACTTTGTACATTTCGAGTTCACTTTAAAAACAATGGGGACAGGAGTCTCTGGATTTTTGTGTATTATTGAAAACTCATCCAAGTGATAGTTAAAAATAAATATCTATTTCCTAGAATTGATGTTATTTTTTATCAGATCAAGGTATCCATGTGGTTTTCAAAGATTTATTTGAGATCAGGGTACCATCATCTAAGGTTATGAGAGGAATATATTCCTAGGACAATGTTCAGGAGAAGGTATGAGAATTATGAGTATCTAGTCATTATATTTGTCCTTACTAATGATATTTCAATTTTTATGGATTTGAGGAATAGAATATTATTTTTGGATTATTTTTTTGTTTTATTTGTGTAAAATATCCTTATTTACTTCAATTCTAAGTAACATCATGTAGTTCATTTGAATATCATACTTGGAATCTTGAAAGAATATCATCTATTCAAAAATCTATAAAAATTTAAGTTATGGATTTAAGAGGTGAAATTTCTAGTCCATGTGATTTATAAGAATGGAATCTCAGTGGATCCTGAAATTATTTATATAGTGATGACTTGGGAGTATCCCAAAAAAAATTGAGATTCAGAGTTTCTTGGGATTAGCTGGTTATTATAGGTGCTTTCTTTGAGAGTTCTCTAATCTTGCATCTCCTATGATAGATTTGACCCTTAAGGTTGTGAATTTTTTTAAAGTGGTAAGTTCGATATATATTTTGAGGATTTTGAAGTGAGTTTTACTTCAACTATAGTCTTTATTCTTTCTGAGTTGGGTGTTGGTTATGATATTTTCTGTGATGCCTTGGGTATAGGTTTGTGTTGTTTTCTAATTCAGGGGAGAGAAGTTACAGATTATGTCTCTCATCATTTATGTCATCATGAGAATAACTATCCCATTCATGATATTGATTTAGTGGAATTAATTCATGAACTTAAGATTTATTTCTTCTACCTCTTAAAGGATAGGTTTATAGTGTATTCAAACCATAATATTCTAAAGTACATCTTCACCTAGAGGGATCTGAACTTGATACAAAGATGAAGGTTGGCGTATCTCCAAACCTTTGATTTTGATATTGCATACACCCCCAAAAAAGGAAATATATCCCCATACTCACTGATCAGGAAGTTTCCAACTATAGTAGTAAAGGAATCAGTGGAAGAGTGGTGCTTGATGAACTTGTTTACTAAGATTTTCTTGTATTAAGGGAGATTTAATGGGTAGGTATTCTTAGCTTTCACTCAGGATAGATCATCTATGGAATATTGGATTTGACTTAGATACATTGAGGATAAAAAGTGTCCAGGTTTTATAAGGAATATTTATGGTGGGGTGTAAAGACCCTGACCCCATTTGCCCAAAACCGATGGTTGATTTATTATATTGACACCAAATATAAGCAATCACATCCCAAATGACCGAATAGCTTAGTAGTATTTGAAAACTAGATACATACATGAGTTTCACATTACATTTGAAAACCTAAAATACAACATAGTATTTTATTTGATAACACCATATCCCCCTTGGGTTTATACTTGCATATCAATCATAAAACACTTCCTTCTATCCTAGGGAAAGGAAACATAAGAAATGGGTGGGCTTAGATGCTCAGTAAGGGTATGCATATAGTGAAATCTAAATAAGGCATGAATAATGTTGTAGGAAATAAATGATAATAAAATAATGTTGTATAAATAATCACATGAGTTAAAAACTTATCCATGGATATTAAAACTATTCAAATAATCACATGGAAATCAATTAATTATTTCATAATGATGGAATTCATAATTATAGTCATTTGAAACTTACCTTTGAGGCCTTATTCTAAGGCATATAAAACATATTTTTAAGGCCTCATTCCAAGACATTTCACATAAATGGGTAAGTCCATATCCAAATACCCAATATATTTTTTTCTCATGATACTTATAGATGCATTGAGGGGTTATATAATTTTGGGCCCTACCCCTCACTTAATAATTCCAATGCATTCATCATATGAATAAACAATATAACTTGATCAACATTCCTTTGAAATCAATAATTGTTTATATTGAAAGAACTATCATACAAAATATCAATATTTTCCTAATTAAATCTAATCATAAACCATATATAAAAATATGTTGGATGGTATCATAAAATTATAAAATTATTAAAGTGTAATATTTGACAAAGTATTTTTACATAGATGAATATACTTTCAAAAGTTCACTCGAAAATTTCCTGAGGAAAATACCCTTTTTCACTTTGAAAAAACTTATTTAAAATCTAAAAATTTCCAAAATATTAAGGAAAAAATTTATTCTAAAATAGACTTATAAACTTGTTAATTAATCTTTAAATCAAAGAGTGTTCATAGAGGCAACAAATTTTTTAAGCCGCATAAGTTAAAAAACATTCTTTCACACTTTTGTAAAATGGTCAAAAAGTACCTCATTTAGAAAATGACAAGAAGATTACTTTTTAAAACATTTTTTAAAAAGTAAAAATAGTTAAAAATGACTTTAATCATTAATTTTATAATAATAAAAACATTCCTGAAAACATTTTTAGAATAAAAGGACATGGAAGAGAAATTATTTTCAACTGAAGAGAGAAATGAAGTGAACTTTCCTTTAAAACATTCTTTCAAGATATTATGTACTTAAAGAGAGGAAAAATGAAAGGAAAACTTTTAATTTATATAAATAAACAAATTATATGAAAAAAATGAGTTTATGATATAAAGTTTGAATTATCCTCCCAAGAGAGACTTAAACATAAACAATTTGAATAACGATGAGATTATAAAATAAACCCTTACCTCAGGTTAAACTTACTTTAAATGTGCATGAACATACTATATAATAAATATATATTTATTATAAATATATTATAGAACTATATTCATATATATATTAACATATATTTTTTACTTATAATCTTTTATCACCTGTTTATTAACAATTCTTTCTTAAAATTACTATTCTAGGTAATAACTGCTTCATTTTTCATGTATGTTTTGGTCTGGTAGTTTCGTTCCTTATAGTTTTATCATGGTTAAATCATATAAATATGATTAATAATGAAATAAATATCATATATATTCATTATATACAATTATATATTCATACATAAAAGTAGATGTAGAAAATGAATTACACTATTTATGGAGACGGTAGGTCGTATGTACGCATAAACATTGTTTTAATTTTTTAAATGATGTAATGAAAGAAATTTAAATAATAAATAGGTATTATAGATTAATTATTGTATCATACATATCATATATATTAATTAAATTCATCCTTATTAAAATCCATTTAAAACAAAAATGAAAAGTGAATCGCGTCACTTTATAGAGGTGGTAGTCCATAGGTATGCACAAACGAATTTATCATTTTCTAGTAGTTTGGAAGGTAAAGATGTGGATATGATATTATCATTAAATATTGTTTCAGCATTGTGTAAGAATTTAAGGTAATCATTTAGTACTTAAAATTATAAATAAATTACCATAATGAAAATAATTTTATTAACCATCATCAATCGAAATCCCATCCATCTGTTCACTCCATGCATCCATGGATGTGCCCATATCTAATGGTGTTCCTTAAGTAGTTTTTTTATCAAACAATTTTCAAAGAAACAACATGTGATTTATAACTAGTACAACAAACCATTTTATAAAAAACACCACATTTCACATAAAAAACCCAAAAACAATCCAATCAATTTAATAAAACACTTATATAGAAAAAACCACCCAAATAATCCAATTTTACACTTAAAGTCTCAATTAACATTTTATCAAAAATGTTTAGTGTGCATACACATAGGCATAAACAAATTATCCCTTCAAAAACTATTTTTAAAAAATTGTACCAATAATAAAACACCACAATAAATTAACCATGTGAATTATAAATATTTAATCATGTTCAAAAATTAATTGAAATGTCCACGAATCAAATAGATTACATCTGAAAAGAAACGGATAGAAAAACCTACCTCAATGGTGTGAAAAAGTGATGAATCTCTTGGAGAAGGAATAAAACACCCCAATGTCCAATATTTAAACCCTAAACACCAAGAAAATAGATCCAAACATCAACCCTATCCATTAGGGTTTGGTACAAAGGTAAACCCCTCAAGAAAACCCTTGAAATTGAGAGAGAAAAAAGTGAAGATGAGGATAAAAAAACCCTAAAATCTTACCTTGGAATTGAAGGAGAAGTACCAAGGAGGGAGAGGATCCAATGATAAGGGGGAGTTTGGGACCCCATCATGCTCCAAAACTAACCAAGAGTGAAGGGGTCTGATTTTGGGTAAAATGGGGGAGAGGGTAGAATAGGTCTTTAACATTTAAAATTTCTGGGCAGCTCACGTGGTTTGGCCGCACAGTTTAATAAATTGCATGCCAATCGTGTGCCCCTCACTATCTATAAGGGACACCCTGCATGGCTTGGTCACACAATTTCCAAACTATGTGTCAACCGTGTCAAATTTTTCTATTCAAAAATGAAACCAAGATGTACGGTTTTCTGGGCAAGGTGCACAGTTTCCACTAACCATGCGCAAACCGTGTGCGGGCCAAAAATTCACTCAAAAATTTTAAAATTTGAAAATTCAAAGTGTAGATCAACCTAAACCTTGAAAAAAAGATCCAATATAAATATAAGAATAAAATAAATGAGCATAAAAGGTCAGGTTGTGAAAATTATCCCCACTATAGATACTTTTTACCCCCAGAAAGTCACCCAGCCAAAAGACAATCAAAACTTAAATCCATGCCCAATCAAAATCAAGGGTAAACCATGAACCTTGGGGTAACCATTCACTCCATGAGTCACACCCGACCGATCAATAATAAACCATAGAATGAGAATGAGGTTAGAATACAAGGGGGGATCCCCCCACCACAAGAACTCAACTAATACAAACAATATTTAAACCCCCAACATGACAACACCTACATGGGAACCCCAACCACTCTACCTCGGGTTGTCTAATGTAAAAACTCACAACATGGATTTCATAAAATTTTCCCGCAAAAACTAAACCACAACGCCAATAATTAAATGGAAAACATACTATAAGGAAAGCCAACAAATCAGGAACCCAAAAACTAATTCAACTTCTCTATACTGACCAAACAGCACCCTCACTACAACCGTGAACTAGGGAGGTCTCAACACGAACACATCAAACTTCCTTAGAATGAGAGAAATAACACAACCACTAGAGATAAAAAATTCCCCCACTCTCTAGATCTCATCACATGGGAACAACCCACATAAAAAACTAGAACTAAACAACTAACTCGGGTATAAGCCACAATTCAACAATCTGTAAGGATCAAAATTTCCAAACAAGAACAACTGGAAACTAAAACTCAAACTAACCTACATAAGGGTTAAGCACATTTAGAGAATATTGAATAATTTAAAGAGACACATCTAGATAAATAGAACTACTTTTATCATAATAAAACAATTTTATCACACACTTACAACTAAAAGATGAACTCACAATGGCAGAAAACTAAAATAAAGAAACTTTAAATGTCTCCATCCCAACATAGAAAAACAAAAACTGGTCAATAGTTTCACACACCACTGGTAACTCCAAACCATGTATGAGATTCACTCTGAGGCATGTAGATGGATCCCTGATGACTGAAGCATCTCCTTCCTCATAGTCAGGTGCTGACATCCTCTGATCAAAACTCCTACTTTGAGCAATGATTCCTACAAAAATTATCCAAATAGCCCAAAAGTCCACAATGATTGTAACACCCTGATATTTTATGAGATATATTCCTTTTAATTTCTTTAATGTCTTGTGTTGTACACTACACCAATATTAGCTTGTGCTACACGCAACATTGTATTAGCTTACAATATACACAATACTATTATTGGCTTGTGATACACACAATTTCAAGTTCTTTTGATAGAATTCATTTCACGAAATACCAATTATAAGTTATAACTAAATATTATAACCTAGTCATTATAATGGTGGGTATGAATAATATTAACTTCCTTCTAAAAAAACTATTTAAATGAAAATAAGTGAGTCTATAAAAATAATAAAATCACCCTTTATGGATTTTATTAGTGAAATATATATGTAATATATTCAATGTAATGTTTTTAATTTATCTTATATGTTTTATAGATATGATATAATAACAAATTCAATTTTTTGGATAAAAGAAGTATTTTTCAAAAAAAATACAATTTTACCACCTTTTGATGGAAACCCCTTTTTAAATATAGTTTTTGAAAATTTTATAAGTTATATTTGATATAATAAATTTTTTATTTGGAAGCGGGACATAAAAATTTACCTTGGTTGAAATTTTGGTATTTTTCTGATGAAATTTATATTTTAATGAATAGTGAAAAATACGGCATTTTAATTCAAAACTGTCTTTTCATCTAATCTATTTATATAAATATATTATCTTTTTAATTGGTTTTAAAGTTTAATTTGATTAGGTTTTTATCATTTAATATAATTTTTTTCATTGGAAGTAATTTCACATTTAAATTGGACATAAACACATGTCAATCTTTTGATAGTTTTTACCTCTTAAAAACCCGCTTTCTGGTTTTGAAAAGGGGAATTAATTTTAAATTAACTAATGAAAATTATGTGTTTTGAATTTGTAAAAATGTATTCAATATTTGGAATCATAAAGTAAAAATTATGTAAATAAGTACCTTTTGTTTTTTGACATTGTGAATAGTAACTTTAGTAATTATTTTTATTTGCCATGGTTAAAGGGTAAATTAGATAAATAAGGGTAAAAAATAATCTTATAATAATATAAAACAATCCTAAAACATTTACCAATACTATTGGATGAGATATTTCCAACCATGAGCATCCTTGTATAGATTTTAGGACCCCATGGAGCCACTTGGGTGTGATAATGACCTTTTATAATTTTTTAATTTTAAGAAAATGGAAATATAACATAAATATGGATCTCCTAAATAAAAAAAAATTAATTTGGTTTCTATAAATTATCTATTAGACTATATATATTCATTATAAATATAAAAATATTTCCTACATCATGATATTTTATTTATAATTTTTAGACATTAAATAAATAAATTTATTTATGTCATAATGATGTTGCAATGATTACCTTATTAATGAAATATTCAAATAAATGATATTATAAATATTAAAATAAATGTAATTTGAAACTTTTGATGACATAAACTAATTTTATTGATTAATATGACATATTATATTTTATTTAATTCTTTTGGTTCTAAGGAATCAATTTTTTATGACTTTAACAAAAATCAATTTCTAAATAGTGTCAAAATTGACATAAATGAGTTTTTATAAAAAATACTATTTTATTAAATGATATAATAGTAATAAAAATCTATGATTTATAAAAATGAATTATATAATGTTTCAAATGTCATTAATTATCCACTTGAGGTTCTCTTGTCATTTTATAGTAAATATATTAACCATATAGTATTAAAATACAAGAAGATGTGGTAAGAGTTAAATTATTTAACTAAGGGTTAAAGTTAAATTATAAGGTTAATTTTGTAACCTAAACTTGTCTAAAACATATTTGTTGAGAGTATTTTTACCCATAATCATATTATCCTAGAAATATATCACTTTGGGTCTATTATAATTCTAAAATAAATTTATAATAAAATAATATTTCAAGACTTTTCTAAAGTGCCCCTGCTTTCTCTTGTAAAAGACCACCACATATACCTACTTACTCACACCCCTAAAGCCCCTTATATCATCCAAATTCTACTCAAATAATCTCCCAAAATATCTCCCTTAATCCTAGAAGCCAAAATTTTGTCATAAATCCATCCTAAGGAGACCTTTTATGCAAATCAAAAGGAGATACCCAAAAAAGAGGTAATTGTTTTATCACCTCTTTCAAAATTATTTTCTTATTCTAATTACTTTTCATATGTTATTTTCATATTAAAGTAATAAATATATAATATTATACATTATTAGATGTTATTATAATAATGTGAAAATCTTATACCTCCTTTTCTCCATCCTATGAATAACAATATCACCATGTGTGCGTACGTACGGCTTACCATCTCCACGTTATGGTGTAATTTTTTATTCAACAATACTTAATTTATATGGGTATAATTATGAGTATAATAGATTTAAATAATTAATATAACATGATAATTATTCTTTATAATTAATATACCATCCAATTCCATACTATTTAACCATTAAGTGAATGATATTGTCGCTCATGTGTACGTATGGCCTACCATCTTCACGATGCGATGTGATTCATTCTACATGATCTTCATTAAACCATAATTATATATATATGAATGGAATGAATAAATATGATATATATTATACTAATATAATTCTATAAATGATATAATTATAACCTAAGAATTGGAATATGAATTTATCCGACAAAACATGCATAAGAACATAAAGTAGTTAATATCTGAATAACGGGTGACAAACAGATGATAATATTATCATATATGATATCATAAAAATTACTATGATTATGGAATAATTCAAAAACATTATTTAAATCATTATACAGGATTTTTGGATACATACGAATTATATCGGACCTAAATTAAGGGATAATTTCCTAATCACATAATTATCTGAGATTGTTTATACGAAAGTATTTATTGGGGTATATTTATCATCCACGTCCATGTTTCCTAAATATATAATATTATTTATATAATTATTCTATTGTTTAAAGTAAATTTTTACCATTGTTAAATTTTTATTAAATGTTATGGAAGGGATATTTCTTTTATTTTCCATAGGATGTGCTTTTTGACTTTTCTGGCAAGGGTACGAGAAGAACGTTTTTTTAACTTATACGGCATGAATGGATTTTTACGTCTTCATAATGCCTTATTTCCATGAATCTTACTCTACATGATTTCAAGTTTATTTTCAACTAAATTATTTTCTTTTAAAATTTCACAGCATTTTGAGAAAATAAAACATTTTTGAATAAGAAAGGATATTTTCCTCAAGAATTAAGTTCAAGTATTTTATAAAAATTATTTTACATCTAAGATGACATAGGGTTATGTTTATTTCCCTATAATTACTTTTAATTGATTTTGTTTATGATGGAATTATTTTTATGAAATCAATTTATTTTATATGGATTATGATGGAATTATGCTTAAGAAACCCATTTTATTTCTTGGGTTCTACTATGATGAATGGTTTATGTTTTTGTGGTAAGAATGATTTCATTATGAGATGGGTGGGACCTAAATATCCCTCCATTTAATTGGGTAAATATTTATATCTAATGATATATAAATTAATGGAATAGAAATTAAATCAGTTTTAGTAATATAGGGATGGAACAACAAATAAATCTGGTTCAGTAATATATGGATGGAATGGAAAGTAAACCCGGTTCAGTAATGGACTTTTTCCACTATGATGGTCTTGGAAGTAATGTCTTGGCTACTATAGAAATCATATTATGTGCTTATTTTTTTCACAATTACATGTTTTATTCTAATTCTATTTTATCATGGTTAATGTTCCTTTATTATCTATGTCTTACATACAGTCGAGATTTATTTCATGGTTCAATATTTTGATATTTAAACTTTATATTCATGTTTTTGCATTCTTATGTTTATGGTATATTTTATGTTCTCTGTGTTTAACCTTACTTATTATTTTATCTCACCATTTTTATGTTTTATTTTCCCCAAGATATAAAGAAAGGTTTTAGGTAGGAAAAAAAGGGGAAGATCTTTATGGGAGATGTTGAAGATCTTTCATCAAATTAGAAGATTATGTTCCAAGTTTACAAAGACACTAAATTAATATGGTATTTGAGATTATATTTGTGTAATGTATTAAGTATTACTAAAAATAAATTTAATGTTCATGTACGTCAATCTTGGGTCGTTAGAGTTGGTATCAGAGCGAAGGTTTAGTTAACCTTTGGAAACTAGGATGTGAAAACTTTAGTGAGATCCCTAGAGATATTTCGAAGGTATGTCTAGGTATGTCCCTAAGGGTAAGTCTAACTATATTTTATAGTCCTAAAATTATGGTAATGATCATGAATAAACTAGTATTAAACCTAATATATTAGATATTTAAATTAATCCCCCTTGATTATGTTGTTTTCCTAGTATGAATATTTCTCTCACACTATTCTTTTTGGGTTTTAGACAATGGTTGGAACCCAAAGGAACCATGTTAATGATCAATACAATGGTAAATGAAATGATTTTACTCCTAAACAACCAAACATTATGGGAGATGGAATGAAAAATCTTATTGTTATACTTACACAAGTTATGAATCATTCTGGACTTCCAAATGAGTAGAGAATGGAACAACATTTTGTTGAGTCCTTCATAAGGAAACATCCACCTTCTTTTAGTGGGTATTCTGATCCACTTGTTTATGAACAATGGATTAGTACCATTGAAAATATATTTTACATCCTTCGCTATTCAGAACATGAAAAACTCATTTTGGCTATTTATTGTTTAGAAGGTGAAGCAGACCAGTGGTGGACTCTAATCAAGAATACAGGGGAGCAAGATGAAATTTAATCCATGGAATGGGATGAGTTCAAGAATAATCACTTTCCTATTATTCTTATAACAAAGATGGAAAAGGAGTTCCTTGAACTTAAGAAAAAGGATGATGAATCTTTTGGTACATATGAGGCAAATTTTACAAGGCTAACAAGGTATGCTTCTGGCTTTATCATCCAACCTGAAAGTAAAGTTGATCGATTCCTTAGTGGATTAAAAACAAGTCTTCAAAGGGAATTAGCTATAAGAGAATTTAGTAGCAATGAAGATATTGTGTATTGTAATATCAAGGTAGAAATGGAAGTTTGTGTTACATATCAATCTCATGGTTTTTGACAAGAAACGAAAGATGGTGTTCAAGGGAAAATCTCAAAATAATGGTGAAAAGAAGATGAATGTTTCGTTATGCTCAAAGTGTAGAAAGAAACATGGTGGAGATTGTATTAAAGGGACTAGAAAATGTTTTTTTAAGTGTGGAAAATAATTTCATCGGGTATTTGAGTGCCAAATTAATGGGAAAAAGGTTTATAATGATTTAAATAGAGAAAATACTATAGAGAACGCAGCACCCACACTTCAATTCTACAAGTGAAAGAAAATGGGGAATTATGATAACAAATGCCCTAATCCAAGGGTTATAACTTGACTTGAAGGTTAAAATTTTTATTAAAAAATAGTAATCCCAATACAAAGAGAAGAGTCACGGGGGTCTAAATGTTAATTCAATTTAGTTCAAGTCTTTCTAAAGTTTTATATTTTTAGTTTTTTGAATGATTGTAATGTTATCCATTTATGAATAGTATAAGTTATATTTTGGTTGAAGTTTGTTAGATTAATGTATTATCTCACTATAGATGGACTTATGAATATTTTAAAACTAGTGCTAACATTTTTGTTGAGACAAATTGAATGACCTATCAATCTATCACATGATCTACTAACACTTCAAGAATGAAAAATTCAACTTTATTTCATTAAATAAGAGATGAAGTGGAAATTGTTTAAGGCACGAAAAACAGTGAGATTTTAGAAAAATCAAGTAAGTATTTATTCTCATGAAAAATTATTCGACTTTATTGAAAGGATCTTGAAAACCAAAAATGATATCTTAGTATCTTATTATATGATGAATCATATAGTCCCTTAAATCATCGCAGATTTATGGATTTCTGGTCTTTAACTTTCTCCAAACCTTGTTCTATATCACTATCCATAAAAACTTGATGGTTATATTTTTCTTCCATATCCAAGTTTTCACTTCCCACCTATGTTCTTCTATGTGGAAACCCAGTGATGAGTTACTTTTGGTAACCATTATGTTTCTAACTTTCCTTTTTAAAATGAAGTTTTAGTATTCCTTTTTACGATGTGGGTTTCCATGAAAGAAACTTTCAAGTAGTAAACCTTTTATAACCCCAACGAATTTTGAGGGAGAAATTCATTTTAAGTGGGGTAGAATGTAACACCCTAAAATTTTATGATATAGATTATTTTTAATTTCTTTGATGTCTTGTGTTGCATGATACACCAAGATTAGCTTACGCTATACGCAACACCGTATTATCTTGCAGAATGCGCAACACTATTCTTAGATTGTGATACACACAATTTCAAGTTATTTTGATAGAATTCATTTCACATAAGACTGAGTATAGGTGATAACTAAATATTATAAACTATTCAGTATAATGGTGGGTATGAATAGTATTAACTTCCTTTTAAAAAAACTATTTAAATGAAAATAAGTGAGTTTATAAAAATAATAAAATAACTCTTTATGGATTTTATTAAAAAAATATATATGTAATATATTAAATGTAATGTTTGAAATTTATCTTATACTTTTTCTAGGTATGATATAAGAACAAATTCAATTTTTCGGATAAAAGAAGTATTTTTCAAAAAAAAATACAGTTTTAACGCCTTTTGATGGAGAACCCTTTTTAAATATAGTTTTTGACAATTTTATAAGTTCTATTCGACAAAATAAACTTATTCTTTGGAATAGGGACATCAAAATTTACTTTCGTTGAAATTTTTATATTTTCCTGATGAAATTCATATTTTAATGAATAGTGAAAAATACTGCATTTTAATTAAAAACTATATTTTCGTCTAATTTATTTGTATAGATAGATTATAATTTTAATTGGTTTTAAAGTCTAATTTTATTTTGTTTTTATCATTTAATACAATTTTGGTAATTTTAAGTAATTTCACATTTAAATTTTATATAAACACATGTCAATCTTTTGATAGTTTTTACTTCTTAAAAACCTGCTTTCTAGTTTTGATAATAGGAATTAATTTTAAATTAATTAATGAAAAATCTGTGTTTTGAATTTAAAAAAATGGATTCCATATTTGGAATCAGAAGTTCCAAATTATTTAAATAGGTACCTTTTATTTTTTAAAATTATAAATAGTAACTTCGGTAATTATTTTTATTTACCATGGTTAAAAGGTAAATCATGTAAATAAGGGTAAAAAATAATATTATAATAATATAAAACTACCCTAACACATGTCCTAATATTATTTTATGAAATATGGTTAACCCTTATTATCCTTGGGTCTATTTTAGGACCCTATGGAGCCACTTGGGTGTGATAATGACCTTTTATAATTTTTTTAATTTAAAGAAAAGGGAAATATAACATAAACATGCATCTACTAACTAAAATAATTTTAATTTGGTTTATATAAATGATATATTATACTATAAATAGTCATTATAAATCTAAAAATATTTCCTAAATCATGTTATTTTATTTATAATTTTTATACATTAAATAAATAAATTTATTTATGACATAATGACGATGTAATGATTACATTATTAATGAAATATTTAAATAAATGATATTATAAATATTAAAATAAATATAATTTAAAAATTTTGATGCCATAAAAGAATTTTATGTATGAATACGATAAATTATATTTGAGATAATTTTTTTTTTTTGAAGGATTCAAGTTGTTACAACTTTAACAAAAATCAATTTCTAAATAGTGTCAAAATTGACATAAATGTGTTTTTATAACAAATACTATTTTATTAAATGATATAATAGTCCTAAAAATATATTATTCTGAAAAATGAGTTATATAATATTTAAAATTTCATTAATGATCCACTTGATTATCTCTTGGAATTTTATAGTAACTATATTAACCATATAGTATGAAAATTTAAGAAGACATGGTAAGAGTTAAATTATTTAACTAAGGGTTAAAGCTAAATGATAAGGTTAATTTTGTGACATAAACTTGTCTAAAACCTATTTTTTGAGAGTATTTAGACCCATAATCGTATTATGCTTGAAATATATCACTTTGGAACTATTAGAATTCGAAAATAAATTTATAATAAAACAATATTTCAAGACTTTCCTAAAGTGCCCATCCTTCCTCTTATAAAAGGCCACCACATATACCCACTTACTCACACCTATAAAGCCCCTTGAATCATCCAAATTATGCTAAAATAATATCCCAAAATCTATCCCTTCCTCATAGATTCCACACTTTGGGCATAAATTCATCCTAAGGAATCTTTTTTTTCAAATCAAAAGGAGATACTCGAAAAGGAGCTAATTGTTTTACCACCTATTTCAAAATTCTTTTATTCTTCTACTTCCTCTTATTATGTTTTTTCTATAATAAATTAATAAATACAGTATCTTATACATTCTGATAAGTTATTATAATTATGGTACAACCTTATACCTCCTTTTATCCATCCTACGAATAACAATATCACCATGTGTGTGTACGTACGACTTACCGTCTCCACACTATGGTGTAATTTTTTATTCAAAAATACTTAATTTGGATAGGTATAATGATGAATATAATGGATGTAAATAATGAATATAACATGATAATTATTCTTTATAATTAATATACCATCCAATTTCATACCATTTAACCATTAAGTGAATGATATCATCACTCATGTGTATGTATGGCCTACCATCTTCACAATGTGATGCGATTAATTTTACATGATCTTCATTAAACCATGATTATATACATGAATGGAATGAATAAATATGATATATATTATACTAATATAATTATGTAAATGATATAACTATAACCTAAGAAGTGAAACATGAACTTATCCGAAAAAACATGCATAAGAACATAAAGCAGTTAATATCTTAATAACGGGTGACAAACTGATGATAATATGATCATATATGATATCATAAAAATTACTATGATTCTGGAATAACTTAGTAACTTTATTTAAATCATTATACTGGAGGTTTATATACATATGAATCATATCAGACTTATGGTAAGGGATGATTTCATAATCTCATAATTATCCAAGATTGTTTATACGTAAGTATTTACTAGGGTATTTTTATCATCCACATCTATGTTTCCTAAATATATAATATTATTTATATTCTTCTAATATTTTTTAAATTCAATTTTACCCATTGGTGAATTTTTATTAAACGGTATGGAATTAATCTTTATTTCATTTTCTATACGAGGTACTTTTTGACTTTTCCAATAAGAGTACGAGAAGAATGTTTTTTTAACTTATACGACATGAATGGATTTTTACGTCTTCATAATGCCTTATTTCCATGAATCTTTCTCTATACAATTTCAAGTTTATTTTCAACTAAATTATTTTATTTTTAAATTTCACAGAATTTTGAGAAAAGAAAACATTTTTGAAGAAGAAATGATATTTTCCCCAAGAATTAAGTTCAAGTATTTTTTCAAAATTATTTTCCATCTAAGATGACATAGGAAAATGTTACTATACCTATTATTAATTTGATTTTATTGTGTCTATGATGGAATTATTTTTATAAAATCCATTTATTTTATATGTATTATTATGTAATGATTTTTAAGAAACCCGTTTTATTTCTTGGGTTCTGCTATGATGAATGGTTGTGTTTTGTGAAATATGTAAGAATGATTTAATTATGAGATGGGTGGGACCAATATATCCCTCCAATGCATTGGGTAAACATTTATATCTCATTATATAGACATGATTGGAATAGAAAGTAAAATTGATTCAATAATATAGGTCTGGAATGACAAGTAAATATGGTTCAGTAATACATGGTTGGAACAGCAAGTAAACCCGATTCAGTAATAGACTTTGTCCACTATGATGGTCTTGGAAGTAATGTCTTGGCTACTATGGAAATAATATTATGTGCTTATTTTTTTTCCACAATTACATGTTTTATTCTGATGCTATTTTATCATGGTTAATGTTCCTTTATGATCTATGCCTTATGTTATGCCAAGATTTATTTTATGACTCAAGATTTTGATATTTAAACTTTATGTTCATGTTTTTACATTTTTATGTTTATTTTTTGTTTTATATTCTCTATGTTTACCCTTACTATGCATTTCTCTAGGATATAAATAAAGTTCTTAGGTAGGAAAAAAAAGGGGAAGATCTTTATGGGAGATGTTGAAGACTTTTCACCAAGTTAGAATATTATGTTACAAGTTTCCAAGGACACTAAACTAATACGGTCTTTGGGCATATATTTTTGTAATGTATTAAGTATTCCGTACAAGAAATTTAATGTACATCTACATCAAGATTGGTTCATTAGAATGATTATAGGTCTTTAGAGGTATGCATCAAGACGGTTTCAAATCCTTGAACCAGCCACATTGATGGAACACAAGTGAATAGCCTGACAATCTGAATTCCAGAATCAATGAAGGAGACTCCTTAAGGATGGGTTACTCTAGAATGAAATCCTCACTAGATGGATAACCTTTACGAACAACAAGAGACATCGGATTTCTAGAAACCAACCCAGCCAAAAATGCTTCATCCACCAGCTTCTCAAAATTAAGGTCCTTAGAAGAGAGGACCTGCTTCTTGATCTCTAGATGAAGACCCCTAAGTAAAAGAGAAGCCTTCATCAGATCCTGCGACACTGCCTTCAAAGAGATGGAAACCATCTCCTTGAAGTGGTCAACATAGGATTTCACTATCCGCTGGCCTTGATGAACATTCATGAGCTCTTCCTTCTTCTTATTCTTTGCCTCCTCAGGTATAAACCACCAGATGAAAACGGACATAAACACTTCCCATATATTCCCAACTTACATCGAAGGTGGGGAAAACATCTCTCATTCATCCAAAGATAAACCCTCAAAAAAACCCAAGACAACATGAACCCTAATATCCTCGTGAGTTCCCAATGATCTGAAGACACTCTTAACTTTCTCAATCCACTCCACTGCCTCTAACAGACCTCAGTCACCATGAATAATAGGCAACAACCATGAGTAATCAAAAAATGGGCATGACTTCTTAGATTTTTTGGGGTCCTTTCTGGGAAGAATTCTCTAAACAACATATGAAACACAAAACTGAAACTAAAATCGAACCGAAACATAACTGAAAGGAATATCTTGAGCGAAAAAAATGGCTCAAAATCCAAACACATGAAAGAAAAACCAGAAAAATTCATTTCAAAAGCCATCATTTTCATTTAAATTTCAAAACTTCATTCTTCTAAGGACACTTTATAAACACAAAATCTACTTTTCACAAAAAAAAAATACACATTATAAAAAAAACACTTTCTAGAATCATTTTCCCCTTTCAAAATCACTTTCTAAAAACTAGGTCAAGCCTTTGATTTCAAACACACACCCATAGAATCCCATTAACCATCACACATGTGTTCCTCTGTTTCCATCCACACATTCCAACACACACTTTCCATACATACCCACACATATTCAAACCTTCATGAGGAATACCATGGGTTTTACTCACTATTTCATCTACAAAACCCAAGAATTCACCAAATTCTCAATCCAGAGCACTTTCAATTCCGAAACCCATTTTACCAATTTCAAAACCAATTGAAAAAAATAATTTTCATTTTCATAAACTGGTTTCATTTTTAAATCTTATGAACACTAACCGAAATCAAAACATTACACATGATGAAATGTTGTTGTGCGTGATTTGAAAAATATTTATAACTAAGTACAACACGGGGGCTGACCTAGGTCGTTCTCTTGAGGAGATTTTATGGTAAATCAATCACTAATTATAATTCAAATTTTTTATATTTTTATTATTTATAAGACAAAACTAAATAAAATTGTTTTTTGAGAAATTATAATTCAAGATAAGGGAAAGTAAACATTCAATGCATAATGCAGATAGAATGAATGCAGAAAAAATGATGTTAGATAGGAAGGAGATTTTCCTGAGAGAATCACTCAGATTGAACATTCATCATCTCATTATTAGTTTAAAATTTAATTAATAAACACACTCTATAATATGTGTTAATATCCTCTTCTATATGCGGTTATGAATATACAGTGCTCTCAACAATCACCGAGAGACCACACATCCACCTCCTCGATCGAGGGAAAATATTATAAAAGAGGAAGTTAAGCCTCGGGTAGAAAGTGGATACACAAAGGCACCTTACCCACTAAGATAACCCTTGACCTAACTCTAATAAATTAAAAATTAATAAAAATTAATTTTAAATTAATTGGTTTCAACACTGGATTGATCCCCTGGGAACTTCCTCAAGTTAGTTACTCATGATCACGAGTATAAGAGATCACAGTGGAGAAGAATGAGGTGGAAAAATAAAAGATAAAAAATATCATAATGAGATAAAGAATAAGAGAAAAGATTATTAAAAATTAATAATACTATTAAAATTGAATGAAACTACAAAAAAATGGGAAATGGCCACATAGAAGTGCCAATGCTTTGAGAAGGGGTGAGGATGCATATTTATAGGGAGAGGAGGTGAAAGAATTCTCTCCAAAATCTTCCTCCAAATGTTTCCACGTGGATGTACCATTAAATATCATAATTGGTAACAGTTTTCTTCATAAAATATGTTTCATAATATATCCTATGTTCACATTCAAAATTTATTCTTTATTGGCCATCGTATGTAGGAGTTATGGCCGATTTAATCCGAGACATTTAATATGTCCATTTGACTAGCCAAATTCCAATTCTTCAACTTCCCTAGCCATTATGACTTTGAAACCTGTCGATTCACTACTTAAATACTGAATAAATGTTGTTCCACACATAATTTCTTGTCACTCTAAAAAATATTAGTCATTTTGGATGCATGTTCGAGATGTTATGAATTAATTACTCAATGGAACTGTTTCTGCCTGGTGAGACGTTTCATCTTCCACATGATTGGAGCATTCAAATAATGCCTTAATGAGAGTATTTTGACTTGAAATTCATCATGGATTTGGATAATTGAATCCTATGTCATATATATCTAGAACCGTATCATTTGGAGGTGTTTATACCTATTTATGTGCCCATTAAGGAGGTATATTCCATGTTGTCCACCCGGAAAATTTCCCAAATTAAATGATTTTTTTGGGCCTCTAAATGCTCGAATCATCCTTTCCTTATGAAGAAAAAGATGTAAGAAATAAATCAGGTATTTCAAAAAAAATAACACAATTTAGAATAATAATTTAAATTTTATAACCAAAATACCCCTATCATAAAAATCTCTCAGATTTCCAGATTTAACCATTTTTTGTATTTGAGCTCAAAATACCACTAAAACCTAAAAACGTGACAATTGATCAAACAATAACACTATGGTGGTATTATAAACAATTATTTATAGTATAAAATGTATTAAAATGTTATCTTAATCACTCCCTCCATACTTAAACATTGCACTCATGGGCAATCATCTTACATCCAAATCAAAATCCGCACAGCAATCAAAAATGAGAAAATATCAATGATCTTATCAAAAATAGAATTACATCATTTATAATATATGAAAAACAATTCTCTCTCATTTTCATTTCAATCATTAAAATTTTTTCATCCATATAAATCAATACATTTCCCAATCACAACCTACCTCACATTGAATTTTATGTTACTCTTTATTCAAGAGAAATTGAATCTAGAGTTATTCTCATACTTGGAAATCGCATGTATCACCATAGGCTTGTGAAAATTATCATTTCTCCACAGCATGAAACATGAAAATTAATTCAATCATTAGGGATTTAATTAAAGTTTAAAATGATTCTTTGGTTTAGGGTTGGTGGGAAAATTATTGAAAAATTTTAAAGTTGAAAAAAGGAGGTTGGACTCTTAGTACAATGCATTAATAATCAAGTGAAAACACAGGATGAACCTCACTCAAATCTCCTTGATAATATAAAACACAACACCACCCAATTTATTTATGACATGTAACATGATCCAATCAATGATTATAATGAATTATATCATCTAAGTTCTCCCCTTTTTTGTAAAGCTCCAGAAAGGCACAAGTTTTTTTCATTTTTTTTTTCTTTTTTTCTTTTTTTCATAGATTTTGAGCTTAAAATTGAATAAAATTAATGAATGAAAATTCATTCACTTGATTTTATAGATGGTAATGAGACATAAAAGGAATTACAATTAGAAATTCAAGCTCATCTCCATTTTTTTCAAAAAAAATTCAAGGAGAACCGAATGAAAGAAATAAATAAAAATTAAATAATGACTCAAGCCCAATTTTATAATTATTCAAAGTAAAAAATGAAGAAACATACCGCATGACACCCATAAATGAAACACATCCCAATGAACGCACATGAAAGTCCCTTCCCCCACACTCAAACTTGAAATATCCATGCAAAAATACTAAGAGTGCGGGTAGATAAGGAAAAATCGTCTTGTAATGTGGATTAAACCTATAAGATAATTAGTGGATTATAAGGGATAAAAAAGGATATATGTAAGGGTAGGTATTAGTTTAATATGTGGATATCCAAATAGATTCCTCAATCATATCAAAAACATTTCATGAAATCTAAAGCTTTTAAAGAGAAAAGTCACAAATTATGTTTCTCACAAAAAATCCAAGTTTCTCTCAACAAAGTGTGGGTATTATGAAGAATATGTCAAAGTAGTTTAGAATACCACACAGTATTGGAAAAATATTTTGAGTCAGTGTTTCATGGGCATGGTTTCAAAAAACATTCAAACTCATAAAAATGCTTTAAAATCCATTTCAAGGAAAATTAATTCACATAAATAATAATTTAAAATATATTATTTCAAAAATCATTTCAACTCTTTCAAAATCAATTGATGTACGAAAAGTGATAAGAATATTCACTAAAGCTCAAAAATCCTAAAAAAACTGAAAAACAAAAACAAAAAAAAAAGAACATAAGAACAACTAACAGGTTGACACTCCCCCCACACTTAAATTTTACTACCCCTCATTTCATCTCAAAAAAAATAAATATAAGGAAGAAAAAACAAAGAAAAGGAAAGATACAACCTGACAGTTTTTTAAGTGGATTCCTTGAGTTAAGATCCTAGAAGATGCCACTTTAAGACTACAATAAATAAATTAAAATACATAAGAAAAATAAATAAAAAGAAAGATAAAGTGAATGGAAAAGAGATAATTCTTGGTTTAGACCCCCAAGCGGGTGCTAGGTTTTTACTTCCCCTAGTCAAGTAGTTTCAATGGATTATCCCCAATCAGAATATGGGTGTGGTTTCTTTGAGATGAACCACCACATGTGAATTTTACTAATGTCCATGAGTAAAAACTGAATGTAAATAACCCCAAAGAAGATAAGAAAATTAATAACCCAAAAGAAATAATAAAGATAGAAATTAAAGTCTAGAGTGAGAGGGAATAGAAGATAATGGTGCTCCATGTTAACTTCGGTGGTGTCCTCCTCTATATAGTATGCAAATTTTTGTTGAGGAGGTAGTCGCACCACCATCTTCTCCAGCTATTCTTCTTCAATCACAACAACTTTAGTGGTATCATCTTTAATATCCATGGTCTTATCCAATTGTTATGTATCAAAAAATTTAGATAAAAAGAATTTAGAAAACAATTCAGCTTGAATAAGATTAAAACGTGAGGAATTAATAAATAAATCTTCCCTTTCAAGTAAGTTATCTTGTTAATTGATCTCTCCAAGTAGGACTATTGGAAAATCAATCTCAGCAGGTGCATCTTCTTCATTATATTCAAAATAATGAGAGAGGTATAGTGGTGCTGATTGCTCATTAACAAGGATGATAAGATCAACTTTCATGTTATCTTTAATAAAGTTATTTCATGATTTTTCCAAAAATTGGTGATCTCCCATAAGTGAATCAGCTTGCATGTGTACTTCATGGACCTCCTCAAGCAATGTATGTGTTCGGTATGATGTTATTATCTCCTTTAGTAGCTCCTTCTCACCTTCCTCGGGTTCTTTAACATAAAAAATTATTGGTGAAATCTCTTCCACCATTTGTTCTGGTTCAGGTTCCGACTCGGGGTTCTCATGAAAAGTATGTACATATTCAGTTATCAACTTTATTTGGATCTCCAACCCTTGTATCTCTTTTCTAAGTTCTTGAATTTTATATTTTTGAATTTATTATTACACCTTAGATTCATCATTCCATGCATAATAATCAGAATTTGAATATATCATGGATAAAAATATTTTCCAGTCTTTGGAATTTAGGCTTTTTTGTTTTTCTTAATGAAAGGAAGAAAAAAAATTCACAAAATGTGAATATAAATAATGAGTGAAGACCACTTGGATCCTTGTAAACAATTCCAATTTGATGAATTGTTGTCATGTGTGCTTTCAAAAATATTTATAACTAAGTGCGGCATAGGGGTTGACCTGGGTCGTTCGCTTGAGGAGCTTTTGTGGTCAATCAATCACTACTTCTAATTCACTTTTTTTTATATTTTTATTATTTATAAGAAAAAACTAAATTAAATTATGGTTTTAGAAATGATAATTCAAGATAAAGTAAATTAAACATGCAATTCATAATGCAGACAGAATGAATGAAGACAAAATGATGTTAGACAAAAAGGAGATTTTCTTGAGAGAATCATCCAGATTGAACCTTCATCATCTCATTATTAGTTTCAAATTTAATTAATAAACACACTCTATTGTATGTGTGAATATCCTCTTCTATATATGTTTGTGAATATACAATGCTCTCAATGATCGCCGATAGACCGCACATCCACCTTCTCGATCAAGGGAAAATATTATAGAAGAGAAAGTTAAGCCTCGAGAAGCAGTGGAGACACAAAGGTGACTTAACCAATAATATACCCATTGACCTAACTCTAATAAAACAATAAATAATAAATATGAATGTGAAATTACTTGGGATCAACACTGTATTTATCCCTCGGTAACTTCTTCAGGTTAGTTACTCATGATCACGAGTATAATAGATCACAGTGGAGAAGAATGAGGTGGAAAAAAATGATAAAAAATATGATAATGAGATAAAGAAGAATAGAAAAAAATATTAAAAATTCATAATACTATTAAAATGTAATGAAACTAAAAAAAATTGAAAATGGACACATAGAATTGTCAATTCTTTAAGAAGGGGTGAGGATACATATTTATAGGGAGAGGAGGTGAAAGAATTCTCTCCAAAATCATCCTCCAAATGTTTCGACAAGTATGTCCCATTAAATGGAATAATTGGTAACAGGTTTCTTCATAAAGGATTTTCCATAATTCCTCCTCCGTTAACCCTCAAAATTTTAGTTTTATTGGCCATCTAATGTAGTATTTATGGATGATTTAATCTGAGACATTTAATCTGTTCGTTTGACTGGCCAAATTCCAATTCTTCAACTTCCATGGCCATTATGACTTTGAAAATTGTTGATTAAATCCTTTAATACTTAATAAATTTTGTTAAACATGTAATTTCTAGTCCCTCCACAAAATATTATCCATTTTGGATTCATTTTTGTGATGTTATGAATTAATTACTCAATGGAATTGTTTCTGCCTGGTGAGACGTTTCATCTTCCACATGTTTGGAGTGTTCAAATAATGCCTTAATGAGAGTATTTTGACTTGAAATTCATCATGGACTTGTATAATTGAATCCCCTATCATCTATTGCTATAAAAATCTAATTTTTAGGTGTTTAGGCCAATTTATATGTCTGTTTCAGAGGTGGGGTCCATGCTGTTTGCCCGAAAACTTTCCCAAATTAAATGATTTTTTCGGGCCTATAAATGCTCGAATCAGCCTTTCCTCCTGAATAAAAAGTTGTATAAAATAAATCTGGGATTTAAATAAAAATAATCACACAATTTGGAATAATAATTTAAATTTTATGGCCAAAATACCCCTATCATAAAAATCTGTCAAATTTCTAGATTTAACCATTTTTTGCATTTGAGCTCAAAATACCACTAAAACCTAAAAATGTGAAAATTGATCATAAAATGATAATATGGTGGGATTATAAAAAATTATTTACAATATAAAATATATGAAAATGTGAGCTAAATCAACATAACTCAATCCAAACCTCTGTAATGAGGAACTGGTGTCTATGCCTAACTCGGCGACATGGTAGTGGGTCATGCCCCAAGTAAGCAATAACACTAAGAGGACCTCGGACTGTGCACTTGGACTTCACATGGGTCACTAATCCATGTGAGATCACATCATAACACCGAATCACCTCCATTTTTATCCCTCAATCCTAAAAAATCAAGATAATATAAGGACCTAATTCCCAAACTACCCCTAGTAACTTAGGTCTCGTAATGAGTGGTGGTGATCAGGCACCAACTCATAACCTACCTCCTAAGCCCCGAAAATCCTAATATCCAACTACCCAACACCCTAAATAATAATATCCTCTTATAATAAAATTTGTATCATGAATCGGGCTCAGATGCCATCAAACTCGACACGCGACCCAGTCTGAGACAAGGCTCAAAGGGCATTCTTGATCCACACAGGCTGGCAACTAGTATCGGGCATCTAAGAAAACATGATGAGAATTATTTTTACCCATAAATGAGGATCAAATAAAATAAACAAAACAAGAAACAAATCTAACAACTAGATCCAAAATAAATGTGTATAAATAGATTCAGTTACAATAGCTAGACAAATGGAAAACTAAATACAAAACTAAAACTCAAACAAAACCAAACCACCACCAATGTGATCTCTACATGACCACATGGTCACCACCATCAACCAATAGACCTTCGATAAAGGAAACTCGAACCAAAAACTAGAACTTGAAAAACACCTTTAGTCCACTGACACCGAATGGTATAAGTAGGGTGTGAGCTTTATATCTCAGTAGGTAATCACCACATAATCCATAAATTTTCTTTCCCGAAAATATTATATTAACACTAGTTTGAAAATAAATTTAGGAAAATATTTTTTTTAACTTTTTTAAGAAACAAGCATTGCTTCCTCTTTTCCAAAACAACACATTCCACATTTTCATTAGTTTAAAACAGTTTATCATTTTGGAAACCCAAATCCGAATCAGATTCCAAAGAAAACAAATACTAGGCCATACTGAAAATAAACAAGTACTGAAAACTAAAAACCTATTTCAATAGAAAGTAAACTAGCACATACAGGTAGCAACCATGGGAATTTCCTAAACATCCCTAGAGCGATCCCTGAATGCACTTGATTTAGAACCACCTACAGAAATATGGTGAAGCTCCTTAGTCTATAACCAACTGGTCACCCTCAAATGAATAATATTTTGGCACATCCCACCTGGATTCTGAGATAATCTAGGGGGTACCAACTCATCTAATCTGGTTTGATCAGTAATCATCACTCAACCCTCAAAAAGATGCCCAGAAAACCCATGGTAAAAATACATTGTGTAAGTAGGAGGCCCTCGCACGTGTGACTCACCTTACCTATCATCACCGCACTTGCCGACCCCAAATGAGGATACCGCCTATACAATAACCCATATAGGGTAATCCATAATAGGAGTGACCACTATATGTGTATCATATCTTCAAAGGTTACAACTGGTTTGTCACATCACATAATCTTGTGAAACATTTCTTAGACATTTTAAGATGCCAATCAAGAGTTAAAATTTTCAAAACTAAATTAATTTCCTAATATTAGAAGGTTCCAACTAGACCTTATATCAATTATA
The DNA here is from genome assembly GCA_963277665.1 of Viscum album. Classification (NCBI taxonomy): domain Eukaryota; kingdom Viridiplantae; phylum Streptophyta; class Magnoliopsida; order Santalales; family Viscaceae; genus Viscum; species Viscum album. Next base: position 1,549,244,024 of record OY728142.1, read on the forward strand.
TCCCAAATATAATTTCAAAATATTTATCAACCATTCTAAAAATTGATACAAACATCTAATTTCAAGAGCGCAATGAAAAATGGGACTTTATTCTAAATATAAATTTATTTCAAGACCAAGATAAAACCACACAATATAATTAACGATCCCAAATGGGCTTCTATATCATTTAGAAACAAATACTTCTTTATAAAACACAAAATGGGCCACAACTTTCAATACAATCTTGAAACCACTTTATGTCATTTGGGGAAACATGGAACCATTTTATATAAAAAATAGAAGATGTGGAACCTTTTTAGAAAACCAACTTTCAAGGAGGAATTAATGCCATAATAATTAGAAATCTCATCCATGTATGAACTTCATGCACCCATGGATGTTCCTACATCCAATGGTGTACATCAAGTAGTTTTTTTCCCAAATAATTTTCAAATAAACAACACGCGCTTTCCAATTAGTACAATAATCCATTTTATAAAAATCACAATTTTTTACATAAAATTCCAAGCACAATCCAATAAATTTAATAAAACACTTCTATAAGAAAACACCGCCGAAATAATCCAATTATACCCTTAAAGGATCAATTATCATTTTATCAAAAACGTTTGGTGTGCATACACATAGTCATAAATAAACAATCCCTTCAAAACCTATTTTTAAAAAAATCTAACAATAAGAAAACACCACAATAAAATAACCATGTTCATTATAAAGATGTTAATCATGTTTAAAAATCAATTAAAATTCTCAAGCATCAAATAGATTGCATCGAAAAGGAAATGGATGGAAACACCTACCTCAATGGTGTGAGAAAGTGATTAATCTCTTAGAGAAGTAATAAAACACCCTGAAGACCAATCCACACACCCTAAACATCAATAAAATTGATAAAAACGTCAACCAAAGCCATTAGGGTTTGTTACAAATGGAAACACCTTAAGAAAACCCTTGAAATTGAGAGGGGAAAGAGAGAAGGGGAGGAGAAATGGAAAAAACCCCTAAAATCTTACCTTGGAATTGAAGAAGAAGCACTAAGTATGGAGAGGATCCAAGGATAAGGGAGGTTTGGGACCCATTTTTGAACCAAAATTGACCAAGAGTGAGTAGTCTGATTTAGGATAAAAGGGTGGAGAGGGTAGAATAGGGTTTTTAACTTTTAAAATTTCTAGGCATCTTGCACGGTTTGGCTACACGGTTTGACAAACTATACACCAACTATGGACCTCTCACTATCCATAAGGGACACCCCATATTGCTTGGCCACACTATTTACAAACCATTCACCAACCATGCCAAATTCCTTTATTTGAAAATAACACCAAGTCTCATGATTTCCTGGGTAAGGCACACAGTTTCCACTAACCATGTGTAAATCGTGCACAATCCAAATATTCCCATGAAACTTTTAAAATTCAAAAAATTAAACCAGGTCTTAACCCAAACCTTAATCAAAAATTTACAATATTAAGAGAAGAATAAAATAAAGGATCATCCAAGATCAGGGTGTGATAGACCTAGATCCATTCCTATAAATGAAAAATATATATAACTCCTAAAGTCAAAATACGGAATATTTAAAGTTAATTATTTAATTCATTTTAAAATTATTTCCTATTTTCTACTCAATTCAAATACAGGCATAGATAATCATGATGCATAATCCCTACCTATGTCTCTACCATGAAAGCATCATCACTTCACTTAGCCCATTCAATAAACTTGATGCTCATTACATCTGATAATAGGGGGGTTAAATACCCATTTCTTAGCTAGTATCTTATGTTTACATCATGTAATAAGTCTAACTAATACTATTTCTCTACCAACCCATAAAATCTTCACCATTTACTATCTCCAAACTTCATCATATCTCTCAACCATCATCTCTGATACCAATCTATCATGACCCCCCCCCCCCCCTTCACTAGTACCCCTCTTAAGTCTGCAGTAAAGAAAGGGAGTGGACTTTGAAGCCTACCTCCAATAGGCCCTTGTTTGGTGATTATCATTGAGTGTATGGAATACAAACAAATGGGAGGCATTACCCTAAATATATAAATTTAAGGATAAGAGAAAAGACAAGATCCACTAGCCAAGACCATCACATAGATGAATAAACTATCCTAACACATGGATATAATGTTATAAAAAAAGAAACATAACTAGAAATTTCAAAAAAAAATCCCAGGGAGTGGCCATGAACTCTAAAATCTCTTGAACAACCACTCCGAGCTAGTAATTCCTAGTTTGACCACCAACTTTCTCTTATTGGCCTAAAAAGGTTTTATAAATATATGGGGTGATCATATACGGATACATGGTAGGATCCTCTCTAAACCTTCTCATGAAAATGTGAAAAAAAATACTAAATCCCATTGAATAAACAAATGAGACCAATTTATTACCTAAACATGTAAAACTATATGAAATCCTCTTCATGGTTCGGTCACCAAGTATCATATACAAGTAACAATGTCCATATAAAAACATATACATAATAAAGGTATCATGAACCAACTTCCCTGTTGGTTTTTCATGATCATACCCCAACTCTAAACATCTTATTTTATAATCCCTTCCATAATTCATCATGAACATCATGCATATATATCACATACATTCCATCATCTCATCATGCATCTCATGCCGCTTGTCACAACCTCATCTCTTGACCAAGTAGTAAGTCCAAAAAGAACTATAGCCCATGTAACCGGTATTATACCTTAATCCATCACATCCTATGAAATTACACCTATAGTAAACCATAGTCCATATAGCTAGAATACAAGTATGTGTTATAACCTCAAGTCATTATAGCTCGTACATCCATGTATAGTATAATTGAGATCCATCACAACCCCTATAGTCATACACCCAATACCTTAATCCATTGCAGCCTGAATACACCCACACATCGTGAAATGTGTAATGGGGAGTGGGGGAGTGGTAGAATCTATTCATTCATTCTATCACCATCTTGGATTTTGGGTAAAACACTCATACCCAAAACATTTAAGTGTTTGATGCCTACCTAACATTGGTGGTGGAGCATACGTATTGGAACTATGGTGACCAAGCTAGTGTTTGATATTGTATTTATTATCAATCCTTTTTAGGTTGATAAATTTGTTTTCCCATTAAGGAATCTCATTTGTAAAATATATAAGACCCTAATACTTTTGTTAATGGAATTATTTCCCGATTTTTTCCAAACTTTTGGGTGATAAAATTTTGGAGCCGAGGAAGGTTTCCACATGGTAGGTATGTAGTGCATGTGTGGTAGGTACATAATACCCACATGGTTGGTAAGTGGATATAATAGTAAGTTTATGGAAGGATTTCACCATAGATGGATCGTGTTAATGGTAAACAACCGCATAGGGAGCGAACAGAAAGGGTTTTGTGAAGTAGAAACCCATATAGGGAGTACAAAGACTACACAGAAGGTCAAAAGTCAAAAGGTAGTGATTTTAGGTGGAATATAAAGTTTAGACTATGTGATTTTCATGTAGAGGTGATCATTTTTAGGAGGATTATTTATAGAGTATATATGTGGTAGTAAAACACTACTACAAAACACGCATTTAACAGTGCTAGAATCAGCCTTTACCAGCGCTAGAAAAGTGCTGACTACCTTAGCGTGGTTAAAAGTCCATGGATTTTATCATCGCAAATAAAAGAACTAATAAAAATCCCATTTATTTTCACTTTTATTTAGTGCTGATAAAATTATGATTTATTGGTGCTTTTAAAAGCACTGATAAAAGTTTTATTTATCAACGCTTTTATTTGCGCTAACAAAAGAATGATTTATTAGCACATTTAAAATCACTAATAAAGATAAACTTTATCATCATCTATATAAGTGCTGATAAATGGTAGATTTATAAGCACCTTTAAAATCACTTATAAATCATAATTTTATCAACACATTTAGTAGTGTTGATAAAGGTTAGAACTACAACGTGATGCTGCAACACACTGCATCACCAGAAACAGGTACAGTGTGCTGCAACAACACATTACATCACTAGAAATAGAAATAGAAATTACCAAAATAAGATAAAAATACTAAATTTAAATTAAATAAAATTTCTAACAAAAATAAAAGAAAATAAAACACTATTGTAGAGTATTTCAGTTTTTTTTTGACTAAAATTAATGTAAATTTTGAATAAAAAGGTATATTTGGAGTCATAGCGGTCACACCGTGTGTCGGATTGAGATAAGGTTGATCCCTACACATCAAAATTGACATATGGATCATTTTCCTAAATTACCAAAACAATATGAATGATTTTTCCTAGTTTTGAGTGTGTCAATTGTTTTTTCACTAAAATTAATGTCAATTTTGAATAAAAAGATGCACTTTGAGTCATACCGGTCACACCGTGCATTAGATTGAGGTGTGTCTGGTCCCTACACGTCCCAAATGACTCATGGATCATTTTACTAAAGTTCCAAAACAATATGAATGTGTTTTCTTAGTTTTGAGTACGCCACGTGTGTTTTTTACTAAAACGTCATTTTAAACTGGAAACATACACTTTGAGCCATACAGGTGGAATCGTTTGTGTGTTTGACATGATACTAATTCATACATGTCACAAATGAATTATGAATTGTTATACCGAATTATCAAGACAATCCAAGAACATTTACTTGGTTTTCAGTGAGTGATACTTTTTTGTATTAAAATTTCAACTTTAAACTGATAACAAACACTTGGAGTCATACCGGTCACACTGTGCATAGGATTGAGGTGAGGATGATCCCTACACCTCTAAAATTATGTATCAATCATTTTCATAAATTACCCAAATAGAACTAATCCATTTTCTTAGTTTTGAGTATGTTAGTTGTTTTTTTCACTAAAATTAATGTCAATTTTGAATAAAAAGTTTCACTTGGAGTCATACCAGTCACAACGTGCATCGGATTGAGGTGAATATGATCCCTACACATCACAAATTATGCATGTATTGTTTTCTTAAAGTACCAAAATAATTTGAATGCATTTTATTGGTTTTGAGTATGTCAGTTTTTTTTTCACTAAAATTAATGTCAATTTTGAATAAAAAGATGTACTTGAATTCATACCAGTCACACCGTGTGTCAGTTGAGGAACGGATGATCCCTACAGATCTCAAATGACTCATGTATCATTTTACTAAAGTACCAAAACAATCTGAATATTTTTTCTTGAATTTGAGTATGCCACGTGTGTTTTTAACTAAAATGAAATTTTAAACTGAAACATGCACTTTGAGCATTAAAGGTGGAATCATGTGTGGGTTTGATATGAGACTGATTCATACACGTTACAAATGAATTATGAATCATTTTCCTTAATTATCAATAAAATTTGAGCATTTTTGATTGGTTTTTAGTGAGTGACACTTTGTATATTAAAATGTTAATTTTAAACTAATAACAGACACTTGGAGTCATACTGGTCACACCGTGCGTCGGATTGAGGTGTGTCTAATCCCTACATGTCAAAAATGATTTATAGATAATTTTCCTAAAGTAACAAAACAATATGAATGATTTTTCTTAGTTTTGAGTATGTAAGTTGTTTTTTTCACTAAAATTAATGTCAATTTTGAATAAAAAGACGCACTTGGAGTCATACCCGTCACACCATGCAGTAGATTAAGGCGTGGATGATCCCTAGATGTCCCAAATGACTCTTGGATATTTTTACTAAAGTACCAAAACAATATGAATGTGTTTTTTGGTTTTTATTACGCCATATGTGTTTTTTACAAAAAAAGTCATTTTAAATTAGAAACATGCACTTTGAACCATACATGTGGAATCATGTGTGGGTTTGACCTGAGACAGATTCATACACATCACAAATGAATTATGAATTGTTGTCCCAAATTATAAAGACAAAATAAGTTTGTTTTTTGGGTTTTTAGTGAGTGATACTTTTTTGTATTAAACTGATAACAGACACTTAGAGTCATACTGGTCACATTGTGCATTGGATTGAGGTGTGGATGATCATTACATGTCAAAAATGAAGTATGGATTGTTTTCCTAAATTAAAAAAACAATACAAATGTGTTTTCTTGGTTTTGAGTAAGTCAGTTGTTTTTTCACTAAAATTAATGTCAATTTTGAATAAAAAGATGCACTTGGAGTCATACGAGTCACACCGTGTATCGGAATGAGGTGTGGCTAATATCTACACATCCCAAATGACGTATCGATAATTTTCCTAAAGTACCAAAACAATATGAATGTTTTTCCTTAGTTTTGAGTATGTCAGTTGTTTTTTTCAGTAAAATTAATGTCAATTTTGAATAAAAAGACACATTTGGAGTCATAATAGTCACACTATGTGTCAGATTAAGATGTGGATGATCCCTACATGTCCCAAATGACTCATGGATCATTTTCCTAAAGTATCAAAACAATTGGAATGTTTTTCCTCATTTTTGAGTACACCACATGGTTTTTTTACTAAAATGTCATTTTAAACTAGAAACATGCACAATGAATCCTATCTAAAGTGAAAAGTGTTGTGTGAAATTTTAAAAAAAATCTAAAACACAATCATGGTATGATACTTATTCTACTTCATTTTCTAACAATTTTATTATTTTCAAGATAGAACTTCTTATCTTTCTTTGCCTCAGTCGCTACCTCAGTCTTCACCTCTTTCTCCTCCTCCACATCAGTCTCTGATTCCTACTTCGCCTCTACCTTCACCTCTGCCTCCGCCTCTACCTTCTCCTCCTCCTCCACCTTCATATCTTCCTCCACAATTTCCCAACAATTTTATTGTTTAAAGGTTAGTGATTATAAACAAATTGATTTCCTCCATTATTATTCTCCTTGAGAAAGAGATCAAAATAATATATAAGCATTATGACACTAATGATTCACACCCCAAATATCTTTTGAAGGTCATAACTCATACTAGATCACAAACATAGTAGGTAATAACATAAATTTGTTGTTAGAATACATTCTAAAAAAAGTATGTTTTCCACTAATCTCTAAACAAATTAATTTCTTCTTTTGAGTAACTTCATTGTCGGAAATCTTGATAGTACAAAGAAAATATAGAAAAATAAATGATTATGAAATATATTTAATGAAATTTTAATTACCTTCAGAAATTTCCTATTGGAGAATTCTGGTATTTTCATGCTTTATGATTTCTTGCATAAATTTTCAAACATAATATCCACAATCAATTTCATCATCTTATTTCAAACACTGTAGAAATATTGACCAAAATAAGTAAATTGATTTGAAATGTTTTGATAGTTAAATATTTATATATATACCTTAATTTTTTTCCATTTGTAGTAATCCACAAGCTTTATCTTTTCAGACACTGACATCATGCCATGAGCTAGACTGTATTGATCAACCACCCTATCATAACAAAATTCTCATTAAAATTCATACTGAACATATAATTAAAATTTTATCTATAAAATGTTTTTTTAGTATATTATATATTAAAAATACACACCATGTGTGGTCGGTTAGTTTCATATACATTCATTTAATCCAATAAATAAATATTTTGGGTGTCTATATTGACTATTATCAACATCCAGTGCCTCCTAAAAAAACAATTAAGTAATGCAAAAATTTAAAATATATTTTATGTGATTATATTGTAGAGTTTTACCCTTGCAATGTAGGCATAAAAAGATTCTTTCTTCTGATTCTTTTTTATTAAACTCCTTGAGTAACTCACCTTTTTTCTGGTTAATTACATCCTCATTCAAAGTAAATTTTGGTGTAGAAATGATATAGGGATTAATGAATCCAAATCGTGCTTCGCACGATCTTCCCTTTATATAGTTGTAATATAAACGCTTGTACAAATTATGAATAGTTATTAACTTTAATAAACATATTTATATCACTATTTGGATAGATGTATTATGAAAATGTACCATATGTATATATTCACAACTAAGACGTCCAACCATTCATGCTTGAGAATCTCAGTTAGAGTCTCGAGACCAATTACGTCTGTAAAGGGGTCTCCATATATTTTTTCTTCATATTCAATGTAAGACATGGTTTTATCTTTAAATTTGATCTTTGTATGAAGTTGTAATGATAATAAATGTTTCTTTGGAATTGTCAGGGAGAATTTACTCTCTAAAGGATGTTTTTTTCTTGGTCAATTCACTAGATTTTCTTGATTCAACCTTTTATTTCTCCACCTCTTTATCCATCTGTAATATCATACATCACTTCAGACCTTTTATCATCAATTGTTACATGTTTTTCATATGAATTTTTTTTAAAGACGTACCTCATGTATCTCTATAATATTATATAGCCATGCTATGAAAGCTCCAATAGCAGCTTCGGTCATTGTAATATCTAGACCATCAATTAGAATAGGCAACTCAGCAGTTATCTTATAAGCTACCTCAATCTCCAATCTCATGTGATTTTTGGGAGGGGTTGATTGTGTATCTAGTCTCCTGGAATATTATAAAATGTACCCATCATAGCATGGTAGTGTGTGGGTGTTGAAAAATAAAAAAATATATAACTATACCCTGTAGAATTTTAGTAATATAAAGTTATTAGAAGTTGTTTGATTCAAATTTAGGATAAATAGTAATGAAAAAATTGATTACCCTGGGTAAGGTATGAGGTTGTGTGGAATTACTAGCCTCAAATCTAATGGGATCATTTTATTCATGTGCAAATATTTTCTCCTCCACCGATTTACTTTGATCCTTTCTTATACATTGGTCTACCAAACCAGACCGCAACATAATATCTTAAAGTGAGTATATTTGTGTCTGTAATCATCTCATCATATTATATTTATCTTTATGTGGTTTTATCTTATCGAAATATGTTCTAGGAGAGACTACAATACCTAATCCTCTAACCTGACCATATTATTTAGGCCACTTCAAAGCTACTGAAAGTCACTTTTCTTTTGGTATGGTCATTGTCGATTATTGTGTTTAAACCATATAAAAAAATATGAACATATTTATTTTTATTTAATATTGTTATAAATCATAATTAATTATAATTATGTCATACTTACACATGATTCCCATACTGATTTTTTTTTCATCAACCAACATACTCTCCTTATTTACATGAGCCTCCTTGCATAGCACATGATGTTGGATGGAAGTGGATTTATATTTAGATTCATCAATATTCATATAAACAAAAGAACATATGTTGTTTCATATCACATATTTAAAATTTTATTGTTGATTTAAAATACATACCAATTTATTCACTAATGAAGAGTACCCCATCCTTCATTTGCGATAGGGGCACATTGGTTTTTATTCACGTTCTTTATTTTCAGTACTCTTTTACTATTTTATAAATTAAAAATTTTGAATCAAGTTGGATAAAATAAATAATGTCAAATAATATATTATTGGATGCAATGAACCTAAAATTATTTCTCATTACGATGATTGTAGAAAGTAGAACATGTTTCATGCTTTATAATGTGTGTATAACTAAGTGGTTGGTGGGGCTTTATTTTACCCTCAGCATCCCTAAGATGTAACTTCATTAGAAGAGTCGAGAAGACTCTATAGGTTTTTCTAGTGGCCATTAAGACAAATTTATTACGAAAATCATCTAAAATAAGTGAATTCTTCAAGGAATAATGAAAACTAAATTAGTGTTTCATTATATAATTTATTAGTAAATAGAGAAAGTATATTGTAACATTATCATTATATCTTTCCAAAGGATTTCCTTCATTATAGGTTGGACACGGTACTATGATTCAATATCAATCGGCACATTCATCCTCATTGTGATCCCAAGATAACTAATGAATGTTGACTTATTGGGGTAAATAGGTTGGTCACGTTGATTCCAACTAACATCAAATTTTATTCCCTAACTTCTTACCTTGATAATTTTTTTCAAAACGGTGATGTTGCGTCATTGTTGTTTTTTTCATCAACATGTTCTTGATACCCTAATAATTTCATAGTTTCATCATCAATAGTATGTTCTTCCTCATCATTGGTAACATCATCATGTTGAGAAGAAATTGTCTGCATGAGTAGTCAAACACTTAATTTGTCTTGAATAACAACAATATAATACACTATATGCATAAAAGTCTACAATTACATGCATTTTTCATGAAAATTGTTACTATCTTGAACATAGATATAATACTTCAATACTAAAGTACAACTAACCTTTGATACCTTTATTTAATCCATCCTTAGATGCTTAACTACCTTCCATATCTTCATGATGGATTTGAGGTTGCTCATTCCCTCTTTCAAACTAGCCTTTCTCTCATCACTGTTCGGGAGGTATGCCATCAATGAAATTTGGAACCATAAAGATGGGAGAAAGGCTAGTTTGAAAGATGGATTCCAACCCATCATCAAGAGATGGAATACAATCAAGCATCTAAGGATTAAAGTGTCTTAGTAACCTACGCTAATGGAATTACTCAAAAATTCTCCTCAATTGACAAGGAATTGGAATAACTCCACTCTAATTTTCTTGAAGAAATGAATCTCACCCCACCTACATTGGGCATCACTTAAGTCTACTTAAAGATTCCCCACCTTAAAATTTTGGATATTTCTTTAATATATCCTAAGATCCATCCAATAACATACATCCCTTTAGAGGGTTAATTTTTCAACTTTTTCTCAGTATTGATGTGGAATTTTTTTACTCTTATAAATGAAATGAATTTATTAAATGTAATCCTAAATTTATTATTATGATATATTACCATAAATCTTAGAGAAACCATAGATACTTCCCGTCATTGAAAATTATACCACATAGCTTGAAGTAGATCTATAATTACCTCTAGGAAATGATGATCAATATAAGTTTTAGTATACATAGGATATTCATTGGCTCCTTCCTATAGAGATCTGGGGGTCAGAGTGGTAAAATATTCTATATTAATGTAGATATTCACATAATTTTTCCTTTTCAAAAAATAATAATCTTTCATAAATAGGCACAAAATAATCTATATTAAATGTAAACCCCTTGCCCCTATCTCTCATTAATTTCATTTTTAATAAGTCTTTTCATACTTTATATATAATTTAAATGACTTTATAAGAATTATTTTAAATATAAGTATGAAACAACTAAATAATAGTATCGATAAAGTGGGCTACTAAATAAACTCAATCAATTAATAAGTTATATAAACCTAATAATCACTAATAAGTAAATAAGATTTCACAATTAATTTTATATTCATGTTTCTATTAATATAAATTTATAATTGATTCTAGAAAAAAAAATACACATAAGAACATGACATTTCATATATTCTTACCAATTAATACCTATAAAATCCTAAATAAGAGGCATGAGTCTCAAGAATATAGGTCAAGAAAAAATCAAAAAATACACCAAAACTTGATAAGGATAAACCACCAGTCTATAAGAACAAATCAAAAATACCAAAAATTATGTGTCTCGTTCTAAAATTACATCAAGACCCTAAAAACAACCAGACAATTGAAGAAGGGTATATCCAAACAATGAGGCTCATAAAGGAAAAAAACCTATCAAAATCAATAAAAGAACCAACCACTAGATTACCAAGTCTCAACTGACTCTACATACACAAAATTAATATCCTAAGATTGGTTGTGAGAGAAATAAGGTTCCATGTTCCCCACTCAATTTAGAGTTTGTGTAGAGATTAAAACAAAATGATTCTCCTGTAAATGAAGGGAGAAATGGATAAGAGGGTTATCCTAGGAGAAAAACCTTTTACTATTTTCTTTAAAAATTTCAAGAGGAAGAATTTAAATGACACAAGACATGAACTCAACTAGTTAATGCCAAACATATAAAACTAAATAGTCCCTCCAAGACCACATTAAATATCCAAAATCATAAACACCAAAAATAACACAACATCAACAAATTATAAAAGCTTCTTTTTATTAAAAATAACTAACTTTAAATAAAGGGTTTTAAAACGCTACACTCAATTAAAAATAAAACAAAACCATTTTTAGAGTTTATTAATAGTTAAATACATTTTTAAATAAATCTGGTTCATTTTAAATCATTTCCATGAAAATGTATATTTTTTACAAATATTTTTTCTAAAACCCATAATGAAATCAACCACTTTTTAAAATAACTTTTATGATATAATAAATCCATTTTAAAATAAACCATTAAAAAAATTAATAACCTAGAATTTGTTTAGAAAATAAGAAAAACCCATTTTAACCCAAAAAACATTTAAAATTTTCAAAACACTATACAACACTAGATAAAATTCATTTTAATAACGTCAAACAACACCAACCCCTCTTTAATTCACCTCCCACAAGTGATAATTCACTTTAAGAGTAATTCAATAATTAAAATTGGTTGAAAGAAGTCTAAAATTAAATAAAAAACTTCTTACAGGTTTAGTGCGGTCCTTATAACTATCCACATGGGCTCCACACGGTTGGATAGACCATGGAGACCAGCCATTTAGATCCATATATTAATCCACCATCACCCCAAGCTCAACCAAATCCTAAAATCACTTAAAATTGTTGGTAATTTTAATATAAATTCTCATATCAATCACATCAAACCGATCAAAATCTCACTCAAATTCAAAGACTCAAGCCTAAAATTCCCTATAAAATCATTTCTCTAAATGGAAGAGATATTGTGACACTCTCCCTTGGATGTACCTCTCGAGTTCTGATAACCTAACTCTACACTACCCTTACTATTAAAATAAAAAAGTTCACTTTGAAACTTAGGAACTTTAAAGAACCTATGCTCAGATACCATTTTAAAAAACTATCCAAATTCATGTGTTAATACTAAGGGATATAGTTAACATGTTTGAGAAATGGATTAACCTCTTCAATGTTTAACTAAACTAAATTTGATCATGCTATAAATCCAGCATTATCTTTACAGTAGTGTGTGGTGAAAATCTATTTTATTTATCCAAGAATTCCCATACACATATGTTGACTAACCTTACTATATGAAAATATCATTTTCTTTCTTTGAAACCATTGTCTATGGAGGAAAACGGTGAAATAGAACAACTCGTTGAATTTGAGTAGTGAGGAGAAGAGATATTGGGTTCATCATGGTTAAGAATAGTGCAAAAACGCAAAATGAGGAACCCAAAACATCAAACAATGAAAGATGAAAAGTAGAAAATAACATACATTGAATTCTACCCTTGATTAATTCAAGAGAATGTAGAGGAGTCATGCCAAAAGTAGAGGAGTTCTGCGAGAGCTTGAGAATCGCGAGTGACTGAGTCATGGTTAACATTTTTTTAAATAGATCGGGGAAACTTTTAACATCGCCTTCGGAAAAGCGCTAATAAAGATCCCTTTTATCAGCACTAAATTTATAAACGCTGATAAAAGGAATATTTATCATCACTTTTTTAGAGCTGATAAATATTGAGCTTTATCGGCACTAAAAAAGCGCTGATAAATATCGCTTTTAATGTACTTTTTTAGTGTTGATAAAATTTTTATAATTATAATTATTTAAATAAATTTATTATAATTTTATAATTATTTAAATATATATAATTATATATTTATAATTATTTAAATATATATAATTATATATTTATAATTATATAAATACTTATTTAAAAAATCATAATTATTTATTTATAATAATTATAAATTTAGTAAATTTACATTTATAGATATATTTATTTATAAATATTTATTTACAAACATATTTTTAACATTATTAATGTATATATAATCTTAAATACATCCGTTTTAAAAATGAGTGGAATTGAATAATTCAAAATGAGTACACTTTAAAAATATTGAAAAATGGATAAGTTTTATTAATTAAATATAATTTATTAAAAAAATATGGATATATATATATATATATATATTGAAGTGGATGAATACGTATTTAAAATACTAAAACATATTAAATAAATATATATATATAAATAATTGAAAATTACCAAATTAAAAAATGAAATGAAAAATAAAAAATATGAAATATGAATACCCTAACTGTAGTACTAAAAACAAATAAATAAAATTGACCGATTAAAAACATAATATATATTAAATGTATCATGTTATAATGAAATTCTAAAATATACTAAAATTTGAATATATTATATAAATATTAGGTGTATGTGTATCTATATATTGCGTAAATATATTTTTGTGTGTGTTTGTGTAAAAAAATGCATTAACATATATATCTCTTTGTGTGTGTGTGTGTGTGAAATAAATGAAACACGGGACGTTTGATATAGGTTAAATTGAAAATTCAAACAATATTAAAAAAGAATAAGACATTAATACATTTTTAATTAACATTTTATATATATTATACTTATTCATTTTATATATCTATATTTAATATATACTATTTATTAATATTTATAATCTATATATATATATATATATATATTAAATTTATTCATTTTTATCAATAATTATTTAATTAATAAAATGTTTCATATTTTCCTTAATTTAGTCATTTTATATTTAGTTTTTTAATTTTTCATTTTATTCTAGACCTTTATCAGCACTAAAAATGCACTCATAAAGAGCATCTTTTATCAGCGCTAAAAAAAGTGCTGATAAAGATAGACTTTATCAGTAAATTTTTCTAGAGTTGATAAATGTCAACGTTGTTATAGGCATATTTTGCAGTAGTGAAACTGTAAATAGAGTTTTCTCATGGGATTTAGTGAAGGTTAATCTTGGTATTTAGTGGGATTTACATAGGATTTTTTCTATAAATGCCATATTTTCACATCATTAAGCAAAGTGAAAAACTTAATAATATATTCAAAAGTTTAATAAATGCACAAAGGTGATATTATACAATAAGTGAGTGGTAATATGGGTCTGTGTCAAAGTCGCGTGGAGGAAATTAATGAAGCTAAACTACATAGTGAGTACATGGTAAGTAGGTCACTGGTGTTTTTCACAAAAATAGTTTCGTGCAGTTAGTGCATGGTGAGGTCATGTGTGGGGGAGTTGTGCACTAGAAGTGTGCAGTGGAGTTGTACATACAGGAAATTTTCATAGTTAGTGTGCTATGGATAGTAGTTCTCATGGTAAGTGAGAATGAATAGTGGTTCTCATAGTACGTATGTGTAAGATAGTTTCAAGTATGCATTTCTCATGCGACATTTTCTAGTGGATATTTTGGATACCAACAAGTGCATTGGATCATCATACTCATACTATTATTATGAAAATAAAATCATACATCCATGATGATATGGAAGTGACCTTTAAGTCATTAAACTAGAAAGAAATCATCTAACATAGTGATTAAGGAGGAGTCTATAGAAGTGCTCTGAGGGAGGTTGTGCACCATCCCTAAATTATTTGTAAAGGCAATGTGCATGGTATAAAGTGACCATGACCAAAAAATTATAATCTAAAAAATATAGTAATGTTTAGTGGATTTTGGTATAACCAACACATCATCTATATATACTCCATGGACAAACCCTTTGAGGTGAACCAATTAAAAATTGTTGTGTTGTGTTTTATTTTTTTATTTGTGTGTTTGGTGAATGTTCAGTAAAATCAAACATGTTTAATGAGTTACTACCAATAAATGGATAAGATCTATTTAAAATAAATAAAAATTTGACACCCCAATTCACCCATCCCCTCTCAGGGTGCCTTGGGATACAACAAGTTGTATCAGAGTATGTATTCCAGATGATAAATCTATCATTAGAAATTCTTTAAGATGGAGAATTTGGTAAATGACAAAAGAGATCCTATATTTGATGGATGAAACGTCTATATTTAAAAAAATGAATTATATCACATCTTCGATCCCTTAAGATAGAAGTTTTCTCTACTATATTCACTACTAAAAAACCTGCATTTAACAATGCTGATATTTATCAGCCCTAGAAAAAAACATTGATAAATGGCATATTTATCAGTGATAAGGAAAGTGTTGATAAATTTAACCTTTTATCTGTGCTTTTTTAGTGATGATAAAGGAAACCTTTATCAGTGCTTTATTTTTATCACTGATAAATGGTATCCTTTATCAGTGCTTTCTTTTTAGCGCTGATAAATATTTCTTTTATTGGCATTTTTTTAGCATTGATAAAGGTTTGAATAAATAAAATGAAATAATTAAATAAATAAAAAATAAAAAATTATTTTATTAAAAAAAATATTAAAAATTTTATTAATTAAATAATTATTGATAAAATTAATAGATTGATTATACATTATTAAATATTAAACATTTTATTGGATAGATAATTCTAATAATTGATGTTATTAAATTGTATATATTAAATATATATATATATATTAATGTATATAAATATGATTTATATATTACAAAATATTTATGCACTTTACATAAAATAGTTATATATTTATTGGATAATATTTTATAATTAAAAATAAATATGAATTAAAAATGTCGACTAATTGCATAGTACTTGACATATAATTGAATTTCGTTTGACTTTTCAATTTAACATAGATCAAATCTATGTTTTATTGATTTCACATATACATAATTAATGCATTTTTATATACAATGTACACACATAAAACTTATCCATTTTTTCAATATTGTTAATGTGTATGTATTCTTAATTTATTCAATTTCACTCATTTTAATATATATGCATGCACTAAAAATTACATATTCATTAATAATGTTAAAAAAATTGTAAAAAAATATTTATAAATAAATATATTTATAAATGTACATTTATTATATTTATACAATTATATATTTATAATTATAAATAAATAAATATTTTTTTTAAAGTATTTATATAAGTATAAATAAATAATTATATATGTTTAAATAATTATTAAATTTATAATAAATTTACTTAAATAATGATTATATTTACTATATTTATATATATTTATTAAATATATATATATATATATATCTATAATTATATAAATATTATTTTTATAAAATATTTCTATAATTATAAATAAATAATTATAAAATTATATTAAATATATTTAAAAAGGAATATATTTACTATATTTATATTTATATATATTTATTAAGTATATATAAATATTTACAATTTTTTTAATTATAACAATAATTATAAATCATTTATCAATGCTTAAGTAATAAGCACTAATAAAATAATCTTTATCAATGCTAAAAAAGTGCTGATAAAATTAACATTTATCAGTGCTATAATTTTAGCGCTGAAAAAGATTGCTTTTGTCGGTGCTTTTTTAGCATGGATAAATACATACCTTTATCAGCGCTAAAAAAATGCTGATAAAGAGTCTTTTTATCATCACTTAAGTAATAAGTGCTGATAAAAGGACTCTTTATTAGTGCTTATTTGGCTGATAAAAGGGTCTCGATCTAATTAAAAAACCCTAAACATTTGCGAACCCATCACGATATCAGAAGCTTTCTGCAGAAGCTGCCCACTTCCAGCACTCCTCCTTAGTGAATCTAACCTCGAATCACACCACTTGACTATATGTCGAACATCTTGTCTGACATTCGGTGTTCGATTGAAGTTACAGTTTCCAAAGAGGGTTTCAGATTTTCTTTAACCTAGTGAGGTAGGCCTTCTAATTTTCTTTTTGTATTTTTTGTTTTGTTTTTTATTTATTCTTTGAAAATATCATTATTTGTGGTCTAGTGATTCTATACTAGTGAGGTAGACCTTTCGATTTTCTCAGTTTCCAATTTTGATTCAACTCTTGATCGCTCATGGAGAGTTTATTGTTTCTAGACTCGATGGTGACACATGAAGTTTAGTTTTTTGTTTTATTTTGTTTACATTTCCCAAATTTATTGGCCAAAGCTATCATATATATTTTTCATTCTTTATTTTATCAATGGTATTCCATGCATATGAAATTTTAGAAATTGAAACTTGGGATTTTGTGTGTAAGGGTGTTGAAGGTTGGTTAAGGGATTTATTTTATATTATATTGATTCATATCTTCTTTTTTCTACTTATCTGGGTTTGTGTTGGAATCCAATGTATGGATTCATCATGGAAAGGGTTGTAAATGATCTTGAGTACTTGTGAGCTACTCGATCTTAGCTCAACCAATACTCGAACTCAACTCGGTTATTTTCAAGTCGAGCTCAAGCTCGAGCTACTCGAGTACTAAATCGAGTAGAGTTTGAGTATTATAAAAACATAATCAAGTAGCTCGCAATCCTAATCAAGCATATAATTTTTTAATATATATATTTTATTCAATATATATGTATTTAATTTCGAGCTCAAGCTTTCGATCTTGAGTAAAAATTCAAGTTTGATCTTGAATTAGAGCTATATTTTGTATTTAAAATTCTGAAAAAGTATCTTAATCGAATCGAGTTGAGATTAATCGGTTGCTCGATCGAGCCCGATATGAGCTCGAGCTTGAGGTTGATCCAGGAAATCAATACTCGATCGAGCACCATGCTGAGCTCGAACACCAAGTTCAAGTACCGAGCTCGATCTCAAGTACTGAGATACTCAACTTGGCTCGACTCAATTACACCCATAATCATGGAAGTTTTTATTTAAATTTTATTTCTACTTGTTTTATTTATTTTTTGGGCCAAATAATTCCTACTATGTTGCTTTTCATGCCCTAGTTCTTGTTTTCATCCTGAGGGGGATCGAGAATTCCCCATGGACACTATCATGGGCCATCTCGGGTGTTTGATATATGGTTGTCTTGGGTTTGTTTTGGAAACTATATCTATTGTTAAATGTGTTATACCTTTTATAAATAGTCCAACTTCCTATGTCTCTACACTTTTTAAAAAATCTATTTTATTTTTCTCCCTATTTAGATTAATCCAACATTATATATAAATCCTTTTAACAATAATATATGAAATATGATACCTTGATGTTATGTACTATTTTCCTACCACATTATAATTTTTCATCACCATCCTACTCTCCCTCTCTCAATAATTTATAAAAAAATATCCTTTTGAGGTTACCTATTTCTAGTCATACCAATTTTTTTGTGACCTATATACCCACTATAAGACATTATAATTTCTTGCTCATAAATATATATTTTCAGGAATTTCTCCCCCTTTTGAGTATTTATTTAACTAATAACAAGTGGATTTTCATGGAATCATTTTGATGCCTAGCTATATGACATGTAGAAAAATAGTATGTCAAACCTTTTTTCTATCAAAAAAGTTGTCATATAATGAATCCCCCACACTCCATGATATAGATTGACATTTCATCCAGAACATTTGAAAATTTTATTCAATTTTCAATGGGTGTCAACATGGGTTTTCAATCTTCCTTTTGAAATCTATAAAACACTTCCCTCGCATACATGGATTGGGAAATAAATATCCCATGAATTCCATGAGTCACCTATAAACTAAGGAAAATTTCAACTCATTAATCATAAACATTTAAACACTAGTCATTGTTAATGTATAAAATTATTATCATCGTTCATCTCTTGGACCTCTAAATATTATGCCATCCACATTGATAAACACTTTCAATCTATCCATAAAATTATTTTTTATGTAATGATTATGATCAATTCCTCATTTTTTAAATTAAATTTTCTTTAATAATTCATCTAACATTCAATTCCAATATCTTAGTTCTTATTTCAATTCATACATAACCAATTTCAATTTAAAAACATTATTCTCATATTAAAGAATGAGAAAAATAAATGTTTGTTTGATGTAAAATTCCTATTCATGTAATCCATTAGTAAATGCTAATTTTACATCCAGTTAGAGTACCTTTAATTTCCTTGGTATGGGTCGATATGGTGATATGACATCCAAAGAGTCTTGATATGTTTTTAAATATTTATATACCATTAATTTTAAATGTAATAATTCCTTAGGTTGCTACATCACTTGTTTCAATACATTTTTATATCTTCTAGTTGATTGAATGAGAGTTTATTATTCATGTTTATCATATTTTAGTTTCTTATTACTTCTTCATTTACTCTATTATATTTTCATTTTTTAGGGTATTTAAGAAAGATTTTGTGTGGATTAATTATTTTATTAAATTCAATTACCCATTTTCTTCAACATATTGAAATTCTTTGAAACAATAAAATTTTGATTTTCCCTTATTAGAATTGTATATAACTTTTACTTTTGATAATGAATATCTTATGTGTATTTATTTATATATTGTATAAAATTAATATTTTATGAACCCAATAGGATGGATATGAATTTAAAATGGTTGCATGCTAATAATTTGATAAATGAATATGAATATAGAGTTAAAGAGTTCATCAAGTTTTCAAGTGATCATGTAGATGACCCTTCTAAAATACTCTATCCATGTTTATGTTGCTTTTATTCAATACAAATTAGTCTGAAAGAGTTGTAAGAACATTTTATATTTCATGTAATAGATCAAATATATAAATTTTGGACTAAACAAAGGGAAAAATTAATGTAGACAATGATTGGAATGATACTATAGTTTAGGAATCATTTGATATGAATACCTTTGTAAAAGATGATGGAGAACGCATCGAAGAAACGACAATGGAAATTGAAGTTGACCTTTGTGATTTTACAATGTTGTTTGAGGAGTTAAATAGTTGTTCCAAGAAACCATTGTATATTGGTTGTACTAATTACACAACATTGTCAGCTGTATTGAAGTTATATAATTTTAAAGCTAGCAGTGGATAGAGTGACACTAACTTTACAGAACTACTTGGTCTTTTGAAAGATATATTATCAGAAGAAAATGAACTACCATGTTTAACATATGATGTTAAACTAATGTTGCGTTCAATGGTAATGATCTCTAAAAAATACACTCTTGTCCAAATGATTTCATATTGTTTCTCAAGGACCATGAATCACTCATAAAATTCCCTAAGTGTGGCGCGGATCGATACAAGAAAAATAAATCAAGTCCTTCAAAATATGTATAGTATTTTCCTATCATTTCACGATTTAGAAGACTATATGGATGTTTGGAAACCGCAAGACAATTAACATGGCATACAGATACAATAATTAAATATGGGAACCTACGTCATCCAGCAGATTCTCCTTAGTGGAAGAAAATTGATTACAAGTTTCCTGAATTTTGAGATTAGCCAAGAAACTTTCTCCTTGAGTTGTCTACATATGGAATAAACACTTTTGGTGTATAGAGTAGTACTCATGGTATATTTCCCTTCATGTTGGTAAATTATAACTTTCTTCCATGGTTATGCATGAAGTGAAAAATACATTATTTTTTCTCTGCTTATATCTAGACCAAAGCAACACGGTAATGATATTGATGTCTATTTTCCTCCATTGATTGAAGATCTAAAATTGATGTGGGATATAGGTGTTACAATATATGATTCTCATAGAAGTGAAGAATTCACATTGAGGGCCATGTTGTATAGAATGATAAATGACTTCCCCGCTTATAGAAATTTATCAGGCTATAGCATTAAAGGAATTTTGGGGTGTCCCATTTGTGAAAAAAAACATACTCAGTTCAGTTGAAACATTCCTCGAAGACTGTGTTTTTAGGACATCGTAAATTTTCACCTCTGCAACATAAATACTGATCCTAGATGACAAAATTCAATGGTAATATTGAATAAGGTACAACACCGTCTCCAGCAATGGGCGATCAACTATAAAAAAAAGTAAAAAAGATTGACAATGTTTTTGATAAACCATTTTCAAAAAACTATACAAAATCGGGTTGGAATAAGAGATCATTTTTTTTGAATTACCTTAATGGAATTGTTTTTATGTCAGGAAATTTATTGATGTCATGCATGTAGAAAAAAATGTATTTGATAGTGTTATTGGAACGTTACTAAATGTTACTATAAAAATGAAAGATAGAATTAAGGCTAGGTTATACTTGATTGAAATGGGGATAAGGGAAGAGTTGGCACCAGTGAAGGGTAAAAGGAATAATTTTCTTCCTCCAGCTTCTTAAACTCTATCCAGATAGAAAAAATTGCAATTTTTCCTTTTCCTTACAAGCATAAAAGTTCCACAGGGGTATTAATTTAATATCAAGAATGTCATTTCAATGACTAGTTTGAATTTACAAGGACTAAAATCACACGACTGTCATGTTTTGATGCAAGATTTAATGTCAGCTGCTTTTAATTTCATTCTACTTCAAAATTTATGACATACATTAACCAGACACTGCTTCTTTTTCAAAGCCATATGTAGTAAATTTATAGACTTGTTGAAGTTTACCATCATGAATAAGAAGATTGCAATCATACTATGTGAATTATATATGTTATTCCCACCATCATTCTTTGATATAATGGTCCACATGATGGTTCACCTGATCATAGAGATTCAATTATGTGGTTCTATCCATTATAGATGGATATACCCCATTGAATGGTTTATGAAGATTTTGAAAGGGTATGTCAAGAATCGAAGTTGTCTAGAAGGTTGTATTGCAGAACGATATATTGTTGAAGAAGCTATTGAATTATGTACCGATTAACTTTCAGATCTTGAAATCATCGATCTCCTAAAGTCTTGTTCTAGAGAACACCTTATGGGAAAATGGATTTTTGGAAGAGATGTTGTTACAATTACCTTGACAGAGTAGGATCAAGCACATATTTACATATTATATAATAGTGAAGATGTTGATCCATACATTGAATCCCACAAATAAATTCTTAGGGATTTGAATCCATCAAGGGATGAAGGATGGATATCAAATACACATAATCAACAGTTTATAGGATGGTTCATAAATCAAATTTATAAGTAGTTATATAAAAATATGAATTCAATTGTATAGTGACTTTAATTTCTATCCATAGGACCAAATGAAAATGTTATATATACACTATTTTTTTAATCAATGGTTATATGTTCTATACAAAAGAAAGCAATGACTTAAGTACGATGCAAAACAGTGGTGTTACTCTTGTGGATGAAGTGATCAACATATCTAGTTCCAAGGATAGAAATCCAATTTATGTAAATATGTCATATTTTTTCACTATAAAATAGATATATGAGTTTGATTATACAATATTTCAAGTGTCTCTTTTCCATTACAAATGGGTTGAAAATATCAATGGAGTGAAAGTTGATGAAATGGGATTTATGAAGGTGAATTTCCGTATGGAAGGGGGGAAAGATGAGTTGTTCATAATTGCATCACAAGTAGTGCAAGTATTTTATGTCTCTAATCCAAAAAAACAAGAATTTTATGATTGTACTGCTTGTGACTAAAACAAATGTTGATTCATATGAAAATTCAATCGAGGATGACCCTTTTATTGGGACATCACAATCAGTTCATGTTAGTCCCAATGTAGAAAATTTCTTGTACGTTATAGGGGAACACAAATAGGGGATTTAGATTCTCAATAGAGGAACCAAATCCTTGAAATCTTTAAAAAAATAAATAGGTTTCAACAAGAAGGTAAAAGTGTTTTTTAATATATTATGTTTTTCCTCATAATATTATATGTTCTATACTGTATTAACATCATATAAATTAAATTTTTGACAACTCATGTATACAATGTCTTCTGCACATGATGGAAGAACAAACTATAATGAAGGAAACCCTTTGGAAAGATTTAAAGGTAATTTTATGATATAATTTATCTATTTTACCGAAAAAAAATATATAATGAAATTTTGATTTAATTTTCATTATTCCTTGTAAAGTTCATTTATTTTAGAATATTTCTATCCATGTGTCATGACTTTGTAAGAAAAGAAATGATGTTGTCTCTACTCAATCACAGAGGTAATCTTGATGTTTTCACAGTAAAATCATTGTTCATAGAACTAATATATTATTTCATATTTATGTTTAATTTATTTCTTTTTATTATTACTCACATAATAATTGTTCTCTTACACAGGTGAATTCTTTTGGTCGGGTTGGGGTGATTTGTCCAACTTTCATGATTCTTCTCCCTCAAAACCTTTTCACCCCTGCATTGTTACATTTATCACTTTATTTCAAGTTCTCTCCATTTCCTTTGCAGGCAGAGCAATGACGCTGCCTCTGCTCAATGATAGAGGTAATTTTGATGTTTACACAATAAAATCATTGTTCATAGAATTAATGTATTGTTTCATATTTGTGTTTAATTTTTTTTTTTTGTATTACTCACATAATAATTATTTTCTTATACAGGTGGATTCTTTTTTTGATTTGGGGTGCTTTTTCCATCTTTCATCCCTTTCTGCACAAAAACTTCCATAGACTTATTCTCCCTTAAAACCTTTTCACCCCTGCAGTGGTGCATTTATCACTTTCTTCCAAGTTACCTCTAATTCCTTTATATGAAGATAAAAAATGAGGCCTCTTCTCAATTATAGAGGTAATATTGATGTTTTCATAGTAAAATCATTTTCCATAGAATTAATGTATTTTTTCATATTTATGTTTAATTTATTTCTTTTTAGTATTACTCACATAATAATTGTTTTCTTATACAGGTGGATTCTTTTGTTCGATTTGGGGTGCTCTATAAAACTTCCATGATTCTTATCCCTCAAAACCTTTTCACCCCTATAGTGATTCATTTATCACTTTCTTTCAAGTTACCTCCACTGCCTTTTTAGGAAGAGAAACGATGCTGCCTCTGCTCAACTATAGAGGTAATCTTGATGTTTTCACAGTAAAATAATTGTCCATAGAATTAATGTATTGTTTCATATTTATGTTTTATTTATTTATTTTTAGTATTACTCACATAATAATTTATTTCTTATACAAGTGGATTCTTTTGTTCGATTTGGGGTGCATTGTCCAAATTTCATCCCTTTCTACACCAAAACTTCCACATACTTATTCTCCCTTAAAACCTTTTACCCACGCACTATTGAAATTTATCACTTTCCTTCAAGTTCCCTCCACTGATCAATCATATAGATAATATTGATATTTTCATAGTAAAATCATTTTCCATATAATTAATGTATTATTTCATATTTATGTTTAATTTATTTCTTTTTAGTATTACTCATAATAATTGTTTTCTTATACATGTGGATTTTTTTTTTTGAGTTAATGTGGTTTGTTCAAATATTCTCATGTATTGTTGGTAGTTCGACAAAGAAATTCAATGGAAATTATGGTAACATTTATAGTTAGGATTTTTTTTTTTTTGATACTTTGGGACATGTAGGAATCAGCCGCACCTCAATCTGACACAAAATGTGACTGGTATGACTCCAAGTACTTATTTCTATTTTAAATTGACATTAATTTTAGTAATAAAGAAAACTAACATACTCAAAACCGAGATAAAATATTAATATTGTTTTTATGCTTTAATAAAATGATCTATAATTCATTTTTGATGTGTAATAATTAGCCTCACCTTAATCTGATACATGATATGCTCTATATGACTCAATATATCTGTTATCAGTTTAAAATCTACATTTGAATTTAAAAAGTGTCACTCATTGAAAATAGATAAAACACCCTTGTATTTTTTTTATAATTTATTAAAATTATCCATAAATTATTTTTGATGAGAAGGGATCATTCTCACTTCAAATGGATACAATATATTTTCTATATGATTCAAAGTGTGTGTTTCAAGTTAAAAATGACATTTTAGTAAAAAAGAAAAGTAACCTACTCAAAACCAAGAAAACACATTAAAATTGTTTTGATACTTTAACACAATGATCCGTAAGTGATTTGAGAAGTGCATAAATCATTTCCACTTCAATCTGATGCACGGCGTGACCAGTATGGCTCCAAGTGCATTTTTTAATTTAAAATTAACATCAATTTTAGTAAAAAGGACAACTGGCCTACTCAAAACTGAGAAAATGAATTCACATTTTTAAATACTTTAGTAAAATGATCCATAATTCATTTTTGATGTGTATTAATCAACCTCACCTCAATTCGATACACAATGTGATTGGTGTGATCCAAAGTATGTGTTTCAATTTTTAAATGACATTTTAGTAAAAAAGTCAAGTGACGTACTCATAATTGAGAAAAAAATATTTATATTGTTTTGAAACTTTTTTAAAACAATCCATAAGTCATTTGGGATGTGTAGGAATCATTATCATCTCAATTTGATGCACGGTGTGACTGGTATGACTCAAAGTGCATATTTTTATTTAAAATTATCATCAATTTTAGTAAAAATGCCAACTGACTTACTCAAAACCAAGAAAATGCATTAAAATTATTTAAATACTTTAGTAAAATAATCTATAAGAAATTTTTGATGTGTAGGAATCAGTTGTACCTCAATCTGATACACAATGTGATCGGTATCAGTCAAGGTGTGTGTTTCAATTTTAAAATGACATTTTAGTAAAAAAGACAAGTGATGTACTCAAAACTGAGAAAAAACATTCAATTTTTTTTGAAAATTTAGAAAAATTACCCATAAGTCATTTGGGATTTATAGTAATCAACCACACCTCGATTCGATATACAGTGTGAGCAGTATGAGTCAAAGTGCGTCTTTTTGTTTAAAATTGTTATCAATTTTAGTAAAATGGACAACTTTCCTACTCAAAACTGAGCAAACACATTCATATTGTTTTGATAATTTATGATAATGATCCATAAGTCATTTTTGATGTGTATTAATAATCTTCATCTCAATATGATACATGATGTTCCCAATAAGACTCAAAGTGTCTGATATCATTTTAAAATCGACATTTTAGTTCAAAAAGTTTTACTCACTGAAAACCAATCAAACGCATTCATATTTTCTTGATAATTTAGTAAAACTATTCATAAGTCATTTTTTATGTGTATGAATTTGTTTCACATCAAACTAATATATGATGTGATCAAAATGATTCAAAAGTGTGTGTTTCCAGTTTAAAATGACATTTTGGTAAGAAAGACAACTGGTGTACTCAAAATTGAGAAAACACATTTAGATTATTTTTATACTTTATAAAAATTATAAAAAAGTTGTTTGAGGCATGTTGGAATCAACCGCACCTAAATTGGATGAACAGTGTGATCAGTATGACTCCAAGTACGTCTTTTTATTTAAAATTGACATCAATTTTTGTAAAATTAACACTTTATGTTAACTTGTTTCTTTATATTATTACTAACATATGAATTGTTTTCTTATAAAGGTGCATTATTTTTATTGATAAGGGGTTATTTTTTTGTAAATTTCATGAGTTGGGTCAGGATTAAAAGATAAAGGAACATTATTGTTTTTCAATGTATATAATAATTTGTATTTATATAATTTTATAAACCAATGTTTGAAATGTCTATAACATAGTGTTTTTTTCTTGTGTTTGTGTTGAAATTTTCATTTTATTTAAATCCTATATTGGAACTTATTTCTATTGATATATGGTGTGTTTTTTGTTATACGATGTGCTGTTACAGCACATTGTAGTGGTGTTGTAGTGTGCGGTTATAGCATAGTACAGTATGTCCCTTTATCAGCACCTTTAAAAGTGCTGATAAAATTTCCTTTATCAATGCTTTTATAAGCACTGATAAATGGTTCCTCTATCATTGCTTTTCAGTGATGATAAAGGTCCCATTTATTAGTGCTTTGTTTAGCGCTGATAAAAGACCCCTTTATCAGCACTTTTTCAATGCTGATAAAAGATCAGGGCTTTTAACCTCACTCATGTAGTCAGTGCTTTTCTAGCACTAATAAAGGTCATTTCTAGCACTGTTAAAGGTTAGTTTTTTAGTAATGATTTCATGTTATTTAATTTAGTGATGTGATAGGAAAGTCTATGAATAAAGATGATAAGAAATGGTTGGATGTTGATATTAAAGCTTAGAATAATTTATCCATAGCTTTAACTGATCAAATCTATATGAAATTGATAAGTTATACCAGTGTAAAGGTTATATGGGAGAAATTTTTAAATATATATAAAGGTGACAGTATGGTTAAGTATTCTAAGCTACAAACCCACGATAATAGATTTAATGATTTGAAAATTATTCTAGATGAGAATACAGATATTTTCTTCAATCAGATAAATGAAGTTGTCAGATCTATTCAAGAACTTGGAGAATTGATAAAGGATATAAATATTATTAAGAATATTTTTTAATTTTTTCCACCTCTATGAAATCTAAAAGATTCAACTCTATAAGAGAGGGATTTTACCAAGCTCTCTCAATATGATCTTCTAAGAAGTTTGGTGGATTATAAAATGTGAGTTAAACTAGAAGGGACATCAAGTCATACAAGTAAGAAGATGAAATTCAAATCTATAGAGAATGTTGTAATATATAAATGTAGAAATAGTGAAGTGGATGTGGATGATGAACTTCTCTCCCTTGTGACCTGAAAATTCAATAGAGGAAAAGTTATATTATATTGAAAGTTTCCCTTGAATTGTTTCTAATGTGTTAAATTTAAGCATATTACAGCAAGGTTCCCAAAGGTTTAATAATGAAGCATTTGAAGTAGAAGTTACACAAAATCCATGAAGAATATTCCCTCCTAAAATAGAATCTAAAACTAGGAGTT
The DNA here is from genome assembly GCA_963277665.1 of Viscum album. Taxonomy (NCBI): domain Eukaryota; kingdom Viridiplantae; phylum Streptophyta; class Magnoliopsida; order Santalales; family Viscaceae; genus Viscum; species Viscum album. The sequence continues at coordinate 1,549,272,493 of OY728142.1, forward strand.
CATCAAGAAATAAATTTTATAGGATTATCATTGTGAGAAAATAAGAAAATGATAATAAATAGAATCTAGAGGAATTTGAAATTTAATTCAAATATGATATAGAAGATTCTATGATGGATAATGTTGAGAAGGAAGAACCTAAAATAAAAAATATTGATGAACCTAAAGGAGTAGTTGATCTCAAGGGGTAAATTTAGGGATCTCTTTAAGAGCTTGAAATTCAAAGAAATAAAAAATGAAAGATTAACAAAATTATTAAATAATCCTATAAATATGTAGATCAAATCAAAGTTGATATTGATAGGCTACAAGAAGAGTTAAATACTCCATTTTCAAGTTAAGTAAATTAAGTATAAGTTGTGAATTTGAAGGTGTAGATTGAAGAACATATTGTGGTGATTCATGACTATAATACAAGTGTAAAAGGGTGAGTGAATTAGGTGTAATCCCTAAAATATGATTTTTTTACTTTTAGAAACAAATTCGAATCAGAAATAAAATATAAAGATTCATAGAAGAAGTTATATTTCATGATGTTAAAGGATGTAGAATTTCTTGAAAGGGTCATGCATGGATCAGTAGGCTTTGATAAAATCCTAATTGAAAAAAAAAACCCAGATTTTTTGGTAAAAGTGGAATTTATTGTGACATTGAGGCATAAAAATTAGAAAACAAAAATTAATTATAACAAATGGAATCATATGTTTGGTGATTCTGGTTTCAAAACTAAAACAATGGTTATTCAAATAAATATATCTCCTATAAATGTAAATAATAGGGTTAGAAGTAATTCCCAATCCTCGATGTTTAACTAAATATAGACAAAAAATTACAAAGTTTGATGACATGTGGAGGAATTAAAGAGTAAATAAGTTTACTCTTTTGAAATGTCAAATTTGTATCTTTATTGGCCAAACCATGTCATAATATGAAGAGGAAAGAATCTATTTTAATAGGTAGGTTCCTAGTAGTCAGTAAAGGAGAATTATTCCATATTCTTTATCACATAGAATAATTACTTTCTATGGATTTTTTGTTCAAGGTTTTGACTTTGGGAATAAATCCATAGATTCCAGTCAGAGAAGAAGTAATGGTTACCATCCTAGGATTCTAAGATAAGAGAGTTCTAAACAACCATACATGATTATTTTAAGTAATTGATTCTCTAATTTTGAAGAAGAAAACAAATATAACTATACCAGCAATGTCATTGACAAAGAGGAGAGGTCATTTTATGCCTTGAATCTGGAGGAGATATCATGTAAGGAGAAGAAGAGAGAGAAGGCCAACCTAGCTAATATTTCTCTCAAGGCTACAAATAACAGTAGTGTCTGGATTCTTTCTAGTGTGTGATCATCCCATGTGAATGGAAATATGGATATGATTAAAAATATAAAGGTAAGATTTGATGGGACAATACATTCTGGAAATGGAAGAGATTTAAAAATTGAAGTGAAAATACATGCTTTGGAAGGCTATGATCTAAAAAATACTGATGTACTTTTTATGGATGGATTAAAAAATAACCTATTGAGCATCAACCAACTCGGTGATTCTGAACATGAAGTCAAATTCAACCAAAATGGTTTCTTAATCAAAGGAAAAATTTTGATCTCTTATGTGGAAGGTAGAAGAATTAATGGTAATCTATTCTAAGTTGATAGTCATGAAGATGCATGACTCCTTACAAAGGAAGAAGAGAATAATCTATTGAATTATAGGCTTGAACAAATCTTCAAATAGTGCATGGAGAACCTATCCAAACTTAAAGTTATAGTGTACATCCCAAAACTGAAGAAATGTTGGGAAAAGACATGTGATTCTTGATGTGTGGAAAGATATTTTGAAATTATTATTGACCAAAGAACAAGAGGGCATAAAATTTTCTTAATCTAGTCTACAGTTATGTGTATAGACCAATGAATATATTTTTCACATATAGATAAAGATATTTCATTCTCTCCATTAATGTATATAGTAGAATGGCATTTTCCATGTTTATAAAAAGTAAGAGAGAAGTCATGGGGTATATGAAGATATATATAAGAAGAGTGGAAAATGAAACTAGGTGCACTATCAAGATCTTATAATCAAATAGTGAAACCTAATACAAATCCATTGAATTCAATAACTACCTTAAAAAACATGGCATTAAACATGAGGTTTCCTTATTAATAATTCCACTATAGAATGGAGTTGTTGAATAAAGTAATCAGTGGGTGAATAATATGGCCAAGATAATGATCATTGGAAGTGGATTCTCTCATTACTATTGGAAGGGATTAGTGTAAGTTATGGTGTACACAAAAAAAAGAGGTGGTTCTTGGACCAAGGGAAGAAATGAAACTGTATAAAATTTGGAATGGAAGGAACCCCATACTAAACCATTTTTTGGTCATCATAATTGATTGTCACATTTACAATAAAAAAGGAAATTGGGGCAAGTATAGTGATACGGCCGATGAAGGAGTATTTCTAGGATACTTAATAAATAGTAATCCCTACAAATGATTTTAAAAAGGTTGAATAAAATTGTGAAAAGTAATTATGTTAAAGTAATTGAAGGAAAATTTATAAATATTACTCAAAGTGGAAACTGGGATAAAGTCTTGGAAGAAGAGGATGAAGTTGATACCACTCCTATGGATCAACAAAGTTCCCCAAATGATGAATATTCTGAGGATGGATCATAATAGGAGGTAATTATTGAATAAATTTATCCTATGACTTAGAGGAGAAACAAGAAAATAGAGGTTGATACATAAAACATCACCATAGATAGAACTTCTCTAACATAAACACAAAGGATGAGAGATGTAGTACATACTGATCATTTTTCAATTACAAAACCAACATCATTTAAAGAATTGAAAGATTTTGAATCATGGGTTAGATATATGAGTGGATAGTTGGATTATATATAGAATGATCAAACATGGGAACTTATTAATAATACTAAACATCACAATATGACCATGATGAAGTGTATTGTTAAAAATAATTTTTAAAAACATAGAAATGTGGTTTGAAATAAGGAATTTTTGTTATGAAAAATCTATGCTCAAATTTAAGGTGTTGATGTTGAATAAACATTTTTACCAATGTAATGAATTGAATTGATTAGTCTCTTATTAGAAATATAAATTCAAAGTGGTTTCAAGATTTATCAAATGGATGTCAAGATGATATTCTTGAATGGTGTGCTTTAAGAGAAGGTTTATATTGAAAAATTAGTGTGTTTATTGATTGATGATGATGAAACCAAGTTTGAAGATTAAATATGGTCTTGTAAAATCAAAAATAGACTCCAAAAGTATGGTATTATCATCTAGACTTGTACTTAAAGAAGCTAGAATTTAAAAGGGGTGGAGTCGACCACAATTTGTATGTGAAAACTTATAAAGAAGAATAATTCATGGTTCTTGTGTACATGGATGATATCATATTTGATGAAAGAAAAAAATATGGAATAATTTTTTAAACTGATGAGTTTAGAATTTGAAATTTCCATTATTGGTGAACTCACATACTTTTTGGGACTGCAAGTGATTTAGAAGGAAAGGTGCACTTTAGTCTCCCAGGATAAGTATGTGAGAGAGCTGCTAAAGATTTTTGGTATACATGAATCCAAACTAATATAAACCTCAATTGTAGTTGGAACTAGAGGATTAGGATGGTAAATCTATAGATCCCACCTTATACATGAGAATAATTGGAAGCTTTCTTTATTTGACTATGATATGGTCAGATATTGTCTTTTCAGCATGTTTAGATGATTATTTAGAGAGTAATTTGAAGGAAGATAATCTAGAAATGGTTAAAAGAACCATGAAAATATCATAAAATAATCCAAGGTACTCTCAATTTTTTCTTATTCTTTGATACAATAAAGGATCATGAATGCATTTGGGGTGGTATCCAAGTGATTAACATGCCCCGTAAGTATGTGTGAAACCCAGGATCAAATCTTGGTGGAGGAGTATTTTCAGGTACTGTAGAAGTACAATCGTAGTATTGTAGCATCATTGTAGTAATATTATAGTAGGTACTATATCTGTACTTTGGTAGCTATAACTATTCATCCATTTTGGACTTCAGGCCACCGGTTTGGGCCTACGGGCCACAAGGCCTTCAGTCTACCAATGGACTTCAGGTCATAGGGCCTTTGGTCCACCTCAAGACTTCATACCATGGGCTTTTGGGCCACCATACCATGGATTAGCCCAGTCAGACCACACATAACAGGTCCTAGAATAGGATTCATAGCAATTAGCAACCACCAAAGCAGAGCTAATCAGATTCATAAAAATGAGAGGGTATATCAATTTCCATCGACACTAGGAACCATGCATCTATACAGGGGAAAATTATATCTGATTAATAATGCAAGGTGAGGGTTAGGTTCCTTCGATGGTGAAGATACTGGGGAGGGGCAATTTTAGTGTAGTTTGGTTGGGTCGTTGGGTCATGTATTGTGCATTGTGCCTCTAGGACTTCAGGTCATATACTAGGCCTTGTGCCACTAGGCCTATGGGTAATGTAAGGGTTCCATCTCAACCTAATTAAAAAGGTTATTATCCAAAAATAAATAAAAATCTAAGGCCTTTAGTCCATTTAGTAAATAAAGGATCGTGAATTTTCATTATTTTTTATGTCAACTGGGCTAGTGATATGGTGGATCAAAAATACATGAGTATTGGTACATTATTTAGTGGTAATAAATGTGTGGTCTATTTAAGAAATAAGTAGGAAAATACCTCACTAATCAAAACAGAAGCACAATATATCTTAGTGAGTAAGTCATGCACTCATTTTTTGTGGATTAAGTGATAACTAGCAGATATTGGTGAAGAGTTAAAATAGCCAATGGTGATTTTCTATGATAATAATAGTGTGATTAATCTCATGAAAATCTAGTATAAAACTCCCATATTAAACATATTTATATCATGTGTTCACTTTATTAAACAAAATGTGGAATAAAGGATGGTCATAGTGAAACATGTTTGAACCAATGACCAAGTGGTGGACATCATGACAAAGCCATTGGACACACCAACATTTCATATTTCCCCCTCTCCCCATTTTTTATATTTCTTTATATGTTTTTTCATGATTAATAAACTCGCTATCTCTTTAGTTTTATTTTAAAAGGGGGAGAAAATTATATAAAATTCAAGTGTTCATAAATTGGTTTTAGTGATAAAATCACTCTCTTGTCTATGGGGTTTATGGTGTTAATATAATGGGGATATACAACCTATTGGAAAATTCATAATGGTAGGGGGATTTCTAGAATAAGGAATGCCATGAGGCATGGAATCCACTATTGATCACTTTTTTCCCACAGTGAGAACTACTCATTTAATCTTAGAGTGATGAAAGCATTTTTCTACTACCATATAGAAGGTTTGAAGCATATGTGTGGAACTAAATCTCACTTTGGATTGTCAACAAACCCAAAGGGGGAGAATTTTGGAACCATGGTGATCTAATCTAGTGTTTGGCAGTGCGTTGTATTTGCTTTCAATCCTTTTTCTAGGTTTATCAAGGTGTTTGGACACTAAGGAATATTTTTTTTAGAATATGGAATCCTAAAAGACTTTATTTAATTGTGGTGTTTACAAAATATTTCCAAATTTTTAAGGTGTGAAAATTTTAGGACTAAGAAATGTTTTCATGTGGTAGGTATATGGTGCATGTATGGTAGGTAAATGGTGCTTGTATTGTAGGTATGTGGACTATATGGTCATTTTGTGGAAGGAGTGAATAGTATGAGGCTCACATTGATGGTTAGTGACTATATAGGGAGTGTGCTAATAATATTTCATAAAGGAGTGACCATATAGTGAGTATGCATACCACACAGGAGGTTGGTAGTTGAAATCTTGTAATTTCATGTGGATCATGACGTTTGGATCACATGGTATTCATGTGGTGGTGAGCCTATGAAATAGGATTCTATTTAAGGTAGTTTCATGGTATTATAACCTCAAATATAGTATACTCATGGGATTTGGAAGGGATGAACAGTAATCTCGATGTTTAACAGGATTTTTAAAGTATTTTTCATATAAATACCCCATTATTCACGTCATTAAGAATAGAAAAAAAACTTAAGAATACATTATGGAGTTTAAGTAATGCATTAAGATGATACCTCATAGTAAGTATGTGGTAATCAGGGTCCACATGGGAGTCACACTGAGGAAGTTTGTGGTGGAGAACCATGTAGTGAATAAATAGTAAGTATGCCACTGAGGTTTTTTATGAAGGTAGTTTCACATAGTTATAGTGAAGTGAGGCAGTGCATGAGAGATTCATGCACATGGAGTAGGTGGATTATCTATTTATATAATCAATTTTCACGGTTAGTGCATATTGGATGGTAGTTCATGACGTAAGTGGGTGGTGAATAGTGGTTTGGGTAGTACGTACGTGGAAGATAGTTTCAAGTAGGTATTTATTATGTGAAATTTTCTAATGGGTATTTTGGAGACCAAAAAATGCATTTTAGAATCATACTTAGGTTATCATGTTACAAATCAAATCATACATCCTTAGTGATATGGAAGTGACCTTCAAGTCATTAAATTAAGGAAGACTTCATATGATGTAGTGATCAAGGAGGAGTCGATGAAAGTGATATCAGGGAGGCAGTGCACTATCCCTAAATTATTTATAAAGTTAATGCACCTAGAATATAGTGAACATGGAAAAACAATTATAATCCATAAAATCTATTGAATCTTAGAGGATTCTGGTATTACCAAAACATCATTATCATTTTCTCATTAGACTATCCATTTGTTTTTAACCAAGTAAAAATTGTTGTATTATGTTCTATTTTTGTATTTTTCTATTTGGTGAATGTGTTATATAATCATATGGGTTTAAAGATTTCCTACCAATGTGGGGACAAGATCCATTTGAAACAAAATAAAAAACTGACACCCTGATTCATCCCTCCCCTCTCAAGGTGACCCAATATGCAATAATATGAAATTATCAAATATAATGAATATATATCACATATCCAAACTAAGGGAAACTACCTAGCCTTAAAATTCATTACATACATCATCCCATGTGACACTTGGTTTCCATCCCTAAGGCTTAGGAAACTAAATTACATGCAATATCAAAAGAATCAATATACAACATCATTAATTATCATCATTTAATAATTTATAAATTATTACACATTCATTATTAAACTCATTAAAATTTTACTTTAATCAATTAATTCCATTATAAGAAAACATACTCTTATAATTCATATTATCATTCCCATATTTCCATCCCATGCTCCTCGGAGCATTACTTTCAACCATCTCATGGTTTCCATTATTCAACATTACCAACATTAACACCCATCCCAAAGTTCATCATTAATTTATTTTTCATTCCATAATTTTGGGTACTTTAAATGTTATTCTACCACAAAGAAGATGCACTCTCTATGTATAATCCAACTAAAGCAAGCAGTTGAAATGGACAGAACCAACAACCATCTGATAAATAGCCATTAAAAGTAAACATTAAACAAGGTAGTCAAGCCCGTCTCTCAACTTGTTCCCATCAACCAAAAAATAATCCTTATATAACAACCCAACAAACATACAATATGCACTCTCAATCTGTTCAATCTATTCCCATCAACATCATCTTAATGAGAAGGTAACAAGCAAGCCCTAATCTGAACTTGTTCCATCCACCCTTTGTTTAATATCCCAAGCATACCAGGTTTAATAACAAAACACAACATTGTATCTACTTTTTAAATCATGAATAAATGATAACAAAATTATTTAAATCATATAGAATTCAATGGAAAACCAATTCCATAACCTCAAGGCATTCAATCCTTTAAGGAAAAAAATGGGCATGTACGGCCCCAAACATTTATCTATAGAAAATAATCTTTTATTACCATCTTGAATTAATTGATTAATTATGCATATATTTTTGAATAAATCACCATATCATTAATAGATATCAATTTCTAAGAGTGAACCATAAACATTCTCCATGCATTACTTTCATATAAAACATTTTTCAAGGAAGAACGGTAATCAAATTCACATGCCACTTTCATTAATAAATTCATCATTACCATAATTATGTTGTTTATCCAATTTCAAGCACATAATCCATGCTAAGAAAAAATAATAGAAATATTAAAAAAAATAGAACACTATTTAGTAAATATTAATAAGCGTCATCAATATAGAATCACCACATGTGATTACAACATCTCTTTCAATTCATTCTTAATTCCTGTTATTATCTTCCTTTAGGTCAATTCCACCATTACCCAAAGAAACTCAAGCATGATAATATCAAACCTGTATATGAAATATGGTGAAATAATTAATCCCCTACCTCGATATGGGACTTTAAACATTCTCTAATCAAGAATGAAATTATAAGGATCAACTACCACCAAACTCAAAGGAAACCACTCTAGAACCTAACCACGTCAAACCACCATCATTTCATACTCGAATATTATCTCAATTATAGAGAAACCTTTCCAGATGAACCTCTATAAAGAAATAGAATAAGGAAGACAAGAATAATAGGAAATGAGGGTACCATGATCTAAGAGAGTTTAACCAAAAAAAATTAAGAGGTTTAGAACCTCAAGGGAAGAGACCAGATAGTAATGAGGGGAATGAGATTCTACCGAGGTTCTAAGGGAGAGATAAAAAATCAAACCAAGGGATTCCAAATCCCCAATTTATAAATAAGGACCAACTATCCTCCCTCACAGTGTAGTGACTCATTCCATACCTGTGGTTCGTCTGGTCAAAAAGAGATCTGGATTTCAGGTCTTTAAACCCCTAAACATCATATGCATTCAAAATCACATTTAAACACCTTTAATGGAACCATGTCATAAACCATAGTGATATGATGCTATTTTATCCCCTCGGACATCCACCATGATCATCACCATAGAGCTGGGAAAAATACCTCATAATTTCAGCCTGCCACATCCAATACTTTAGTGTGGTGAGACCCAACTCATTGTTTCCCTTTCCATGGGTGTAACTCAAGTGTGCCTCATCCAATAACCACTACACTCCTAGTATGGCATGGTGGTCTTCTCATTTCCCACAAGGATATTCATTGAGCACCTTGTGACACCACGCCCTCAACCAAGGGCATAGAGATTTTCCCAATTTCCCATGGGAAAATTATGAGTAAAAATATCTTCCACCATAACCATCCTATTCATTTCAATCCTCATAGCGCTCTCCACCACTAAATGGACAACTCAAAATACCTAAGGCCTCAAAATTACCAACAAAAAAATTTGGCCATGACTAAACTCAAAAATGGATCAATATAGACAACACCACACCTACCAACACAACATATTGGCCCTCTATATAGATAAAAAAATCCACTAACACCATCATATTACCTCCATAATCCCTCTCAATTCCTACAAGCCTTGGGAAATGGAAATTGAGGGATCTCAGAAAACCAATCCCTAACAAAAACCCTTATGAGAAAATTAAGATATGAACTATAAATTCATAAGGAAGTAAAGGAGTCCGTAAATTTATCATAAATGAAAGTAAAACATTCAAGAACTTTAATTTTATAGATAGAAGATAAAATATGGAATTGAAGTACAATACTTGAATTGAGTAGAGACTTGGAAAGGAAACCCTTAACAAGAACATAACATGTGAAGTAAGAATATATTAAGAAACAAATTATGTGAATGAAATGAATTTACACATAGAATAATTGTAAATAAAACACAAAAACAATTATAGGTTATAATTCACATGATATTAGTGTAACAAATTCAATTAAGAAAATATATAGCACAAAGAAAGGAAATGAGTTAAGAAACCCCTTACAAACATCTGTAAAATATGAATCGAAAGCACATGGAAATATATCAACAAATATACCTTTAAATCACATGAATAAATAGTTATTTATGATTAAATAATTAAATGGGACTGTTAATACACCATTTCAAATAAAATGAATCAGTTCATAACTTGAAATACATCTCAAGGAATGGAAATTGAGTCAAAGAACCCTTACCTTGGATTCCTGATTTTTCAGGAACACTCTAACTTCTTATATAATAAAATAATTGAAATTTATCATTTATTTTATAACCTTATTAATGTGTATTTATTTATATATTAATCTTTTATATTCATTTATTACATAGTTATTACTTATTTTCATTTAATATTGATCATAAACTTTTAGTAGTTTTAGTTGTTCCTTGTCTATTTCATTATAAAGGTTGTGGTCATCACAACATGTTAATGAGTTCATTATCACTAGAATAATAAAGTTACTATAATATAAGTTTCATAATGAGTTATGAAATTCTTGGTTCATTCCATGGGATTTTCAGGTACGGTTTCTCAAGATAAAACCTATAGCGCGCTTGTTTCGATAATTTTCAAAGAATAAAATGTGGTGTGCTAAAAATTAGTCAAATATTAATATTACAATTCAATAACGAAAAACAAAACATTATTTACTTGTTAATATCATATCTTACTAGTAATTAAGTTTTCATAATCATCTATGATAGAAATTTATACCATCGTCATCGTAGATGGTAAAACCAACTCAAATAAGAACCTACTATAATCAATGGATGAGTATGATTGTGAAGAGATTTTATTATAATATCAATATTATAGTAGTATAATGATGTTATTTAGATATTATTAAAGATATAAATCATAATTTAGAAGAGTTTTATGAATATGATAATTGAAAAATAATGATAATAAGTTATTACATACAAAAAAGAAATTCTATCTCCAATTGGAATCCTTCTTGGTTTGGAAGGAATTAGAGCATTATTTGGAGAATAGGGACTCAAGAATGTGTCAGGTGATTATTATGGAAATAAATACATAAGATTTTAGTGTGGAATTTTATTTTTAGGTGTGGTTTGGAAGAGGTTATGGGGTGGTCCTTTTATAAGGGAGATGGGTAACATTTTTTAAATACTTATTTATTTATATAAATGGAATTTCATAATCAAGTCATATGGATCCAAAATTGAAAATTAAGGAATATAATATGAGTTTTGGTCAAACATAACCTTATCCAACCCTTTAAAAATATTTTTTTTATATTTCATGACATTATCCCTTAATAACATTTTTAACTTATTTTGGATTTTACCGTCATAGGTAACTTTGACCTTGATAACTTATTTTTATGACTAAAAATGAAATTAAAACTAGTACAAAAAATGGTTTTTTATTTAAGTTTTGTATGTTTTTAACATCAGTTTTTTAGGAAACATCATTCCATGTGACATAGTAAATATATTTTTAACATCAATTATTTAAAACAATGTTAAAAATATTAAGAAAATGATTTATTAATAAAATTTAATTTTTTATAATTTATTACTTCGATTATTTAAAAACCAATGTAAAAATGGTTTTTCATGTTGATTATTTAAATAACTGGTGTGAGTGAAAAATATTGTGTCAATTTTTAAATAAACGATGTAAAAATAGTTTTTTATATCATATTTTAAATAACTGATGTAAAAAATATTTTTTTTCTAAAAAAATTATGTGAGACCAAAACCTTACACTATTGTTTTACTGAATCACTAACAATAATCATAGTTCTAAATGATTAAATAATTATTTTACAATTATAAAACTAAAAAATTAATGATCATTCAATGGTATAATGATAATAATCAATAAATATTCACAACAATGTTAGGAAAAAATTAGATGAGAATAAATTAAATTATTCCAAGGAATTTTACCTATATACAAGGATATTTTATAAATTATAATGTTTAATAAAATATTCATAGTTTCGACTGTTTTTTTTTTTTTGCAAGTGTCACCCTCTCTATCTTCTAAATGGATATTCGGTTTTGATTAGGAATATATGAATAATAAATCAAAGGAGATATAAAAAAAAATGGGATAAAATCACATGGTAATGGATAGAATTGAATATAGAGGGAGAAATGAAAGTTTTTTATGTAATTTTGGGATAAAATCATGTGGGTGAGATATATTTTTATGCAAAAATAAAAAGCACACAAGTGTGATGTGAAAAAAAATAAATTTACTTGTTTTATGGGATTTATTCATAGGAGGGAAAGTTAAATTGCTTACGTGTGATGTGAAAAATTGGAATTTTTTATTTTTAATATCGTTATTTAAAAAAAATGTTGAAAAAATATTTTATAAAATATTTTTAACATCATTTTTTTAAATAAACGGTGTTAAAAATATCCATATGCAATGAATTTTATGTCAGTTATTAAATAATCAGAATTAAAACACCAACGTTATAATTATTTTTTCTAAAAGTGTGGCCATATTACCTAATTTCGACATACTTATTCAAAATATGAAATCCATTTTATTATATTAAATTTATAAAAGTGATAAAAATTAATTTTAATATTAGAGCACATAAAATATAAAAACCATCTTTGGAAAAATGTATTTTTAAGCATAAAAATGAAATTATAATTATTCAACTCATGGATTATGAATATTATTGATTCTCATGAAATTTATTGGTTTAATATTAAAAAAAGGAGGGTTATTTGAATTTCAAATCAATTCAAAATCAAATTGCATCTTGTGAATACTTAATTAAAGTAAAATGTCAAAAAAAGTTTTTATGTTAGAATATAATATAACTTAGGTTCCAAAATGTCAAACATAGGTTTCTAAATTCAATATATTATTTTTAAATGCATTATTTTACTCTTTAAATATATTTTTAGTCATGAAAAAAGTTTATGAATTTTTAAGTCATGTTTATATCATTATTATTTCGTGAAAGTTGTGGTATTTATAAAAACTATATTTTTACTATTTAAAAAAATCATTCTCTTTAGAAAAATATAGAAAATACACCTAAAGCTAATTTTGACATGCTAAATCCAAAAATAAAATTCATTTAATAAAATTCAAGTTTTGAAATTTTAGAATTTAACTTTTAAACAAAAACATAAAATATAATGAAAAACTATTTTTATAGGAAAATGAATTTTAAAACTTTAAGCGTTATTAGTATTATTTCATATCAATTACTAATTAAACTATTTTTGATCTATTTTTTGAACACTAAATAATTTTATTAGAATAATTATTTAAAATTGATCAATTTAATTTAAGATAAACAATACACATCATGTTGAAAAAAATCATTTGGAAAATATGTATTTTTTAACATTATAAATGATTTCAATCACATACCATTAAAATTTATTATTTATAACTTCATTATTATTAGAACACATAAAATAATTATTTAAAAACAATAATAATATGTAATAAAATGGAATACTTTTTTTATAATAAAAAAATTAATTAATTATGATCTTTTAATTTACTTGAGGTTTTACTCTTGTAATTTTATTAATGATGATTCACATTTTATTCTCATAATGTATTAATGTTTATTATCACACCCTAACCTATTATTTACTTATTATTATATTTATTTGTTTTTTTAATATCTTTCTCCAATTCTGAACCAAACTCATCTTGAAATTCTTGAATTTTTGGAATTTCTACACAGGCTCCCGATTGGTGCTCAATTAGTGGAAATTGTGTATAGACCATGCAAGTGCATCTATAACCTCGGCGGATCTAAAACACATGGTTGGTTAACAGTCTCCCTAACTATGTGCACAATATTTAATACCTAAATCATCTTACATAAATAAGATATATGGTTGGGTACACCATGTGAAAACTATGTGCTTTAGCTCTATTAAGGTCACGGGTGTACTCGCACAGTTTCTACTAATCGTGCACCAACTATGTGCTTGTGTAGAAAGTCAAAAATTTCAAAAAATTTAAGATGGGTTCAGTATAGAATTCAAGAATGAGATTAAAATAATTTATTAAATTAAATAATAAGTAAATAAGAGGTCATGGTGTAACAATTATCTTCATCATAACTCTTTATTCCCTTATAAATCTTTGATATGTTCTGTTATTTAGTATAGAGGATGAAACTCAAATGCATAAAATAGGGTTCGAATCATAAAACTAAGGAACACCATCACCTCACTAAAACCAAAACCCCATCATCAAAAAAAATGTTCTACAATGACCCCTAGAACACAATTTACTTTTTGAAGAACTCTAAAATTAACAACCATAAAAATACATCTCACTGACACCAAAACCATTGAGCTTGAATCAAGTGCTTATCATCACTTCATCTAAATAAATGAAAAATACTCTAAATCAAATAACTAAAAATACCAAGAATTAGCTAACTATAAATTCAACTTAGTGATCACAAATGAAAATAAAACGTTCAAATATTCCCATAGTCGTTAGGTTCTCATCAAGTGCCCAACATTATCACAAGGAAACCCCATTAAGGTCCCTAAACTATATCACCCAATTATCTAAGGTCAAAAAAGTTATGGTGGACTTCCCACCATATTAGGAATTTACTAAGACTCCATTTCCCCCAAGAATCAATAAAAGAACAAAATTATCATGAAGAGGATATCCCACACAATCTATTTTAATCAAGGGATAATAAAAATATCCTTAAACACTCCATTATGAAAAAAATCTCAAAATAGATACTTCCTCAAACTAGTATAACCATGCAAGTCTGATAGGGAAAGAAAAAAACATAGTCAAGGGAACCTCAATAGAAACATGCCTCAAAATAACAACATGGTTGAGAGCCTTAAGTTAAGAGGGAGTAACCTGGGATACAATCTCAAAACACCAGCTCCCAATAAATCCAATCAAACCAAAAAACATTCATCCTAGTTACCCAAACCACTTACCCAATTCATACCTTATGTGAATATTCAAGAGTAATAAATTACTACAAAACTGGAATCCTATAAAAATAAGTACACAACTATTTTTCTAAGGTATTAAGAACTATAAAGAAATCCATATCTCATAAATAATAATCAAGGTATTCCTCAAAGAAGTAGTCCAAACAATAATGACAATAAGGAATTATTCTGAGGAGACCCTAACATTTCATACATAAATATTACATCTTATTAGATGAATATTCATTACATATCATTACGATCTATGCCATAAATGTAAAGGTTTAGTGTCTTTGGAAACTTGGATATATAAACAATTGGTACATAAAAGATTTACATCATCTATGACTAATTTCTTCACAACTAGCACCCTTCTTGGACATATCATACTTAAAACCTTTCTTCATATCTTGGGGAAAATGAAACATAATAAAGGGTGAGATAAAATTCTCGATAAGGATAAAAAAGGGATATATAAATGATAATATAATAATAACATGAGAATAAGGGTATAAGAATGTGATATTAACATTTAAAACCATACCCAACAATTCATAGATCATAATCATGAGTCATGACATAAATCTTGGAATCTCATAATACATGAATCATAAAGGAATCAAAGAACATGATCCATAACAGCATAACATTGGCATAAGATCATGTCATAAAATAATGAAATAAATTTTGTCATAATAATAATCATATAAATAATATTTCAAAGATACCCACCAATACATCCATCATATGTTAGGCTTGGGATAACCACTCTACTTTGGGCTTGGGATAACCTCTCACATACCCACTTTTGGGTTTGGGATAACCTAATGTGTATCCTTTGAGCTCATAAAACATTAATATTTACCCAATTAATTGGATGGATATAATGAAACCACCCTTCACATAATCATAATACATTCATATGTATACCACAAGATTATGAAAACATTTAGCATTTCATTATAGCTAAACCTATGTAAAAGAAAACAGGTTTTGTCAATATTTCATCATCATAATCAATAATCATCCATTGAAATAATAAGTATGGTATCATAGAATCATATCCCTATTGAATCATAATTAATGCCAAAGGATTCTATCATAGATGAAAAATTCCTTTAAAATATCACTGGAATATTTATTGAGGAAAATACCCTTTTCATTTTGAAATATCTTATTTCAAATATAAAAATTTGAAAAATATTAATAAAAAATTATCATAAAAGAACCATGGAAACATTAAAATTTATATTCAAATCAAAGAGTATTCATTATGGTCAGAAAATTCAATCATGTGGTGTACGTTAAAATAATGATTTCATTTACACCTTTAGTAAAAAGTAACTAATCCAGAAAACAACAAGAAGATTATATTTAAATATTTTTATAAAAATAAAAAACATGGGTAAAAATGAATTTAAAAATCATTTTATAATAATAGAAACATTATTTAAGGTATTCTAAATAAAATATAGACATGGAAGAAAAATATTCTCGAATGTGGAAAAAAATAAGATCGGTTTTCCTTAAAAACATCATTTCTGAATTTTGAGTGGTTAAGGAGATAAAAATGAAATACAACATGGAATATCTATAAATAAAAATATTAGAATAAAATAAATAAAAAAATTTAGAGATAGATCATATTATTTCATCATTATAAATTTAAGCATAAACAGTCTTGGTAAAAATGAGATTGTAATATAAAATCTTTACCTCAAGTCTAAATTGGTTTGTAAGTAGTATAACCTCCTATATAATAAATTGAGATTTATAATACATCAATAAAATAACCATATAAATACTTATAATATCATATATTATCTACTTATAACATTTCAACACACATTTATTAATAATTATTTATTAAAATCATCGTTCTCGGGTGCTAACAGTTTCTTTTTTTCATGAAAGTTTGGGTTTGGAAGTTTTGGTCCTTGTAATTTGGTATTGGTTAAATAATATAAAAAATTTTAATCATGATATAAATATCATGTATATTCATTATATACATATTTATAATCATTTATAAAAGTTAGATATATGAAAAATGAATTACACCGTTCATAGAGATCGTAGTCTGTACGTACACATGAACGCTGTTTTCATTTTCTAAAAAAATAAATAAAGATAAATAATATTTTATCATTATATAATAATAATTATATCATTAATATAATATATATTTATTAAATCTATTATCATATCCATCAATGTGAGGCAGTTATGAAAAATGAATCATATCACTATGTGGAGGCGGTAGTCCAAACGTATGCACGAGCGATACTTTCATTGCTCATTTTATGGAAGGGAGGTGGTAAATGGTTGTGTTATAATAATAATAAAATTTATGTATACTTATTATACTATATTAATAATTTTATAATAGATAAAATAGGTTTAGATAATATGGAAGAAGAAATAAAATCGAAATAGCTAGGTGAAGATTTATACCTCTTCTTTAAGAAACCACATTTGGATTACACCTTAATCCTTAAAAAATGTTATTAGGATAATAACAGAGACTCTAAGATGAATTTAAGGAATCTTGGAAGATATTATGTTAGGTTTTTTCTGATATATATGGCTCAAAATTCATGAATAATGGTGGAGATGAGGTTTCATTTTATAAGTGAGAAAGATGACACACTTGGAATTACTTAAAAGATTTAAATATAATTAATTTATTTCTCAAGTATAATGCTTAAAAATGGAAAAGAATTTAAATTTAAGATAAGATATGGTGAAAATATCATCAAAACATAATAATTATACATTTTTATGTGGCAATATTACCTGTATCTCTTAATCTAAGCCATTGGTAAACCTTTTTTAACCTTAACCATGGTAATAAATTTTTACTGTATTTATTATTCATTATGAATAAATATAAAAGTGGAATCATTAAAAAAATTTAAATTATAATTAAAAATATGGAATCCATTTTATAAAATTAAATTTCAATAAGTGTCATAAATAAATTTTAAAATAAGCATGTGAAATACAAAAAAAAACCCGTTTTTAGAAAAATATATTTTTATGCATAAAACTAAATTTACTTTCATTAATTACCTAGTAAAAACTATAAAAAGAATTTTAAAATATTTAATGAATATATAATATATAAATTTCATTAAAACCATTAATAAATAATGATTTATTTAATTTATTATGATAAAAAAACACATTGTGCACATAAAAACAGTTTTAAGTAAAATAACTTTTTTTACCTTTAAATTATTTTATCTTCATTACTAAACTTTATATAACTAACATATGGATGTTTATTCATAAATTACCAATGAATTTCATTAAAATAACTTTTTTTAATAGTGATAATTTTCTTAGATAATAATACACAGTATGTAGAAAAAATGCATTTCTTCAAAAAATAGGTCTTTTAGTCATTAGATGATTTTATTAAAAAAATAATGATTATTTATTAATAATTAGTAAATAAATTTGAATTTAGTAAAACATTTATATATATATATCAGAATGTTTTATATTTATACCCATAAATTCAATGACTATTTTATAAAGTTATATTATATCATGAGTTCATTTAGACTTGGGGTTTCATGTAAAGGAAGCTATCAAATACTTAAAGTTTATTTCAAAAGAAATACATATAAAATATTGGAGTTTTATATTATACTCCCTTTAAAATGAATTTAAACCTCAAAATTCCATCACTTTGATGTAAACAAACAAGTATATCTCTGATTCATCACATCCTAAGGTTCCTATGTAGCTTCCTTGAATTTCTGATTCCTCCATAGAACTCTAACAAGGTGAGTAGTCTTGTTCCATAACACTTTATTTCTAGGATCCAATATTTATACTAGTAGTTATTCATAATAAAGATCATGTTCCAGTGGTGTGACCTCTAATTTTAGTGCTTGTTAAGGATCATACATGTACTTACTCAAGATAGATACATTGATCATATCATGAACTTAAGAGTGGTTAGGTGAAAGCACCAAATGATAAGATGCAATCCCTACTCAATCAAGAATTTCAAAGGGAATGATATACCTAGGAGTTATCTTTACATTATTTATGAATCTCATAATATTATTCCATTAATAAATTCATATTAATACCCTCTCATAAACTTTGAAATTCATATCACATCGACGATTGTCAACATAACACTTTTGTTGACTCTGAGCTACCTTGATGTGTTGCAAAATGGATCTAAACTTCTTTTGCATTAGGATCCATCTGAATGCTTGAGTGAAAGCTATTGTTATTATAGAATTCAACAAGAGGAATGTGTTGATACTAACCACATTTTAAATATAGAGAACATTATTTTAGTATATTCCTCATGGTTTGAATGGTCTTCTTAGACTAACCATTCGTCTAAGGATGATAGGAATTACTAAAACACAACTCTATATCCAGATATTACTGAAGACTTTGCTAGAACTTTGAAGTGAACCTTAGATCTAGATCAGATACAATAGAATGTGGTACTCCATATAGCATTACTAATTCCTTAATGTATATCTTCTCAAGATTATTAAGATAGAAATATTCTCTGATGGTAATTAAATGTTATGACTTTGTAAGGCATCCAACTATAACCCAAATAGCATTATGGACTTTATATGTTTTGGGGAGTCTAATGATGAAATACATGGTGGTTTTTTTCCATTTCCATTCTGGTATAGGTAATAGATATAACACCCCCTTATAACTTTTTCTCTCAGCCTTAAATTTTAATATAGCAAGCATCAAGATACATACTCTATAATATCTCTCTTCATGTTGAAATATAAAAAATACTCTTTTAAATCTATATAAATCTTTATAATTCTAAAAATTAATATAGAATGATAATATATAAGCTTCTTCCAATATCTCCTTCAAGTTTGGTATTTATGGGAAACATGCTCGATTCCTAAACCATATCATTCCATCACAAACAAGGTTGAACTTAAGAATATTTCTCACCTTATTTTGCAGATTTGCGTCATCCTTATACACCTCTTTAATCTTCACATGGATATATGGTTGAACACTCATTTGAGAAAGATATGATTTCTCCCTTTCCATTAATATTTCAAGGTATATCCTTTGAAAATTCATAAATATTGGATCTTTTGTGATCCTTATCATAGATAAGATATCATGATCCTTTTAACTCAAAGCATCAGCCACTTTATTCACTTTCTTAGGGTGGTAATGTATTGAAAAATCACAATATTTAATCAAATCCAACCATCTTCTCTAGTGCATATTTAACTCTTTATGGGTGAATATATACTTTAAAATTTTATGATTAGTATATATTTCATGCCTTTTCTTATAAATATAATGCATATATATCTTTAATGCAAATATTATAATTGTTATATCTCAATGATGTGTTAGATAATTTTTCTCATGAACCTCCAATTAGCATGAGGTATAATATATAACCATATCATTCTGCACAATAATACATATCAACCCCTTCTTTGATGCATCATTATAGATCATATCCTCATCTCTACTACAGGTTAGTGCTAGTATAGGTGTGTTGACTAACATTATTTTTAACTCATTGAATTTTTCATCACATTAATCGATCCAAAGGAACTTGAATCCCTTTTGAGTTAACTTGGTGAGTGGGTTAGATAGTTGTGATAATTTATTCACAAAGCGACAATAATATCCATACAATCTAAGGAAACTTAATATCTTAGTCAAAGTGGTTGTTCTGGGCCAATATTCAACAACTTTCATCTTTGATGGATCCATCTATATACCCTCACTTGAGATTATATGACTCAAAAAGGAAACTTTTTATAACCAAAATTCACACTTAGTGAATTTTTCATATAGCTTCTCCTTACTTAGGGTCTTTAGTAAAATCCTCAAGTGATCTTCATTTTTTTCCTTTCTCTTAGAATATATAAGAATATCAACTATAAAGTCTACCATAAAATGTTCATGGTAATATCTAAAGACTTTATTCATTAAATACATGAAGATAACAGGGGAATTAGTAAGACCAAATGGAATCATTATAAATACATAATTTCTATACATCATACAAAAGGTTTTCTTGGGTATATATTCACTTTTGAACATAAATTAATAGTATCCAAATCAAAATTAAATATTTTAAAAATATTGATATCCGAATATTAGATTGGATAAATCATCAATATAGGGCAGAGGATACTTATTATTGATTATGATCTTGTTAAGTTCTTGATAATCAATGCAGAGTCACATTGATCCATCTTTCTTCATAAAAAAAAGAACAGATAAACCCCATGGTGATTCACTTGGATAAATTAATCCTTATCAATATTTTCCTAGAGTTTCTTCTTAAATTTCTACAACTCAATCAAGGCCATTCTATATGGATTTTTTGAAATAGGTGTAGCACCAGGTATGAGTTATAATGAAAACACAACTTTAAAATTTGAATAAAAATAGAAAAATCTTCAAAAACATACGTTAAAAACTCATGTAAAATAGGAATATCCTCAATTTTGGGTTTCTACCCAACCATATAAGATAAATACACCCTTTGAATAGGAACCAATACTCGTAAAATGGATTAAATTTCCATTGAAAGTTCATATTTATCCTCGCACTGATAGACAATCATAGGCTGGTCCAAAATATCAAATTTGACTTCCCTTCCTCAAAAATTGATATGGTCTTTATATAAAGAAATTAAATCCACACCCAAAATAACATCAAATTCAACTAGAGGAAGAATAATGATATTTTTATAAAGTAACTTACCGCAAAATTAAATTGGAGAAGAATCGTAGACTTTAGATGAGATCATCATACCATTTGTATTTTTCACTTATAATTCAATATATAATCATTGAGGTGGATACTTTATGCCCTTATTGAATTATTTATATTTAAAAATGTGGGTAGATGCATAATAAAAATATATATTAGTAGTTTTAGAGTGGATATAAAGTGTACCTTTCACTACTTTGTTATCATACCCCACATCAAAAATATAGATCACATGATATTTATAATTATATAAAAGCTTAAAAGGTTTTGGAAATAAATCATCATCATTAACCCTTGGATTTGAGAACTGGTTAGCATAATTCCCACACTCCTTGAATTTGAAACACTGAAGTGTGGGTAGTGCATTCTATAGATATTTCTCTACATTTACATCATTATATAAATTCTTCCCATCAGTTCAGTATTTGATTTCATAATAACCTTCCTTTATATACATAAATAATTTATTATTCCCCTTAATATAATTTCCACCATACTTATTTTTACACTTATGGCATAAATAAAGGCTCATCTTCTTCCCTTCATGATTTTTATTATTATAATTTCCTTTAATTTCCATCTTTTTTTTCTTATAAAAATCATGGTATTGAGGGGTGGATATAATATCCATTTCTACCTTGAGAACACATAGAATGATTTATTCATAGCTAATAAAGTATTTTATGGATAAATCCCTTCAAATAATTTGTTTTAAGACATTAAATAATTGATCAATCTTAATTTTTTGTTTCAATAATAATATTATAGGTGTACCTCACAAGTCTTGTAAAATTTTACTCATAGGTAGTAACGGATTCATTATCCTTATACTTTAGCTTAAGGAATTCCTTCACCATTTTCATATAAAAAAATCAAGGAAAGTACTTGTTTAAAAATAAATTTATAGACTTATCCTACTTCATAGAGTCAATTTCTTCATGGTGCCTCGTGTTATTGATAAGATTCCACCATTGATATAATTCTCCATTCAAATGATAAATAGAAAAAATAACATTTTCATGCTCTGAGCATTGGATAATGGAAAATATCTTTTCAATGGTACTGATCCACTGCTCATCAATTAGTAGATTAGTGTACCCACTAAAATAAGGTATATTTTTCCTTATGAAGGACTTAATAGAATGAAATTCCCTCCTTTTCTCATTTGTAATCTCAACATGATTCATGGTTTTAGAAAGTTTTATAAGCATATAAATGATATTTTTTTATTCCAAATCCTATAACCTTTAGTTTATTATGAGTAAAATCATTATATTATCCATCAAATTTAGTGTTAACATGATTCATTTTAGCTCCATCCATTGACTAAAACCAAAAATCATAGTATAAGCAACAATAATGATAGTGAGAAACTATATAATCATGAAAATAATTTATAGGATATCTAAATTATGACACAGTATTTTCACTCTATGACAACTTAGGTTTAACATAGTTTATCCATGGTCATCATCTATTCAAATCATTCATAATAGATTGTAAAAAAATGTAAAATAACCCAATCATATTCCTCAGGATTGTTTAGCAAGATGTGTATTCTTAGGTTCACTCATTATGCACCGGTGATGATCAAGTTAATACCCAATCCACCCCATTCATAGTTGTTACCCCTATATTCATTTGTTCCATAATATCATCCACTTTCTAGTATCCATATAGTGATGTATTTTCTAGTAAAACTACACTCCTTTCTTTACTATAACTTAGGATATTCTCCTATACTTAGGCTTTTCCTAAGGGTTCTCACTAAATTTTTCTCATCCAAGTGACCAGATTTAACTAAACATTGCTCGGATACCAACAAAGGTGGTCTAATCATTACATAAATATTATATCTTTTTAGATAAATATTCATTACATATCATTATGATCCATACCATAACCATAAATTTTTAGTGTATTTGGAAACATAGATACATAAATAACTAGTGCATAAAAGATATAAATAATCTCCCACTAAGTTCTTCACTACTAGTAACCTTCTTATACATATTATACTTAAAAACTTTCTTTATATCTTGGGTAAAAGGAAACATAATAAACGGTGATCTTAGATTCTTAGTAAGGGTAAAAAAGCATATATCAATGAGCTTAACATTTTAAAACCATACCAAATAATTCATAGATCATAATAATGATTCATAGAATAAATATCCACAATTAATAATATGTGAATCATAAAGGAATAAAAGAACATGAGTTATGAGGGCATAACATTAGCATAAGATCATGTCATAAAAGAGTGGAATAAAGTGTATCGTAATCATAATAATATAAATATTATGTTAAGGATACCCACTAAGACATTAATCACATGTTAGTCTTGGGATAACCACTCATGTACCTGCTTTGGGCTTGGGATAACCTTATCTATACCCTATTATAGGCTTGGTATAACCTATCATATAGCCTTTGAGATCATAAAACATTAATATTTACCTAATAAATTGGTGGTCTATAATGGACTCACCTGTAACATCCCAGCCCAGCTTATCATCGAATTGGTAGCTGGACTAGTGGGCCGCATGGCCTCAAGCACATCTCCCTGTATGCTAGAGGCCATGTGACCCACCGGTCTATCTACCAGTTTGATGGTAAGCTGGGCTGGGATGTTACAAATTGGTATTAGAGGTTATTTCATTCCCTTTGTCTTACTATTTGGGGTTGGTAGACATGAGATTAGGAATGTGTTGGGGATTGGTTAATAGTCATTCTTGGGACTAATTGCCCCACATATGGGAAATGAAAAAGTGGATAGGGTTGGGATTTCTATTCATTTTTTTTTCTATTATAATTGATATGATTTCACCTTGAGTTACTGTTGTATTTCTAATGCTTATGATTTATGAAATTTTTTGTGTTTCTACCCTTGGCCTGATATTGAAAGGGAGTTTCATTGAATGAATTAGACTAGGCACATAGTAATTAACATCCCATGTATAGTTCCATGCCATGTAGTTTCACATTTAGGCTGCTTGTTGATTTGGAATTTGTGCCATGAGTGTTATTTCATGTTATTTGTTTTAATAACATGCTTAGATTTGTACCTTCTTAGGTAATTTTTAATCATGATTTCCTATTATTATAACATTCCTAGTTTTTTATCATTCCATGATTTTGTTTCTTTAAAATACCTTTCCTACTCACATTCCATGCTTCTGTGTTATAGAATTCCCCTGTGTTAGATGCCTATTATGCCATGATTTTACTTTTTTTATCATGCCTTATGTGTTTAATGCTTATGATAGCATAATTGTCCTTGTTATATGAATGAATGGGAATTGGTTTTCTATTATAAGGTGTATGGGTGCCTTATAAATGGGAAAAAGTAACCCGTGTATTCAAACAATTGTAAAAGGATTCTAAATTTTAATCGTAAAGTGAGATTGATTATGGTTAAAGGGAGCCAAATGCCAAACTATAAAGTGTATGGGCGCTTTATAGTTTGGTAATTGGCCACCCATCTATCTGTATTGTTATATATATATATATGTATATGTATATATGTAAGCATGTTAAAATTATGATGTTATTTTGGTTTCGATAAATGGGAGCCAGTTTTCAATCCATGAAGTGTAAGGGTGATTTATGAATTGGGAAATGGAAACCCATGTTAAATATAATGGAATGGTGTATTGTGAAATGGATAAATGTAAATCATTTTTCAATTTTTATCTAAAGTTAATTGGATTAACGAGACCCTTGTGGGTTTCCTTAACTATTAAAAAAGAATTTATTGTGATAAATTTCCTAGAAATGACAGGGTGTCAGAAGCTTTTGAGTGTTTAAATATTTAAAAATAAGTTTTTTGTAACTTTCTTGTGTTTCCCTTGGTGCGTTAACTGAATCAAGTGCCTTGTGTTCTATTTTAAATGGTACTTGATGTTTTTAAATGAAATATTCTTTATGTTTAAATATGAAATGTGAATAAATAGAAAAGGGGCTTGTAAAAGAAACCTCTAGTGGTGTCATTTGTGTAAAACCCTCATGTGTTGGTAGTTTTGAATTACTCTTTTAGTTTCCTTAGAATGGAAATTTTAGTGTTTTAGATAGGTGTTCTTCTACTTTTAGTGATGGATTATATTTTTGGCTTTGAGATGATGAATTTTGTTTTGCATGACCAAATGCTTGGGTTGACACGTGTTCTTCATGAGGGGCGAGCATGTGGTAGGTAGTGCCCTTAGAAACTTGAATGCTCAGCTAGTTCCATTTGTTTTCTGATGTTTGGAGTCATTCGGGTGCCTTTTTCCCTTATAGGAATTTTTTATCCTAATGAAACCATTTTTCGAACAGGTTGTCATGATTTTATGACCTTGTCATGGGCTTGAGCAATGGGTAGTGCTTGTTTTCAGCTGGTTAGATATTTCATGGGCATGGTCAGTTGGTTATTTGGTCATTTTAACCCATCTATTTTCCTTGGGTATTATGTGTTGATATACACGGTACCATCAATTGTTAAATTAAATAATGAATTGGTTGAGTTCGGTTAAATCATTGAGTTTAAATGCCTTTGAATACGGTCTCAGGCCATCTCCAAGTAGAGTGACCAGAGCATTTAAGAATCGGTTTGTCCCAATACTCAGGATGAATTTCTAAAGACTCGGGTGTTATGACATGCTAGTCATTTTGGTTATGTTTTCAGTTGGGGTTTTTACCTTCATTTTATGATTAATGTTGTGATGGTAGCTTAGAGGAGTGTCACACATCTGTATGTGTTGTTTTATACTAGCGCATTTGTGAGTGGCTAATTGATATTATTTTCCTTTGATAACTATAACACTCTTATGGTGGGGAGTGTCATGTTGAATATGGTAAATGTTTCCTTCCAAGTAGAAGGGTCACTACCTAAAATTCATTTTAGTAATGGTTGATTTTGTTTGAATTCCTTTGGGTTGTGTGAGTTTTAAATACATGTCGGTTCTTTCATGATAGCATGATGTTGTTAAGGTTGGTTGTGTATGTAACCCCACTGGTTTTAACATCCTACCCCATCTTATTGGCTTGAGAGGGAGGAGTAATGTTACTTGGCCTTAAGCGAAGTTCTCAATTTTCCAAAGGCTGGAAATAAATGTCAAGGGATTCGAGAATAAATTGGGGGGAAAATTTCCCTTGAGACAAAACCAACCAACCAAATAATACACTATCAATAAACTACATGATGCATGTCAACAGAACATCCAACCCATACATTACCAAAAAGGCAACTGAACTATTCCATAATAATCCCACATGCCAAATACAACCAATCCAAAATCAAAGTACCAAGAAGAAGACTACAACAAGACTCCAACAAAACTAGGACACCATTCATAGCTCCACACCAAGATCCATGCTCTAGGCACCCCAACATCAATAAAGCATCATGCCGAACCGCTAAAAAAATTAGATGCCTTACTCTTACCTATGTCTCGGAATACAACATATGCAAAATCACCAAAGTGCCAAAGTAGGGGGTGAGTACAAATACTCAGTAGGTTTTCCCCAAATAACTTCCCTACACACACCACTAGGATAAAACCATTGGAAAATTTATATAAAACGGTTTATATAAAACACTAAATAGCTCAAAATTTACCACAATCCAAACATACCCTTACCAAGCCATGTCAAACAAGGGAAATACACAACCATTCCATAATCCATATCCTCATCACGCATCAGCACAACAAATTACATCTTTTTAAAACAACACACAACAAATCAACCATTACGGTGGGACTTCCACCCATCCCGTTCACCCCATTCCCAACTAGCGGTGCTTCCCGACCATTATCCATAATGGTGGTTCTTCTGACCACTATACATCACCTTTTATAGTGAGACTTCATACCCCCTTCCACACAACCAACACAAGCCATAACACTTAATTAAACAATAATCACAAAGCACCAAGGCCGCACAATAAGCACACAACCATTTCCAACACATGCCAATTCACTTCAATAAATCACCCATTTATTTAAAATACCCTTTAACCCACTTTTAATGCCCAACCACATTTCAATAAACAACATATTTATTGAAAACCATATTTCAAAAAACATTTTTCATAATCAGCCACTAACAATTTTAAAATCAACATTTTAAAATCACAAAACAAAGCCCCTTTAGCAACAATAACCCATTTTCCCCAAAATCCCCAAAATCATCTCCAAATGGATTTACAACAAGATTTGCATGTCATTATCACAATTAATTTCAAGAAAAAAAAATTGTAACAAAAAATCACTAGTTCTAACCAAGTGGAGTTGAGAGAGAAGCCACCTACCTTTAGGGTTCCGGCGAAATCGACCCATAAGCAACCGCACCCCAAATCCGGAGAACACACCACCGAAACATCTCTAGATCCCCTTCCCTAACATTAGAAAGCCTTAAAATCAACACCCAAGGCAATCCCAACACTAGATCTACATGAAACAAATGTAGATCTAGAAAACCGGGAGAGATGGAAGAGAAGACCCTAGAGAAAATCAAAGAGAAACCAAGAGGAGAAACTTAC
Source organism: Viscum album (assembly GCA_963277665.1). Taxonomy (NCBI): domain Eukaryota; kingdom Viridiplantae; phylum Streptophyta; class Magnoliopsida; order Santalales; family Viscaceae; genus Viscum; species Viscum album. The sequence continues at coordinate 1,549,300,590 of OY728142.1, forward strand.
CCAAGAGAAACCACCTTGAAACCACCTTTAAACCCCTTTGAATCACTTCTAAAATGAGTGGGAGATCCCCTAAAAACCTTTAGAGCTGAAAATACCAAGTGAGGCTCAAGTGGGAGAGAGTTTGGAGTGAAATATTTCAAGCCCGAGTGAGCCCATATTTAAAACCTCTCTTTTTAAGTGGTCGCACAGTTTGGAAAACCGTGCGCTTACCATGCACACACCACTTCCTCAAGAGAAGGGGTCTGCATAGTCATCCCACATAGTTTGAAAAATCATGCGTAGGTCATGAGAAGCCCATTGTTTCCCCATACACGGTTTCTTGGAGAACCCGCACGGTTTTCCCCAACCGTGCTCAAATCGTGCACCCTTAGAAAAGCCTCAAAACTTATTCAAAACCATTCCAAACTCTCCCAACCTCTTTACAAATCATCCAAGAACTTTAAATGCATAAAAAGGAATAAAAAAGGCTACATAACTCAAACCAAGGGGTGCTACATCCTCCCCTCCATTGGACTTTCCATCCTCGGAAAGTAGAGAACTGTCTTGTTGTCGAAAAAGCTCAAGCCATTGCTCGTTCATCTCTTTCTCCCGCTCCCAAGTCTCCTCCTAAATATTTCCATGCTACCACAAAACTTGAACTAAACTAATGCTTTTACCACACAAGAATTTCTCCTGTCTATCCACAATCCTCACTGGAACGTGCACCAAAGAAGAATCTGGTTCTAGCTCAACAAGATCCCAATGAATCACATAGTCACGATCTGGATGATACTTTTTCAACTGAAACACATAAAAAACATTGTGCACTGCACTAAACCATGGTGGGAAAGCCAATCAGTAATCCACCTATCCAATCTGCTCAGGTATCTCAAAAGGCCCAATATACCTTAGAGATAACTTACCCTGCTTCCCAAACTGATGATATCCCAACCTAGGAGAGATTCTCAAAAACACATGATCACACACCTCGAACGACAACGGTCATTGATGATGGTCCGCATACAATTTTTGATGACTTTGAGCCATATACATCCTCTTCCTGATCAACTTGATCTTTTTCATAGCCTCTTGGACAATGCTTGGTCTGATCATCGAAGTCTCGCCTGTTTCCACCCAACATAGTGGAGAACGACACGGACACCCATACAAATCCTAAAACATATCCATATGTATCGAGGCCTGATAACTTTTATTATAGGAGAAATCCACCAATGGTAAGTGATCCTCCCATGAACCAACAAAATCCATCACACAATCCCTTAACATATCCTCCAAGGTTTGTATCGTCCTCTCAAATTGGCCATCCATCTGAGGATGATATGTCGTGCTCATCGTCAATTGTGTCCCAAGGGCTTGCTGCAAGGATATCCAGAAACTAGATGTGAAACTCAGATCTCTATCTAATAAAATAGAAATTGGAACACCATGCCTCTTTACCACCTCCTAGATATATATTTTGGATAGATCCTCCACCGTATTAGATTCATGAATTGGGATGAAATGGGCCGACTTTGTGAGCCGATCCACAATCAACCATATGGAATCATGTTTCCTAGACTTTCTTGGGAGACCAGTCATAAAATCCATTGTTATTTTCTCTCATTTCCACACTGGGATAGGTAAAGAGTGCAACATGCCTATTGGCCACTGTTGCACTACCTTGACTTGCTGACAAGTCAAGCATCTCGAGACAAACTCAGCCACATCCCTTTTCATACTAACCCACAAAAACTACGCTTGCAATTCCTTATACATTTTCTGAATTCTAGGATGAACAACCCACTTATAATGATGATAAAACCTAAGAAGTTCCTCCCAAAAATCCACTGGTACCACCATCTGATTCCGAAAACACAAGATTGAATTTTCATTTATTTCCCAGCCCCCAATGGTCTCCCCAACATTGAGTCTCGACCTCATTGTCATACACTCGGAATTAGATGCTTGTGCCTATTTAACTAAACCAACCAAGTTAGGAACCAATGAAACTGGAAAGAAGATCGCTCTTTCACCCCATCCCTCACATTACAACTACATTTCGGCTATGACCGACATCAACTTTCACTAATCTGATGTTTGTTTCACCACCTGAGCATATGATTTCCTACTTAATGCATCTACCACTGAATTTCCCTTACCCAGTGTGTACATTAAGTCAAAATCAAATAGCTGGAGATATTCTATCTGTATCCTTTTCCTCATGTTAAAATATCTTTGTGAGAAGATATATTTTAAGCTCTTATGGTTAGTAAAAACTGTAAATTTCTCACCGAAGAGATAATGATGCCACATTTTTAAAGCATGAACCACTACTGCCAATTCCAAATCATGTGTTGGGTAGTTATTCTCGTGAAACCTCAACTGTCGTAAGCCATATGCAACCACATGATCCTTTGGCATGAGAACACACCCCAACCCTGATCCTGATGCATCATAATACACCATGTACCCTTTCCCTGGTTCTGGAAATACCAAGATTGGTGCTGATGTAAGGCGACCCTTTAACTCTTCAAAGTATTTCTAACACTACTCATCCAATTGAAATGGGATATTCTTCCTTGTTAATGCTATCATCGGTGAATCCAATCATGAGAAATCATGAACAAAACATCAATAATACCCAGTTTGACCAAGGAAGCTCCGTATCTCGAAAACATTCTTTGGTGGTTTCCATGAGATAACACCCTCAATGTTTTTTGAATCAACCGAAACACCCCTCTCAAAAATAACATGTCCAAGAAAATGAACCTCATGTATCGAAAAGTTACACTTTGACAATTTGGCATACAATTAATGGTCCCTCAAGATCCCCAACACTATCGCCAAGTGATGACCATGCTCCCCCCTTGTACTTGAATACACCAGTATATCATCCACAAATACCACCACAAAAGAATCTAGATATCTCTAAAATATCTGATTCATCAATGTCATAAACACTTCTGGTGCATTCATTAGACCAAAGGGAATAACCACATACTCATAATGGCCATATCTACTTTTGAAAGTTGTTTTAGGAATATCCTCCTTCCTCACCTACAATTGGTGATATCCTGACCTCAAGTAAATCTTATAGAACCACCGATCTCCCCTCAATTGGTCAAAACAATCATCAATGTGTGGAAGTGGATATTGGTTCTTTATCATAACCTGATTAAGTCTATGATAATCAACATAGAGTCACAAGGTTCCATCTTCCTTTTTAACAAACAAAACCAGCACTGCCCATGGAGACGTGCTCATCTAGATGAACCCCTTGTTTTCTAACTCTTCCAACTGCACCTTTATTTCCCTCAATTCTGCTGGTGCCATTCGGTAAGGTGGAAGTAAGATAGGATTGGTCCCCGGAAGAAGATCAATCATAATCTCCACCTCTATCACGGATAGTAACCCTGAGAAATATTTGAGAAATACATCCATAAACTGATCCACAACCACTATAAGAACATTCATCTCAACACCTTCTAGATATGTCAATGACAAGGCCTCTAACTGATATGATATCGTGCCAACAGTTGGTGCCAACAAATCTGTTTCACCCAGCTTTTCACTCTTCTCCCCTCTAAAGAGATTTCTAACACTATCCCCCATCACAAAACTAATTTTTCACACATAGAAATCGATTTGGGCCTTAAACATTTTCAACCAATCCATTCCCAGGATTATATCATAAGCATCCATCTCAAGCACTGAGAAATCCCACATCAATTCGACACCACACACAACTAAACAACTGCCTCGACATAGAAAGGCTCGACACTCTCTTTGACCCAGAGGAGTTTTTAGTTTCAAAACAGAAGGCATCATTTCTATGTGTAAACCCAAAAAAACAACACGATAAGAAATAAAAGAATTTGAAGCACCTATATCAAACAAATCATCCATCAACGCTGAATTTAAAAGAACTGTACCTTGCACCATGGATGGTCCCGACTGATCATCCATCACTACCTGCTCAACTCCAAACAACTGCTTACTTGCCACACTCTGCTTCTTATTACCCTTTTGAGGTGTTGTGGTATTCCTAGAATCACCATGACCCACTTTACTCTGTTGTCGAGGGGTATGTTATTGCCCCCATCCCATCGAGTCATAAGACCCCTGAGGAGTGTCATGGACACCCGACCTCAGAGAATTCTGACAATACCACTGAAGATGTACCATCTTCTTACAATTATGACATGCTTGAGGTTGTATTGTACAATCCTGCTTGATGTGACTTGTAGAGCCACACTGAAAACATCCCAGATTACTCTGAGGCTTCGGAGGAAGATTCACTCATCCTACCATCAGATTTTTAGTCATACTCCCACCCTGGAAATAAGTGTCCCTCTTCTGCTTGAAACCGGCATTAGAGTTACCACTATTCCCCATGGGTACCCACATACTTCCCCTGCCTGTAACACCGACAAGATCCCGCCCATCCATCATAGCTTGGTTCACCATTTTTGTGTAATCATCTATACACAACACCACTATCTTGGAACGAATTTCCTGGTTCAACCTAGATTCAAAAATTTGTACCCACCACCTAAGGTGAAAACCGCACTAAGTTCATAAACTTAGCTGAATATTCCGTCACATCCATGTTCCCTTGCTTCAAAATGAAGAAATATGTTGTATGCTAAATCCTGGATGTATGAGGGTAGAATTGTTTATGAAATAATTCCTCAAACCCTTCACATGTCACACTTTGGTCCGTCCCATCTTGGACCACCATCTCCCACCACTGAAGGGAAATATATTCCAACATGTACATGGAAAGTTTTACTTTCAGCTTTTCCGGTGTTCCCAAGAAGTCAGATATCCTATTTATTCTATTCAACCACACCTCAGCCCTTTCTGGCTCCGAATCACCCCTAAACATGGCTGGATTCTGCCTTTGAAACTGAATCGCATGATCCAAATGTTTTGGTTCATCCACTTTATTCCTACCTTCCACAACTTGGAAAGCTTTCACTATACTCTGCACTAGCTGATAGTTCACCTAAGGCTTGGGTGCAACCACATTTTCAATAGCTTCCGCTCGTTGGTCTCTACAACGCCTACCTGGTGCCATGTCTATCAACGCAAAAACAACCATAACTCCCACTCCCTTAACAATAAAGGGTATAAAATTTTCATGTTCAATTACATAACAACTATCAGAACCAATCTTTCCACATGTTCACATTTTACATGTTTCACTATTCTGAAAAATCCACCATGTTTTGAAAATCAACCCATTTTCAAAATACCACAAGTTTCCATGTTTCAAACCCTTCCATTTTGAAACCCAATACAGATTTTAAAATCCACACATTCATATCACACCATAGATCATTATACCCAAATAAAATATTAATCCTAGGGAAGTCTTTTCTAGCATGAATTCCATGCTCATCTCATTGGCTGCACCCACGACAATGAGATATCTAATGCCTATAAGTGTCTCCAAACACTTATGTACCCAACTCCCTGGTAACTTGAAGTTCAAAATAAAAGGGTTAGCTATGTCCTTTTATGTTATACATTCCAAGTTCCGAAAATCCTACATCTTGCTACCACCCCGACTCAAGGAATAGGCCAAGAATGAATGTCAACACCCAGACCAATGATCAACAGCAATGATCGAACAACTACTCTCACTTGAAAGCTAAATACCGAAAAAACTGATACCACTTGTAATATTCTTCCCCATCTCATTGGCTTAAGAGGGCGGAGGAATGTTACATGTCCTTAAGCGACGTTCTGAAGGTGCCAAAGGCTGGAAATAAATGTCGAGGGCTTCGAGAATAAATTGGGGAACGATTTTTCCTTGAGACAAAACCAACCAACTAAACAATACACTATCAACAAACTACATGATGCATGTCAACAGAATATCCAACTCATACATTACCAAAAAGGAAACCAAACTATTCCATAACAATCCCACATTCCAAATACAACCAAGCCAAAATTAGAGTACCAAGCAGAAGACTACAACAAGACTTCAAAAAAACTAGTACACCATCCATATCTCCACACAAAGCTCCATGATCTAAGAACCCCAATATCAACAAACCATCATGATGAACTGCTATCAAAATGAGATGCCTTACTCTTACCTGTGTCCCGAAATACAACATTTTTAGAAGCACCAAAGTGACAAAGCAGGGGGTGATTACAAATACTCAGTAGGTTTTCCCCAAATGACTTACCTACACATTCCACTAGGATAAACTCATTAGCACATTTATATAAAATAGTTTATATAAAACACTAAATATCTCAACATTTACCACAAGACAAACATACCCTTACCAAGCCATGTCAAACAAGGGAAATCCAAAACCGTGCCATAATTCATATCATCATCACACATTATCATAATAAATTCCATCTTTGCAAAGCAACACACAAAAAAGCAACCATTACGGTGGGACTTACGCCCATCATGTTCACCCCATTCCCAACTAGCGGTGCTTCCCAACCACTATCCATAATAGTGGTTCTTCCGACCACTATTCATCACCTTTTATAGTGAGACTTCCCACCCCCTTACACACAACCAAAACAAGCCATAACACTTAATCAACCAATAATCACAAAGCACCAAGGTCGCACAATAAGCACACAACCATTTCCAACACATGCTAATTCACTTCAATAAATCACCCATTTTTTGAAAACACCCTTTAACCCACTTTTCATGCCCAAACACATTTCAATAAACAACATATTTATTGAAACCCATCTTTCACAAAACATTTTTCATAATCAGCCACTAACAATTTTAAAATCAACATTTTAAAATCACACAACAAATCCCCTTTAGCAACAATAACCCATTTTCCCCAAAATCCCCTAAATCATCACCAAATGTATTTAAAATAAGATTATCACATCATTATCATAATTAATTCCATGTAAAACAAATTAATTGTAACCAAAACCACTAGTTCTAACCAAGTGGAGTTGAGAGAGATGCCACTTACCTTTAGGGTTTCGACAAAATTGACCCACAAGCAAATGCACCCTAAATCTGGCGAACACACCACCAAAACCACTCTGATACCCTTATCTAACATCCACAAGCCTTAAAATCAACACCCAAGGAAATCCCAACACTAGATATACATAAAAAAGATGTAGATCTAGAAAACCAAGAGATAGGGAAGAGAAGACCTAGAGAAAATCAAAGAGAAACCAAGAGGAGAGACTTACCCAAGAGAAACCACCTTAAAACCCCTTAGAATCACTTCTAAAACGAGTGGGAGATCCCCTAAAAACCTTGAGAACCAAAAATACCAAGTGTGGATCGAGTGGGAGAGAGTTTGGAGTGAAATAGTTCAAGCCCGAGTGAAACTGTATTTAAACACCCTCCTTTTAAGTGGTCGCACGGTTTGGAAAACCGTGTGCTACCACGTGCATTCCACTGCCTCAAGAGAAGGAGTTTTCATAGTTACCTAGCACGGTTTTACAAACCATGTGTAGTCTATGTGAAGCCCACTGTCTCCCCCTACATGGTTTCTTGGCAAACCCGCATGGTTTTCCCCAACCGTGCTCAAACTGTGTGCCCTTAGAAAAGCCTCCAAACTTATTAAAAACCATTATAAACTCTCCCAACCTCTTCCCAACTCATCCCAAGCACTTTAAACACATAAAAAGGTATAAAAAGGCTGCATACCTCAAATTGGGGTTCTATGTTGGTAAAAACTATTGGTCGTGGTTAAACTTTGGTGGTAAAGTTTGAACAAACACAAGATACCTTCGGATGGTAAAGGAATGTGTTCAGTAAATGATGTGTCGGCAGATAAGTCGAGTTCCTTCTTTGAAGTCATCCATTGGTGGTTCAACCTTTCTTTCTTCCAGTAGTTAGATGCGATTTACTGGAAACCGTTTCAACCCTCTTAGTGTACTCTATTAAGCGATGAGCATGTCCCTTGTCTTTTTTTCATCCTATATGCACTAAGAGAGCATCAGTATTACAAAAAACTAATGCTTTAAATCCATTGGGATTGTTTGGGTGGTTTTATTTTGGTGTTTCACGTGGGATACGTGGTTTTATTCATGTTTTGATCAGGAAACATCATTGGAGGTCAGGGGTAGACTTTGGTGTGCATGTTTTTAGTAAACGCAGGATGCCTTGGGAGAAGTCATCATTGTTTTTCTTGTAAAACATCAGACTTCTAATCCGTACTTCTTCATAAATATTCGGTTAAGTGGCTTGACTCTACCTTTTCTTGTTAAATGGTTACGATTGGTGAAGAACCGTTTTGAAGGCACTTAGTTAAGAAGAGACGAGTGAGGTTAGTTTTGGTCGGTGCTTCCCATGAACAAATGGATCAACTTTACTTTGAGGTTGATGGGAATCAACCATTTTATCATTTCAAAATCATGTTGGGAGCATCGTTGGAACTCTTAGAGCATGCTTTGAAAGTCAATTCCAACAACGGGTTGAATTGTGGTTTGGTTTTGGTCGTTTAACGTTAAAACATAAGGTGGGAAGTAACTTGGGCCAAATTCTTGATGAGACGATGATGGGATTATGTCTCTAGTTGAACGAGATTAGGTAAGATCTGTCTTGGTGTTTCAGTTGGAATCAAGTGTTGACTCAGATTTTTAAAGGGGCTTAGGTGTCGCTTGCTTATGAAGTACGTCAAGGTGTGTTGGGCATTTAGGAACGCAACACTGCCATTTGAATATAACCTCACGACCCCTATAGGTCAGGTGAGGTATATGTTGTTCCCAAAGCCTTCTCAGGGACAAGAAGTTCTAAGTTGGTAAGTTTTTAATGATCCACATTTTGAACTGGGTTAAAATGCAAAGGTTTTTGAACTTTTTCGACAACTGAAAGGGTTGGAATTTAAACCAATACTTGGAATGGAATTATGACAGTTGGTTCACTCCTAAGTGATGTTTTTGGACTTGGAAGAAGGCTCATTAAGTTCCCTGAGGTAATCAAGAAGTCTTTGGAGCACGGAACCTGAAAAACATCAAGTTTTGAAAGATAGAAGAGGGCGCAAGGTTTACGCACGGTCTGCTAAACCGTGTGGCCCACTATAGGTAACTGTGTGACCTAGTTTAAGAGGGGCAGAGGCATTTTTCATGGGCTATGCATGGTTTCCAAAACCATTCACCTATCCCATGTCATGGGAGTCTCTTAAATAGAGGGGTTCTATGCGGTTGGCGCACGGTTTTCCAAACCGTTCGGCTTAAACCGTGCATGAATTTCTGTTTTAAAATTTGTTTTATTTTAATTTAATTTAAAATTAAAATAAAATAAAAATAAAACCCAAATCTACTACACCTCACACCCTCAAATTGTGACACACCTACAAGGGAGGGTTCCCCTTCGTCGTGCACTACCCCCCTCCTACGGCCTCCTCTCGGATCATTTTCCATCCATTGTTTCTTCTGGATTTTCATGGTAAGATCTCCCCTCTCCTATCCTCCCTTCCTTATATAATTTTCAGCCTCCCTTTTTCCCTATTTTGGTTTGTCCAAACACCCTAGAGTTGTAAGTGTATTTGATTTTGGTTTTCTTTCGGACTAGGTTGGTGTGAATGGTCTCTGAAGGCCCTTTGATGTGGGTTCTAGCAACCGCCACTGAAGGCAAGACGGTTCGGGTGATTTCAGTCCACCGGCTTTGTTTCAAGGTAAGGTTTTGTTATTGTTTCTTGGTTTTCACCTATTAAATTAGTGTATTTGGTGTTTATGAGTCCCTAGCATGTTTTTTGTAATGTTTTGGTCCTTATTGATTTCAAGTCTCCAAGTCAAAGGCGACTCACCTGCGTGTGCATAGGTAAGTGAATATATATATGTGGGTTCCCCCATTACATGTATAATCATCCATGTAGGTGATTGTACATGTATGAGGCTAGGTGTTCCCATGTATGTATATATATATATAAATTCATGCATAGGTGAGTAGAGATTGGTATATACATATAAGAATATGTGTAAGGATCCCCTTGCACATGCTCATGGACATTCAGGTGTGTACATAGGGGATAGGTGTCCTTGCATATGTGTGAAGTTTCATATTCCTGGTGGGGGAGAAACTGATTTTAGTTAGAAATATCTAAGAGCCGAAGTGGACGGCTTGGTTCCACTATGAGGTAGGGTCCCTTTCCATGCCATTTTATTTTTAGTGATGCTTTAATGAATTTATTATTGCACTTCCCTTAGCATTAATTAATGCAATACAATTAGATTAAATGATTAATTTGATAAAGATAAGGAACTGTTAACTATGACATATTGATTATGTGATAAGAATGTCATGTTTTTATAATAAAACCCCACCAATGGAGGTACATCACCTTTAAGAGAAAAATATAGGGATAGACTTTTTTTATCATTTACCTTATTGTCATGATGTTTCTTTATGCTTGAGAGTATAATGGTTAAACGACATGTTAGGTTGTATGGCCCCTTTATGTTTCAATTTCCCAAGTAGGCACATGCCTTATATACTTGGCACTACTATTACACTTGACCCCTTAAACCAATTTTACATGTCTAGGAAAATTGGATGAGATGACCTTGAATAAGGAACTTACATTAAATGAAATGTTCTCCTTTTAAATGTGTCAAATGGTTAAACTTGAAATGAAAAGGATTATGGTGGTAAGGCCACACCTTGGGTTAAATGTAGTAATAATTTCTTAAGATAGTGAACATGACAAATCTAGGATGGGTTAGTCCATACCTCCTCTTTATGATCATAAATCACCAAATGTCAATTAAAGTGTTTAAAGGGAATTGGAAATGGATAACAGCTTGCATGAGAGGCTTTGCCTCATGCTTGAAAATTAATATGTAACCATGTCATTTTAAATGCTTAAGATGTTATGCTTAAGTAATTTTGTGATAAATGAGTATGCCTCATATATTAATATGGACTAATAAGAGCATGAGAGGTTTATGCCTCATGCCATGTGATATAATGGAATGGGTTAATGTGATGCATGAGAGGTTAATGCCTCATGAATTATGTATTGTGAATGATTACGCCATGTAGGTCGTGGATCCAAGGGACCATGAGAGCCCTTGGGTAGGAAGGTTTTGTGTGTGCTTCCATGTGGTGTTCCAAAGGACCATGTGAGCCTTTGGGTAAGAAAGATCTTGAGAGATTTCTTCTAAATTTCTAGGAGACCATGAGAGATCTTGGAGTTGGGTCAAGGGTTAGACCATGTGCGATTACCCTGGTGATGGGTGTTTGTGAGTTACGTCCTGGTCCTTCCAATGTGTGCACCCCAAGAGACCGTGAGAGCTCTTGGAGTTGGGTTAGGGATTAGATCGTGAGAGATTTTCCCTAGTATTGGACGCCTGTGAGTTACATCCTGATCCAATCCAAACTATATAAATATATGTATAATTATAATATATATATTCTATTATATATATATATATATATTGTGACATGTTCAGATAGACTTTCTGGCTATGATTTGAAGCAGGCACCGCCATTAGGTGTCCCTTAGGAACCTGGATGGGTGGTTGTTTACTTGATCAGTGTTCTTTATTCATACTTCATACCTACACACTGTTAAATTTATATTACACTGTCTAGATAGGGATAGACACTAGTGGTGCCAGCCTAATGAGATTTATATCTCACACTCTACTTGGGCCGCCATTACAATGGGGTACCGAAGTAGACCTTTCTTATTCACAGGACTGCGGACCTTGGACCTTTCTTGTTGTTGTATGCTTATACCTAGAGTTAGAAGAAAAGAACCGAGCTAGGGCTCAGGATGCTCGTGTATTTTCCCTTAGGAATTTTTATTTCTTTTCCTTATTTGATTCCTATATTGTAGCATGATGTTTTTGTTTACTGCTTTCATATATGTATCAATAACATAGAATGCATACATTGTATAAACTGGTGTTGAACACTTTTATAAAATGATTATTATTTGTATTCTACTATTTTTTCAACTATTTATATACCACTTCTATTGTTTCTTTTGTTTATTATTAGATAATACCATTTTGAAACTCTGGTATGAGGGTATAGTCTCCCCACTATCACCTCCCAAGACCCTCACTACTAGTCGACGGCCTTTGGCATATGGAGAGACGCGCTTGAGGCCATGTGACCCACCATTCCATCTATCAGTTTGATGGTAATTTGGGCTGGGATGTTACACACCCATCACATAATCATATTATATTCATATGTACTCTACAAGATCATGAAAACATTTATCATTTCATCATAGCTTAACCCGTGGAAAATAAAATGAGTTTTATAAAGATTATATCATCATAATCAATAATTATATATATAAAGAATAAGAATGGTATAATATAATCATATCCCCATTTAAGAAAAATTAACATCAATGGATGTTATCATATATGAAAAAATCCTTTAAAAGATCACTGAAATATTACTTGAGAAAAATACCCTTTCTAATTTGAAATCACTTACTTAAAATCTAAACATTTACAAAATATCAAGGAAAATACTTTCTATGAAAATAACCATAGAAACTTGTAAATTAAGATTCAAATAAAATAGTATTAATGATGGTAGTAAAATTAATTCATGCATTTTATGTTAAAACAATGATTTTGTTCACATCTTTGGTAAAAAGCACCTTATTTAGAAAATGACAAGAAGATTCATTTTTTAAAAAAAATATATAGAAAGTAAAAAATGGAAAAAAAATTAAAAAAATTGTATGATAATAGTAAAAATGTTCTTGGAAATATTTTAATGAAAATATTTACATGGAATAAAAATATTCCCGACTGAATAGAAAAACAAGGTCAGTTTTCCTTAAAAATATTCTTTCAAACTTTTGAGTACTTAGGGAGAGGAAAATGAAAGGAAAACATGAAATATATATAAATAAATAGAGGATAAAAAATGAAATAATATTTTTGAGTTATATACTATATAATTTCATTATCAAAAATTTAATCATAAACAATCCTAGTAAAATGAGATTGTAACATAAAACTCTTACCTAATGTATGAATTTCTTCGTTAGAACTATAAAATCCTGTATAATAAATTTAAATTCATTATAATTATAAATATAATCATATACATACTTATAATATCATATATGACCCAATTATATTATTTCAACACCCATTTATTAATAATTATTTATTAAAATCGTTATTCCTGAGTGTTAATTGTTTCTTTTTTTCATAAAAGTTTCAGTTTGGAAGTTTTGGTCCTTATACTTTGATCATGGTTAAATATTATCCATAATGTTAATCATGATATAAATATAATATATATTCATTATATACATATTTATTACCATCCATAAAATTTAAATATATTAAAATTAATTACAACGTTCATGGAGATGGTAGTTCATACGTACGCATGAATGTTGTTTTCATTTTCTAATGAAAATAAAGAAAGAAATATCAATAATATTTCATCATTATATAATCATAATTATATAATTAATATCATATATATTTATTAAATCCATTATATATCCATCAATTTTAGGTGATGATATAAAATGAATCATATCGCTACATAGAGACAGTAGTCCACACATACACACAAGCAATACTTTCATTTCCCATTTGATATAAAGTAGGTGGGAAATGGTTGTGACATCATAATAATAAAATATTAGTTTATTTATTATATTTTATTCATCATATTATGTAGATACAATAGGTTTATATAATGTTTTAGGATGAATAAAATTGAAAGAGCATAGTTAAGACGTATAACTCTTATTTGAGAGACCTCCTTTGGCTTACACCTTAATCCTTGAATGATTGGTCTTTGTATAAAACAAGTGGATCTATGATGAAATAAATTAATATAGAAAGGTATTTTATTAGGTATTTTCTAAGCTGTAATTTTTAAAATTTATGAATAAGGGTGGAGAGGAGGAACCCTTTTATAAATGAGGGAGAGGACACACTTAGAATTACTTAAAAGATTTAAATATAAATAATGTATTTCTCAAGTATAATGCTTCAAAATGCAAAAGTATTTGAATTTAAGATAATATAGGGTCAAAATATCTTCAAAATATAATAATTATACAATTTTATATGGAAATATTACCCTTATCTCCTAGTTTAACCCCCCCCCCCCTCGTAAACTCGTTTTAACCTTAACCATGGTAACAAATTTTTACTTTTTTTACAATTAATTATGAAAAAAATGAAAGTTTAATCATTAGAAAATTTGGACATGATTATTCCAAATATTGAATAAATTTTATCAAATTCAATTTCTATAATTTTAATATATTAATATTAAAATAATCACATGAAACACAATGAAAACCCATTTTTAAACATAAAATTGAATTTACTTTCATTCCTTGCCTAAAAAAACTATCAAATGAATATTAAATATTTTATTAAATTTATGATCTATACATTTCATGAAAACCATTAATAAATAATTATTTATTTAATTTATTATGATAATAAAACACATTGTGTACATAAAAATAGTTTCAGGTAAAATAACTCTTTCTTACCATTAAATGAATTTATATTCATTACTAAATTTTATATAAATAATATAGGGATTTGTATTCATAAAATACCAATAAATTTTATTAAAATAACTTTTTTAATATTGATAAATATACTTTTTTAGACAATAATACATAGCATGTACAAAAAATACATTTCTTCAAAAAATAGGTATTTTGATCATTAAATGATTTTATTAAAAAATTAATGATTATTTATTAGGAATTAATCAATACATTTGAATTTAGAAATATATATATATATATATATCATAATGTGTATAATCCTATTCATACCCACCAATCCAACAGTTGATTTATAAAGGTATACTATATCACAAGTTCATTTAGACTCGAGGTTGTGTGTAAAGAAGACTATCACATACTTCATGTTTATTTCAAAATAAATACATATAAAATATTTAGGTGTCATATCTTACTTTTCTAATGAATTGGTACATTGAAACCCCTAAATAATCCTACTGTACATAAGAATGAATAATTCTAGGGATCACCCTAAATGAATGTACTTCCTATAGTTCATTGAAAAACTTCACAAGGGAACACTTGAAATAACACAGCACATGAGCCTAAAGATTCATAACTTCTTGTTAATATCAAAAAATTACCTTAAAACCCATTTTATAAACCAAACATACCACAAAATTCCATTTTATTTCAAGTACACCTGCTTCAAATAAGGTTTTTAAAACTCTCCTCATGAAAACAAGTATACTTAAAAACATTCCAACCCTTCTGAAAACAAACCAAACCACTGAATTTTTCTTTAAAAACTAATTAATTGCAACCTCAAATTATTCCCACTGATTTTAAATTTTTTTTTACAAAATCTAAAGTCTTTTTTCTAAAAATCCAAAAAAAAAATGTTTTTAAAATCAAAACAACATAAGAAAATCTTAATATGTTTGATATGTCGCCTCTTAAAACATTTACCAAACCAATGCTCTTAATTACTCAAACCTTTAGACACAAGAAGTTACTTTCATTTTATTTATCAAAAACCCTTTATTAATTTTAAAAAAATCAATATTTATTAAAAAAACTAAATTCTATTCTTAAAAATCTTTTAAATATATCATTTTAAAATAATACATACTCATTTTAACTTTAAAAGACACCGTATAAAACTATTTTATTTGAAAACTGAACACCAAGATCGTTTTCAAAAAACCTTAGAAAATACATTTTCCATTTTCAAAACCCAAACCATAACATTTTAAAACCAAACCTTTGAAATTTAAAAAAACAAATTTCACCCAGAAAATACAAATGTTCCATAATCAAAACATATAAAAATTGAATAAGGTCCAACACAAAATCTAATGAGGACTAGTGCATGTGTGCAACTTGGACACATGGCTTGGAGTGTTAGATAAATCTATGTTATTCCAACATATCTTGATACTTTATACAATTTTAATATTCAAAAAACCCTATTTATATTCTAATGAGTTTATCTGAAGTTTTTTAGATTTTATCACTAACTCTACTTATAAGTTGTGAGCTTCTTTTTGAATAAATTACAAAGTAATTTATCTTAAGATCCAATAACTTTACAAGCATGAAGAGATCTGTTTTATAGATGCTGAAATTTAGTTTCTTATCAAATTAATTTATCTTATACTAGATTTTTATCTTATTTATAACATAATTATCTTATTAGAAAGTAAATTATATTCTACGTGATCAAAATCAAAAAGTTCAGGAGGAAATTAAGTGAAGCCTTTTATCTTAAGAAATGGACATTCATAAAAGAATTATCTTACGATCGTCAAGGAAATTAGTTGAAGTCATTTATCATATGGTAATAGAATATTATATGATAAAGTCTAATAAGAAGGATTTATCTTACACAAATAGTAAATTTAATTTATCCTACACAATGCAGACATCAAAGATTTCAAGTGTTTTATCTTACAAATCTATTCTGAAAATTATCTTATGAGAAAAATGCTATCAGATGTTTATCCGATGAAGATCAAGTTATCATATATATTTTCATGATTATACTCATATCTTTGATATAATATCTTGATAAGTCAACTCATGCCTTTAAGTGCATCAAAAAATGAGTTTTCTAAATATGGAAAGATCAATTTATACAAAGCATCTTTTTGCTAAGAGTGGAAAGATCCAATAAAGAATATTTCTGACAAATATTCCATAGAATTTATTAAATATTTGGAAAAGAAGGATACATGCCATTAAGAACCTATCTATTCAACTTTCAAAGGATTAACCACTAAACTATTATGATTATTAAGCTCACTAAAGTTCAAATTCAAAAGAGGATATATAAAAAAGAAGAGTTTGCCGCTGCCTGAAAAAAAAAAGTGTGTGTACATAAAAAAGAAATGATATTTTAATGACTCTAATTTTCTATATATTATTTTTTGATATTATATGGATTATTGTTTAGACCAAAAGCTAAGACGGAGTGCGATTTTGAGGCCCGGTATGCTTGGAAAAAATATTTTAAATATATTAAATAGCACACTAGTGTGGTTTTTCTGAAAAAATGGAATAATTTATAAATGGGGGCCTAGATCAGAAATCTAATGGCACCATTGAGTTAAAAACATGGGTTTTACCCTAGGTGTGACATAGCCTTTGTCAATGCAGGGTGTTTGTGGTAAAGATGTCACAGATGTGAAATGAATAAAATAATTAATTATTTTATTTTATTTTATTTCATTGGCGCAATGACCTAACCTCTTCTATATGTATACAGTTATGGGGGGATTCCTAGGATTATCTGCAAAAACATAGATATCCATAGGACCATTGGATAGTGTCAAAGGTTATTTCATTAGTGGACGACGACTGAATTGATGATCGATGACTAGTGTGAAATAGAATCATAGGATCTCACCAAGGATCATGGAACAACTCCATTCTTCATCAATGATCTATCCAAATGGGAGTAAAACATTTTTTTATTGGATTATTTCCCTGTTTATGATTCTTATGAAGAATGAAAATCAATAAACCAATGGATTGATTCACAGATCGTGTGTGTTCTGGGATGGGTTAGCTTATTTTGTGAATTGGGGAATTGATTCATGATTATTTTATTATCTCTTTGTTTATCATTATAATAGCAACGAATTGAGGTCGACATGAACATCGATCTAGGTTTATTCATCATGGATGTTCTTTGTGACGCCCATTTTAGGTGATTACCTTGTCCTGTGGTTCGATGAAATCCAAATAATCAAACATTCCACACCCATTTCTTGGATTAATGATTCGATATCATAAATATGGTCTCAATACGAGGTGGTAGTGGTGCAATTATGGAAGAAGTAGTGGATTAAATAATGTAGATACCTGATTTTCATGTTCTTTGGTGTGTAATG
The DNA here is from genome assembly GCA_963277665.1 of Viscum album. Classification (NCBI taxonomy): domain Eukaryota; kingdom Viridiplantae; phylum Streptophyta; class Magnoliopsida; order Santalales; family Viscaceae; genus Viscum; species Viscum album. The sequence goes on from OY728142.1 coordinate 1,549,318,420, forward strand.
AATAATTATGTTAAAATGAATTTTCCAAATGGATTTGATGGTTGGATTTTGATTATTATATGATGGAAAGGCTTGGGCAATGAAACTCCTTAATTTAGGCACTAGGTGTGGTTGGATTGGTGGTCAGAGTAGCGGAGAAGATGCATGGAATCCAGATCTGGATTTCTGGAAAATCTTGATCAACAAGGCGTGTACAATGGAGTTACACTCCATGTGGGGCACTCTCATTAGTGGATAGGGTTTTAGGATAAAATTAAGGATCACATGGTGTGTGACCCTATCACACAGTGTGTAGCCCCTCCCTGATGGCTCAGCATGTACCATAGAGGGTACATGGGAACTGCTTGAAGTATGCAAATAGAGGCATGTTGTGTACCCCTACTTAGACATGGATAGGTCAGGCATACATATTCTAATCCATGTACTGGTACATGGGCAGAAGTACATGGGCAGCAGCATGCCATGTACTATTACACAGACACGAGCACAGACACGAGCATGGGACGTTTACACGGGTTGGACCTGAGGTCGAAGGGACACAGTGTGTACTCCTACTACACGTTGTGTAGTCCTTAAATGTTGGCTTGGATCCCTTGTCCTCTATATCATGGACAAGTTTTGTTAGGGTGTGTTCCCCATATCCATTCCTTATGGGTTAATATAAAATATCCTCCTATACATAGAACAACAATACCTTCAATATGCTTTATTGGATTTAGTTTTTTTAATCCTTCCATGAGTCCTAAAGTGATATTTTCTATCATCTTTTGGACCTAGGTGGAGTTATTGGTTTCATCATGACCAACATTATGCGGGAATTGATCCTCTACTCAGAGGGTTATTCTAGATTGAGTCATTGGTATCCCCCATAGCCCTGGTTCTGATCCTCATCTGTGTATCATATCTCTTTAAACATCATCAGTGTTATCAAACTCATGGAGTGTGTTTTCCCGAATGAGTGATTTGTGGAAATTTCGAGCTATAATCCTAGGCTAGCATTACAGATGTGACTTTACCTTGATATTGTGTGTCTTTGTTGAGTATATCTAGATATTCTTATTATATGAATTGTAAACATATACCTATGTAGATATGATTGTTATTATTTTTTTATATGATTTTTGTTTTTGGGGTGTCCTACTGGGTATTGGTATACTCACCCCTGCACGGGCTTTGCCCACATGTGTCATTTCTTGTGCAGATGATCGACCTTTTGACCGAGTCCTAGATGGACCAGGAATAGATGATGTTTAGTGAGACCAGATAGACTAGGGTGTGTTCTTAGAGTATCTTGATAGCATTTAATATCTTTACCTTTAGGTTAGAATTTTTTTCATATTCTTTGTGGTGGGATTGTATTTGGACCTGTTTACTTTCTGTTACTTCTATCATACTCTAGTTGTGGGATTTATATGTATGTATGCATGGTTTTCTAATTGTTTTTATATTTCATCATTGTATGGTCTTGGAGATGTGTGTGTGTGTGTAGGTACCTAGGCTAAGGCCTCCCATGTTATATATTCCTACTCGGCACTAGTCTCCATCCCATGTCCTACTAGAGTCTATGAGATTGGTTTAGAGAAAACAATGTTAAGTGTTTTGAGTTCATATCTCAGGCTAAGGACTATAGTGTTAGTGTGGTGGATGACATATCCATACATCAGGAATATAATCACCTACTTTTTTATTCGATACATGAGAACATTGGTTTCTGGGAAAAATGGTATATGCATCATATAGTAATGGGTTTTTATTTCTATATCCTTCTTGAGTTATCTCTCTAGATATACTCATTGATCATGGTTCATCTTGTCCATTTCAGGATGTCTCTACGGTGTATTCCAACTAGGATTCAACATCAAGATCATGAGGATGATCCCCTCAGTGGTGAGGTATAGATATAGGGACTAGTTCTAGAGATGTTACCTCCATGTGGTGTACCAGATATACCACCACTTATAGAGAAATAGATGGTACCCACAATACCAGTGAATGAGGTGCACAGACTGAGTGTACTTCATGAGTTTCAGTAATAGAGACCCCTCAGGTTCTAAGAAGATCCCAACCAACCGGTGGCTAAGGAATGGCTTGAGGCGATGACATGAGTTTTCCTTCTAGTTGGGACACCAGTAGGCCAGATGTTGATCTTGTTGGTGATCCTTCTTCATGGATCGGAATGAAGATGGTGGGGTTTGGTGACCCAATATTACAATGAGGAAAATCTATCATGGTCAAAGTTTGAGAATCATTTTAGAGAGGATTTCTCTCCAACTAAACTGATTGTTGTACATATTTAGGAGCTTCAACAGCTTCAACAAGGCATCATTAAAGTAGTTGAGTATTCATCATGGTAAACCAAACTCTTCAGGTACTCGATGGATATGGTTCAGGATCATTTATTTTGGGATCAAACCTTCAAGTGAGGTCTTCGTAGATACTTCCCATCCAGCGTTATACCTCTATGCACTCCTACCTATGTTGGGGTGCTAGAGTGAGTTTTGGTGGTTGAGAGTTTCTTGGATGAGAAGACGTAGACAGTGGTTGTCGGTAGTGGACCCACTAGAGTAAATAACTCAGTAGAAGGGAGATGAAATTAGTCTCAGGGACCTAGATGTGTGATAAGTTTTAGTTTGAGGTCCCAGGATAGAGGTTTTGTGGTTCCGGGCTCACAGGATGGGCCCAGTCAGCCTAGAGAGAGGCGGTGCTACTCATGTGATAGTAGGGGAAATCTTTCATGAGATTATTTGACCCACTAAATGGATGACAGAGAGACTATGGATGGGCCTTCAAGGCAGATACATCAATAGGAGAAGGAAGGTATTTAGGGTAGCGGTCATGGGAGAGGAGCTAGGAGAGTAGCTAGAGGTGGTAGATGTTTTAACCTATTACTGCCAACACCCCCATATGTTCCATGATAGGCTTGGGGAGCTGGAGGATAGGGGTGGGGTAGCTATAGGTAGTTGAGGATTATAACCCAGAGGCTCCAATAATGATACAAGGTATGATCTATGTCTTTTCTACCTTAGTTTTAGTACTAATAGGCATAGTTTTTGGTCATTAATTTATTACCACGTATCTGGTTTTAGACTTAGATATTCTGTTTGATCCCTTAGATCGACCCTTGTGCATTGAGTATCTTGATATAGATGACTTGGTGATCACACACTTATGACGATAATGTGATATGACTCTTGGAGGATAGATTTTCTATTGGGATCTCTTTATAGAATCGATGAGGCCTTACAACGTCATATTAGGTATGAACTGGTTATCTAAAGTTCATACCCAAATCGACTATTTTAAGTAGAGGATTCGATGTGTCCTCAATGATAGGATCATGTTTTCCTTTGTGGGTAAAAATGAAACCTAATCAGTACAAGCTAGACTCATGCATAGGAGGGTACATATGATTACTCATTAGTTGGATAGAATGACCCTTGGTGTGATGTTATGAGTTTCTAGTTTCCTACAATGGTGGCAGAATATGTGGAATCTTTTCCTAAGGATGTTCCAGACTTACCTCCCCCTTGAGATATAGACTTATACCTCAATATAAACCCCTATAAAACACTAATACTATGCCAGCATATCGGATAGCTCATGCAGAGCTTCACGAGATAAGGGTGAGTTGGAGGAATTATAGAGGAAGAGCTTTGTTAGACCTGGTGTTTCACCCTGGGCAGCCCCAGTTTTGTTTTCCAAGAAGGAATATAGGAGCTTTAGGTTATGTGTGGACCATTGTCACTTGAACTAGGTGATTGTGAAGAACAAGTATCCACTATTGAGGATTGGTGACCTCTTTGATCATTTGAGATGGACACTATGGTTCTCAAAGGTTTACCTCAGATTAGTCTATCACTAGTTGCGAGTACGAGATGAGGATATACCGAAGATGGCATTCAAATGTCATTATGATCACTATGAGTACTCGATGATGCCTTTTGGCATGACGAATTCCCCAATAGTGTTCATGGGACTCATGAACCATATATTTTAGTCTTTCTTAGACCAGTTCGTGGTAGTCTTCATTAATGATATCATTATGTACTTGGCATCTGAGGAGGAGTGCACAATACACTTGAGGATAGTTCTGGACGTAGTCTGAAAGAACCATATTTATGATAATCTCTAAAAGTGCTAGTTCTAGATTAATGAGGTACACTTTCTAGGACATGTTATCTCAACAGATGGAGTAGAAGTAGACTTGGTGAAGGTCAAGGAAGTATTAGCTTGGGATCCACCTAAGAGCGTGATGGAGGTTCAGAGTTTCCTTAGGTTAGTAGACTATTATGGGAGATTCATACAAGACTTATTTAGGACATCATCACCCATGGAATATTTGACCCAAAAGGGGTATCCTTTAGTGTTGATAGAGAGGTTCCATTAGGCTTTTCAAGAGTTAACATAGAGACCGACAAGAGATCTCATCTTGATATTTCTAGAGGAGGGTTTCAAGTACGTAGTGTTCTATGATGCATCAAGGACCAAAATTGGTTATGTTCTGATGCAGAGTCAGGAAGTGATTCTCTATGGTTCACATCAGTTGATACCACATGATCATAACTATGCGACCTACGATTTTGAGTTATTAGCGGTAGTCTTCGCACTAAATATGCGGTGACACTGCCTGATGGGTGAGCAGTTTATCATCTATTATGATTACAATAGTCTCAATTATATCTTATCTCAGAAGGATATTAACTTTAGATAGAGGTGATAACTGGATTTACTCTAGGATTATGAATTCGAGATTACCTATCACTACTACAAAACTATCCTTTAACAGTGCTAGAAATGGCCTTTATCAATGATAGAAAAGCGTCGACTACGTGAGTGAGGTTAAAAGGCCTGGTCTTTTATCAATGTTTAAAAATAACTAATAAAGGGGTCTATTATTAGAGCTAAACAAAGTACTGATAAAGAGTCTTTTATCAGTGTTTATAAAATCACTGATAAAGGGCCATACTATAGTGTGTTATAACAGCACCACTATAATGTGTTGTAACAGCACATTGCAGCACCAAAAACACACTAGATATCAAAAAAATAGTACCAATATAGGATTTAAATGAAATTAAATTTACAACACAAACAAAATAAAAAAAACTCTATATTATAGACATTTCAAACATTGGTTTATACAAGTACATAAATACAAATTATTACATACATTCAAAAACATCAATGTTACTTTATATTTTAATCCTGACCCAACTCAGGAAATTGCTGAATAAACCACCCCTGCTTGAGAAAAATAACATACCTACATAAGAAAAAAATATTATGTTAGTAATAATATAAAGAAATAAATTAACAGAAAGTGTTAATTTTACTAAAATTGGTGTCAATTTTAAATAAAAATATGCATTTTGAGTCATACTGGTCACATAGTGTATCAGATTGAGGTGTGGATGATTCCAAAACATCTAAAATAACTTTTAGATCATTATCCTAAAGTATCAAAAAAATATGAATGTATTTTATCAGTTTTGAGTACATCATTTGTCTTTTTTACTAAAATGTCATTTTAAACTGGAAACATGTACTTTTGACTCATTCTGATCACATCATGTATCTTTTTGATGTGAAATGGATTCCTACACATCACAAATGAATTATGAATCATTTTCCTAAATTATAAAGAAAATCTAATCATGTTAGATCAGTTTTTAGTTAGTGAAACTTTTTGAACTAAAATATCGATTTTAAACTGATAATAGACACTTTAAGTCATACCGGGCACATCATATATCAGATTGAGGTGAAACTGATTCCTATAGGTCAAAAAGGGCTTATGTATTGTTTTTGTAAATTATAAAAACAATCAAAATTTGTTTTATTAGCTTTGAATTGGACAATTGTCCATTTTACTAAAATTGATGATAATGTTAAATAAAAAGACACACTTTGAGTCATACTGGTCACACCGTATGTCAGATTGAGGTTCGGCTGATTCATGCATGTCTTAAATGACTTATGTATCATTTTTCTGAAGTTTAAAAACAATATGAATGTGTTTTCTTAGTTTTTAGTACATCACTTGTCATTTTTACTAAAATGTCATTTTAAAATTAAAACACGCACTTTGACTAATAATGATCACATTGTGTATCATATTAAGGTACAGCTGATTCCTACCAATAAAAAATGAATTATAGATTATTTTTATAAAGTATTTAAATAATGTGAATGTGTTTTATCAGTTTTGAGTGGCTCAGTTGGACTTTTTACTAAAATTGTTGACAATTTTAAATAAAAAGATATACTTTGAGTCATACCAGTCACACCGTGTATCAGATTGAGGTACGGATGATTTATACACATCCCAAATGACTTATGGATCATTTTAATAAATATTCAAAATAATATAAATTTGTTTTATTGGTTTTGAGTACATCACATGTCTTTTTTACTAAAATTCCATTTAAAAATTGAAACACGTACTTTGACTCATACCAATCACATTGTGTATCATATTTATGTGTGGATGATTCCTACACATCACAAATGACTTATAGATCGTTTTCCTAAAGTATTTAAACATATGAATGATTTTTCTTAGTTTTGAGTAGGTCATTTGGCCTTTTTACTAAAATTGATGTCAATTTTAAATAAAAACATGCACTTGGATTCATACTAGTCACACCGTGCATCAGATTGAGGTGAGGTTGATTCATGCACAACTCAAATAACTTATGGATTATTTTCCTAAATTATCAAAAAAATATGAATGTGTTTACTTTGTTTTGAGTACGTCACTTGTCTTTTTTACTAAAATGTCATTTTTAACTTGAAACACACACTTTGACTCATACGGATCACATCGTACATCTATTTGATGTGATACCAATTCCTACACATCACAAGTGATCTATGGTTAGTTTTACTAAATTATAAAAAAAATATAAGAATGGTTTCTTAGTTTTTAGAGAGTGACACTTTTTAAAGTCAAATGTTGATTTTAAACTGATAACACACACATTGAATCATATCAGGCACATCGTGTATCAAATTAAGGAGCGGTTGATTCTTACACATAAAAAATGACTTATAGATTATTGTATTAAAGTATAAAAACAATATGAATATGTTAGATTGGTTTTGAGTATTTCAGTTGTATTTTTTACTAAAATTAATATAAATTTAAAATAAAAATAAGTACTTAGAGTCATACTAATCACATCGTGTGTCGGATTAAGGTGTGACTGATTCCTACACATCCCAAAGTTTCAAAAAAATCCTAACTGTCAATGTTACCATGATTTCCATTGAATTTATTTATTGAAATACCAAAACTGCATGAGAAACTTTGAACAAACCACATCAACTCAAAAAAAAAGAATCCACCTATATAAGAAAACAATTATTGCAAGTAATAATAAAAAGAAATAAATTAAACATAAATATAAAATAGTACATTAATTATATGGAAAATGATTTTACTGTGAAAATATCAAGATTACCTCTATTATTGACCAGTGGAGGGAAATTAAAGGAAAGTGATAAATTTCAACACTGTAGGGGTGAAATGTATTGAGGGAGAAGAATTTTGTGGAAGTTTTGTGCAGAAGGGGATGAAAGATGGACAGAGCACCCCAACTCGAACAAAAGAATCCACCTGTATAAGAAAATAATTATTATGTGAGTAATACTAAAAATAAATAAATTAAACATAAATATGAAATAATATATTAATTCTATGGACAATGATTTTATATTTAAAACATCAAGATTACCTCTGCAATTATGTTGAGGTAGCATTGTTGCTCTTCCTGCAAAGGCGGTGGAGGTAACTTAAAAGAAAGTGATAAATGAACTACTGTAGGGGTGAAAAGGTTTTGAGGGAGAATAAGTATGAAAGTTGGACAAAGCACCCCAACTTGAACAAAATAATCCACCTGTATAAGAAAACAATTATTATGTGAGTGATGCTAAAAAAATAAATTAAACATAAATATGAAATAATAAATTAATTCTATATACAATGATTTTACTATTAAAACATCAATATTAACTCTTTAATTGAGTAGAGAAGTGTCATTGCTCTTCCTACAAAGGTAGTGGAGGTAACTTGAAAGAAAGTGACTGTATGGGTGAAAAGGTCTTAAGGGAGAAGAATTCTGTGGAAGTTTTGGTGCAGAAAGGGATGAAAGATGGAAAGTGCACCCCAACTCAAAAAAAAAGAATCCACCTATATAAGAAAACAATTATTATGTGAGTAATAATGAAAAGAAATAAATTAAAAATAAATATGAAACAATGCATTAATTATATGGACAATGATTTTATTGTAAAAATATAAAACAACCTATGTCATTGAGTAGAGGCAGTGTCATTGCTCTTCCTACAAAGGCAATAGAGAGAACTTAAAAGAAAGTGATAAATGAAATACTATAGGGGTGAAAAGGTTTTGAGGGAGAAGAAGCATGAAAGTTGGGAAGATCACCCCAACTCAAACAAAATAATCCACCTTTATAAGAAAACAATTATTATGTGAGTAATTATAAAAAGAAATAAATTAAACATAAATATGAAACAATACATTAATTCTATGGACACTGATTTTCCTATGAAAACATCAAGATTACCTCTATGATTGAGCAGAGACAATGTCATTTATCTTCCTACAAAGGCATGACACATGGATAGAAATATTCTAAAATAAATGAACTCTATAAGGAATAATTGAAATTAAATCAATGTTTCATTGTATAATTTTTTAATAAAATAGAGAAAGTATATTGTAATATTACGTTTACATATTTCCAAAGGGTATCATTCATTATAGTTTGTTCTTCCATCATGTGCAGAATACATTGTCTACATGAGTAGTCAAAAATTTAATTTAGATTATTTTAATCTAGTAGAGAACATATAATATTATGAGGAAACACATAATATATTAAAAAAATATCTTCTCATTGAACCCTATTTCTTTTTTTTAAGGTTTAAAGGATTTGGTTCCTCTATTGAGAATCCAAATCCCCTATTTATGGACCCCTCTAACGTATAATACATTATCTATATTGGTACTGATATGAACTGATTGTGATGTCCCAATGAAAGGGTTGTCCTCGATTGAATTTTTATCTAACTCATCATTTGTTGTAGTCTCTAGTAGGATAATCAACCAATTCTTGTTTATTAGATCAGAGACATAAAATACATGCACTACTTGTGATTCCATTATGAATGGCTCATCTTTTTCCCCTTCCACACTGAAATTCACCTTCACAAATCCCATTTTATCAACTTTCACTCCATTAATATTACCAACCCATTTGTAATGGAAAAGCGGAACTTGAAATGTTTTATAATCCAACTCATATATGTGTTCAATAATGACAAAATATGACATATTTTCATAAATTGGAATTCTCTCCTTGGAACCAGATATGTTTATTTCTTCAACTGCAAGAGTAGCACCACTATTTTGCATCATACTGAAGTCATCATGTTCTTTTGTATAGAACATATAACCGTTGATTACAAAACTAGTGTAAGATATAACATTTTCATTTAGTCCTCGGGCTATCCATTGAACTCATTTAGAAATTGAATTCATGTTTTCAGATAAATCCTTATAAATTTGATCTCTGAACCATCTTATAAACTGTTGATTATGTGTATTTTATATCCATCCTTCAGCCCTTGATGGATTCAAATATCTAAGAATGTATTTGTGGGATTCAATGTATAGATCAACATCTTCACTATTATGTAATATGTAAAAATGTGCTTGCTTCCACTTTGTCAAGGTAATTATAACAATAACTCTTCTAGAAATCCCTTCACTCATAAGGTTTTCACTGTGACGAGACTTTGGGAGACCAATGATTTCAACATCTGGTAGGTAATCGGTACAAAATTCAATAGATTCTTTAACAATATATCATTCTGCAATGAAACCTTCTGTCCAACTTCAATTCTTGACATACCCTTTAAAAATCTTTATATATCATTCAATGGGGTACATCCATCTATAATGGATATGACCACATAGTTGAACCTCTATGACCAAGTGAACTATCAAGAGGACCATTATATCAAATAATTATGGTATGAAGAGCATCTCTAATTCACATAATATGACTGTAATATTTTTATTCATGATAGGAAACTTTTCCAGGTCTACAACTTTACTACATATGGCTTTGAAAAATAAGTAGATTCTAGTTAATGTATGTCGTGAATTTTGAGGTAGAATGCAACAGAAAACAACAGGCCTTAAATCTTGCATAAAAACATGATAGTCATGTGATTTTAGTTCTTGTAACTTAAAATTATTCATTGACGGGACATTCTTGATATTTGATGAATACCCCTGTAAAACTTTTACACAAGTAAGGAAAAGGAAAATTTTAATTTTTTCCTATTTGGATAGAGTGTAAGCTGTTGGAGGAAGAAAATTCCACCTTTTACCCTTCACTGGTGTCAACTCTTCCCTTATCCCCATTTAAATCAAGTCCAACCTAGCCTTTATTCCATTTTTTTTTTCAGGAACATTTATAAACATTCCAATAACACTATCAAATAAATTTTTTTCTACATGCATAACATCAAGAAAATTTCTGACATACAAAAAATTCCAATATGGTAATTCAAAGAAAATTAATCTCTTTTTCCAACCTTATTTTGTAATGTTTTATTGAAAATAATGTCAATATTTTTTACTTTTTTGTATAGTTGATCACTCATTTCTGGAGATGGTGTTATACCTTGTTCAATATTTCCATCGAATGTTGTCATCCAGGATCGGTATTTATGTCATCGAGGTAAAAATTTCTGATGTCCTAAAAACACAGTCTTCGAGGAATGTTTCAATTGAACTGAGTATGTAATTTTTTCACAAATGGGACACCCCGAAATTACTTCAATTATATATCCTAATAAATTTTCATAAGCAGGGATTTCATTTATCATTCCATACAACATGGCCCTCAATGTGAATTCTTCACTTATATGAGAATCATACATTGTAACACTTGTATGCCACATAAATTTTAGATCTTCAATCAATGGATCCAAATAGACATCAGTATCATTACTGAGTTGCTTTGGTCAAGATACAAGCAAAGATAACATAATGTATTTGTGCTTCATGCATAACCATGGTGGTAAGTTATAATTTACCAACATAATGGGCCATGTATTATGAGTACTAATCTATACACCAAAATGATTTATTCCATCTGTAGATAACACAAATCAAAAGTTTCTCACCTTATCTCTAAATTTAGGAAACTTGTAATCAATTTTCTTTCACTAGGGAAAATCTATTGGATGACATAAGTTCCCATATTTAATTCTTGTATTTTTATGTCATGTTAATTATCTCACAGTTTCTTGATAGCCATATATTCTTTTAAATCATGTAATAATAGGAAAGTACCATACATATTTTGAAGGACTTTATTCATTTTTCTTGTATCGATATGTGCCACACTTAGGGAATTTTATGAGTGATTAATGGTCCTTGCAAAACAATATGAAATCATTTGGACAATCATGTATTTTTTAGATATCATTCCCATTGAACGTAAAATTCTTTTAGCATCATATGTTCAGCATGGTAGTTCATTTTATTTTGGTAGCATATATTTCAGAAGACCAATTAGTTCTATAAAGTTGGTGTCACTCCATCTCTTATAGCTTTCAAATTATATAATTTCAATACAGCTGACGATGTTGTGTATTTAGTACAACCAGTATACAATGGTTTCTTGGAACAACTATTTAACTCTTGAAACAAATTTTTACAATCACAAAGGTTATCTTCAATTTCCATTATCATTATCATTTTTTCCATGTGATCTCCATCATCTTTTACAAAGGTATTCATATCAAATGATTCATAAACCATAGTATAATCCCAATCGATGTCCACATTCAGTTTTTTCCTATGTTTAGTCTAACATTTATAGACTTGATCTATTCTGTGGAAAATTAAATGTTCTTACAACTCTTCTAGACTAATTTGTCTTGAATAAAAACAACGTAAACATAAACAAAGGATTTTATAAGGGTTTTCTGCATGATATCTTGAAAACTTGATGAAATATTTAACTCCATATTCATATTTTTTTGTCAAATTATTAGCATGCATCCATTTTAGGTTCATATCCATCCTATTGGGTTCATAAAATATTAATTTTATATAATATATAAATAAATACACATAAGATATTCATTATCAAAAGTTAAAGTTATAGACAATTATAATAAGGGAAAATCAACATTTGATTGTTTCAAATAATTTCAGTATGTTGAAGAAAATGGGTAATTGAATTTAAGAAAAGAATTAATCTACATAAAATCTTTATTAAATCCCCTAAACAAATGAAAATATAATATAGGTAATTAAGGATTAATAAGAAACTCATATATGATAAACAAGAATAATAAACTCTTATTCAATCAACTAGAAGATATAAAAATGTATTAGAACAAGTGATATAGCAACCTAAATGGATATAAAATTAGAATTTACTAATGGATTACATGAATGGAAAGTTTAAATCAAACAAATAGATAGTTTTCTCATTATTTAATATGAGAATAATGTTTGTAAATTGACAAAGGTGATGTATGAATTGAAACAAGAACTAAGAGCTTGTTATTGAAGGTTAGATGAATTATTAAAGAAACTTTAATTTAAAAAATGAGGAATTGATCATAATCATTACATAAAAAATAAATTTAGTGATATATTGAAAGTGTTTATCAGTGTGGATGACATAATATTTAGAGATCCAAGAGATTAATGATGATAATAATTTTCTACATTAACAATGACCAGTGTTTAAATGTTGATGATTAGTGAGTTGACATTTTACTTAGTTTATAGTTGACTCATGGAATTCATGGGGTATTTATTTCTCAATGCATGTATGTGAGGGAAGTTTTTTATAGATTTAAAAAGGAATATTTAAAACCTATGTTGAAACCCATTGAAAATTGAATAAAATTTTCAAATGTTTTGGATGGAATGTCAATTTATATCATGGAGTATGGGAGATTCATTATATGCCAACTTGTTTTATAGTAAAAAGTTTTGACATATTATATTTATACATATCATATAGCTATGTATCAAAGTTATTCAATGGAAATACAGTTGTTATTAGTTAAATAAATACTCAAAAAGGGGTGAAATTCTTGAAAATCTACATTTCCAAGCAAGAAATTATAATGTCTTATAGTGGTATATAGGTCTCAAAAAAGTGGTATAGCTAGAAAGGGGTAATATCAAAAGGATATTTTTTTGTAAATTATTGATAGGGGGAGTAGGATGATGATGAAAATTTATAATGTACTTGGAAAATAGTACATAGCATCAAGGTATAATTTTTCATATATTATTGTTAAAATGATTTATAAATAATGTTGGATTAATCTAAAGAGGGAGAAAAAATAGATTTTTTTTAAAAGTGTAGAGACATAGGAAGTTGGATTATTGAGAAAATGTACAACATTTAACAATAGATATAGTTTCCAAAAAAACCAAGACAACCATATATCAAACACCTGAGCTGACCCATGATAGTGTCCAAGGGACATTATCGATCCCCCTCAGGCTGGCAATAAGCACCAGGGCATCAAAAAAACACAATGTGAGTGATTTGACCAAAAAAATAAATAAAACTAATAAAAATAAAATTTAAAAAAAAAATGACATGATGCATCCATACATTGGATTCCTACACCAGCCCAGATAATTAGAAAAAAGAAGATATGAATCGGTATAATATAAAATAAATCCCTTAAACTACCTTCAACTCCCTCACACAGAAAATCCCCAGTTTCAATTTCTAAAATTTCACATGTATGGAATACCATTGATAAAATAAATAATTAAAAATATGTATGATTGCTTTGGGTGATCAATTTGGGAAATGTAAAAAAATAAAACAACCAACTAAACTCTGTGTTTCACCATCGAGTCAGAAACAATAAACTCTCCATGAGCGATCAAGAGTTGAATCAAAATTGGAAACTGAGAAAATCAAAAGGCATACCTCGCTACTATAAAATCACCGGACCACAAATAATGACATCATTAAAGAAGAAATCAAAAATGAAACCAAAAATATACAAATAAAATCAGAAGGCATGCCTCTCTAGGTTGAAGAAAATCTGAAACCCTATTCGAAAACCCTAACTTCAATCAAAAACCGAATGTCAGATGAGTTATTTGAGATGCAGTTGAGTGGTGTTATTCAAGGTTCGATTCACTAAGGAGGAGCATCAAAAGTGGGTGGCTTATGCAGAAAGTTTCTGATATCGTGACAGGTTCGCAAATGGTTAGGGTTTTTTTAATTAGATCGGGACACTTTTATCAATGCTTACAAATAAGCACTGATAAAGAGTCATTTTATCGGTGCTAAAATTATAGCGTTGATAAATTTTAATTTTATCAATGCATTTTTTAGTGCTCATAAAGCCTCATCTTTATCAGTGTGCTGATAAAGATGCTTTTATCAACGCTTATTACTTAAGCGCTGATAAAGGATTTATAATTATAATTATAAATAAAAAAATGGTCAACATTTATATATACTTAATATATATATATATAAATATAAATATAGTAAATATATTCCTTTTTAAATATATTTATTATAATTTTATAATTATTTATTTATAATTATAGGAATATTTTTAAAAAATAATATTTATATCATTATATATATTTATATAATTATACATATATATATAATATATATAAATATAGTAAATATATTATAAATTTAATAATTATTTAAATATATATAATTTTTTATTTATAATTATATAAATACTTTAAAAAATATATTTTTTTTATTTATAATTATAAATATATAATTGTATAAATATAATAAATGTATATTTATGAATATTTTTTTAAGAATATATTTTTAACATTATTAATGAATATCTAATTTTAAGTGCATTCATATATGTTAAAAATGAGTGAAATTGAATAAATTAAGAATAAGTACACCTTAACAATATTGAAAAAATGGATAAGTTTTATGTATGTGAATTGTATATAAAAATTCATTAATTATGTATATGTGGAATCAATATAATATAGATTTGATCTATGTTAAATTGAAAAATCAAACAGCATTCAATTATATATCGAGGACTATGAAATTAGTCAATATTTTTAATTCATATTAATTTTTAATTCTAAACCATTATTCAATAAATATATGACTATTTAATGTAAAGTGCATAAATATTTTTTAATATATAAATCATATTTATATACATTAATATATATATATATATATTAAATATATATAATTTAATAACATTAATTATCATAATTATCTAATTAATAAAATGTTTAATATTTAATAATTTATAATCAATTTATTCATTTTTATCAATAATTATTTAATTAATAAAAATTTTAATATTTTTTTTAATAAAATCATTTTTTATTTTTATTTTATTTAATTATTTCATTTTATTTATTCAGACCTTTATCAGTGCTAAAAAAGCACCGATGAAAGAAATATTTATCTGCTCTAAAAATAAAAGCATTGATAAAGGATACCCTTTATTAGTGCTAAAAAAACGTTGATAAAATGTTAAATTTATGAGCACTTTCCTCAGCGCTGATAAATATGCCATTTATCAGCATTTGTTTCTAAAACTGTTAAACACGGGTTTTGTAGTAGTGTATACTCCTAGGAAGGGGAATGTAGTAGGATATTATATCAGTGGGAGATCTTATTCACAGTTGCTGAGTGGGGAATCAGAGCAATTTGTCTCATTGAAGTTATTCTTTGTGGATGGAGATGGAGCAGATTATCTCCATTTATTGGTTGTTACCTATCCACTTCTACAACGATTCAGGGAGGCACATCTTGGGGATACTGACTATGAGACCCTACGTACTCAGATATCCATTGGACATGCTCCTGATGAATTTTCTGAAGGTGGGTAGCATGTCATTATTTTTAGAGGATGCACGATGGTATCAGTGACATTAAGGGAGGGGGTTCTCATAGAGTTTCATATATATCCTTTGGCGATACATCTAGGTGTGTAAAAGATGTATCAGGATCTCTGATGTTAGTTTTGGTGGACAAGGATGAAGAAGGAAGTTTCATAGTTTGTCTCTAGATGCCTTACTTGTTAGAAAAGTGAAGGTTGAGCACCAAGTTCCAACGGGTTTAGCTCAACCCCTTAAGGTTCTAGAGAGTAAGTAAGATTATATATCCATATAATTCATGATGGTCTTACCACATATGTCTCAGGGACATGATTCTATCTATTTTATCGTAGACTGTCTCACCAAGTCGGCCCACTTCCTAGCTATTCAAGAGAAGTGTTCAGTAGAGATCTTGGTATGCCTCTATGTGCAAGAGATAGTCAGACTCCATGGAGTTCCATCAACGACCATTTTTTTACCATGATGTTTGCTTTACATCTTGGTTATGGAAGAGATTATAAGAGGATTTTGGGACTCATATGCTCTTGATCATAGCATTTCACCCCCAGACTGATGGCTAGACTAGGTGAACAAATTAGATTCTGGAGGACATATTACAAGCTTGTGTGTTGGGATTTGGATATAGTTTTGAGGATCATATTCCATTAGTGTAGGTTTTGTAAAAAAATATCTATCATTACACCATTGGTATGACACTATTCGAGACTTTGTACGGGTGACCCTGCAGTTCACCACTTTGCTGGACTATCCCAGGAGAGTCAACACTTATGGGCCCGGAGTTGATGAGACCTATTATGGAGAAGGTGCAGATCATCTAGGAGCATATGGGGACTACACAGAGCCATCATAAGTCTTATAGGGATTGACTATGGAGGCCTTTCAAGTTTTATTAGGGATACCATGTGTTCCTATAGGTTTTACCTCGACATGAATTAAGGATATTTGGAAGGGTCAGAAAGTTATCTCTAAGATTAATTGGCCCTTTACAGATACTGCATAGACTTAGAGATGTGGTGTACCAGTTATCTCTACCACCGTAGTTAGATCGAGTACATAACATCTTCCATGTGTCGCAGTTGAGGGGGTACATGCATGACCCATCACACATTATCAATTGGGGTGATCTGGACATCAAGGATAGAGCTACCTTTGCTGAGTACCCGGTTGAGATCAACGATTGGTAAGAGATGATCCTTTATGGGCATGTTATTCATTTAGTTCATGTTTGTTGGTAGCATAATAATCTTCAAGAGAGCACCTAGGAGTGGGAGGCTCATATTCATGCTTAGTACCCACATCTTTTTGTTTATCCACTTATTTTATCTTTTCGAGACGTAAATCCCTAAGGTGGGGAGAATGTGATTACTTGGGTTTTCCATGTATTATCTTTTGGATATTGTATGGATTATTTTTCGAGACCAGGATCTGAGAAAACATGAAATTCTGAGGCCCAGTGTTCCCAAAATAAATATTTTAAATGTATTAAATATACTAAATAGCACAAGCACATAGTTTTCCTGAAAAGGTAGAATAACTTCTAAATGGGGGTACGAATCATAAATATGCATCATTGAGTTCAGAATATAGGTTTTAACCTTGGTGCAACATAACCTTTATTGGTGTGAGGTTTTTTTAGTAAAGTCGTTGTGGGCATGAAATGAATAAAATAATTAATTATTTTATTTTATTTTATTTTGTTGATGTAGTGACCTAACCTATTCTATAAGTATACGGATATGGGGGGATTCCTAGGTTTATCCACTAAAACCTAGAGTTCTATAGGACCATTAGAGATCATTAAAGGGGATTCTATTGGTGAATGATGACCGGATCAAAGATCAATGACCGATGTAAGATGAAATCAAAGGATCTCACCAACAATCATGACGCAACTCCATTCATCTTCAGCAATCGATCTAAATCGAGGTTGAACATTTGTTTTGATTAGATTATTTCCCCGTTTATGATTCCTACAATTAATGAAAATCAATCAACTAATATATTGATTTGAGGATCATGCATGTTGCGGGATGGGTTAGTTTATTTTAGTAATTGGGGAATCAATTTGTGATTATTTGATTATCTCTTCATTTATCATTCTAATAGAAATAAATCGAGGTCGAAATGAACATCATATGAGTTCCTATTCCTCATGTATGTTCTTTGTAAATTTCTTTCCCATTTCTCATTCATCGCGGGTGATTACCTTGGCCTAAATTTCGACAAAATCTGAAGAATCAAACATTGCACACCTGTTTATTAGCGCAATGATTCAATATCATAGATCTAGGATTGACATGATATGATGGTAGTGCGACGATGGAAGTAGAAGTATATCAGATGATATAGATACCTAGTTTTCATGTTCTTCACCACACAATGAATAATTATGTTCAAAGGAATTTTCTAAATGGATTTGATAGTTGATTTTTGATGAATCGATGACAGTAAGGCCTGACTAATGACACTCCTTGATTTTGGCACAAGATGTGGCTAGATTGGTAGTTGGAGTAGTGGAGAAGATGCATGCAATCCAGATATGGATTTATGGAAAATCTTGATCAACACAGCGTGTACTATAGAGTTACACGTAGTGTGGGGCCCTCTCAATGACAGCTAGGGTTTTGGGATATATTTAAGGATCACACGGCATGTGACCCCTCACTGATGGCTCGGTATGTACCTCAAAGGGTACATGGGAATGACTTTAAGTACACATCTAGAGGCACATCGTGTACCCCTACATGGACACGGCCAGGCCAAGCATATATGGGCTAAGCTGTGTACTGGTACATGGGAAGAAGTACACAGGTAGCAGCACGTCATGTACTATTACACGGACACGGGCCATTTACATAGGCAGGACCTAGGGTTGAAGGGACACGATGTTTACTCCTATTACACACCATTTACTCCTTAAATATTTTCTTGGATATCTTGTCCTTTGTATCTTGGATAAGTTTCATTGGGGTGTATTCCCCATATCCATTCCTTGAGGGTAAGTATGGAATCACCTCCTATACATAGGACAACGATCCCTTCAGCAGGACTTCTTGGATAGAGTTTTTAGAATCCTTCTGTGAGGCCTAGAGTGAGATCATATATCATCTTCTTTCCCTAGGTGGAGTTCTTAGTATCATTGTGACCAACACTATGCAGGCACCAATCCTCTACTTAGCAGGTTATTTCAGATTGAGTTGTTGGTAACCCCCATGGCCCTGGTTGTGATCCTCATATGTGTATCATATCTCTTCGAAAGTCATCGGTGTTATCAGACTCATAGAGTGTTTTCTCCTGGATGAGTTTTTTGTGTAACTTTTGAGCTATAATCCTAGCATCGCATTACGAATGTGACTTTACCTTAAGACTATGTGTCTTTGTTGAGTATATCTGGATATTCTTATTATATGAATTGTAGACATATACCTGTGTAGAGTTGACTATTATTATTTTATTATATGCTTTGTGGTTTGGGGGTGACCTAATAGGTATTGTTATACTCACCCTTACATGAGCTTTTCCCACACATGTTGTGTCTTGTGCAGATGATCGACCTTTTGATAGAGTCCTAGATGGACTAGGACCAGATAGTTCTTAGTGAGACCACACAAACCAGGGTGTGTTCCTATGGTATCTTAATAGTAGTCCCTATATTTTCCTTCAGGTTAGACTTATTTTTAGATTCTCTATGGTGGGATTGTATTTGGATATGTCTACTTTCTATTACTTCAGTTGTACTCTGGTTATGGGATTTATATGTATGCATGCACATTTGTTCAGTTGTTTTTATATTTCATCATTGTATGGGCTTGGATATGTGTGTGGGTGGGTGGGTACCTAGGATAAGGCCTCCCATATTAGTAATATTTCTACTCATTGCGAGTCTTCATCCCCTGGCCTATTGGAGGTGGGCTTGGGGAGTTGCAGCATGGGCCCCATTAGGACAGATCATGACAGATACATGATTTAATAAATATTGAAATATAAAACACTTGAATTTTATCTACAATTATTGTACTTATAATATTATCATTAAAAATCAAATAATCTTCCAAATCTAACCTTGAAGAATCTTATATCCTATGGATGCTTCTTCATCCACTATCAGTTGTTTCTTGCAACTATGTGTTGCACTGTTTTCCCAACTTCATTTATTCATCTCCATTTTTATCTATGTTATTTGGGGTTGAGTGTGTTAAGGTTGTGGATAGTTCTTATAAAGGAAGATCCTGGTTGAAATCTCTTGGACCTTTGTGAAAATTAACAACTTCTTACACTCAGTTGTGATCCCCCTAAAAAAGGATGATATAGTGAAAATCACCAAACTCATAGAATAGAGTGTTGGTGGAGTGGACTAAGGGATTTTTTCCCCAAACCACTATAAATATCTTGTGTTTTATTTTTTTGGTTAAGGAATTTTCAAAACTCATATACCTTGAAGAGGGTGGTTTTAAAGTAAAGAAAATTTTCAAGAAATAAATTCACCCCCTCTCGAGTCATTGTACATCCATTCTTAGGAAAACAATTGGTATCAGAGCTTGTAACATTTGATTTCTCAAATTTTAAATGTTAAAGAATTAAGATAATCTTAAAATGGCTATTATTACTTGTAATAGGGAAGGTATGTCTATAGTAGGAGAACCTTGCTTTAATGGTGAAAATTTTGAGTGCTGGAATGCATGTATGATAATTTATCTAAATAAAGTTGATCTAAATATTTATCTTAAAGTTGTGAAGACCTATGAAATTCCAAAGACATAACCAAAAACATGGTATAGTGATATAGAATTCAGCTATGACCTATACTCCAAATATATGAATGTTATTATTTGTGGACTATATCTGGATGATTTCAATCAAGTATCATAATGTCAAACTACTCATGAAATGTGGACTACTATATCAGTATCTTATTAAGAAATATACAATGTGAGAGATCTTTAATACAAAACAGTCAAGCTGAAATTTAACATCTTTATAATGCTAGAAGGAGAAAACATCACTCAAATAAATGGAAGAATCACTAAGATTTTGAATAATGTTGCTGATTTAGGAATGCCAATTCTTAAGCCAGATCAAGCCTTGAAAGTTATAATAATTCTAAAACCCAGATGGATTGGAATCTCAATTTTCATTAGACAATAAATAGAGGTAAAAAAAATTAAAATAAAAGATCTTATTATAAATATTATGATGTAAAAGGTTGGGATGGAAGTTGAAGATGGGGAGCATAAATTGGTTAAGAAGTAAACTACTGAATTGAATATTTATAATTCTAAATATAATAGAAAAACATGAGTATACAAATTTTTGAATCATCTGAAGAAGAAGTACCTCATGTAATTTAAGATCAAATGATGAACTTTCACAATTTGCAAGAAAGTTTAAAAAATTATATAATAAGATAATAGATTTTAGAAAACCTTTTAATAAGTAAAAAAGGAATGATGAAACTCTAAAGAAGTTAGATGTTATGAGTGTAAGAATATTGGGCACATCAAGCTAGACTTACCTCAACTACAAGAAAATAAAAATTTTGAGAAAAAAAAATTTCAAGAAGGTTGGATATAATAATAAAGACAATAAGTCCATCAAATCCACATGGAGTGCCTCTGAATATTCTTTTGATAATACATATTTATATTCAAAATCTAAAAAAGGAAAATATGTATTTTTTAGAATATTCATATTAGGTACACACTTATTATTTTTCTGAGCATGAGTTTGAATCAAAAAATGAAAATTATTCTTATAAAGAATTAAATTAATATTGTACCATGTTGTAAACTATGTATGAAAGTCTGAAAAAGAAAAAAAAATCCCTCATAAACTCTTATAATGATATTATTAGTGAAGAGGAGGACTTAAATAAAAAATAGATTTCAAAACCAAGTTGGAAAACTCTATAGCGTCATGTATTGAATAGGATAACAAAATTAAGAATTTACAAAAGGAAGATCAAGATCTTAAAGTTGTTGCAAGTGTTTTTACTAAGGAGGTATTACTTAAATAAAATCATTTGTAAAACCTAACATAAAATAGAGAGTATGGTATGGGAATCAAGGTTGGAAACCCCAAGCTTTATAAAAAATATTTTACTCTAATTTATAAAAATAAAACTATGTCTAGTATTACTTTATTTCATTGTGGAATAAATATAAATTTTTAATATGACTACTATATAAGAAATCCAAAAATATGTAGACTAAATAAAATTTTTATTTGTACAAAATTTTCCAATTTAAATTTTAATTTCAAAAAATGAAAATATATTTGGGTCTCCAAATCTTTTATAGCTAACATTGTTGGACCCAAGAGTGTTTGGGTACCAAAAAATTTGGTTATATAATTTGTCTTTATAGGGAACTAGCCACATGAATAGTAATGAAAAATGTTTTATGGATAGTGGCTATTCAAGGAAAATGAGTGGTGATTTCTCTAACTTCCACTCATTATCTAAGATTGATGAAGGTTATGTCGCATTTTGTGATAAGACAAAAGAAAAGAAAATTGGCATTGGATCTATTAGAATCCCATAATCTATCCTCATCAACAAATTAATCTATGTTAAATGCTTAAATCATATCCTGATAAGTATTTCTCAACTATGTGATTATGGTTATTTGATTTATTTTTCTAACAATGCCTACTCAGACATTAAGGAAAAATCTCTTTAAGTTTAGAGTACCAAGAACGTATAATGTCTATACTATAGATCTTAATTCTCTGTGTAGACAAAATGTAACTTGTCTAGATATTGAAATTAATGAATCTTGGATTTTTCATAGAATATTTTAACATTTAAATGTTTACTCCTTGAGAAAATTATTTAAAATAAATTTGATTTCTGGTTTTCCTATCCTTAAATTGGATAAAAAGAAACTATGTGATACATGCCAAATGAGAAAGGAACACAAGTCATTTTTTAAACCAGTTAAAGATTTTTCTACTTCTATAATCCTAGAACTTATCCATATGGATTTATTTGGAGTTTCTAGAATATAAATACATGTTGGAAAATCCTTTTTTTATGTTTTAGTTGAGGATTTTTCATGATTTAATTGGGTATATTTTTTTAGACTTAAAATTTAATCTTTCACTATTTTTATTAACTTTTGTAAACTTTTGAAAAATTAAAATATTTCAAAAAAATTATCTTTAAGAATTGATCATGAAGTATAATTTGATAATCTTGAATTTAATTAATTTTTCTCATAACAGGGTATTAAACATGCATTTTTTTCCCAGAACACCTCAACAGAATGGTGTTGTTGAAAGGAGGAATAGTAATTTGCAAAAAAAATCTAGAATAATGTTATGTGAATATAATATTACTACACATTTTTTTGTGGAAGTTGTAAATACAATATGTTATGATATTAACAGAGTTCTAATATGGAATATCTTGAAGAAAACACCCTATGAGTTAGAGAATAATATAAATCCAAATTTAAGATACATTAAATTGTTTAGATGTAAGGTTTATATCTTGAACACAAAGTATAGTCATGGTAAATTTGATCCAAAAGTTGATGAAGGAATCTTCTTGGGTTATTCTACTAGTTCCAAAGCTTATAGAGTTTTCAAAAAAAGTTCAAGGATTATTGAAGAATCAACTTGTGTGAAATTTGATAAGAGTGGTCCTTATAATCACAAAATGACTCAAGTTTATGAGTTAAGTGATTCTATTAAAGTCATGAGACCTGAACCTCTTTTTAATAATGAAAAGGATGATTATTTGGAACTTGATTTTGGTGAACGAAATCCTAAAAATATTGATACTAGTGAACCAGAAAGTGTGTTAACCAGACAAACTAGAAACCTTAAATACCATACTATATAAATAGTTATATAAAGATTAAATGATAGAGTTATGAATAGAATAAATATATTAAATCTTTTATAATTATATACCTTTTTATCTCATCTAGAACCTAAAACCATAGAATAATCCTTAACTGGTGAGAGTTGGGTTTTAGAAATTCAAGAAGAGTTAAACTAGTTCAAAAAGAACAAGGTATGTGAATTAGTTAATAGACCCTAGGACTATCCTATTAATAGAAATAAATGGGTATTTAGGAAAAAACATGATGATCATGGTGTGATCACTAGTAATAAAGCTAGTTTAGTTTCAAAATGTTATAACCAAGAAGAAGGAATAGATTATAAAGAAACCTTTCCCTAGGTGGAAAGTTTAAAAGTAATTAGAATCTTGTTAGAATATATATCTCATATTAATTTGAAAATTATATTATATGGATGTAAAATATAACTTTTAAAATGAATTTTTAATGGAGTAAGATTATGTTGAATAGCCTCCTGGTTTTGAAAACCCTCATTTTCAATATTCAGTTTTTAAACATACCAAAACTCTCTATGGACTTAAATAGGAACCTAGAGTATGATATGAAAGATTAAGATCTTTTCTTTTATCAAATGGTTTTAATTTTGAATTAGAATACCCCACTCTTTTTAAGAAAACTTCATAAATAGGTACTTTTCTTATGCAAATATATGTTGATGATGTTATTTTTGGGTCAACAAATCAAAAAATATGTAATGATTTTTCAAAAGTCATGCAAAAAAGAATTTTAGATGATCATGATGGGTGAGTTAAACTATTTCCTTGGATTTAAAATTTATCAAAAATGTTTTTAAAATGATTTAAACCAAATAAAATGCATACTTGGTTTACACAAAAAGTTTGGACTTGAAAATGGTAAGACCAATTCAACTTTTAATGGAAAATCAGTTGGCAAAAAGTTATATAGAGTAATAATTAGGATCTTGATTTATTTTACCACAAGTAGCTCATACATTATGTTTTTGTTATGTCATTGTGCTAGATTTCAATCTAATCTAAAATAATCTCATTTAATTGCTTCTAAAAGAATTTTAAGGTACTTAAAAGGAACTGTGTCCCTTTATTTACTTTTTCCAAAAACCAATCATTTTAATTTAACCTCATACTCGGATATTGACTTTAGTGGGTGTATACTAGATAGGAAAAATACCTAAGGAACATGTCATTTTCTGGGTAAATCCTTAGTATCATGGTCTAGTAAGAAACAACATTTTGTAGCATTATCAACTACTGAAGTAGAATATATTATAGCTAGAAGTTACTTTGCACATGAGATATGGATGAAACACACCCTAATGTATTTTGGATTTGATTTTAATTGCATTTCAATAAAATATGACAACACAAGTGAAATAAAAATTTCAAAGAATCGGATAACCCATTCTAGAATAAAGCACATTAATTTAAGGAATCATTTCTTTAGAGATCAAGCACAAAAAGTGACATCTATTTAGAATTTATTTACATTGAAAATCAAATAGCATACATTTTTACAAAACCTTTACCTTCTAATAGATTGGATTTTATCAATTAGATAGTGTTATTGCTGGTAATTCCAAGCACTCAAGATCGATAAGAAAGGTATTGAGTGGAAAAGCCGTTGATTTTGGATGGCTTGACAAAACTGATATGTTACTAAAGAAGGAAATCAATCACCAAGGATGGGAATATGTTTTCAATGATAATATAATGGAGTTTTTATTTGATATGGAAGTTCATGAGTTTTATGAGACTGCGGTGTTTCATTTTGGGGATTTAGAAGATCTTGTTACAATAACTGTAAATCATAAAGAGTTTTCAATATCCTTGGTTGTAATGGTTGAAGTATTTAGATGCCCTCATGAAGGTCATTTCAATTTCAGCATGCCCCTTATCTTACATTGAAAAATCCAACCCTCCATAAATAATGAAGTCTCTTTGTGGAATACCTAATATAGAGAAGAATCTAGTAAAGGACTTAGATCCTGAAAGTAAATCTCTAGTGAAGTTTATCTGATCTATAATTTCCCAGTGTAATAATGATTTTGTGAATATTTTGTTTTATTATGTCACTTTATTATAATTTTTTTGATAGAAAAACATGTAAATATGGATAGATATGTATTAAGATATATGTTCCATGTTTAGAACAAAAACTGTTAATTTCTATCCTTTTGAGAGAATTTTGACACTGATATTTTTCAAAGTCAGTGTATGCCTGGATGAAACTGTCATGACCCCCTCCCCCCAAGGATACCCCTCCTGGGCTAGCAATAAAAAAAGGAGATAGTGACCCATGAGTCCCGCCTCTAATAGTCCCTGAGTTGGAAACTAGCACCAAGGGTATATGAATCTCATAATATAGGAGGCATTACCATTTATAAGGAAATAAGATCAGGAGATATGATGGATCATACACAAAACAACTCTAAGACATATATAAAAGAAATACAAAAGTAATCACATATGCTTGCATAAAATAGAACTAATGCAAATAAAATAAAGTATCCAAAGTAAAGTACCCAAAAGCAAGCTAAAGCAGCGACTCCGCAACTGTCCCAAGCCTAAGCTAGTAACACCCAGCATGGTCTACGTAATCCTCCTGGAAACTTGAAAATAGTTTTATATATACATGGTGAGAATACAAGTATACTCAATAAGAAAAACAAAGTATCTCATGCACATGTGAGGGAAACATACTAATGATACTGTGAGAAAATAGCAGAACCAAACAACACCTAACTAGTATACTAACTATCCCAATCTTACCAAGGCATGATCACCAAATAACGCAAGTCAAGTAATGTAATATAAGTAAAGCACATCAGTGATATGGTACCCTGCACCACTTCCCATTGATTAGCTAATCTTGCCTAATGACAAACATCCTCACGCTCCCACCTCTTCTGAAAGTACCTTGTCACAACCTACCCACAAGCACCTGGGCCTCACAAACCACACCACATCCCACCTGCAAACACCTGGTCCATAAACCGCATCACATCACATCTGCAGACACCTAGGACACAAACCACAACACATCCCGCCCATAGACACTTGGGCCACAAACCACATCACATACCACCCGCAAACACTTAGGCCACAAACCACACCACATCCTAAAAACATCTAGGAAATCATAACGCATCTCATCCCAAAGACACATGAGAAAACACAACACATCTAATCATAAAGACACCTAGGAAATCACAACTCACCCGCACACACATGGGCCTCACAAACCACAACCTACCCAAAGAATCTTGGGTTATCACTTTCTGGAAGAGGGAGCAAGGAAGAGAGGGTGTCCATCCATCCATCCTCCCACCATGATGTTTGGGAAAGACACCCTCCCCCATGACGATGGGGGTGTTCGGCATGTAGTGCTCAACTAGGGTTGGGTGCATATATAAATCACAATAAAAAATACAATTATATACATATATGATACCAAACACTCAAACCTAACCTATGGGTTTCCAGAAAGAAAATAAACTCACAATACTACCACCTTTATTGCTACCTCTAAACATATAACACCACACAACAATCCAAAACATCCTTTAAATTTCCAACTAATTTCATTTAACCATACCATTCATTTTATTATTTATCATTAACCACATTTAACCACACAACCCATAATTTATTCATCCATTAACCATTTCCATTCTATTATCCAATCCAACCCAAGTCATTATACATTTTATTAATCAATTGTTTATTCATTCCATCACTACATGGGAAACCACTAAGCACAACACACCATAGGTAACACAGAAATACTCATTTCATAAGGTGAAGAGCCTGATAAATTTAGGTGTATCCACATTAAAGACATGTTATTCCATTTTCTACACATTTAATACCCATTTGTGGTATATCATATATCAATCACTAGATACAGGGTGAATATTTTTGCATGTTATTAATGGTGAATCACCCATACCAAAAACTATTGTCATTCTTTAAACTCATCCCACTCAGATCACATATCAATAGAACCAACCCCCTACTCACAACCTCATCTAGTAACACATTATCGCACAACCAACTCGCAACCCTGTTTCACAACACTTCTCATCCATCCCACAATCAATCAATATCTCAACCTAAGATTCCATTATATAGCTAGGTTGATGTATCATCTAAAATTTCATCCATAACACCACCCAGGCCAACCCATAGCAGACAATTGTGTGCATAGACATACCACAACACAAACTAGAGAAAACCTGCACATCACAACATAGCCACTTCACATTACACCATTCCCATGCATGAAACCACAACCATTCCACACATAATATCATAGAAAACAACGTAACACATTTTTAGATTTAGAAAAGGAGAAACTTATCTAATTACACTTCATTATTTAAGGGTGTTATCACACAAACCAAATCCTCGGGCATCCATTCATTAGCCGAATTTATGTGATTAACCAATTTCCATGTGTAAATGTTCAAAAGGAACCAAAAAACATGAAAACCATTTAGTGCACAAACAAGGGTCCCCAACGACCATGATTTTCAATGAGGCATCAAGCCCATATAATTCACAATATCACAATCATAATATCAAAACCGTAAAGGCATGAAAATTAAATCCTCCTACCCCTTTCAATTTCATTTAACCAATTATTATCTTTGATTAACCTGGCACAAACATGATACATAGGTGAAAAAAATTAGATCCCTTCTACATGATGCACAAATTAAGAGAAATAAAGGAAACCCTACCTCAAAAGGGTTTCAACGATCTTCTCACAAGAATGGGCCACGCAACGGATCTCTGATCACCTCTCCTGTGATATCTGCATCCATCTGAGGATGTCGTGGAACCACCGCACCAACAAAAACCAAAGAGAATCCCATTTAGAACCATAGGAGATCATACTTCATCACATTTCAAGAAGAAATGATAGTGGAAAGAGACCAAATTGGAAGAAACCGCACGAACGGAGGAAGAATGCACCTTAGATCGAATATGGATCACCATGGATCAATAGAGGGAATCTAGGAATCAATACTTGGCATAGGAATCCTCAAACTACTGAAGAGGGGTTGTTAGGTTGCCAGGGGTCGAGGGAGGGTCACTATATCCATAGGGTTTAACCATTTAACAACTTGAGTGGTTGGGAAAAACTTAAAACATTACAGCAATGGGGTATTACATGACGTGTAATCCCCTTTAATGTTGTGTAATACCTCTAGGTTGGTTTCTGCTAAAAAACCCGTTGCCTTTCAATTTATTTTATTTTTCAAACCTTGAAACATTACACATCATGAACCACCCATAAAAAGCTATGAAACCAAACTTTGCATTGTGTAATCTACTTACATGACATGTAACCCCTATAACAACTTTGTTGCACCCTTGACTCCTATAAAAACTCCTAAAACCTCCTCCAAACACCATTAACACCCAAAACTGACAAAGTAATATATTTTGAAGACACATACCATTATATAAATCATGTATACATGTTTTTATGGGTTAAAAAACTTAAGTTCTGGAGTTCTAAAATGAAGTTGATTTTTTTGGAGTTCTTCTACAAGAAATTTACTACTAATTAGAACCAAGGAGGAGATGGAATAGAACCCTAATTACATTTAAGGGGAGATTTATTAAGTGATAGTTGTTGCTATCATACCTAAAAAAGTTACCACTGGTGTGATTTCACCCTTAGAAGAACCAGTTATGAGTATAAGAGTAGAAGATTCATTAGATAATGAAACTCTTTATAATAGATGCTAAAGAGCATGAGTTATTATATCATATGAGATTTTAACTGAGGATGTAACTATACCAGAAGTTCAATCAGAAGTGCATAAAGTGGTGATTGATATGCCATTTATTCCCACCATTCAACCTTTTGTTCTACCAGTTTCTACTGTAAGAGAATATTTGGATTCAATAATTATAATTTTGGTCATTTTTGGTTAAGAGAAGACTATATATATTGCATCGAGAGTTATTCATATTTTTGAAATATCATCATATACAGAGACTAGTTGAAAATTTATATGAGAATATGTTAGTTTTATTAGTTAAAGAGTCATTGGTAATGATAAAGAAAAATAAGAAGAAGTTGACGAAACTAATTTTCTAGTGGCCAAAAGAAAACCAAGGCCAAAATCTAGAGATCCATGTCCTATCGAATAATTACCTCAGGTTTATGAGAATCAAAAAGTTGATGAAAATAATTCTGTAAATGAAGGTCGAAGTGCAGAAGTGCACCAGGTATTTTTGTCAATTTGTACACATTATACCAACTCTAACATTACTATAATGAAGCTTGATACTTCTGATGAACAAGCTCGTGCAAGTTATTTTGAGCTAGTTTTTAAGGTAAATTTGTTGAAAAATGAGTTTATTGAGTCTTGAGTAGAGGTAAGGACTCTTCATGAGCAAGATATTTCCAAAAATGATTTTGATGATCTAAAAGTGTTGATTCAATTGATTATGGATAAAATCTCAAAATAATTGATGGGAGAATCCTCATACCAAGAATCATTCAACCAGGATATGATAGAATTGAAGTTGTAAGGTGTATCTCATTCCATAGATATGCTAAGTGTTGTTTCCAACCCCAGTCCTTTAAGAAACCACCACCAAAAAATCATCTTGTTCCATAAGATTGATTTGGTTATTTGTGATGTTTGACTCATATTTTATGGTTTCTCTCAAACATTTGAATGATTATTTACTTACCTTTTTATATTTTTAACTATTATCCTTCATTGTTCTATATTTTTCATCTATTACAGTTATTATATGTTTCTTTATTATTGAATATTTTTATTGTTACTTTTTCCATACCGTCCATGCCAAATTCTATTCATATTTATTATATTTTATTATAACCATTTATATATGTTCATGTGTGATAATGAGTTACTTTTTGAATAAATTACAAATGAATTTATCTTATGATTCAATCACTTTACAATCATAAAGATATCAATTTTATGGATGCTGAATTTTAGATTCTTAACAAAGGAATTTATATTACACTGGATGTCTATCTTACATATAACATAATTATCTTATGAGAAATTAAATTATCTTCCACATGCTCAAAATCAGAAAGTTTAAAAGGAAATTAAGTAAAGTCAGTTATCTGAAAAAATGGGCATTCGTAAAAGAATTATATTATGATTATCAAAGAAATCATTTGAAGTTATTTATCTTACGGGAATAGAAGGTTATCTTATGAAGTTTTTCAAGAATGATTTATCTTAAACAAACTGTAAATTTAGTTTATCATATGAAATGAAAATGTTAAAGATTTCAAGTGTTTTATCTTATAATGTTGTACTAAAAATTATCTTACAAGAATAGTTTTATCAGACATTTATCAGATGAAGATCAATTTATCTTATGGATTGTCAATATTATACTTGTATCATTGATATAATCTATCGATAAGTAAACTTATGCCTTTAAGTGTATTATAAAAGGAGTTGTCTAAATAAGTAAATATTGATTTAGATAAAGCAAATTTTTGGAAAGGATGGAAAGATCTAATAAAGAAAATTTTTGTTATCTCTATCATAGAAATGATTCCATATTTAGAAAAGAAGGAAACATTCTATTAAGAACCTGTCTCTTTAAATTTTTAAAGGATTATTCACTTGACCATTATGATTATCAATAATAATAAATTTCAAATTCAAAAAAGGAGATATAAATAGAAAAGTTTTTCATTACATGAAAAAAGTGCATGTACATAAAAAAGAAACAATATGTTCTTAAAAAAATATCAAAATATGAAACACTTAAAGATGTTATACAATTTTTGTACTTACCAAGTTATCCTTAGAAATTAAAGATCCTTCCATATATGACCTTAGAATAATATCATATCCTCTTGATGCTTCTCCACCCTCTGTCAGTTGATGCTTGTAACTATGTATCGCACCATTTTACCAACTTCATTTATTCATCTCTATTTTTATCTACACTCTTTATGATTGAATGTGTAAAGGCCATAAATAGTTCTTGTAAAGGGAGAGTCCGATTGAAATCTCTTAGACCTTTGTAACAAGTAACAACTACTTGCATTCGGCTGGGTACCCCCAGAAAAAGGGATGATATGGTGAAAATCACCAAACTCATAGAGTATAGTGTTGGTGGAGTGGACTATGGGATTTTTATTCCCCAAACAATTATAAATCTCTTGTGTTTGATATTTTCCATTGTGCTTTTATTTCCACTAATTTTTTTGGTTAAGGAAAGATCGTAACCTATATACCTTGAAGAGGTTGGTTTAAAAGTAAATAAACTTTTCAAGGATGCAATTCACCCCCTCTTGAGTCTTTATACAAAAATTCTCAAGACAACCTGGGAGACCATGTTCCAACCACACAACAATCATTGGGAATCTCATCCAACCATGCACTTGAGATTCACATGGATTTATAGGCCCTACGAGCTCACTAGGTACCACCTGTTCACTCCCTTTTTCATCCCCTAAAATAAGAAACAACCAATAACTCACATATCAAAAGTAAATAATAAAAATGAAATAAAAAACTCAAAGATAGACTTCCCATGATTACTTAGAGTTCTGAATGTAGAATATCTTGCTAAACTCTTCCTACATGTACCACATGAGTCCCAATAGTCTTATCTCCAATCTACAATTACTGCCCAAATAACAAAGGGTGCTTTGGTACCATTTTTCATGAAAAACATGAGTTATCCCTCCATCGAACACCTGAGTCATCTCATAACACACCTGAGTCACATTCCCAATCACCCCTGGATAGAAACTAGTGTCATAGCATCAAACAAAGTCAATTGGGAATGGATTCACCCAATAATCAAAGTTAATAAACAATAGAAAAAAATGCATGACTCATCCCTATATTAGATGTCCATGCTAGAATAAAATAAGCAGTAAATCAATATTAATAGTTTAAACACATAACTAAAATAAGGAAAAAAAATTCCTTCACTCACCCTAGTCTCCCTCCCCTATAAAAAGATATAAATCCACCTCCAAATTTCTTTTCTTCAGCCATCACAAATATAACACACCTCCGATAAATTAAAATAAAACAGTAAAGGCCTACTTGTACAATGCGATAAAGAGAAATAAAATAGATAAAACAACCAAAATACCTCTGTGTGACCATAGGTCACCATCCAACGATAACCAAATTAATTCTCAAAGAGTGGTAAGGATTAAAAATAGAACCTACAACTGAAATGATGATAGGCATGATCAATTAAGCTCAGTGGGAATGCCAAAATAAACCACATCCCATGTCTAAGTCTTTAAATAAAGGATATGTTTTATGCTAGTTTGAAATACATTATCAAAATAGGTTTTCTATTACATAAAAACCAATCACAATTCATTAATATTTTTTAAATCTTTTTTTTCTTTTAAATGAAAATAATCACTTGGAAAACATTTCATCATCTTACACCACTATTATTGAATAAACATTTTGAAACCCACTTTTCTAGATTTTTAAAGATATTTATCTTTCAAATCCTTTTTAAAAAAATTTAAAGCATCAAGGAAATAGTAAATCTACTTTAACAATTTAAAGATGTCTCTCTTTCAAATTCTTGTTCCCATGCACGAGCCATTGGGGAGGTTGAATCCAAATTCCCAATGGAAACCAATCATATCACATCATAATATAGTTTAGTTAGTGTTGTATCATGATCCTTGGCTAGTTAGGGAATTCCAATGCCTAGCATACTGGTCCTAATCATCCCACCTAGGTGTTTGGGGTTCACATGTGCTAACCTTTTTCCAAGAAAGCCATTCCATTCATCAAAACCCACATGCCACATTAAACCATTTCCTCATCAAGTTTAAGGAAAAAATTTGAGCAACTGTGAAGCATATAATTCAACTTTCAAAACCATCAATGACTGGATTTTATTAATTAAAACACTCTTTATGAAACACCAGAAGAAATATAAACCATGCCAATAGTGTCTTTAGATTCTATTTTAGAAAACCACCTTGAAACTCATTTGAAATATGATTTGGATATTCAATTATATTTCTAGAGTAACCTTAAATTCTTATATACATATACATTTACACACACATGCATTATTTTCTAATTGCACAAATTTATACACTCACATGGGAATTGTTAAGGTAAGGTATCCTCCTCCCTTATCCCCTTTTCTTTATCTATTTTATTCTCTTATTATACTACTCACACCCCGTGGCTGAACCCTAACCCAATTTAGGGGTTTACTTTGCTTGATTTTTGGTACCTAGGTTTTATGAACCTTGGCTAAGGATGATTCTAGCTGCAACTATTGAAGGTGATGAGTTGTTCATCTATTATAGGTAGGGTTTGGTATATTCCTTCTCTTTAATTCGAATTTAATTAGGTATTTCTTGACTTTTGGGTCCCTCTTTGTCCTCTAGGGTATCTTTGACCTCATTGATGTGGAATAGAATCATCATTATCAAAGGCAATGAGTTTCAAGTAGGTTTCTCCTTGTATTTTGCCTTTAAATTTTGAAACCTTGATTACTTGTATTTTTTATTCATTATTTTTATATTAAATGGTAATATAAAAAAGTGTTTGAGGTTTATTTTGAAAGAAATTGAGGCTTTTTTTATTCCAAATAAAAGTGACAGTTTATACTTTTGACTTCAAATTTAGAAATCTATTTTATTTATTTTTATAAACTGATTGTTTGATGGAAATTCCAAATTTCCTTTATAAATAAATTTTGAGATTTTAATAAGTGTTTTGATTTTAAAAGTGAATTATGAAATGTACCTTTTGGTTTTACTTTAAATTTCAAGTGATTACCTGAAATTCATAGTATTGGTTTAGTATTTTAAGTTCAATTTTGAATAAAATGGGGTGAGTTTCACAAATTAATTTTTTTATCTTAGTTGGTTGTAAAGATTTACATGGGTGAACATATGTGTGTATGTACCAATTCCCATGAGAGTTTGTATTTTTACAATAATAAAATCATGTGTATATATCTATCTATGTGTGTGTGTGTGTGAATTTATATGAGTATAATAATTGAAGGGTAACCCAAAAATCTAATTGAATATCCAACTTGGCTTTCAAATGAGTTTCAAGGTGGATTTTTAAAATATATTCTAAAGGCCTAGTTGACATGGTTTATATTTATTGTGGTGTTTTATAGAGTGTTTTAATTAATAAAATCCCATCATTGATGGGTTTTGAAGTTGAATTATATGCTTTCCAATTTCTCAAATTTTTTCCTTAAACTTGATGAGGAAATCGTTTAAAGAGTCATGTGGGTTTTGTCAAATGGAATGGGTTGTTTGTTAAGAGGTTATTACATGGGAATTCTGGGTACCTAGGTAGAATTACTAGGACAAATACGTTAAGAATTAGCACACCCTACCTAGTTAAGGATCATGCTACAATATTAAATAAACTATATTATGGTGTGATATGGTTGGTTAGCATTGGGACTTTGACCTTGACCTCCCCAATGGATTGGGCACAATAATGGTTATGTATGGTTCAATTAATTATATTACAAGGATCCTAGGATGACGATCCTTGACCTTAGATGGCCTAAGTCTTTTCCTGTGGTGAATATTCTATGAAATGACTACTTTTATGTTTTTTATCTTTATTTTATCTAAAATTTTAAATGTACAAAACTTAATCAATTTAAAAAAAATTAAAGTATATTACATGCTTCCTTGATTATTTAAAAGTTTTTTTAAAGGTATTTAAAAGTGGGATGTCTCTAAAATGTTAGGATTTCAGTTTTAAAAATGGATTTCAATAACAGTGTCATAAGTTGGTGAAATGTTTTCCAAGTGATTGTTTTCATTTAAAAAAAATTAAAAATGATTAATAATATGTGATTGGTTTTGATGTAATGGAAAATTTACTTTTGATAATGTATTTCAAATTATCATAAAAAATATTCTTTATTTAAAGACTTAGACTTAGGGTGTGGTTTATTTTGGCACGCCAACTAGGCTTAATTCCTCATAACTATCATCATTTCAATTCCAGATTCTGTTTTTTCTCCTGAATGCTCTTTGAGCATTGAGTTGGTTGTAGCTGGATGGTGGCTTATGATCACGTTGGGGTATCACTACTATAAATACAATATATACCGATGGTTTCAAACCGTTGGTATAGGCATAAAAACCGTTGGTATACTATATACTAATGGTTTTGAAAACCGTTGGTTAGTAAGCCGCTGCGAAAGGCCTATACTAATGGTTATTCTTAAACCATTGGTATATGGCAGTGTAACCTTCAGTAGGCTAATGGTTTTATAGAAACTATTGGTATATATTTATGCCAACGGTTAATAAACCATTGGGATATATAGTTTACATGTAGTTTATAAATGGTTTAGAAACCGTTGGTATATAGTATTACCAACGGTTCTTTAAAATCATTGGTAAAAATATTCTAGAAATACACTTTACCAACAGTTTTGAACTGTTGGTATAGTGTATTACCAACAGTTTATTCAAACCATTGGTAAAACTATTCTCAAAATACACTTTACCAATGGTTTTAAACCATTGGTATAGTGTATTTCTAGAAAACAACACAACATCCAGCACAACAGCCACCCATCGCCTCCATTGCATACACTTGCAAACACACCTGCAAACAACACTTAAAATAGAACAAAAAAACACCTGAAATAGAACATAAAAATAGCAGACTCTTCCAACCATGACATGTATCACAGCATAGTTTTCCCCATTTAAATATTCACATGACAACAAATCTTCCAACTAACCCATTTCAATTTCTTTGGTTCATACATCTCATAATGGTGAGAGGAAACTCACATTTCAGAGATCCCATGATAGTCAAAGTTACATTTTGAGCATCTGACTATGGGGGTGTGGGTGTCCAGGTGGTGGGGTAGTGTCCAGGGGGTGGGGGCATCCAAGGGGGTGGGGGTGTCTATGGGGGGT
Organism: Viscum album; assembly: GCA_963277665.1. NCBI lineage: Eukaryota > Viridiplantae > Streptophyta > Magnoliopsida > Santalales > Viscaceae > Viscum > Viscum album. The sequence continues at coordinate 1,549,355,155 of OY728142.1, forward strand.
GTCCAGGTGGTGGGGTGGTGTCCACGGGGGTGGGGGTGTCCACAGGGGTGGGGGTCCATGGTGTGGGGGATGTCCAAGGGGTATGGGGTGTCCAAGGGGGTGGGTGGGCTATCCACGGGGGTGGGGGACTATCTAGGGGGTACGGGGTGTCTAGGGGGTGGGGGGGCTGTCCACGGTGGTGGGGGTTGTCCAGGGGGGAGGGGGTGTCCAGGGGGTGGGTGGGTTGTCCACGAGGGTGCAGGGCTGTCCAGGGGGGGTAGGGGTGTCCAAGGGGTGGGCGGGCTGTCCACAGGGGTGGCAGGGCTGTCCAGGGGGTACAGGGTGTCCAGGGGGAGGGCAGGCTGTCCACGGGGGTGGAGGGGCTATCCATAGGGGTGGCGGGGCTATCCAAGGGGTAGGGGTGTCCAGGGTGGTGGGTAGGCTGTCCACGGGGGTGGGGGCTGTCCAGGGGGTACGGGGTGTCTATGGGGTGGGTGGGAAATCCAAGGGGGTGGGGGGCTGTCCAGGGGGTATGGGGTGTCTAGGGGGGGTGGGCGAGCTGTCCACGGGGGTGGAGAATATCCACGGGGAGAGGGGTGTCCAGGGGGGGCTATCCACGGGGGTGGCGGGGCTGTCGAGGGGGGTAGGGGGTGTCCAGGGGGTGGGCGAGCTATCCACGGGGGTGGGCGGGTTGTCCGCGGGGGTGGGGCTGTCTAGGGGGTACTAGGTGTCCAAGGGGGTGGGTGGACTGTCCACGAGGGTGGCGAGGCTGTCCAGGGGGTATGGGGTGTCCAAGGGGGTGGGCGGGCTCTCCACGGGGGTGGGTGGGCTGTCCACGGGCGTGGGGGTTCTCCAAGGGGCATGGGGTGTCTAGGGGGTGGGCGGGGATGTCCAGGAGGGTACGGAGTGTCCAGGGGGTGGTTCGGCTGTCCACGGGGGTGGCGGGGCTATCTAGGGTGTAGAGGGTGTCCATGGGGGGTGGGCGGGTTTTCCATGGGGGTGGGGGCCTATCCACAGGGGGAGGGGCTGTCCAAGGGGGTGGGAGAGCTGTCCACAGGGGTGGTGGGGCTGTCTGGGGGGGTCGTGGGGTCTAGGGGGTGGGGGGATTTCTAGGGGGTGGGGGCTGTCCAAGGGGGAACAAGGTGTCTGGGGGGGCTGTCCAGGGGGTGGGTGAGCTATCCACGGGGGTGGCAGGGCTATCCAGGGGGTAGGGGGTGTCCAAGGGGGTGGGTGGGCTGTCTATGGGGGTGGGAGCTGTCCACGGGGGGAGGGCCTGTCCAGGGGGTGGGCGGGCTGTCCAGGTGGGTGGGTGGGGCTGTCCAGGGGGTACAGGGTGTCCAGTGGGTGGGTGGGCTGTCCATCAGGGCGGCGGAGCTGTCCAGGGGGGTAGGGGTGTCCAAGGGGGGTGGGCGGGCTGTCCACGGGGGTGGGGGCTGTCCATGGGGGTGGGGGCTGTCCACGGGGGGGAGGGGATGTACAGGGGTTGGGCGAGCTATCCAGGGGGTGGGAAGGCTATCTAGGGGGTACGGGGTGTCCAGGGGGTGGGCGGGGCTATCCAGGGGGGTTGGCATAGCCATTATATACCTGCAGCAACAAGCCAGCTTACTGGCCTCCCCCTGTGTACCTACATCAATTCCACAACTAGGCCTATAGAATATATACACAATTATAAATAACTGCAGAATACATACAGGGGGTTGGGGGAGTTCCATACAAAATACATGCACAATTCTAAATACATGCATAATTCATACAACACATAATTCATACAAAATTATGTATGAATTCATACCAAATTCTGTATGAATTCATACAGAATTCATACAACACATAATTCATATAAAATTCTGAATACCTCAAATTCTGTATTTAATTACCCTCTATACACATACAGAATTAACATATAATTCATAAGGTAATTACAACAAGTATACACATACAACAAGTATACCCATGCACCATTAACACATAATTCATAAGTTAATTGAATACATAAAGAATTCAATTCAAAATTTAGGGGGTTGGGGGCTGTTATGGGGTTTGGGGTGGCTGTCCAAGAGGGGTAGGGGTGTCCAGGGGGTGGGGGTGTCCGGGGGGAGATGGGGTGTCTGGGGGGGTGGGGGTGTCTAGGGGTGGGGTGGTGTCCAGGGGGTGGGGTGGTGTCCAGGGGGTTGAGGGGGCTTTCCAGGGGGTGGGGGCGTCCAGGGGTGGGGGTGTCTAGGGGGTGGGGTGGTCTAGGGGGTTGGGGGGCTGTCCAAGGGAGGTGGGGTGGTGTCCAGGGGGGTGGGGGTGGCTGTCCATGGGGGTGGGGGTGTCCAGGGGTGGGGGTTTCCAGGTGGTAGGGTGGTGTCTAGGAGGGGTGGGGGTCGTCCAAGGGGTTGGGGCTATCTAGGGGGTAGGGGGTTGTCCATAGGGTGGGGGTTTCTAGGGGGTGGGGGTGGTCCAGGGGATTGGGGGCTGTCCAAGGGGGTGGGGTGGTATCCAGGGGGTGGGGACTGTCTAGGAGGTGGGGGTTGTCCATGGGGGTGGGGGTGTCTAGGGGGTGGTGGTGTCCATGTGGTGGGGTGGTGTATAGGAGGGGTGGGGGCTATAATAGTTTTAATGGAATGAATTTCATGGATTTTAAGATCATTGGTATTTTTAAAATGGTTTTGGAATAGTGTTTATTTCAATAGTATGTGTTTCTTTAGGAAAAAATGAATGCTTTTGGTGTGTATGGTAGGAAGGGGGATTTGGTTATTAGAAAATGGATTACATTTTTATTGTGGGATAAAAATACTATATGATTTTTGAAATGGAACCTTAAAAGGGATTTTTATAAACCATTGGGGGATTAAATAGAAAGAAGTCTCTATTATGTGATTTTTAAATAGTTTTATGAAGAATAATTTATGATGTATCTTTATGGGATTTATGATTTTGTGTCCCTTGTTTTATAAAATCATATTATTTTACTAAAGGTTTTGTTTTTGATAATTCTTTAGAATGTTACCACTATAAATGAATCAAAAATTCCATAAGGGAATATCGCAGGTAGTCATTCTTGTTGTATCACCCCCTGTTTGAGGTATGTGGGCATTGTTTATGCATTTTTATGTTTTTAAAGTGCATGGGATGAGTTAGGAAGAGGTTGGGAGATTTTGGAATAGTTTTGGATGTGTTTGGAGGCTGTTAAAGGGGTGCACGGTTTGAGCACGGTTAGTGGAAACCGTGCGGGTTCTCCAGGAAACCGTGCAAGGGGATACAGTAGGCTTCGCACAACCTACGTATGGTTTTCCAAACCATGCAAGGAAACCGTGCGGACCCTCCCTCTTGAGGCAGTAGCATGCGCACGGTTAGCGCACAGTTTTCCAAACCATGCAGACTAATCGTGCGGCCACTTAAAAATAGGGTTATAAGTTCCGGGATCCCTCGGGCTTAACCTATTTCACTTCAATATTCCTCCCACTCGATCCTCACTCTAGATTTTGGGTTCTCAGGGGTTAAGGGTGCTATCCCACTCGTTTTGGAAGCATTTCAAAGGGGTTTCAAGGCGGTTTGAAGGTGGTTTCTCCCGAGTAAGTCTTCTCTCATGGTTTCTTTGTGTTTTTCTTTAGATCTGCTCTTCCCTCTTTATTGGTTTTCCATATCTACACTTTTTGTGTGTAGATCTAGGGTTTTGGTTTCCTTAAATGATGTTTTTAAGGCTTATGGATTCTAGGGGAAGGGATCTAGAGAGGTTTTGGTGGTGCGTTCGCCGGATTTGAGGTGTGGTGGCTTGTGGGTCGATTTCTTAGGAACCCTAATGGTAGGTGGCTTCTCTATCGACTCCACTTGGTTAGAGATAATGGTTTTGGTTACAATTAATTTGTTGTGCTTGAAATTAATTATGTTTTGATGTGCAAAATTGATTAGAAATCCCTTGGGTGATGTTTTGGGGATTTTTGGGGAAAAGAGGGTTTTATGGTGAAATGTTATTCTTGTAGATTTTAAAATGGAGATTTTAAAATGGGATGCTATGGTTGATTTGTGAAAATTATTGATGGAAAGGGTTTTCAATAAAAGGGTTGTTTTATTGAAATTTTGTTTGGCATGTAAAATGGTTTTCAATAAATGGGTGATTTATTGAAGTGAATTGATGTGCAATGGAATTGGTTGATTGCATGTGGTTGTGACCATGGTGGGTTATATGCTTATCTTGGCTTGTTTGGAATGTTGTGTGGAAGTAGCGGGAATTACCACTATAAAAAGGGGATGGATAGTGTATGGAAGGGCCACCATCAATGGTAAGTGTACGGGAAGTGACACTAAGTGTGAATGGGTGAACGGGTTGGACGGAAGCTCCACCGTTTGGTTGTTTGGTTGTTTTGGTTGTGTTGTTGTTCATTGCTTTGCAAGATGGAATTATTGTGCTAATGTGTAAATTATGAGATGGATTTTGGCATGTTTGTTTGGCTTTACCTTGGTTGCTTGGGTTGGATGTTATGGCTTGGTAAGGGCACATTTGGCTTATGAAAATGGTTGCACTTGTGATTTATTTTATATAAACTGTTTTATATAAATGTGCTAACGGTTTTATCCTAGTGGCATGTGTAGGGAAGTAATTTGGAGAAATCCTACTGAGTTTTAGTACTCACCCCCTACTTTGGAACTATGGTGTCTTTGCAGATGTTGTGTACCATGATGTGGGCAAAGGTAAGGCATCAACCTCCTTTAGTGGTGCATTGTTATGTCTTGGTGGAGCTTGGAGCTTGGAGATGGGTGTGGAGCTATGGAGGTGTCATGGCTCATGGTGGTTTGGTTGTTTAGTTTCTTCTTGTACTCTGATGTTGTGTGGACATGTATGGTTGTGTTGGTTTTGGGTTGTATTGTGGAACAACTTGGTTGTTTTTTGGAATACGTGTTTGGGTGTTTTCTGGACATGCATCATATAGTGGCTGTTGGTGGATGGTTTGGTTGGTTTTGTATTAAGGTCAAATCATTCCCCAACTTTATCTTGAATCCCTCGGCATTCATTTCCAGCCTTTGACATCTTGGGAACGTCGCTTAAGTCCAAGTAGCCCTCACTGCCTCCTCAAGACAATGAAATAGGGGTGGGGTGTTACACTTGTGATCCAGTTATTGTCTGCCTAGTCTTGGTCTCTACTCAAACTCTTGTGGAAGTGGAATAGCCATGTGCTTCTTGGATCATTTATTATGCATGGGAATTTCTAAAATATCATCTACTATTTTTTATTGGTGATCAAGGATCCCAGGAGGAAACGAAGTGGGTATCTTTGATTAATGGAATCTTCGAGTTGTTAGAAATCCTATAATCCATGGGGGTTGGGGGCTACCCACGGGGGTGGGGGGTTATCCATGGGGTTGGTGGGGCTGTCCAGGGGGTAGGGGGTGTCCAGGGGTGGGCGGGGTTGTCCATGTGGGTGGGGGATGTCTAGGGGGTACGGGGTGTCCAGGGGGGTGGTCGAGGCTGCCCAAGGGGTATGGGGTGTCCAGGGGGTGGGAGGGATGTCCATGGGGCCGTCCATGGGGGGAGGGGGTGTCCAGGGGGTGGGCGGGCTGTCCACGGGGGTGGGTGAGCTATCCACGGGGGTGGGGGCTGTCCATGGGGTATGACGTGTCCAGGGGGTGGGCTATCCACGAGGGTGGTGGGGTTGTCCAGGGAGTAAGGGGTGTCCAAGGGGTTGGGTGGGATGTCCACAGGGGTGGGTAGGCTTTCCATGGGGGTGGGGGCTTTTAAGAGGGTAGGGGTGTCCAGGGGGTGGGTGGGGCTGTCCAGGGGGGGTACGGGTTGTCAAGGGGGTGGGTGGGTTGTCCACAGGGGTGCCGGGGTTGTCCAGGGGGTAGGGGGTGTCCAGGGGGTGGGCGAGCTGCCCATGTGGGATAAAGGTGTCCAGGAGGGTTGGAGGGCTGTCCACGGGGGTTAGGGGATGTCCACAAGGGGAGGGGGTGTCCAGGGGGGTGGGTGGGCTATCCACGGGGGTGGCAGGGCTGTCGAGGGGGGTAGGGGTGTTCAGGGGGGTGGGCGGGCTGTCCACAAGGGTGGGTGGATTGTCCACAGGGGGGGTACGGGGTGTCCAGGGGGTGGGGGGCTTTCCACGTGGGTGGTGGGGCTGTCTAGGGGGTACGGTGTGTCTAAGGGGGTGGGTGGGTTGTCCACGGGGGTGGCGAGGCTGTCCAGGGGGTAGGGGGTGTCCAGGGGTTGAGGGTCGTCCAGGGGGGTACGGAGTGTCCAGGGGCGGCCGGGGTATTCAGGGGGTGGGCGGGGTATCCAGGGGGTGGGCGGGGCTGTCTAGGGGGGGTACGAGGTGTCCATGGGTGAGCGGGGCTATCCAGGGGGGTACGGGGTGTCTAGGGGGTGGGCGGGCTGTCCATGGGGGTGGCGGGGTTGTCCATGGGGGTAGGGGGTGTCCAGGGGGGTGGGTGGGCTGTCCACGGGGGTGGGGGTTGTCCACGGGGTGAGGGTATGATTATCCAATAAAAATACATATGTTAATTAAATTTTAATGGTATTAAATGTTCATTTTTGATCTTATGGGCCTGAGTTGGTGGATTTTAATTTTGAACATCCATTCTCATCATTTGTGCACTCCATGCCTAATGTACACTAATTTAGGCCCAATGATTCATCTGATTTTAAGGAATGTAATTATCCATATTTTAATTTGATATTTTGAGAAATGGATATACACTTCAATATGAACATTTTTTATTCAGGTATCAATGGAGGATTCATAAATGATGATGGAGATATTTGGTGATGAAAGGAAACAATTCTGGAGAAGATAGATTGGACACCAGCCCACTGATGAGAATGTGGGGCCCAAAATATAGGCACAATGAAGCCCAAATTTCGTTGGATTCTAGAAGACATATATAGGAACAAATAATTATTTAGGATCCAGTGCTAATTCATCCTCCATGGTGGTTATTAAGGCATCCCAAATAGAATATCAAAATATAGGCCAGAATCTATGACCCAGAATGTTATCCCACTAAATTGGTCATAACTCCCTATACACAACTCCAAATGGAACCAAATTTTACATGATGTTAGAAGAAATCTGGATCTCCATTTTTTTCTTCTATTACCCACTCTAATTCGTTCATATAGAAGGTCATTTCTATGCACTTGTTCGGTGGATGCAAGCTGGATACCACTTCAGGTCAAAGGAGGGAATCAATTTTTATCCACTAATTTCCACCACCCTAAGGCCTAAATTAATTTAATAATTGGGAATAAATTAATTAAGGCTTGGAATAAGGCTTTACAATTTCCTATTTAAGGCATTGGTGATGAGGGGGAAGGTATATCTATTGTTTTTTGGATGTAATGTTATTATGTCACAGTTCCTTTGTGATGTTTTCAATTGCCATGTAAGTTTCTTTTTGTATTTCTATGTTATTAATCAACATATTTCTCTTATATTCTTATCATTTATTTAATTAAAACTTTATAATCACAAATAATAGTGATATATATATATTTTGGTGAATTAGTTCACACATAGGTGTGAATTTCATTCACACACACGGAGGAGTGCTCGTTATTTCCGCGGTTTTAATTTCTTCAATCCAATTCTTGTAAGTCATCTTCCGCCCACCATTGAGAGTGTACCATAAATAGAGGGATAAACCTTTAATGGGTTGATCATAATAATATGCAAAGTCTGGATTGAATGTTATTTTATGAACTAATTGTTGTTAATTGGATAATTAATTTAAGACTTCCATTCTTTAGTTATTTCCACTCTTCATCTTCACTGTGTTTGAGGAAGCTAAATCCAAGTACTAAAATGACCATATACCTTGGAGAGATCATGAATTTGGATCTCTAAGTATTTAGAGGATTAGTAATTGATTTTAGTTAGCATCAAACTAGAAAATTATGAAGGTATTGTTATTTTGAAGAATGGATTCATCAAGAATTAATAAAACCAAAATTGTCTAAAGAAGTAAAATTCATTCAATCCACCCCAAGCATAATCCTAAGATCAACCCATTTTCATTAAATTTAATTAACTTAGGTTTCTTATTGTTCTTTAAAACCATATAAAATCAAAACCAAGTTGGCCACTTCATAGCCAAAAATCCATCTCATAGGTTGTGTATCTTAGGTATCTTCTTAGGTCTCAGTGGATTCGACAACCCAAGCTAGACTACAAGAACCGTTTTACCTTCATATCTTGGGTAAATTTGAGCGTGAATCAAATTTTGGCACCATTTCCAGGACCAAGTAAGTAGCTTATACAAAAACCTTCTTTCCTCACCCCCATTCTTCTATTATTACCCAAGATCTCTTATCTTGTCCCTTTCTCATTTTTTTTCTTTTTAGCGCATGTCTGCCTACACCCGTGATAATTCAAACAGACTAGTTAGGGTGGAAAGTCCTAGGATAGGGGAGTCAAGTGAACCTAGGGGATTTTTCCATTATATCTTAGTCTTCTTGATACTATAGAGTCAAAAATTAATCCCATTTCAATTGAAGGTCTTCAAATAAACCAACTCATAAACCCAGGTGGAAACCAAAATGGAAATCCAAATGAGGCAGCCCCAAACTTGGGGAATACAATCGATCAAACCATGAATGACTACCTCACACCTGCCTGGACCAATGCCCCCTCATGAATTAGATACAATTCCTTAGGAGATTCCAACTAAATCTTTAAACCCCATGTCTTAAACCACCTTCCTACATTCCATGGAATGGAGTCTGAAATGCCCTACCTTCACGTTAAAGAGTTCAATGACATTATAGAAACCATGTGTCCCCCACATCAACTAGAATCAGATAAGATGAGGCTATTTTTTTTTAAAGGATTGATCTAAAAATTGTCTAAACAATTTGAGACCATCATCCATCAACTCTTGGGACCAATTACAAAGAAAATTCTATAGAAATACTTTTCCCACCACAAAATAATTTCACTTAAAAAGAGAATCCAAAACTTTTTTTAAAAAGAGGGAGATTCATTCTATGAAACATGGGAGAGGTTTAAAGACACCCTAAACTTGGTTCCACATCATGGTTTTTCTATACCTGAACAAGTGATAATTTTTTATGAAGGGTTGGGCCCGAGGAACAAACAATTCATTAACATGATGTGTAATGGAATATTTAAAAACAAAGCCCTAAATGATGCTTACGAGTATCTGAAAATCCTTGCAGAACAAAACCAAATATGAGTAATTTCACCTTATTCTGAAAAGACACAAAGAACTACTAGAATTCATACACTTATAGAAGAGAAAATCCTTAAGGCTAAACTCGCAGCACTCTCTAGGAAGGTTGAAGAGATAGACCTTAGGAAAGTCCATGAAATCCAAACTGTAGACCTTGTTTGCACAATTTGTGACAAACATGACCATAAGACAGACAACTGGCAAACCATTCCATCCATCAAAGATGTTCTTTTAGGAGTACCCCCAGCAGAAGTAAATGAATTGAACTTTCAAAGCCTCAATAACAAAACCCCTTCAACCTAAGGTATAATGACCACCCAAGCTTCCGATGGAAAGATAACCAACAACCTAGCCAACCACAGGCAGAAAATCCTTATCCCCATTAGAACTACCAAACCCATAACCAGTTCCAAACCAAACCTATACAATACCAAAAACCACCAGTCCATTTTCAACAAACCATCCCACCTCCAAAATATCCCCCTGGGATAAACCAATCTTCTCAAGCACCAACCCAAACTATTCCACAAATCCTACTAGAAAAACTATGAAAACAAATGGAAAGAATGAACTCGGAAGTCTCTTCCCTAAAACAAGAACTTCAAACCATAAAAAATGGAAAGGAACCCATTCCTACACAAACCATTCCACAACAAACAGTAAGGGGAGAGTCAAGTTTCACTCAAACAACTCATGAACAACTAAAGGTTGTGACTATTTTACAAAGTGGGAAATCAATTAAGAAACCTGAACAACTAATTCAGAACCCATATAAAGATTCAAACTTGAATGAAAATTCAAATTAACCTAATGATCAAACTGAAAAACACAATAACATTGTCAAAGAAACAACTCTTCAAAAAATAACCCCACAACCTACACCATTTCCTCAACGCATGAGGGGGAAAACCAAGCCTAAAATGAATGAAACTTTGAGGGAAATATTCTCTCAAGTTAAGTTGAGCATTCCACTTCTTGATGCAATCCAAACCATTCCTTCCTACTCAAAGTACCTTAATGACTTGTGCACTTTTAAAAGGAAAATTTCACATAAAAACCAAGTCCTTTTGGCTGTTAATGTGAGTACCACCATTCAAGGGACTACTCCTCTAAAGTTGAAAGATCCAGAATGTCTATACATCAATGTTGAGTTAGGAGAGAATAAAGTTGTCAAATCCCTTTGTGATATGGGATATAGTGTAAAACTCATTCCTTATGCCATGTATTCTCAGTTAGGGCTCGAAGAACTCCAACCCACATCTGTCACTCTTCAACTTGTTGATCGTAGTGTTTGAGTTCCTAAGGGGATTTTAAAGGAAGTTCTGGTAAAGGTTGAAAAATTCATCTACCCTACTGACTTCATTGTCCTTGACAAACATCCAAACTTAGAAAATAAAGAACAAACCCCAATCATCCTTGGTCGTCCTTTCCTTGAAACAATCAACTATGTTATCCAAGTTCAAAACGGGAACATGACCATCACCTTTAGAAACATGAGTCTATACTTGAACATCTATAATGAAATCTCACAAATAGGGGATGACAAGGAAATTCATGAAGTAAACATGATAGGAAGCATTGATAATGAATCCATAGAACATTAAGGAATATTTGATGAATGTTTAAGTCAGGATGAGATTGATTTCATTTGTTCAAATGAAGGAAGTTTATCTCCTTGGATTGAATCATTTTCAAATTTATCTTATGATGAAGTATTAGGTCCAACAATCAGTGAAACCTTTCAGGAAACCACTCTCATGGAGACCAATCAAACTTCCTTCCCTAAATATGATCAAACCAATCTTTTAGCTGAAACTTCTACACTTGGGGATTCGATTCTATCTAAAACTCTAGGAAACAAAATCGATCTTGATCCAATGCCCCAATATTCTGCTAAAATTCTAAACCAACATGATCTTGAATTGAAGGAACTTAATGCTGCACTCAAGTATGCCTTCCTAGGGGACAATAAAACACATCCTATTGTCATATATTCTTCTCTTGAAGTCAATCATGAGAGGATGCTTCTAGATGTCCTTAGGAAACATAAGAAAGCCATTGGTTGGACCCTGTATGATATTCCTGGGATTAGCCCACTAATCAAGACTCATAAGATTGTTCTAGAATCTGATTCAAAGCCATGTTGTCAACCTCAACGGAGACTCAATCCTAATCTCATGGAGGTAGTAAGGAAGGAACTTCTAAAATTGTTAAAAGCTGGTATCATCTATCCCATAGCTAAGAGTGAGTGGGTGAGCCCAGTCCAAGTGGTTCCCAAGAAGGCAGGAATCACAGTGATAACCAATAAGGATGGATAGATTCTTCCAACTATGGTGAGTAGTGGCTGGAGATTCTGCATCGACTATAGGAAGCTAAACTCATTTACTAATAAGGACCATTTCCCCTTACCATTCATTGACCAAGTCCTTGAGAGAGTGGCATGTCATGCCTTCTACTATTTCTTAGATGGGTACTCAGGGTACAATCAGATTGAGGTATCCCTATAAGATCAAAGGAAGACTAAATTCATGTGTCCATTCAACACCTTTGCCTTCAAATGCATGCCCTTCGGGTTATGCAATTCCCCTGGAACATTCCAGCGGTGCACGATGGGAATATTCTTAGACATGGTAGGGGATTTTCTAGAGGTATTCATGGATGACTTCTGTATGTTTGGGGATACATTTGAGGGATGTCTGAGGAATGTGGAGAGAGTCTTTTCAATATGCAAAGAAAAGAATCTGGTCCTAAACTGGGAAAAATGCCATTTCATGGTTAAAGAGGGACTAGTTCTAGTCCATCTGGTCTCAAGTAGGGGGATTGAAGTTGATAAATCCAAGGTTGAAATCATTCATCACCTTCCATCACCCAAAACTGTCATGGAAGTGAGGTCTTTATTAGGACATTCTTGTTTCTATAGAAGGTTCATTAGGAATTTCAGCTCTATTTCTTGACCACTTTGTGATCTATTGGTGAAAGATGCTCCATTTTTATGGATAGAAATCTATAAGGAATCATTATCTGCACTCAAGTCAGCTCTTATCTCTCCACCTATCATGCAATATATAAATTAGAAACTTCCTTTTGATCTCATGTGTGATGCGAGTGACTTCGCTGTAGGAGCAGTCTTAAGACAAAAGTGTGAGAAAAATCCATGTGTCATCTCTTATGCAATCAAATCATTAAATGATGAACAAATCAACTACACTGCCACTAAGAAAGAGTTTATTGTTATTGTCTTTTCCTTATATAAATTCAGGTCCTATATCTTAGGATCACCCAGCATTGTCTTCACTGACCATTCAACCCTGAAATACCTTTTCCAAAAACAATATTCCAAGGCTAGATTGATTAGGTGGGTCTTTATTCTTCAAGAGTTTTATTTAACAATTAAGGATAAAAAGGGTGTTGAAAATGTTATAGGTGATCACCTCTCTAGGATGGAATTCAAAGACAACTCAAATCACCTTTCTATGTCTGATTCATTTCCCAATGAGCACCTATACATTGTGAGTGATTGCCCTTGGTATGCCGACATAGACAACTTCTTAGTTATAGGAGTCATTCCAAAATTCTTAGGGACTCAAGCTCAAAGGAAATTACTTTATGATGTTAGGAACTATGTGTTTGATGATCCATACATCTATAAGTTCTACCATGACCAAGTCATTACGAGGTGTGTCCCATAATCTGAACAAGAGTCTATCCTTAAATTTTGTCATAGTGAGTCATGTGGAGGTCACTTTTCCTCTAAGAAAACTTTTTCTAAGGTTCTTCAGTGTGGTATCTTCTGGCCCACCTTCTCAAGGTACTCCTACACATTTTGTCAAAGTTGTCCTAAGTGTCAATAAGTAGGGTCCATCACAAAAAGGAATCAAATGCCACTCACTCTTGTCTTAGTGATTGAAATCTTTGACAGCTGGGGAATCGATTTCATGGGTCTTTTCCCAAACTCTAGGGGATATCTGTACATCCTTTTAGCTATCGATTATGTCTCCAAATGGGTTGAGTCCATTCCTAAAAAATCCAATGATCATCAAACTGTGATTATATTTCTCAAGGAAAACATCCTCTCTAGATTTGTAATTCCTAGGGATATCATTAGTGATCGTGGAACTCATTTATACAATCGTCCTTTCTCAGCACTCATGGAAAAGTATGGAATTTCTCACAAAGTGTTCATTGCTTATCACCCACAGACCAATGGTCAAGCTGGGTTATCCAATTGAGAAATCAAACAAATTCTTGAGAAAAATGTTAATACATCTAGAAAAGATTGGTCAAGAAAACTCTTAGATGCTCTTTGGGCCTATCGAACCGCATTTAAAACCATTTTAGGAATATCCCCATATAGGTTGGTTTATGGTAAAACATGCCATTTGCCAGTGGAGATTGAACATAAGGCCTTTTGGGCAATTAAGAAAATGAATTATGACCTCTCATTAGCCGAAACAAAAAGGAAATTAGATCTCAATAAACTTGAGGAACTTAGGTTGGAGGCTTATGAAAATTCAAGGATTAATAAAGCTAAAGTACAAGCCTACCAAACTCAAAATCTTAAAACCAAACACATTGTACTGGGTAAACCTATTCTTTTGTATAGTTCTAAACTTCATTTACACCTGGGAAAGTTGAGGTCTAGATGGTTAGGTCCATACATGGTGCATAAGGTGTACCCCTATGGGGCTGTTGAAATTCAAGATCCCACCAATGGTCAAACATTTAATGTTAATGGTCATAGAGTAAAACTATTCATAGAACCATTCCAAAAACATGAATTTGATGAATAATTGTGTGAACTTACCTTAGATAATGAAAATAATTTAGAAATTAGGGGTCCAAGTCGAGCTAACGACGTTAAACAAAGCGTTGCATGAGAGGAAACCAGTGGTTTTCAAGTTTCCAACCATTTTTTTGTTTTAATAAACATTATATTTCAAATAGGATTAGTGGATCATTTGGATATAATTTTATTCTACCTTAGACTATTGAATTTTTCTTCTCTTATGAGTATGGATGGGTATGAAAGGGGAGCACCACATTCATCTGTGTCACATAGTTTGATCCCTGAGTACTACCTTACCCAGAAATTAAAAAGAATACAATGTATCATTAGTTTGATTTTTAAAAAAAAGGAAAACTATAAAAATGATGAGATTTGGTATTAAATAAATTGTTGTGTGGTTTTTTTTTTGTCTGGTTTATTCTTGTTTGTATGGTTTATGGACTATTTTGGGTGATTCATATTTAATCAAGGAGTTTCCTACATCTCCCATGAGAACAAAGAGTGATTTGGGAGCACCACAATCATCATTATGAAGCCACCAGGTGAACTTGTTCCATGACCTTCCCAGCTCATTCCCCCCCACCCATTTTCTCCTCTCTTTTCTTTTTAAGAAACTAGGGACAATTTCATTCTAATTTGGGGGTGTGGAAACAAAAATTTTGTTAAAAAAAATGAGAAAGAAATAAAGAAGTAAAATTCCTTTATCGTTAATATAATAACATCTTTTCTCACATTAAAACTACATAGAAAATATTTTTTATTTCCTTGACTATTAATTTAATTCATGATTAAGTTTACAAGCATTGATTTTGGAAGTTTGGTTGTCCAATGATAATTTTCATCATTTTAATTTTCATCCATTAAATCAAAACACCACAATTCACATACTCTAGACTGTGGGGTACTAATTTGAATTCTTGGGGTCCCATAATAAATAGCATAGATTGGTTTTATTTTTATGAATAATATGAGTATTCAATATATATATATATATATATAAATTTGCATGTAGAGCAATGGATTGATAAAATGTGAGGCTTTCATCACTTGGGGATCGTGACTCCAGAGTTGTCTAGCCCTAAGTTTTTCACTCTATATCTATTTATGGTAATATGACTTTGTTTTTGATAAAGTTAACTCAAGATGATGCCCGAGTATGTGGGCTTCACTTGGTTCCCTAAGGCCTTTGAGCCTGGGAGTCATCGGCAAAGTCTTGCTACATGGGTTAATTTGATTAACTACAATCTCAATTACTATGGAAACATTGAAAAAAAATCAAAAAAAAATTGAATAATCATATTAGGATTAAATGTGATTCCACCTAGCGCTTCCATGATTTCCCCCTTGAATGAAAATGAACTCCCATGTCTATTGTGATTCACAACACATCATTTCACCTAATTGAATTGGATAAAGTATGATGATGGATTTGAAAAAAGTAATGGGATTGGGATTGGGATATTCTTTTAAATTTATCTTCTTTTAAATTATTTTTATAGGTTATAAAAATATATTTGTGTGTAGTTTACATTGTGAGCACTATTTGTTATAATGTGTTTGGAAAAAAAGAATTCAAATATAATCTTTGAATTATTTGCTCGGGACTAGAAAATATCAAGTTGGGGGGTGTGATTAGACAATAAAAACACATATGTTAATTAAATTTTAATGTTATTAAATGTTTATTTTTGATCTTATGGTCCTGAGTTAGTGGATTTTAATTTTGAACATTCATTCTCATCATTTGTGCACTTCATGCCTAATGTACAACAATTTAGGCCCAATGATTCATCTGATTTTAAGGAATGTAATTATCCATATTTTAATTTGATATTTTTAGAAATGGATCTAAACTTCTATATGAACATTTTTCATTCAGTGATCAATGGAGGATTCATAAATGATGATGGAGATATTTGGCGATGAAAGGAAACAATTCTGGAGAAGACAGATTGGACACCAGTACACTGATGAGAATGTGGGGCCCAAACTACAGGACCAATGAAGACTAGATTTCGTGTTATTCTATAAGAAATATATAGGAACAAATCATTATTCAGGAGTCAGTGCTAATTCGGCCTCCATGGTGGTTATTAATGCAGCCCAAATAGAATATCAAAATTTGGGCCAGAATCTGCGGCCCAGAATGTTATCCCACTAAATCAACCATAACTCCCGATCCACAACTCCAAATGGGCCCAAATTTTACATGTGGTTAGGATACATTCGTATATACATTTTCTTATTCTATTACCCACTATAATTAGTCCATCTAGAAGGTCATTTTTGATTCATATGTTTGGTGGATGCAAGCTGGCTACCACTTCGGGTCAAAGGAGGGAATCAATTTTCATCCACTACTTTCCACCACCCTAAAGCCTAAATTAATTTAATAATTGGGAATAAATTGATTGAGTCTCGTACTAAGGCTTCCCAATTTCCTATTTAAGGCATTGGTGGTGAGGGGGAAGGGATATCTCTTGTTTTTTGGATGTAATGTTATTATGCCAAAGTCCCTTTGTGATGTTTTCAATTGCCATGTAAGTTTCTTTTTGTATTTCTATGTTCTTAATCAATATATTTCTCTTATATTATTATAATTTATTTCATTAAAAATCTATAATCACAAATCACAGTGATATCTTTGTGTTTTGGTGAATTAGTTCACACATAAGTGTGAATTTCATTCACACACACAGAAGAGTGCTCATTATTTTCGCTGTTTTAATTCTTCAATCCAATTCTTGTAAGCCATCTTCCACCCACCATTGAGAGTATAACATCAATTGAGGGATAAAACTTTAATGGGTTGATCGTAGGAAGATGCAAAGGTTGTATTGAATGTTGTTTTATGAACGAATTGTTGTTAATTGGCTAATTAATTTAAGACTTCCATTCTTTAGTTATTTCCACTCTTCATCTTCACTGTGTTTGAGGAAGATAAATCCAAGTACTAAAATGACAATATACCTTGGAGAGATCATGAATTTGGTTCTCTAATTGTGTAGGGGATTATTAATTGAGTTTAGTTAGCATCAAACTAGAAATGATGAAGGTAGTTTTATTTTGAAGAATGGATTCATCAAGAATTAATAAAACCAAAATTGTCTAAAGAAGTAAAATTCATTCAATCCACCCCGAGCATAATCCTAAGATCAAGCCATTTTCATTAAATTGAATTCACTTAGGTTTATTAGTGTTCTTTAAACCCATCTAAAATCAAACCAAGTTGGCCACTTTATAGCCAAAAATTCATCTCATAGGTTGTGTATCTTAGGTATCTTCTTAGGTCTCAGTGGATTCGACAACCCAAGCTAGACTATAAGGATCGTTATACCTTCATCTCTTGGATAAATTTGAGCGTGAATCAGGGGATGTCAAGGGGGGGTGGGCGGGCTATCCATGGGGTGGCAGGGCTGTCCAGGGGGGTCGTAGTGTCTAGGGGGTGGGGGGCTATCTAGGGGGGATTTCCAGGGGGTATGAGGTGTCTAGGAGAGTGGGAGGGGTGTCCAGGGGGTGGGCGGGGCTGTCCAGGGGTACGGGGTGTCCAGGGGGGTGGGCGGGCTATCCAGGGGGGTGGGCGGGCTGTCCATGGGGGTGGGGGACTGTCCACGGGGGGAGGGGCTATCTAGGGGGTGGGCGGGCTGTCCACGGGGGTGGCGGGGCTGTCCACGGGGGTATGGGGTGTCTAGGGGGTGGGTGTCCAGGGGAGTGGCAGGGCTGTCCAGGGGGTCGAAGGTGTCCAGGGGGTCGGGTTGTCTAGGTGGTCGGGGTGTCCAGGTGGGCGGTCTATCCATGGGGGTGGGGGATGTCCAGGGGGTACAGGGTGTCCAGGGGGTGGGTGGGCTCTCCACGGGGGTGGCGGGGCTATCCAGGGGGTCGGGGGTGTCCAGGGGGTGGGGTCTTTCCAAGGGGTGGGGGCTGTTCAGGGGGGTACGAGGTGTCTAGTGGGTGGGCGGGTTGTCCAGGGGGGTGGGCGGGGCTGTCCAGGGGGTACGGGGTGTCTAGGGGTGGACGGGCTATCCATGGGGGTAGCAGGTTTGTCAAGGGGGTGAGGGGTGTCTAGGGGGTGGGTGGGTTGTCCACGGGGGTGGGCGGGCTATCCACACGAGTGGTGGGGGCTATCCAATGGGGTCAGGGTGTCCAGGGGGTAGGGGGATTTCTAGGGGTGGGGGTGTCCGGGGGATGGGGTGTCCAGGGGGTGGGCTGTCCACGGGGGTGGGGGGCTGTCCAGGGGGGTACGGGGTGTCCAAGGGGGTGGGCGGGCTGTCCAAAGGGGTGGTAGGGCTTTCCATGGGGTTCTGGGTGTCCAGGGGGTGGGGGGAGCTTTCTAGGGGTGGGGCTGTTCAGGGGGGTACTAGGTGTCCAGGGGGTGGGCGAGCTGTCCAGGGGGTATGGGGTGGGTGGGCAGGTTTTCCACGGGTGTGGTGGGGCTGTCCAAGGGGTATGGAGTGTCCAGGGGGGTGGGGAAGGTTGTCCACGGAGGGTGGGCGGCTATCCATGAGGGTGGCGGGGCTGTCCAGGGGGGTGGGGATGTATACCCCTCAAACTAGGGTCGTAAAATCCAATCTCTATCCAATTGTAGCATGATTTCAAGCTATTATAAATGACTGAGAATAATTTTGGTGTAAACCATGAATATCATACATATAAATCACAACACACCCAATTATAAACACACCACCAAATATCATATGTGGATCGGATTTTATGATCCATGTTTCGATTGGACATTGCTCATAGGAGTATGAGCCTCGTTATATCATT
Source organism: Viscum album (assembly GCA_963277665.1). Classification (NCBI taxonomy): domain Eukaryota; kingdom Viridiplantae; phylum Streptophyta; class Magnoliopsida; order Santalales; family Viscaceae; genus Viscum; species Viscum album. The sequence continues at coordinate 1,549,373,849 of OY728142.1, forward strand.
AGGTGATATAGAGTTGTACTAATGTTAAATTTGTATGAGATCAATATGGATAGTGGATAAGAACCTAAGTGACAT